>OX392452.1:5000-1205000 GCA_947623535.1 Coelioxys conoideus | reverse complement strand
TCTCCTTGACTTCCAATCGTTTTTCATGGCTCTCGATCATCCGTACAAAAGCTCCTATCGAGGCATTTTCACGCTCGAGAGTGCATCTTATTATTCGATACGCATTGGAACGTTACTCACCGTGTATGCGATCGTGTTAATGGGCTGTGAAACGCGTCCGTGCTTCTTCTCCTGCGTCGTCGAGCCATCTTTGCTGTCGCTGTCTGAATCTGAAAACAATTTATAAAACGTTCAGCGATCATCTACGCCGATCGACCACTCTCAATCGCTCGTAGAAGAGTCATAAACTATTTCATACACTTGTTCATAAACTGTTTCGTAAATTACTTCATAAACTATTTCGTGGAGAAAATGGCGCATAATATCGAATTCCATCACGAGGTGGAAAACACACAACATCGTTTCGCGGGCATTGATATCACCGAAATTGTCCGTTTAGATCACGCTAGTTTCGACGATCGAACCCGCTTCGTTTCGATTGTTTATTGAAACGAAGACACGCATCTTTACAAACCCAATGGAAGAAGGGTTCGAGTTGATTTTGAAATTTCCGATACGAAATCGTAGAGAAAATCGAGGAGCCAATTATATCGAATTGGATCGCGATGTGAAAAACGCTCGACATCGTTTTGCGGGCATTGAAATCACCAAAATTGTCCTATTCGAACAGACATTAACTTTATATTAATTACATCAAATTAATACAACGTTTAAAATATCATTATAAAATTCATTATATGAATTATGTAAAGTGAATTTAGTTTTATTAAAGATTATGTAAAATTAGTTATATTAATTTTATAATACCCGATACGAAATCAACTCGAGACAACGAATAAATAAAATGCGTGTGACGGTAAGAGAGCAGCCGCATTTTCTCTTTCGACAAACGCGAGAGGCAAATGCCTCGATCATTGTCAATTTACTGATTGTTACGATTCGGACACGTGTCCAGAAATCAGTTCGTTCGACGAAACACGCCGGTTCCCGTGAAATTCGTCGAACGACCGCACGTCACCGTGATTGCTTTCGTTATTATCTGTACGATAGGTTTTTTTCAGTGAATCAGAAATTCTGCGTGAAACAATTAACACCCACGAAATCCCTCGGGAATTCGAGTAAACTTACAGAACGATCAACGTGTCAATAGCTTGGACAAAGACGAAAGCAACGAACCAGCGACCGGTGCTAATTCGCTTTCTCTGTTAAGTCCAGGATTACTGGATGAATCGGATATTATGAAAGAAATTCAAATTCTATTCAACGATATTTGTCGACTCTATTAACACGATATTTCGCAGTCGAGGCAAAGTTATTTTTAAACCTGAATCGACGCTACCAAATATACCAACTATTCCAAACACGCGCTTTTTCGGTATTTTTATCGAGAATTGGTTCATTTTTCTGTAAAACGTCCCCAATTGCCTGTACAGTGATTTATAATGGACGTTTACTTTGAAACTAAAAATGATGTTGAAAAACAAGTAAACGAACGACGGACCAGAAATTAATGCCCACGTTAATTGTTTATCTCGATGAAAATCAACAAGAATTTCGAAAATCTACTTTAACACTAAAACGTACCAACGTACAATGCACTATTTTAATGTTAAAAATGAAGTTGAAAAATAAATGGATAAACGACGAAACATAAATGAATACACTTATAGATCCTTCGTTTCTATTACAATTAGCATAAATCTCAAGAAGACCAACTTAAGAAATTGTCTCATTTGACGTAAGAAATTTGTAGAAGGGTAATTTGACCCGTTTCGGTAGTTTTAGTGTTAACATACCTTGTAACTTAAAATTCAAAATTAAACGTAAAATGGTCGTTTTGACCGCTTTGGTAGGTTCGGTGTTAAAATATCGCAATTGTCTACGAACAATTTGTTTCGGCAAAATTATACTTGGTATTTATAAACCGTAGAAGCGAAACAGGTCTCGATCCGCAGAAATTTACACCGTAGTCGACGAACAAACGCGAACAGCTCGAGTTGTCCGGCAAGAATGCAGGCTCGTACGTAGCCTGCAATTAAATTAATCACGGTACACGCCGTTTCCGTTAGGGCTTCGTCGTTAAAGTCATCCGTCGAACGAAGGAACACAAGTTGTATCGACATCGGTTTTCCGCGATGCCACTCGTTATTTGGACACCGCGAAAACATTTATCCGCCGATACAGGTTTATCTGTGGCCGATGTTTACCTTTACGCGTTTATCTTTACCTATAGATGTTTATATTTAACTACGCACGTTTATCTTTACCTACGGACGTTTATTTTTATCGATTGCGTCGCAACGTGGATCCGATCGAACGATATCGAGCGTAATTTCGTAATCGATGCAACGGCGGAGAATGACCCAAAACATACGGTGCAAAAAACGAGATAATAACTAGTGTATTCCGATTTCTGGATTAATCGTGATTGTCCGGTGATTATGTTTGGTGACATCATAGTTCGCGATGATTGCTGAAATGCCTGCGTTAAGGGGGAACCTTAAAAAAGCCGAAATTAAACCGATTTTCAATAATTTTTTTGAAGGATAAGGAGCGAATAAATATTTGTATGGTTCTGAGGGCTATTTAAGCAATACTTCGACTTCATTTTGGAATTTCTTTGTTGAAATAGAATACAAAATGGCGGAGTTACAGCCTGTTGCGCTAGAAGCATCATGAAGCGACTTCTAAAACGGTGTACACTCTAGTGTTGGTTCTTATTATCCGAGAAATTTTACTTGTACGTAGTTGTAGTAGATGGATGAACCTAAGATACCGAAAAAATATAATATATAGTATACAGGCTTTAAAGTAACTTTTTAACACGTTGACTGCCACACGGAAGCAATTGAAAATTGCATTATATAATATTTAAGTTTTTAACAAATCTTACAAAGTATTCTCATAATACTCTGTTATATTTATTTTTTACAGTTCCAAGTAACTAATGCGGGTATCCTCAGTCAGGAAAGTGAACAAATTTTTACTAATATAGCTGTTATATCTTTGTACAACTTTCAGTGTCAGCCATATATGGCTGACATGGCAGTCAAAGTGTTAAACAACAAAAAAATGATTGTTTTGACTCCATCTACACGGAGGTGTCCCCTTAACCGATTGTTCTGTAAACGGAACGATGATCGAGTACCTGAGGACGGACACAGAACGAGGGTACCAAATGAAACTGTAATGAACAAGTGTCTCGCGAAGGTTTAACATGGATAGTTGCGAAGTAGGTCTGGGACGTTTGATTACATCTGGGATGCACGAATCCTATGAATAAAATTTAAATGTTTTGACGTACGCCAGCGTCGTTACCGAATATCTTACCGACGTTTCTTGCGCATAGTTTTTTCCTACCTTATCAAAGACATAGGAGCCGCGAGCGCGACGCGTGATCTCATCGACCTATTTATGTCATAATTGCACGAAATTAGTTCGCGTTCTTACCTACACTGGGTCGAAAAGTATTGGTACATCCAATGTTTTTGGATACGCTTATTTTAAAACCTCGTTATATATCGAAGTTGTATTTTACGTGTATATTTAAAGATACAATTAACAACTCGTTCTCGATCTATACTCTTTCAATATACCGTCTCCGTCTGACTCGCTCGCTGCATTCACGCATCTTATTTTAAAACTAAAACATTTTTCATTCGTACCCCTAATGTCTCAAGTTCGGTCACACGGTTCCAAACGCTCTTCTCAGTCACTCGATCTGTATTACTCGGTCATAAGCGCTCTTCATTCGCACCTCAATCTCTCGCAAATCGTACAATATTTTGATTAAAATAAAATGGCAGATGGCGAGGTGAAAAAGGTATCGATTCGGCGTGGAATGACTCTACGTTTAATCTTACAGGAGTGGAAAAAGATGCGTGGTATACCTGTGCTCGTGGACGAGCTGTGCCGAAAGAGTTTGTGAACGGAGCAAGGCGAGTCTCGTCCGTTCACCGTGTAATAAACCACGTAGTCCCGAAATTCCTTCTCGCAGATGCGAATACTGTTCGGCTCGTATTCGACCAACTCCCACGAAGACGTCGACATGCTCGAAGGATCGATCTCCGATCGAGTTTGCTGACGATCGAACGTCCAACGAACGGTGTGTTCGTCGTCGAGTTCGTTTAAAGTTGTTTCGCGGCACTGTCACGCGGTATCTTCTGAACGACGCGAGTGTCTCATGGTCTCGAACGAGATCGATAAACCGAGAGATTGTTCGTTCACTGTAAACGATAGAGAGTTCGGCGACGCGGTAAACTTTCAGCGGCCACCTCCGTGACTCATTTTCTTAATTAAACTCGCGGCTGGAAAGCGCCGGTTGCGAGGAACCAAGCTCGTTTAGGCGAACGCGAGAAGACAAAGGGAGAGACGCGAACGACGACAGCGAACTCAATTACCGCAACTTGATTGATGGTACTTCGTTGACCCATATAAAAAGGGGCCATCAATCGAAAAGGAGACGTAGAATCGACACGAACGTCCTTAAGCAACGAAACATGTAATTGCAACGTTTTATCTCAATCGAATTATGTAAGATTGATCGGGTATTTCTGAAATTTAGAAAATTGGACGCTTCAGGATCGACGATGTTCGACATTCGGGGATTCGAGTGTCTGGTAATTTAGAAATCTGGAAACTTGAGTATTTGGGAATGTGGAAGTTGAGAAATTTGGAAACAATATTGATAAATTTTGAAACTGAGAAGTTTGAAAATTGGCAAATGTGGGGATTTGAAATCGCCAGAATTCGGAAATTTTGGAACCTGAGAAATTTGGAAACTTGCGAACATAAAAATCCGAGAACTCGAAAATTTACACAACCCATAATTCTTCAATTCCTTTACGAAAAATCATCTTCCAGTTAAGAAAACAGAAAATAACAGGCATAAGAAGCATTAAAAAAAAAATTGCTTGAACCTTGAATTCGAGGCGATACTGTCATCGAGGACACACTGACGTTAGATGACATCGGTTGAATATCGCGTTTAGTATGCAAACGCAGTTTCGGATGCCGACGATAACAACCGAGACAACAGGCTCCGAGATAATTAAAACGCTATAAGACGATCGAATGACAATAGCGCTATCGATGAATAGAAAGACGGTACAAGAATAGATTCTATTATTCGATCATTCTATTCGATGATGCGTATTTCTCGTCGGAGCTAGTTATTATATAATAGCCGTCTCTGCGGAACGGAAATTATTTGCACTCATTCGAGACACGATGCTCGATATTCTAATTAGCTACAGTTAATTACGGTAGTCGATGAATATAAAAAGTAAGAGCGAAAGAGAGCTCGTTAAGTGACATTACCGAATAACATTACCGAAGGCAGTCACACTGAATCACGCTAACTAGATATTACGTATACATGATGCAACGTTAGTTGCCTCTAAACGGAAGAAAGTGTCAAAAGAAAAATTCAGCCGAGGCTTTCACCCGACACTTTTTTTTTCGATTTCGAGAAACTTATAGGATAGAACTTTTACCCATGAGACTTTTATCTATGGGACCTTTACATTCCCATAAATTTCGTTATTGATTTAATTTAATTTATTAAGCTAATTAATCAGCGAATTTATACTTTTTATATTTGTTTATGTATTTATATTTATTTACACATTTATATTTGTTTATATATTTATATTTATTTATATATTTATATTTATTTGTACATTTATATCTATTTATATTTATTTACACATTTATATTTGTTTATATATTTATATTTATTTATATATTTATATTTATTTGTACATTTATATCTATTTATATTTATTTATATTTTTTATTAATTTAATATCTGTTACGCATCGTTCAGGCGTTGTTCACTGTCCTCAACAAATGATTTACCGACGCTACCGCCTTATGGAAAGAATTTTGTTTTCATCGAGGCAGTCAAAGCGTGATAATTAACCGTCAGCCTAGCAGTAGCACTAATGTTGCTAACGAACACCAAAAGCTGACTAGACTGTATCCCATCTCGCTGTTTCGCTTACGAAATTACGTCGCCGTGGAATATCGTCGCTAAATCGGTTTTACTTCAACCGAACGATCTCACAATGTCGATTATGTTTGTCGAGTGTTTCTGTCAAGTTCCATGTAACTTATCGACGGTAACATCGAGTACCGCAGATAGAAACTGTTATTTTTCTCGATCCGTGCGCAAACCGTCGACGATAACGATTAACAAACGTTAATAGTATTAACTTGTTCGCACCGCGATAAGCACGGATTAGATTCTTTCGGCGATTACATTAAATGACACGATAATGTCGATAAATAATTCATTTTTACTCGTTACGCTGCTTATGCTTCTGCGTTTTCGGATCCTCCATAGAGAGACTCGAAAATTCACAAATATTCGTATTTATAAATATTTAACGTTCTTTATAGTCGTCCTGAATTATTACCATTGCTACGTTTTGATAGCAAAAATGTCCAATGTTTATATATTTTAAGCTAAACTTGTATATTTATTAATTTATATATTTTAAGCGTAACTTATATATTTATTAAGATGTATATTTACGCTTAACAAAGGCAATAGGATGAGAACCAGAGCGGTCTGGAATTTGTCGCTCGAAGTGAAAAAATTCTATCGCCAAGCAAGGCCATAAACAGTCTTGTAAAGAAAACCGGACCCAAAATTTTTTGAACGCATTCGTTGCATTTGCATTCGAGAATTCGTAAGAACTAGACGTTATAATAAAGTCTTCTTAAATAAAGAAATTATTGCTCCCTGGTAAAAAAATATACGAAGGTTACATCACGAGTGTCAGAAAATGAAAAATGAGTGGAAACCTCGAGACAAATTAATGTCCGTAGATTACAAATATTATAAGAAATGATGTTGATTTACTAAGACTACAACCATTTAAAACCCTACAAGCACATTTATTTAATTCTCCTAAATATGCCCGGAAGTCGAGAAAGGTAGAGCAGATTCCATCCGACAGTTAAGTGTCGACTCTCTGTATCATCCTCCTATGCGATCATACCGATCATACTGATCGACTAAGCTGTCAAACTCGACAGGACGCTAGATTCTCGAATAGCCGAGTGTCAGAATCGAACAATTCTCCAAAAATTCAAAGTCCCGTGAGCCTAAAGTCCCATAAGTTCTCCAGTTCCAAAATTCAACAATCACGATGTCGTCGAGTTTCAAGACTCAACAAAAACAAAAATTCCCGAATTCCAAAATTCAACAATACCAATGAGCCAACTAATGAGCTACCGGGCCAAAAAATTTGTTGACCAAATCACAAATACCCACCGTCGTTCTCGATCTAACCATCACCGTCCCACAATATTCACCCACATAAACAACACCGATTTTCAACTAACCGATACACCGTCGATCAACGAACAGTGTACAACCGGTACGAAAAGGTCGAACGGTTGACAGGTCGTGGGTGATTCGTTTTCGCTTTCATTGAACGCGTGCACGTGGCTGATGATGTTTAACCGGCATCGAGCGATCGAGAAGTCGGTCGAACAAAATGATTCAACGGTGTTTTTCCGTGGTTTCGTCCGACCGGTTTCTAATCTCAAGGTAACACGCTTCGAGTCATTATGCCGAAACGCTTGTACGAACCACACGAACGATTTTATCCGAGTCTCGCGACACTCTTCGCGCTGTTAAGATCTATCGATCGATAAATCGGCGAGATTCCGTTGGCCGATCACGGTAAAAAAGAAAAAATTGCGTCGCGAACGAGCGAGTCTCTAAACCGACGAGTCGCGACGACAACACAGACTGCTCTCCTGCTCGGTCACACGGCTATGATCGACTATCACAGCCATGTTGCGATCGCGTCACCGTCAGCTTGGCGCGATTATTTAACTTTTACGCGCTCGTGTCTCCTCTGGTTTCTTTCGCCTCGAAGTTTTCGAACCTCGAATTTACGCTATCGAACGTGCCCAATCGCATAATTTCCAGCTCGATCACTGTACAACGATCGAACGAACTTGTGCCAGTTCAACGTGTCAGCGTCAAATGTATTTTTGAGGGTCGACGAAGGCAATTAGCCCGCCGCTATTTTGCTTTCGAACGATTTATGATAGGGACGAACTGCCCGAGGTCTAAATGGAGAGGATATTTCTGAGAGAGTGTCGTCGAGGTACACGAAGGATCGATTTGTTTTACAGTTGTATGGAGTTTATTGTTTATCTTTAGTTTTGGAGTCGCTATCTGCAAGCAATGTATAAATACCTCGAAGCGCAATGGGTTAATAAATCCTGCCAAGTACGTTGAGAATATTTTTTTTTATTTAATATTCGTAGGCACAATTAATTAATAACAGTGTTTCGGATTAGATAAATGAACAAATTCTTACCGAATAGATGATTGATTCATATGGAAATTTAAGCGTCACCGATATGTGGATGATGTGGCGATCAAAGCATTATTAGGTAATATTTTCATTTTTAACCCCTTCAAACCCGAATTTTTTTTCGTTTAAGAAAAAATAATTTCATATTATAATTAACTTTATTCGTGCGAACGAAAGCAACGATATACTTTTTACAAAAATATTTATTTATTTGTAAATGTACATTTTAATGGACATATGGTCCTTACGCAAAATTTGTAACATTCATTTGTGATAAAATACAGCACGAAATGTATTATGTACATTACAACGTGTACAGGGTCGATGGCAATATAGCGAGAGTATTATACAAACGAACGAAGTCATGCGACAGTCGTTCGAGGCGAAATAAATCTCGTGTTTCTAGTCGATCGCTTCCTCGAAACGAAGTCTGCTGATTCGATAGATCGACGTCTTATCGTCACCTAATACGATATACAATATTCGAACGCGTACACCGGGTGTCGATAAAATCGGTTCGATCGAACCCGTATCGTTTCCGAGAATCTATCTGTACCGAGAATTCGATGCCGTATCTACCAACAACAACCAAACAAAAAAAAAAAAATAATAATAATAACGAATAAATCGACCGAAATCGAACTTCGACGAAGATTTTAATATAGCGGATTATGGCCTCGAATTAATATTTCGAGGGATGTTTGTTGACGTTCGCTTCGATTTGATATTTCGCGAAATATTTGTTAACGTTTGATTCGATTTAATATTCCGTAAAATGTTTATTAATAACCATTTCTTCGAATTGACAGTAAAATCCTGCCACTCAAAATACGTGGGTCATTCCAAGCCGAATCGATCGGCAAAATGATGACTTAAACCACCCCTAATTCCACGTAGACTATAACATATTTCGATTAAAACAAAATCGCAGATGGTAAGGTAAAAATGCGTGAAATAACCCACGTGCGAGTCAGTGCGCCAATTTCTGAGTAACGAGCATTGTATCTCCCCGGCTGGAGTACACGGTTATCTCTTCAAAAATTCTCGCATTAAATGAAACTACGAGCGATGATCGCCGCAAAGGGTTAAAAATCAGAGCGAGGATCGAGCGACAGGTCGAAAAAACGCGAACCGACAGAAACACGAGAGAAATTCGGGCTATTTCGACGAGCGATGTAACCGGTGGCAGGGAACGGCGTTGCAACGAGGTAATTAGATAAATTTCCAGCAGCGACCAGTCAGGGAATTCGAACGAGGCTGTCATTTGGCAAATCCTCGACGCCCATTAAATGCACGCACACACAAACGTACGCGTGGCACGAACGTTACACACGCGAATATGCACCCACGTGTGCAACCCGCTGCGCTGGTATCTGGCCTGACACGGATTCTGTGTTTAATAAAGTGCTCCCAGAGACTGCCGCGGCAGACAGGATTTAAATTTTCGAGGTAATCTCCGCTCGTGCAAACGATACTCCCGCTGCCGTTTCATCCGGTCTACCTGTATATCTCTGCCGTTCGTGAAACTTCGCGGAAATCAACGTCGATATCGTATCCGTTTAATTAAACGGTAACGAGCGCTTGATCCGGGACGCTCGCGTTCCTGATTTACGTTTTAACGCGTGCCGGACCTGTTCCTTTCTTTCTTTCTTACTGATCGTAATGATTTCTATCCAAAAATTATACGTAGACGCGATCGAGGTTGCTCTACAAGGAAAATGAACAGGGGGACAGCTGACAAAATCGTTTTTGAAATTTGTCAAGTAAAATTTTGTATCTTGCAAATTGTTTTTTAAAATTTGAAAATTATGAAAAATAAAATATTTGGTGTAATAGATAAAGATTTCATTCAGATTATGAAAAAAAAATATATACATTTCATATTAATTCAATAACTACCGTCCCACTTAGAAAAGAATCCATAATATGAAATTTCGGTAAGTTCATAGTTGTCAATGACCTTCTATTAATTTATTCTGTTACATAAATATGTCCATAAACACGTTACATTAAAGCGCGTGTAATCTTTTTGGTATGTCTGTTAAATATATGGATGAATCGACTGAAAGAGGTAGCGCACTAATAAAAACGAATGTAAAGGAGTGATAGGCGAGGTTTGTAGTCGTGATTGACCGCGTGTACAAATACCGTGATGACTATCATAATCTCGGAGATCGTCGTCGCGAGCGCCGCCAAGAGATGGCCTGGTAGCTCGCGGATAAATCTTTTCGCCGGTAGAATGTCAATTAAGGGAACGCGCGAAGCGATCGATCAAACCTGGCATTCGTGCCGCTTTAAGAAAGTAAGTCAATGTGATTCGCGCCGGTATGGTTGCAGTTGCATACGCGCGACAACGATCGTCGACGAAGATCGAGGCCTTCGTCGAGGATCGATCGCGAATCGTTCGCGATCCGAGCATTTTCATCGATCCCGTTTCCTCGATCGATCCGGCGCCGCTTCCGCCGCGAGTTTATTGCGAAATTTGCTACTGATAAATTCGTTTGTTGCTTTCTCCGTGTTGAATAGAACAGAAAAGGTGGTAGTATGTTTTACCACACTCCCCGAACCTTGCCCCTACAGACTATGTACCACCTTTTCTATTCCTCAGAAAACTTAGTCCAAACCAATCACATTTTACAGGAAAGGAATTGATAAAATTGGCAGGAAGATGGAAGAAGGTCATACGTAATAGTGGCGAATACAGAATAAATTAATAGTAATTTTGTTATTCAATGAAAGCAAAATTAGTGTCTAATGAAAGAACGGAAAATCGACCTAATAGATAATGTCAGCACCAGGACTATTTGGGATCAAAGGATGGTCCACAGTATTATTCGTCTATAAATAACATTATTTAGTTGGTACAAAAATGGGTCTCCACGTTCAGAGACGCTGTATACCAAACAAAAAACTCAACTTTGTGCGAATCCAACAGTTCTCTCAGTCTTCGAATTAAATATCTATTTAAAAATATAAATTAAGCGTTCATTCTGTTCATGTAACACCATAATCCAACAGCGAAGATAAAACCGGATCCGTTCTGGAGATAGAAATGGAGGGCACGATTGAAATTCGGCGCAGGAGAACGACGATTATGGTCCCGGTTAATCGAACGATGCTATCTGTTTAGACTCTAATAGAGTGTATTTTAAACCACGATTCGAAACTGTGAAGTGCTTCGATAAGAGTTTTGTATTGTTTTTGAAAATATCGTCGAGTAGGAGACTACAAGGTTTTTGCTACCGCAAACAAGCAAGATGTTCCGTTTCGCGTAAGTGACAAACATGTAAAATCATGCTCGTATTTCATTAACTCGCGCGTCGATCGTTAATCGCCCATAATAGATAAGACTATAAATAATTACTTATCGGCTACGATGCGACGAGTGGCACTCGCGAGTATCGCGATTCGCGATAAAATGTTCTTGGAAATAAAAATAGCAACGACTCCGCTAACTGGACTTCCAAATTCCTGGACAAACACCGTTAGGAGTAGAATATTTTCGATTCGAACGACTCCATCGATCACGAAGAACACGAAATTACCAAAACGAATGTCCCGTTCGCGATAAAAACAAGAGAAAACGACTCACCCTTGGAAAGTTTGTCGACCGACTCGAATCGTCCTTCGACCTTGTTCCTCAAAGAATCCAGATCGAAAGGCGTCGTGAATCCATGATCCACGCTGCGGCTTTTGCTCCTGCGAAAGAAAAAGTTTCCAATTAAGAATTTCATTGATAAACCACCGCGCTTTCTCTCCGTTCACTTTCCATTTTTAACGCAGGCCGTGTACCGGGTGGCCCGAAAAATCATTCAGCCTCGCTTACCGCGAAAAGTTTGAAAATTTAGAAACTAGGTGATACGTGAATGCGGAGATTTGGTAATTTGAAAATTCGGAGTTATGGAAATTTGAAAACTCAGAAATATGAAAATTTGAAAATTCGGAGATACGAAAATCCGAAAGTTTAGGAAGATTCCGAGATACAAAGTTTCAAAAATTAGGAAATTCGTTAAATACAAAAATTTGGAAACTCGGAAGATTGGAAACTTATAAAGAAAAACTAGGTGATACAGAAACGTGGATATTCGAAACTCAAATTAGAAATTTAAAAACATAAGGAACTTGAAAATCAAAGGATCGGAAAATTTGGAAGCTCGATAAGTGGAACGAAAATCGATAGAACACGTGTCGCAACGTTGTCGTTGTATGATGGTGTTTTTTTTTCAGGAGAGACTGTGCGAAGCGTTAAACGGTGGGAATTACTAACGCGTATTATTCTCAGGTTGCAAAAGCGAGAGACCGGCGCGACGAGGCGCGACACAATGCAATTTCACGATGCAACGAACCATGCCACGAGTCGTATTAAATGAACTTTACAAGACGAATCAACGGCTACACGAATGGCCAGCGTAGATAACGGCGAGCGACGATAGAGCTCGAATCATGAATGAAATCGCGGAAAAAGTAAATTTCACGAGTGACGGAGCACGAGGCGCGAACAAATTACACGATGCGATGTCGCAACAGGTAAACCCCTCCGGTTGACAACCACTTTTTCTCTTTAAATACTATACTAACCACCGTACGACATGTCTCTATCGCGCTATTTTATGTTTCGCGATTGTCGAACGAGCCAGTGGTACTTTGCTAATTTCAAGATTTCGATTATACGCATTTTTTATTTCATCTATTTCCGAGATGAGAATTTTATGTAAATTTGTTAAGATCCTGAATTTTGTATTTTTCGAATTCCCCAATTTAATTTCCCAAACTTTCAAATTTCTAAATTTCTAAATTCAATTTCCAAACTATAAGACTGCAGAAAAAATGCGAACCACTTTTTGCCTGGGATTCGAACCCGGGTCCTCAGATTTGTAGTCCTCGACCGAATAACCAAATCTCCATATTTCCACGTTTTCGAATCCTCGAATGCCCGACGTACTTATGCACTCCCGTCCGTTTACTATGTACGTAACCATAAACCCAATGGTGTTCGTTTAGCTCTATCGTCGTATTCGTTCGACGGCCATTCGTTCGAAGCTTTTTACATCGTACGTACCTGTAATAAGATGCTGTGAGGTTTTCGGTGGATCTCGAATGCGTGATGTCCTGTGACATTCGCCTGGACCTATTGTGCAACAAACAATCCAAAACAACGGCGGTGAGAACGCATGCAACTACGTGCGAGGATGCTTGACAAAAAAACTTAAAAATATCGAACAACCAGTCGGAGAAACACCAACGACCGAAAGTGTATTATGCCAATCGGTGCTGTCAACGATCGCGTTCGTGTTTCTCCGCGGAAAATAAAATATAAAATATACAACAAGAAGCTTGTATAAATCGACACGCAAGCGAGCAATATCAACGAAAAAGAAACAGGCGGAAAACACCGTCTTTACACGGATGCTCATGCGATTAAGTCTAACAGATATTTCCCCGCGGTTTCTGGCTAATTTTACACTAGAACTACCAACCAATCAAAATGACTGATTTCACGTTTAGCATTTTATATTGCAAAATTATGTTGCAGTACTTTTGTCGAAATGTTGCCATATTTTATTAAGAGTGACTATTGTATTAGTTGACACTCTAATATTCACTATTTATTTTTTCACTGAACTTTCTATTTAAAAGTAAATCTGCTTTTAACGCTGGTAGTTCTAGTGTTAATACGGCTATTTAACGATACGCTGGAATCGGAAAAAAAAATTGATCGGCAATTTCTAGTAATCGACCGTCCCGTTCACTATCTGAACGGCGTTAAGTATCGGGAACGGTGTTATAATCCTTTCGTACACATGCGTGATGCATAGCGAGGCTATAAATATTTATGGTAAGAGGTGGCTGCGATCTCATAAGCACGTGCTTATGACGAGCCACGCTCGCATGCGTATTCCATTTTTCTACTTATGGACGGTTATAAGTTGTCTTGTCGATCCGTCGAAGATGTAGCGTCTATAAAATGAACATAGCTCGATATAGCAGTTCGATATGTAGCCGATATCTGATGCAGTTCGATGTCTATACCCTAATCAGGTCGATACGTCTGCTTCGGGTTTCGAGGGAAAATGAGAGGAGCGCCGGAAGGCAGGAAACTTTGCGCTTTCAGAATCCGAAGTTTTTAATTGTTGAACTTTTTCATTTTCAATTTCGGTTAATTTTGGGGTTCTTAATGTCTGTCACTTTGGGGGACTTCAAACACGGCCATTTTGGGATTTACAGGCTACGCAATTTTCGTATTTTTGAGCATTTTAATTTTAGAATTTCTAAACTCTGTAATTTTGGGATTTTCAAGCTCTTCATTTTCGGGGTTTTCAAACTCTGTATTTTTGAAGTTTTCAAACCCTGTAATTCAGAGTTTTCAAACTCTGTCACGTTGTAATTTTCAAGCTCTGTAACTCTGGGATTTTCAAACTCTGTACTTACTGAGTTTCCAAGGTCTGTACTAACGAGGTTTTCAAACTCTGCAATTTCGTGGTTTTCGAAGTCCATAATTCTGGTGTAAGATTAATACGTAAAATCGTAAGGTAAACGCGTGTAATAACGACTTTGTAGTCTATCGATAAATGTGTATACATATATTCTTTGAAGAATCATTGACTGCGAGACATCGCCCACATTTTGGCCTCTAAAGAATATATCCAGAAAGTCGTTATTATACGCGTTTACTTTGCGCTTTTACGTATCAATCTTACACTGGAGTTCGAGATTCTCAGGAATTATGAGACAATTTCACTAATTCGGAAGCAGGATTAGAAATGTCAGGGTGTCGCAACTAGACAAACGGCAAGAATGTATGCATCGAGTTAACAAAGCGGGAACCGAGTTTCGGAACTGTAACTACCCGTGAAAAACGAGGAGAAAATAGTATTCGATATCGGGAACGACGTGACAGATCCATGGCGAGTCTAACGCGAATTGGATTCGGTCAATTCGAAAGGATGCGTCCGTGCCGTCGCTAATTGCCGAGGACGCTTTAATTCGATTAGCAAGCTGGTCCGACAAGTTCGCTCGTTGCCGCGAATCTGCATTCTGACGACAGCTCTTACTTCTATTTTCGAGCTGCTCACCCGACGACCACGCGCATTTCTGGTGTCATAGACTCGCGTCGCGACGTACTGTTATAGAATGACACATCACCTCATCCTCCATAGTCACAGTATATTTCCAAAGAGCACCGATAACCAAAAAATAATCAACAACTTCAACGTGACGTTCAGGTGTCGAAGTGTATTAAAGTTTGAAGAGTATTAAGGATTTGAGCAAATTTTGTCCCATTTTGAGGTGTGAGTGCATTACGTGTCAAACTTGTCAAGATACAGGAAGGGGATAACCCCTTTCCCTATAACTACAAGTAACACTCGTGAAATTGAATTGTGGTGCACTCACGATTCAAATACGTTCAACCTAGTCTATATTTTTAATACCATCGAGTGTTCAATTTCAGTCTAATCGTAATTTGCGCTATCGAGGGCCACTAAATGCGAAACATTCTTGACATTCAAACCTTCTTTAATCTCATTAATATTGTAGCAACTAATAGATCGTTATGTCTGACGCACTCGTCAAATAAATTGTAGCACGCGGGGTTAATTTCGCGAAGAAGAGGACGCAAAGATTCGCCACGATTTCGTAGATGCTCGAGCTCATAAGGCGGCGTGGTTGATCGATGGAAAACGGGTTTTTCCGCGCGACGTACAAGGCGGAACCGTAAAAGCCGACTTCCATCGGAAGGGAGAAAGGCGATTCCCAGGTTATACGAGCGCCGTTTCGAAATTTCCTGCTGCACGGACACCTGTCTCATCGACTGGGTCTTCCCGGCCGGTCTTTCGCAAAAATATTCCCTAGCGACGCTATCGATCCTCGACTTCTTGGAATCCACGCCGGGGAATACTCGATTAATTGGCCAACAATCGTCGCAGCGAGTTTATTCAACCGATCGATCACCCATTTTGAACGCTTCCACGAAAAGGACAGAATCCTCGTCGCGGATCCATAATGTACAAGGATGCTCCTAAATATATACAGTGTCAGTATATATTTTATTTTCTCGAACAACAAATGTTGGAAGGAATGAAGGAAGGAAGTTATGGGACACCCCAATATATGTATATATGTATATTAAATAATATTAAATATATGTAAGAAAAATGTTTGTATCTCAGAAACGGTTGACCTTTCGACCTACGTTTACTAAACGTTTACTTTTTTCCTCGGTACAGTGTATCCTATATACCACATAAATATTGAATGCTTTCTTTCGAACACCCTGTATAAATTTGCGGATTCTAAAGCTCGGAAAATTATATTTCGGTATACAAATGTCCGTAAACGGAATTAGCCATTTCTTATTTCTTGATCAACTAATAATGCGTTTGTCCGCGAGCAGCGGGTGGCTCTATCTCTGTTAAGTTCGAGAGGTTCGTTCACCCAGTTGGTTCCGCGCGAAAAAACACCATACGCGTACAAAGTGGCCGCCGTCCGAATACAATGGTCGCATAATAAAGTTAGCCCAGAAGAGGCACCGTATCGTATCGAACCGAGAAGCTACGACGACGTAGCGGAATAATAAATTTCGGGCCACGATCGCGCGTATGCACCACACTCGATCGTTGCTGCCTTAGATTAATCGACTTGTCCTTGCGGCCGCGATCCGGTAACAGAACCTGGACGTTCTCGTGGACGTTCAAGGCCTCTTCCTAGATTCAGCTCGCGGTGTATCGATCCGGCGATCGACAGAAGGTCAGTGTCCCCGTTTGAGGCCGCATTTCGAAGCGGAAGTCGTCTCTCGCTTTCGAGCGTGAAATGTGCCGCGAATACCAGATCGGAATTAGTTCGTTCTGGGATACATTCTCGTTTTCTTGTGCTCTCTTTTTCCCTTCGGATCGAACCATGGGTGAGCATCTTGTTCGCCCACGGGGGTAAAAACGACGCGCTGATCGAACGGTGAGGACTAAAATTTGTGCGTCCTTGTACGGTATTGTTGGAATACCGAACAAATTCACGTATTTTCAAACGTTACCAATTACCACAAATTTAGTTTCTATTTGTTCTTCTAATTCCAATATTACATTTTCCAACGTTCGAATTCCCAAATTTATAATTCCTAGGTATTTTTGAATTCCCAATTTTAATTATTTCCAAACGTTCGAGGATTTTCAAATTTAATTTTTCCCAGCGCTGGAATTTTCATCATATTTAATTTCCCAGTGTCCGAATTTCAATGTTTAATTTTCCTTCTTTCGAATTCCCAGATTTAATTTCTTTCACGGTGTAAGACTCTGAAAAAAATACGAACCATTTTGTTGAGATTCGATCGCGGGACCCCACAATTTGTAGTCCGCAACGCAACGCACTCACCCACTGCGTCCACTCCGTTTGTGACATGTTCGTGATTACTCTTAACCAGTTAATTGCATTCGACGTGTTCACGCACGTAGGTCCAAAACTTAATTATTATTCCATTATAAGAAATAAATGATTAATTGTTTATCGCAAGGAGTTTCTTTCGGCAATAAATAATAAGGGATACTCCGGACTCCGCTTAACACTAAAACTACCAATGGGGTCAAATGACTCTTTTACGAATTTCGTACTTTAAACGACAAAATTAGTTAAGATGGGTTTCTTGGTATCTGCGCTGATTGTCATCAAGACAAAGAATCAATAAACGTGTTCATGTATGTTACATCGTTTGTTCATTTACTCTTCAACTTCATTTTTAACTTCAAAATAATTGCGCATTATAAGTGGGTCGTTTTAGCGTTAATCGAACTCGAGACAGAATTAATTAGGTACCCAGCGAGTTCTCTAACAACTACCCTTCACCTTCCGCGTCCGTGAGTCTCCAAGGTGGAACAGTACCGAACCGGGAAAGCGATTTCCACGGTCGAGAGATACCAGTTAGTGACGAAATTTTCCTAGCGTGTCTAGTTTTCTTGGTACGAGTGTCCCGTCAGTTTCGGGTTGGACATATTCACCTTTCTGTCAAAATGTCTGTCATGTTTCATCGAGTTAATGAATTGTTGTATATGCTAAGTGATGCTGCAATATTTATTTATTTATCTTTCTACTTTATTTTCAATTATAAGTATGCATTCGATGCCGGTACTTCTAGTACTAAATGAATAGATATTTAGTAATATTCCTCGCGTATAAGGAGCTTGCCCCCGGCTAAATTGCAAGAACGAATTCGAAGAAATTCGGTAACTAGTGGCAGCGACCCCGATCGAAGTCGGACGCGTTAATCGAACAATTAACAAGAAGGCCGCGATCGGCCTTCTGTTTAGCGAGACACAGGGTCGAAAGGAAACGAAAGGACACTCGCCGGAAATGAATCTCCTAATAGGTGGATCGATTGGCAATCGGCCCGGTGAATCGTTCACCGTGGATGGTGTTACAGATCGATAAGGCTGGCGCATCGATTGTATAACGGATCGCATTGGAATTCCAGCGACGGCTTTAATCCGCGCGACGAATACCAGAACGCCGGCGCATATTCGTCCTTCGTTGTCGGCCGCTGGACAACACAATTTATAACGAAACCTCTCTCGATACTTTAATCGCTCGGCCGATAGAAACGACGCCGAACGATATTTACAACAGCCGTCACACTTTGTACAAACACTCTTGTTAAGCGCTGTTAACGTTACGGGCGTATTTCTATTCCGATGGCTCGCTTTTAGCCGAGTTAATAAATCAACGGATAACGAAGCCTGACATTCGCTCGCGGGCAAGTATTTTGCGCTTCCGTTTATGGCATGACGAAGAAAGAAATTGAATAATGTTTCTATCCCTCATGGGTTTATCTACGGAATTATTAACCAGCTAACTGTGGCGTCCCCTTTCCAGAACGTGCACCTATATGTGTTGTGAAAATCGACGATGATAAGTAGCTCCGGGATGCATAAATTTATCACAAATTCTTTATACATTTTATTTGTTCGTTTCACTGCGTCCTGGCTTCCAAATGTTCCAAACTTCTTAGAATCTACGAACAATTAAGTTGAAATAACTTTTGCAAAAATTACAATTCAGAGAACCAATGGTAACTAAATTGTTTGCACGATGAGTATTACTCGTCATGACACAAAATGATGTCTTTTCTCCATGAGGACTATACTCGTCAATCACAGCTAACTGGTTAGGTAATCACGCGCTCGGAACTATAGTTACTCGAATCTCGATGATACTGTTCGATAAATTGTAATCACGAAGCGCGGCGTATGATCTCTCGTGCGTTGTTTATAATGAACGGTATAATGGTGGGAAACGAGGCACGGTTTTAATTATTATCTATCCCGTTATAAACAAAAATATCCTTTCGATCTTTATGTTTCGAGACAAAATAGTGCCCCGTACCGCTGTAAGTCATATACATTATCGACAGTATCGATAACGCAGTGGAACTCTTGGGCGAGCAATTGCCACAAATAGCATTGTACTAATCCGTAGAATCGCAACGCGTCGAACTGCGATCGGTGGAATCGCGACGACTTGAATCAAGGCACGTTCAATTGCGACGACTTGAATCAAAGCACATTTAATTGCGAGGTGTTAAAATGTAATGCCGGTAATTGCCACGCGTTCGATCACAACGTATCGGATCGTTATGCACGCGATCCACACGCACGGAGTTGTAACGCATGGAATTGCAATGCACCAAATGCCATGCGTGGAACTGTAACGTACGAAATTGCCATGCATGGAATTGCTACGTGTAAAATTGCAACGCGGGAATTGCGACGAGCGGAATTGCAAAGCGCGTAATTACTACGCACGAAATTCCCGTCGTGGAATTGCTACGTCCATCGTTGCGCTTCTTCGCCGAAAATATGGCGGTCAAAGTGTTCGACCGGATACGACGAGCACCGACAACTAATTCGACCGTTCGATAGAAACGATCGCGGTTGCGAAACGTTTATGCCGCGAACAATAAACCGGCCCTCTTTAAAAGTGGCCGCCTCCCTCGATTACCTGTCCCGCGTAATCTGTTAATTACGGAGCGGAGTCTCTTTGTTCTTCGTACGGCGTCCTTGACATCGATGCACTGCCATTATATTCGACGATTAAAGCACGGTTGCTCGTTGCGGACCGTAAAAAACTTGCACGAACGCGACGACGTTCCGGAGGGTTCCGAAGATCGGAAAAAAGGAAGAGACAAGCAGAAACAGAGAACGACACAGAAGCAACCGAGACGCGGAGTAGAACGAACGGTCGCGCTCTCGAGGCCTCGAGAATCCCTTTCTCGTTGTTTCTTACGAAATTCTCTCCGTTAACCGTAATCCATCGTGCCGAGGCTCTAACTCGCGCTCGAGCGATCTCGACTTTCTAATGCTCCGCCGTTCGACGAACACGCTGCTGTACGCTCGCCGAGCACGCGTCCGATTTAATGACAATTATTGTTACGGGATCAACCGAACACGACACACGATCGACGGTTTCGAAATCGGATCACGACGACGTTCGATAACGACGCTTGCACCGGCCCAATGTCGCGGTAATAATTAATATGCGCCGGAGATACTCGATCGCCAACTTTCGTATTTACAAATTTTTGACTTCTCGTCCGCGTTAAAAATTTGGATGTTTCATAAGTTCACAGTCATTAAGACTGTTTCATAGGTTTATTCCTTTTTTTGACAATAACAAGTACACGATATTTATTCTTTAAGGTTGATTCGTTGCGTTGAGCACGAAATGCTCTGATCTACCATACTCTTCGATCCCTCGAAAAACATTCTTATTTAATCTTTTATAAAATATTCATCGCAATGCGTTTTTATGTCGTATCAAAAAAGAGAGAAACATATGGTACACTCTTTCGACAAAACAATGAATTTCAAATAAAGTTAAAAATGAACTTGCTTGGAGCAAACCCCTTTTTAATCGCATCATTTTTGTAACATAGTTGATTACGAATTAAAGGAATATAGACTCGGGAATAACCCGCGATTTATCGCGATTACGAATTACCATCGCGTAATTTATTCCCGTACTCATATCGATATTTCCACACAATGGCGAATTATCTAATTGCCGGCGTTAACACATAATAGGACAGTTTTTTCTCGGCACGGGCGACTTTTCAGCCGATCTAACATCGCTACAGTAGCAATTTAACAATTACACAGGGTAGATTAACATCGACGGCCCGAAATCATGTTGCCTGCCGTATTCGAGGATTCCCGTCTAACGTTTAAACGCTCTCGAATCTTAATTGAGATCTACTCTGTTAATCTTTAATTCTATCGTCGCTCGTATCGTTAACGCGTTGATTAGCGTGGTGGCCATTCCCGTCCAACATCGCTAATCTAACATAATCGAGTTATTCAAAACAACAAGTCTATGCTCTTCTTTCAATTTCAGCGGAACATTCTCCAAAATTTTATAAAATGGATTATAAATTTCTCGATTGTGAATTTGTCTTATATATAATTATTTTTTTATGGATAAAAGGATCTATAGAAAAATCTGTGTGCCTCGTCTCGGTTATACATTATTTAGTTAACAAAACTTTCTCTCGCCCTACGTCGACTGGTTTTTGTCAAACGCATGTTCCAATATAAGTGCCGAATAAAATGAGACTGCTTCAGCGTCTAGTCAAAGAGCAATTATAAATCGCGACGGAGTGCAACAACAATATTTAGAAGTTTCTAGACGGCGACGAAGAAACGCGGACGTAGAATTTGTTCAAGTAAAACGCGACATATTCGTGTTTTTCGTACGACAAAAATAGGTTGTAGAAACGTTCGGAGGTGCGCACAGCCACGTAGCAAAGCGACCGGTAGCCAGTTTTCCTTTCCACGGCGAGTGTTTCTCGATGTTTCGAGCCCGGTTGTCGTTTCGTTGAACGAGCGGAAGACGTCGTTTCCGTTCGAACTTACGGCCAAATATTAAACAAACCGTACCAACGCGTTCCACCGACCGTTTCCCAGACGCGTGCACCGGTCTGCCAGAAAATCTCCGCTAACCTTTATAGTTGCACTCGCAGCCCCGTCTGAAGGAATGCCAAAGAATGCCAACGAGAACACGTACGCGAGCGAGATATACGTTTGTACTACATTCCGAAAGCGTGTCGGGTGCCGGGGTTTCTCCGAATTAATTTAGAATAGGCGATACCGAGGTGCACATCGATTTTCTTTTGCAAACGTTCCTTCGGACAATCGGTCTCGTTTTCGAAGAACGCGTTGCAACTTTCGACACGGACCGTGTTGATTCGCGAACGCGTGTCGAGGATAACTATTGGAGGCTGAATATGAAAGAGGAAAGACGCAGTCGCGGCGAGAGTCGCGAGACTTCCGTGAAATTTTGATAATGGACAAATTGATAATCCCAACGAATTATTCCGCAAAGTATCAAAGTCTCGATGCTTAAACGTTGACACTTAGCGCTCGGAAGATGACTCACCTTCATCATTTTGTTTAATACAGCTGTTTGGCATATGTATTTTTTAACTAAATCCGTAGTATCGCACATACGATGTGTGAACTTTAGGAAAAAACTAATAGCGAAAATTACTAATAGGATGATGGTAAATTCGGAAGAATTCATGAAATTTTTGAAACAGGAAGTTTTAGATTCGCTATCTGCTACCTTCGAATGCAAAGGGTTAATTGCGATGCACGAAAGGCGTTGAAAGATTCCCGGGTCCGAAAATTCCTAGGATCGAGTCGCTCGTCGAGGGTTATCGAAGCGGCTTCGTAACCGAGCGAGAAGGCGAGACTGTGCGAACGGAGAGCGTAACAGATACTTGTCGCCAATTTTCCCCAGCTCACGTTCCTCCGGCAAACCAGTCGCTGCACCGGCTGCACCGGTGGGTAATAATAATATCCTTAGCGGCACCTATACCAACGGGGCGTGAGTCCAGCACCGAGACACTTCGGGTTCCGCTCTTTGTTCGTTGGAACCAGTCTCTCCGTACGTACGTACGTACACATCTCAATCCTTTCTTCTCTCATCCGGTTCGAGCAGCATTCCAGCTTCGAGCTTTTATCTTCGGCCGGGGTTTCTCGATCTCGAGACACACCCCGTGCCGGCTCTATATCGTTCGGAGCGGCTAATAATCGGCCGGAACGCGGGACCGACGAAAAAGATCGCGAGAAGTGGCCGCGATCGACGCGGATCTCGGTTATTCCGCGGTTCGACCCGAACGCGACTGCCTGATCATCGCGCTCCGGCGAATCAGAGCGTGACGCCTCGATCCGCGTCACGTACCGATGCACTCTCCTGCACGCACGATGCGTGAGCGACTGCTTCCCACATTTCCTCCGAACGAACCTGCTCCGTCTCGAACACTGACGCCAGTACCCTAACCCGCGAATTATCCTCACATTTTGTTCGGTTCGACGGAAAAACCTGTTTAGCAACGTTTTTCATAGTACTTTCGTACTGCACGGTTTCCCATTTGGTAATTTAATACGTAACAATTCCACGCGCGGCGATATAACGCGAAACAACTCCACGAGTGACAATATAACGCGAAACAATTCCCTTAGTGGCGATATAACGCATAATTCCTCGCGTAGCGATATAGAACGTAGCGGTCCCACGCGTATGCATATCACTCGGTGACACGATGAGTGCCAATTAACGATTCCGAGCGTAGCAATATAAGTACGTGGGAATTTCTAGCGAGTTCGTAGAATGCGTGACGATGTAACGCCGCAGACTTTTTACGGGCCGATAGTTTCAACGCGTAATGCGAACCCATTTTCTTTCGTGCATTAAACGAACGCGATCCGACGTTTGCTCTTGTTCGAATACGGTAGCGACGGCTTAAACGAAATTAAAAGTAAAAGCGTTGCGTCGAATGGATCGAAAGTATCGACCGACGAAAGATCTGCAACGCGTTGGTAGTAAAACGAGTTACGTTCACATTGTTCGATGGAATAGAGGAGAAAGTATTAACGGCTAACGAGTCATTAGCATTTACAGATCACACGAAGGACTAGGTTGAGTAATTGAGAAATTAGAGAGGCGATCGTACGGTAGCGGGTTTATAATCGATTGAAATTTCCGATTGGCAGGAAGACGAAGAAGAGGGAAGCTTGTTTAACGCCGTTAAATCGAAAATGCACGCACCAATGACGTCAAAAGTTTAACGAAGAAAAGCGCAACGCTTCGCGTCCCGCTGCGATAGCAGACTCGCGCGGAATAACAAACACGATAAGCTACGCTGCTGCCTGTACGCACGGTGCATTTAGAATAAAAATCGCGAATCATCAGCGACGGTCTAAGTCGACGGGGATCAACAGCTTATGATCCCTCCTCCTTCTCTTTCATGACGATTTTTTCATTTTCGCGAAGCAAACATCGCGATTCTCCGACAGCCATATATATTTTCCTTCCAAAAGGTAAACGTGACTTTCTAACGGACCCGCGCTTTCCGAGAAATTAACGTTCAATTACGAGCGACGTATATACTCGAGGTAGTTAGATACGGGAAAGTTTGGTAAATACATTATAGCGTGGACTAACGAAGGGCGTGCGCGTATGCGGCCGAGAAAGTGACATTCGTTCGACGAAGGGCGTGTATAGTCGCTGTGAGAAAGTGACGTTCACTCGTGCACCAAGGATATATACGTTCGCTCGAGAAAGTGTAAGGCGTTCTTACGGACGCATACCGCGTGTCGAAGCCGCTTAATTCTCTCGCCACGTTATGAATGCACATATGCGTTCTACTCGTCTGCCCGACACATGTTGCTGCCGATGCACATGTGCACTCGATCGACTCGATCGGAGTACATGTAGATCGGGCGATGTTAACGCGACAACGCCACTCGCAATTTTCTGTAGAAACAGGTTAACGAATTTTTCTAACTCGTTTATATCGTTAACCTAACTTACACTTTAACATCCGAGACGTTCGGACTCGTTCGAGCGATCTCGAAAAAGAAGAAATTGATTAATGTAAAAGCTAAGGGCAGAGTACATTATGCGTGCGTGGAGAATTCATGAAAATTTGAGGGAAACGAAAGTGACGCGCAATTTTTTCTCGCTACGAGCGCGCGCATGCGCAAACCATGCAACAGCTGCTGTCGCGTCCACGCATGCTCCTAGAGGAAAAAAGAATCTCTCGCGCCAGTCGAACGCATCTTCGATGCAAGCTGCGACGATTTAAAAGCGAGCGAAAAGATAAATGGAAAATAAAGGAGAATCTCTTAAATGGAACGATCGTTCACGGTCCGGTCGCGATCGAGACATAAAACGCAACCGGTCGGAATAAATTGAAGATGCATCGGAGCTAGGATGGCACAGTTGGACGTTTCGCGTTTGCCAATGAGGTTGTAAATTACGCAATCGACGGCTGAGCCGCGCTCGAAATTATTTCCACGAGAGACGCATCTGTGCTGCCGAAAGTGGCTCGTTTCTCTTTATGCACCTTTAGCGACTCGACTCGTAGACAAACACGTGCCGCGCAAATGCAGCGACGCGGCTCGCGCGCTTATTTGCATTTCGTTCGTCGTTACGAACGCACATGTTCCAGCTTGTATTTTTATCGTTCCGCGGACATACGCGCGTGCGCGCGTACTTGTTCCCGGCACATTTATCTATCGCGTATCCATTTGAACATTGTTGGTCGACCTTTTTGCCCGCTGGATACGTTTAAGTGAAGACGACTGTTGACGCGAAATAGCGCGTGACGTTGGGTCTTCGCGAATTAACGACGGAGGAAGATGTTCCGCGGGTATCGCGGAACGGAACGGAACACGGCAGGCAGGAAATTGAATTCGAACCGGCGAAGATCTTATCGAAAATAAATGTTCGTACGGGACATTTTATGCCAACTTCACCAATTTGCTATAAATACATTGTTATGACAGGCTGTTTTTAACCGCGGAAAAGGCGGCCACCAGCGTCATCCAATGTCGAAACGGCGAAAAGCGATCGCGACAATTTATGAAACTCTTCGAAGGTCGACGTTGCGCGTTCCGAACTCGGATAAACGATTGCTTATGCAATTATGATTTAGTTTACTCCTATCCAACGCGCGAGGAATTCATTTGTTTACTGCCATTAGCACCTATCGAGAATCACACGTACGTGTACGGCAAACTTGCAGAGAAATCGAAGATCTCGGGAAAATCCTAAATCTCCGACGAAATTGCAAAATTCAGAGGAAATCTATTAGGTACGACACAATCTATGCACTGGTATAGAGATCGCGCATGCGCATAACCGAAAAAAATTTCGTTCCGAAGATAGGTAGATAGATCGCCGACGACGAGTAACGAGGGATCTTTATCATTTTTATAATACGACGTACCGTTAACGACAGCCGTCGTTTATCGTTAATTGATCGAGTGTTTTCGATATCTTTCTTCCCGGAGAGAATTTTTACTTATAATTGCAGCTATTATCTAGAAGGTTAGATTTTATCCGAAGAACTGTCACCGCGAGGCACTCGAATTCGTTAAATACGTCTCGTTAATTCTTTTCGTTATTGGTCACGAGCGCGACAGGCAACACCGTTAGAATCATTATCTGTTTACCGATTATCGGTTATATGCTGTTACCGGTAGCCGCTATCGACATTGACATCGGTGTTCGACGGTGACTGACATCGTGCGATGGCAATGTTTTGATCGTTCAATTACCATAACAAATATGACCTTCGTATCGCTCGGCCGTTTTATTGCAAATTAAACAATGTCATTTATCTTCAGCCGCCGTTCCGAGTATCGTTCCGCGGTCTCTCGACAATTCGACAAACTCGAGTTATTTTCCGCGAATATTTCGTCACGGTTCGAATCGACCAGCGGAGGTGAAAGATGTCGCGTGTACCACTCGTTTACGGTCACCACTATTTTGCAATTATATTGCGCGAATGGAATTTATATAAACGTTCTAAGAATATTATAGATATTTTTATAACTCGCCGACCGTATCTTACGACTCGATTCGATGAGTTCCTCTTAACACTAGAACTACCAACCAGTCAAAATGACTGGTCTCGGGTTTGGCATTTTTTATTGCAAATTTTATTGCCGTCCTTTTGTCAAAATGTCTGTCACGTTTTATTGAGCCAATGAATGGTTGCATATGTTAGTTGATGTTGCAATATTTATTTATTTATTTTTCTACTTTATTTTCAGTCTTGACGTAAGCATGCATTTAATTGCGGCACTTCTAGTACCGATGAAAATTTATTATGAATATGAAAGTTTTAGTGATTCTCGTACAAAAATGATGTTTCTAAAGTTTCAATTGACTTGGACCACTTTCGTAATTAACACTAAATGAATTCCATATAATGTTCAGACAACAACCACTACCTAGTGGTTTATTTTCGACGATGGTATTTTTCGAACGTAGTATAAGTCGCCTCCGCCGTTTCCTTTCGATGCGGATACTTCGTTTCCGGCGATCGGGGCTCACCCTCTTTTTTCCGCTGACGAGGAAAATTTACCAAGAAAATTGGGTCGATTCGATCCGCAGTTTTTCACTCGGTCCCGCAAAAATTGGGAGAGCCCGTATCAAGTTTGCAATCCGATCACGTCCGTTTTTCCGTTCGTTCTCTTTCATCTCCTCTTTCTTTTTTTTTCTTCCCGTTCAACAGTCCGATCGCGGGTCGTTAATTTCCAACATTTTTCCTCCAAGATTCATGGTGGCCGCGTCAGCTTTATCGTTCCACGGAGACGAAAGGTTCTCCAAATTGAAAGCCATCGGCAAATTTTATGCGCCGATCGAACGTTTCAACGAGAACCTGCTCCGAGGATATTTTTCGAACTATCCGGAAATCTCTCTCCTTTATCGTACGAATTTCCTTTTACCTCCGCGCAAACGGATAATAAAAATCTTTTATCCCCCCGATTGTCTTTAGCAACGAGTTCGACGAGCTTCTCGAATTTTTTCAATAAAATGCTTCAACCCATTGCACTCGAGAGGCGACTCATTGAAGTCGGTATTTGTTAACTAATTCTGCTAGGAAGTAATTTTATTTTCAATAAATTTTGTGGGATAATTTTCATAATATTGTACCCTGATTTATGCGATAAGCTTTGATGCTATTTATCAAAAGTTTTTAAACTTTGTTATGTTAAATGTTTCAACTAAAATTAGCGATAGATTTAAGTATGAATTCATACGTCACCCGTATGTGGATGACATGGCATTCAAAGTGTTAATCGACACGCACGCTATTTCAGGATGTTCCGTTGCGTCGCCGGATAAACCATAAGCGTGCATCGAATCGCGATGCGTAAGTTGTCGAGATTACCGAGATAAAGAGGAAGTTTCAGAAAATTTTCCTCGTGCACGCGGTGACAGACGCGCATCGAAGACAGATAAAGCGTTGGACATCGATTTCCGGAACGCCGTCGTGAAAGTTCTTTCGCTTATAGAATAATACACAATACGTATTCGCGAGGCGAACGGGAATAGCACCGGTGCAAATTCTCGTGGTCGATTCGACAACGGTAGAAACGTTTCAGCCGCGATAAAATGCGGGTTTTTTTTTATTACGCCGGCCACTTTCCACTTCGACTGCGTAACACAAAAATACCAACGGAGCATCTGGTGATTTTAACGCGTACCGTTGGTCGCCTTAGTTTCGTTATCGTCGATCGCGTACGCGATTGTCCGACGAGCGATCCTCGGTTCTAGATTATGACCTCAACAACCGGCTTCTTTAAATATTTACCAGGTGCACCCGTTTCGCGATTCTTTCCTCGAAACGAGATCTCTGCTCGTAATCCGATAGAAAAGAAACGTAACGCAATAAAAAAAAAAAAGGAACATCGTTCTCGCAGGAACGAGTAGCTTTTCCCAGAATCCCTATATCCCTGTACACCCGATTCGAATGTACAGGTAACCCTCCTATAACACGGTAGTTGGGTTCCTAGAAAATGCCGTGTTGGGTCAAACCGTGTTGTATGAGACCCAGAGCCAATACAAAAAGGAGGGTTACATTCCGAAAACTTATTAAAAACAAAATTTTTTTTTTAATTCTACATAAACAACTTAATTTTTATTAAAAATATAAATGTATGCTGGAGTTTATGCTTAACACTAGGTTTACGGGACCCGTCAAAATGACGGATCTTAGGTTTCTTATTTTCAATTACGAAAATTATTAAAAAGCTTATGTCGCAATGAATGTGACCCATCATCGAGATGAAGGATCTTTCTACATATAAATTGGTATATGTATTATTTATTGTTTACTTCTTTTCATAGTTCATTTTCAATTTAGACTTAAGTAGTCAGTGTTGTACAAAGGTTATTGCAGTTTTCTTATCGTGTTAGAGCGAAACCGTGTTATGGGATACCGTATTGTAGGAGGGCTACCTGTAGTCGTTATTAGCCGAAGCGAACAAAAAATCGAATCGCTGCCTGGAACATCCATCCTGCGCTTCCCGTCAAGATCGACTCGTTTCGATTCGGTGCAAAGAGAATCGAATCCGTTATGTCGCGAACGAGACAGAGATAACCGCGAGAACCGGTCCAGCACGAAATTATCGACGCGAAAGCGTGAAACAACGTCCCGTTTGGAGACCGTACAACGTACGACCGAACGATATCGTATGTCCAACAATTTTATTCGCGTTTCGGCTTAAACGTTCCGGTTAGTCCGACGAGATCGCCGCGAACGAGTTGCAATTTGTTAATCAGCGTACAACTGGTTCCCCGTGTTAATTTTGCCGTATCGAACGCGGATAAATACCTGGTGACGGAGTCAGGCACGAATATATTCCACCAGGATGGTCTTTTCTGTCTGGCCTGGGTGTACAATCCTTCGGTGCTGCCAACTTGCGCCGGCACACCGGCGATCCCTTTTCTCCTCTTGCGATCGAGTTTCGGTGGCTTGGCGAGCGGATGCCAAGACTTTCGACGCCCTTTCTTCCCCTCGAGATCCGCCTTCATTCTCTCGTTCTCCAGCACCTCCTGGTTCTCTTCAAGGAGGTCCTGGGACACGTAAAACACCGAGCCTCTCCTGCCGCTCTCGCTCGCTCGTCTCTTTTCCTTCTGCATCTGTTTCGCGTTCTCTTTCTCCTCGGCGACGCTGCCCCGTCGCGCCTTCTGGAACAGGCTGTCCTTGCGGGCCTTCAGGTCCTCCAGGACGCTGTGCCTTCGACCCTTGTTGTCCCGCAGGATAGCGTTCGAGTCCCTCCGGCCGACAGCGCCGATCAGTTTCGCGAACGACGACTCCTCCTCCTCCGTCATGATCGATGGGATCGAGTTCGTCGACGCGAATTTCGTCGTGGTGTGACCATTATTGTGCGGCTCGTTGCTTATGTACATCTTGCTTTCCATGCTAGTCGATCCTTCGAACGAATCAATCGTTACAGTGACGTCCTCTCGCAAACGGTACTGCCATACCGCGTACTTTACACCGTGTCGTAAATGCATTTATTAAATCTTGTAAACGAACGCACGAGCAACGCGAACGGATAGTAGCAAAGGCAACGTCGACGAAAAACAGCCTCGAGAGAAACTCGTTTCGAACAAAGAGCACCCGGCGCGTTATCGATTTACGCTTTCTTAGATGCGCTTAGACAAACGGTTGTAAAACCGGGATATTCAAAAGCCGCTCGTTCCCCGTAAAGACGTACTCGAATTTTAGATCGTTTACAGAAAATATCGGACGGATTCGATGTATTCGCTTGGAAACCGAAAACGTTCGTAATTCGAACGAACATTCCGGATAGATGACATTTGACAAGCCCTATACTCGAATCACGAGAGTACGACGATACTCTTTCTCTCCAGACCGACCGCGTCCGAATTTTCCCGAACACCGAGTCCGTAACCTCGAATGCTCGTGCGGCTACAAACAAATTACATTTACGACCGGTGTAACGCTCGAAAGGAAAACATCGCGTCTACCCACCACCGACGATCACAGCTTTTCACTACGACTTCCAGGGTTAACAACGCGAACAACACTGTACGGGCATCGACACTCTACACATTCACGATAGTCGGCCAAGATTCAGGATCATTTTTTGAAACTATGGAAACACGGAAGGTACGTAGCCGCGCGTACCGTTAAGGCGCGATCGGCATTATTCCATCGCCGGTGAAAGCAGCCACGGCGGCGTACCGAGTGACCGCCTTTTCGCTCCTCGTGAAACGTGCTATCGGCACGAACGTAGCACACGGTGTAGAACCGCGGGTAGGGAGGCCGTGTGTGTCGTATCGGAGGAGTTATCCGCGAGGAGGTATGTTCACCGTGCAACCAAGCTCGAGGCGCGAGCTCCGGGAACGCATCGAAGATCGTTGACCCGCGAGAAACCAGCCCTCGACGGTCAACCGACTAGCTCCTCTTCCTTCCCGTATCTCTTCTTTCGTTCGGTCGTTTGTTCGTCTATTTTTCTGGCAAGTCGAGCCCCCGCGCTCGGAAACTCGTTCCCTTACCGACTTCGGACGTCAACCGCTTCGACCTTTGCTGCCTCTACGGCTCTGTAACCGTGCGAATACGATCGTACGTCCGCTCGAGTTCTACTCTCGACCGCGATCGCTCTTATCGATTCCTATCGATCGCGTCGAAACGTCAACGACGATATCGTCGAGTCGAGTCGAGTCGAGTCGACCCGGTCGAAACCGGGTTAGATCGTGTCGAGAGTTCGCGCGAGTATAAATAGACTCGAACGATAATAATGTCGCGTATCGGGTCGGGTTAGGTTAAGCCGAAATGAAAATAAACAGGTACTCTGTGCTCGGATCACTCTCGACGATGTTACCGATATATCGCGAACCTGTTGAGTCTTCACCGACTTACGTCGAGCGATCCGCGACGAATTAATTGCGGGAGCGCGAGGTACGACCGTATACGGGTCTGTTGGTAACGGTTTCCTGATCGAAGCACACCGGCCGCACGAGCTTTCTTCGGTAAAAGCGTGTCCAAGTAACTTTCCTACCATGAAACTTTTTACGGCGAGCCGTTTCCGTCTGGTCGTCGACGAGAGAGGAACAACTCGTACGCGATGGATTTCCGTACCAGCGTTTATCTATTTTGTGTCGTATATCTAGTGGCGCGAAACTGTCGCTGTAAACGAAGCCTGGCCCGAACAGGGCGGCCGAACCGGGCACTCGTTCGTTTTCATCACACTTTTTCAACTGATTTGTTTTGAAATCGGTGCACAGGTGCGGGCCAAAAACACGCGACCGACTAACACGCGAACACGCGCGACATGCACGATCTTTTCACTCGTACTAATCGCGAAATCGTGGCAACTCGAGTCGAGAGGGAGGCACGCTGGCGGTGGGGCGCGGATGCAGGGGTCTCCCGTTACGGTGTGTGTCGGGCGTGGGGGGAGAGAGAGGTACACCGAAAACCGGCTACTTTCTCTCGCTCGCTTCCGTTTCCTTTTTTCTTCTTGACTCGCGTATCGACGCGTTCGCTCGACCGCTACACGACGCTGCCACGATAACGATAAACGACACCACAACCTGGATCGCGATAAATCGAGATATTCGGACACGCTCGAATCGACAGGCCGTCACGAGAATCGAGTATCGCAGCGACTAACCGAGAACGAAGCGGACTGCTTGTATTTATACACGGTGAGACGGTGAGGCACTCGGCCGAGACTGTCTCTTCGGGCGCATCCCCCACCGCCGCGAACAAGTGCCCGACAAGAAGAAACACGCACCGAAGACGCATGACTTTCTGGTCTTTCCATCGTTTACAAACAGCCTTTTCGTTCTCTTTTCCTTTTGTTCTGCTCCCACGATATGCCCGGCCGCTACCAACGATTATCGACACGCCAGCGAAAGTGAACCGGGCGGTAAAGAATGCCGCGATTTCTGTGCTCTCGGTGTGTGTGTGTGTGTGTGTGTGTGTGCAGCGCGCCGTTCAACGCGAAGAAAATGGCGGTGTAGGGGGAATGCGCGCCTACGGTCGCTGTAACGCGCTCAAAACGAACACCTGGTCAACAGTAGCCCCGAAACGATTTTACCTCGTGATGTACCGTTCGGTGGATGGCCAAAAAACGATACCGTACACCGAGATGGGATGTTGTATCTTAACCAGCTAGAAATCCGGATCTTCACCCTATTTAACCAACTTACGCGCGAAAATTTTGAAATGGTTCGAGGGCGCTGCGCGGCAACGTACGTAAAAGAATTTTTCCTTCCCAATCCAAAGCGCGGAAAATGAAAGAAGTACAGATTTCGTAGCGAAATTTAAAAGCGTCCACATCTTTTTTCTCTTACAGCCGTTTATAATAATTTCCTTTCGATTCAAAGAAAAATGATAGCGCATTGTTGATACTCGACAATCGCTGCGTACAAGCTAAGACGGTAAATACGACGGTGATAATTCCGGGAAGAAAGTAGCGAGGAATAACGATGCCGCGAAAAGATTAACAAATATTTCGGAACTTCTGGTTAACGGCAACAGGGAAATACGCCGAAAGTCGATAACTCGCTGGTAACCTCTCGATTAGAGATACAGGGTCGAAACTCGGTGAACCACTCCGCTGTTTGGTAACGTAACGAGGTAAAACCGTTTCGAGGGTACCTTATCCTTCGGAAACACTTCGCAATCTCCGAATACTCGAATTTCGTGAAATTCCGAGCCGCATAAATCGCGAGATCGATCGTGTTCGCGGTTTCTCGCTCGTTTCTCGCGACTTCCTTCTCTTTCTCCTCTTTTTATGCACGCATCGTACGATCGGAGAGACGGCAAAATAAACCTTGGTTGACATTTTTTTCAAACGTTTTAGCACCGTCGTCACCGCGTTGCTGTCTCCGGTTGCGCGCGGCGAAACAAGGAAAACGCTGATAACGTTTCAGATATAGCGATGACGATCTTGCATCTTCTATCGATAAACGAAAACGAGAGAAAGAAGCGAAGAAAAATGTAATTAGTGTGCGTTGGTACAATATTATTTAATTGGTACAAAACTGAATCTCCACGTCGAGTGGCACAGTAAAACAAAAAGCCTAAGTCTGTCACCAGACTGGATGAGTCGCTATTTGGATTTGCTATTTTTCAAACTGAAGGGAATGATAGGGTTAAGCAAGAACAACATTTTGACAGTACTTTATTTAAAGAAAATTCATACAACTTGTAGTGTATCCACCAGGTACTAGACTCTCACTAAATATTCTTTGATATTGCGATTTTTTATGCTATATTGCTGAAGATAGGTAAATGTAGGGACGACGGTCAGGGATGTGACTCAAGGTGAATACGAGGTCCAAGATGAACGAGGTGTCGAAATCGTGATTAGCGTGTTTGTATGACGATGAGTCTCTAATACTTGTGACGTGATTTGTATGGTCGTCCACCAATTTCAGCGGAAACGGCGGAAGAGTTTTCGGTCTAAACGCACCATCTCGTGGAAGGTTCTCGGGGTTAACGAGAGACGAACGTGCAAACCGGTGGAAACAATTGGTCAATTCGTCCGCGGCCAATTAGGCGAATTGTGGCGATGAAAATACCTCTTAATTCGATTGAGCGAGTTAACTCGGCCGTCCCTGCGGGTCAGCTTCTCTCGGACCGCAAGTTTCTGCGCCGCGGAGGAAAACTCATCCGACACCTGGTTCGATTCTCTGCTTAGGTTAGGTTAGGTTACACGACGACTAGCTAGGTCGACGACCACTCGATCGCGTTTCTTTCTCTTCTCTCGAGGAAAAAGCGCAACCCGGGTCATCCGGTTGTTTCGGCGGCCCGAAAAATTCGGTCAAAGTCGTGTCGCGGCGAGAAACTGTCTCTCGCTGCACGGTCACGAATCGTACGTACTTACTTACACGATATCGCGCGTTGCATAACCGAGTCGAAGTTGAATCGGGTTGCTCTGGAATTTCGTGGCTTGGGAACCAGTCTAGCTACGCGAACGCGTTTACCGGCCACCATTTTCCCCCGCTCCATGAACACCGCCCTGCTTTTTATCGATTCGCGGTGTCCTTACATTCCGATTATCGGAAATGGACGAAGAAATCGATGCTCCTTTGTAAAAATGAAACTTCAACGCTAAAACTACCGACGTGTAATGCACAATTATTTTGCTATTAAAAATGAAGTTGAAAAGTAAATGAACGAACACCGAAACTTGAATGAATACGCTTACAAACTGTTTGTCTTGACGACAATCAGCATAAATGTGAAGAGGACCAGCTTAACAAATTCTGTCATCTGAAGTAGAAAATTTGCAGAAAGGTCATTTGACCCCTTTGATCGTTTTAGTATTAACGATTCGGAAGAAGTGTCTTGACTCTGTTAACACTGTGAGCGCCATGTCATCCACATTACGTGTGACCAATGAATTCATACATAAATCTATCGCTAATTTTAGTTGAAACATGTAACATGACAAAGTATACAAAGTATACAAGTTTCTTTCCTTTTTGATATAAAATTAGGTTGTCCCATAAGTTTGATATAATATAAAAACGCACTTCGAGGAATATTTTGCAAGTACTCAAGGAGTAAATGATATTTCCTGACAGATGCAAGATGGTACATCTCTTTGTAGCCCTAGTTTTTCATGACGTAAACAAAAGACGGTCATAAAAGGATCGTAAGAATCGCAGCTGCATTTGCGTTTGTTAGCTCGTCGGTGCCGGTGACGAGCGAACTATGCAACGAGCGATCTGAATTCGACAGGAGACGCAGCATAATGTCGGTCGGAAGATCGGCCCGATAAAATGGACGAACTCGATATTTCTCGACGGTATGATTAATGCGTAGAAGACAGTTAGGTAACGAGTAGACGTGGTTCGTCGATTCGAAGTTGAATAACGAGCGACGAGTGTACCGCATTATGAAACGAGTTACGATCGGTGGATGAGTTCGAAAGGTGTTTCGTCCGCGACGACTTGCTGCATTTTTCGAACCGACACTGTCCCTTCTTACTTTGTTCTCGCGTTTATCTTATCGCCGTCGATCTCTTCGTCGAAGTTACGCGAATCGGCGAAGATGCACTCCGACTGTTCGTCTACCTTACATTTTTATATTTTCTATTTAGATTACTATTTTTCTATTTTCTATTCGGATTTCTATTTTTCTACTTCCTCTTTAGATTTCTATTCTTCTATTTTCTATTTAGATTTACATTTTTCTTACAGAAAAATCTGGCGCCCGCTCATTGCCAAGATTCATTATTTGATTTATTCAAGTAGTTATAACAATCCAAAAACTGAACGATCTATTGGTCGAAGCTAGGCGAATCGGCGAAAATTCATTTCGTCATCGATCGCCGCGTTTCTCGCTCGCTCGAGACTTTCGCGATTCGCAGACCGTTGCAGTTAGAGTGTCGAGTTTCGTAAGACGGACTTTGTGTGTTCGATAACCGTTACCTTTCTGTCCACGTGCATTGTCCCGCACTCTTTTCGATTATGGTGTTATACGAAGAGAATCGCACCGCGCACTAACAAGATTTAAAAAACCAAGATCCAGATAAAGGGCAAAAATGTTCTTCCAATATCGTATAATACGTTCGTTATTATACAGTCGTTTCGCGATTACGGATGATATAATGCCACCTGACGGTAGCATGTGCTGGGACACGGTGTTTAGAGACGAACGACGATAACCGTCGAAAGGTTTCGAGCAACGACGCGATAGCGAAAACCGACGATAAGGAAATAGCACGAGAGCACACTGTCGATTCCATCGAACTAATTGAACCGATCTCAATAGATATCTTCTCGTTAACGATGATATCCCGAGCGTTCCCCGAACTCGAATCGTCGTCAAGAATCCGGCCTAATTGCTCCAAAGTATCGAATCGCGTAAATACGAACGTGGGATATTCCCGAGCCCAATTCGCACGAACAGGATAATTTCGATGTTACGGTCATGTATTTGTTATTGGTTTTGTAAATACGCGTATAGTGAGAAGAGAAGGGGAATAAAAGTGCGAGTCAACGGAGTTGACAACTAGACGCGGGAGTTTAAGTAGAATAGTGCGAACAACTGTTTCAGTTATACATAGAGTTTACATTGCCAGATAACATGATCGATGGTTTCGCAGCTTTGATTACATTTACATTTGGAGTCGGTAATGTTGTATTATCATTAGATAATTAGCAAAAATAAATCTATGTCGAGTGTCAATGGGCTTCATGCCATGTGTATACCTAAGGGCCAATCAGGCGAAAACGATGCAGATCCAGGACGTTATTTTTCCTCGATAGATGGGTGCCTGTTTTACTGTGCAATCTTATTGTTAGAAAGTCTCTTCGTTTCTACATAGTTCGATTCTTGGACAGTTAAGACATCCTTCCGAGTTGTTTATGTAAGATCAAAAGGAAAATGGACTGACCGATGAAGTTTGCACTTCACCGAATAACGTTGTGTGGGCGTATTTAAAAATACTAAGTTCCTTTATTCACTCTGCTCACGGCAAAAGTCAATATAAGAATGTCTTCAGAGACACATCTTCGTACCAAGGACACCCTCGTTAGTATGGTCGTTCTTTAGGGCACTAGGGCCCGGCGAAACTCCTCTGAGGGAGGGGAAGCGCTGACAAAAAGCATATGGCCCGTATCGACTATTCGTTGATTTCTAATTTTCTTACATTTATAATAAAGTTAGTTTCATCAAAAGAACATTGTACATTTAATTTAATTTTTAAATAATTAACCTCACCATATCCCAATAAGTAATAACATCAACGCGGGCAAGAGAGGCGGCTAGACTTTAGTGATCTGCCCGCATTCTATTAATATATTTTTTGTATGTATAGTCTGTCCCTTTCAATTAGAAACATAACATCGTTCGTATACTTTTGTGAGGCTGTATTTCGGGACGATCGACGAACGTACAGCGTATTTTACAATGCGCGCATTATGCCCCGGGTAGACGTTGATATCGCGTGTACGGACGAGAGGTCGCGATAGGATAAGAACCGTGGAGCGTTGTTTTATAACAAAAGACTACGATAAACGACAAAGAAGAGCCGTGTTCCAATCTGGCGAGCGGCGAACGTCCCTCCATGCTGTCTGATGGAATAATTTCGTGCATCGAACGGCCGGGAGTGTATCTGCGTGCAGCCTTATCAGTCGGCCGCTTATCACCGACCTCGCGTGTGCCGAGACAGGTTTATGACTGGGCTACTGGAATCGTAAACCGACTGTTGGAACACGGGGTTAATTCTAACGAAATAACAATATTTTGTAACAGACAACTTTTATCTACGTACTAAGCTGAATGTCTCGATCGTTCTCTAACTAGGAACGTAGAAAAACTTCTCCTCCTTGCAAATGTATTAGTTTGTCCCATGAGTTTCTTCCATTTTTGATGCGACATAAAAACGTACCTCGAGGAATATTGTCCAAATAATCTACAATAATTTGTGAGGGAGTTAATAATATTTCCTGAAGGATGGAAGAGGATGATAGACTATAATACTTCATATTTAATGTAACAAATCTTAAACAGTAAACATCGTGTATACACTTCTGACGAAAGGCACATCGTGCTTCGACTGTTTGTCTATTTTTTTATTTGCAATTTTGATTTCTATTTTTATCACAGAAAAGTGTGGCATCCGCTTCCATAGAGAATAATAACATCCTGGGTCTGCGACGTGTTTATAACATATTTAGGTCTAGACAGGGTCGGAGGTCTATCGACTTTGGAGACAAATTCGGACCTTTTCTTTCGCACAAAATCATTCGACAATGTCTCTCATTACCAAGATTCATTTTTTTATTTATCTAAATAATTATAACAATCCAATAACCGAAGATCGGAGACGACGATCATGCGTTTCGCCAATTATGTTCCTGCGTACGCGATGTATCGGCCCGGATGGAAATCACATTTTTCTCCTCGATTCTTCTACATCCAAATTTGCTGCGGCGAATAAACTAAAACGCGACAATCGGATTTCTCGGTACATACAAACACGACTCGCGGTTCTAGGCGACGCGAGGCAAAACAAGCGACGAATCAGCGTTGTTTGTTCTGTCGCGCGCGTGTCTCGAATCTCGTTGCAGCGTTTTTCCGCGCGGAATGCGAGACCTCGGGAAGAATCGCGGGAACCGCAAAACGCGGCGATACAGAAAGCGAGGCGAGTAACCGAGGGGGACGAGGTGAAACATCGTTTTACAACTTCTTAGTTAAATGCAAAAATGAAGGGGGACGAGGTGTAACATCGATCGTTACAATTTCTTAGACAAGTGCAAGAATGAATGTTGGCAATGAAAGACAGTATTGGGATATACTATAGTTGTGTATTAAATTAAACAGTATTTAGTATATTAAAGGGGAATATATCCAAGCTGGACGCATCGATTTTAACATTTTTATTTTTTATATTTTACATTTATACTTTAGTGCTGATCAATTAAATTCCCTCGAATATCCTAATTTAAATTTCTATTTTAACTCGATGAAAAAGAGTGCCACCCATATTTGAGTGACGTGGCGATGCACGTGTTAAAGGAGTTTCTATCCTAACTTAGGGTATATTCTTTTATGTACTTGTCGTGTTCTCGTTCCATTATCGTCGCGAAAGAAACGACTGTCCGTCGACTTCCCTCGGTATCGCGGTATCGCGTTAAAAAATGAAACGCAAAACGAAATCGTTCGTGCGTCCGGATAAAGCTTAAGGGCAACAGGCATCGCTACTTAGATAACCCGACGAACCGAGAAGCTCTCGAAGTCGTAATCGCTCGGTAACGATGTAACTCCGTTATAGAAACAATCGCTGACGAGATTGGGTAAACGAGGCTCGTTTTTCGTTAAGCGAGACGAGAGTGAAAGTTGCCTGCAGCCGTCTCGGACTCTCTGTTCGTGCCACGATGTCTCAAGAATCGGCCTTCCGAAACTCTTAATTCGATCCGTCAACGATCATTCGATGTAATTTTATTATTATCGTTATTGATCGCTGTTACGACCTCGCTGCTAAATTATCGGCGTCGAGTGTTCGAATAATTCGACTGCACACTGCGATTCGAATGCTAACGCTGTTGGGATGTTCGATGTGTCCGAATTTTCAGATTATCTTACTCAGGAATTTAGAATTTTTCCGAGTTTAACTAAAAATATAAAAATGTATAAATATACAAGTTCATCTAAAAATATATAAATTAATAAATATACAAGTTGAGCTCAAAATATATAAACGTTGGGCATTTTTGCTCTCGTTAGGTGGGCACGGTAATAATTCAATACCGAGGAACGAAGAAGTCGAAAGAAGACTTTGGACGAAAGCGATTGATGTTGAGAAAGTCGTGACGGGCACCTCCTGGCCGTAGGTGCATCGAAAACGATCGAACCGATCATGTAATTAGAACGGTCCCGCGGTGAAAGTCGACGACCGATAAAAAATCGAATTATTTCATTGTATTTCGGACTTCGGAACGCGACCCATCGAACCTGACGGACCCGAATAACACGGAATTAAATTCCCTGGTGCTTTCTTCCTCGCATTGGTCGTTGTTGTTGGATTTGCAACGACAAATTAATCTTCCCGAGATATCTGATAAATCGATACAAGGTTATTCAATTATACGAGCACGTGCGATTCTCGCTGATACGAGAAAACTACGATATTGTTACGATAAAAAGAACAAATCGATGCTCTTCGATTTTTCTGTCAGAGAACAATCGCGCGGGATGATTAATCAATCTGATTAATCGAATTAAGAAATTTCGTAAGAATCGTATTAAATTAATAATTTAATAAGAAAGAAAGAAATTTTCATATTTTTCGTTCATGTGCAAATATTTCTGCAAATTTAAGTAAATAAATAAATACGAGCAATGAAAATAAAAAGCAAAAGTCATTTCGTTACAACCTAATTCCATGTTGTTGTACGTATGTTCCAAGTACTCTGTGTTTCATGAGTATACTCGCTAAATTTGCGTAACACACTGTTTAGGTACGCATTTTCCAAAAAGGTCGAACCTCTGAATTTGCGAAAAAACGAAGAATCAAGAGACGATCCGCCTTTCAAGATGGAATTACGATAAGTTGATCGATTACGTTGTTTTCTGTCGTTCGTGCATCGCTACCCTTTCGTATACCACTCTTTATTTTCGTCGATATTATTATTTCGTCATAAATCGATGTCACTGGAATATACAAAAAATACTGCTGCGATTGTACGTCGATTCAACGGTTAAATTACAACGGTCTAATTACAAGTACATACTATGCGCGGATAAGATACTCATCCGCGAATATTCGGTTCAATGTGACTCACGTGCCGTGACTCACGTACCACCAATGTTTTCCCGTTACCTGCCAACTCGATCTCGACGATTCTTTCCGGATTTTTTTTAAATTTCGACCTGCAAATAGCCGGAAGTTCGAGAATTCGGGGGTTTAGAGACTCGGTTATTATACGATTTGGTAAGTTGGGGATTCGGGGAGTTGGAAGTCTGGGATCTAGGGAATATGGCGACTTTGGGATTCGGTAGATCCAGACTTTGTCGATTTGAAGGTCCACCTTGGGGGACAATTTCAGAATACGGGAATTTGACTAGGAGTTTAAAAATTTGAAAATTTCTGTTTTTGTGGATTCGGAAATTTGAGAATTCGGACCTTTGAAAACTGGAAAATAGAGAAATACGCGTGTATCCGTAAATTCAGAAATTTGAAAGTTCGCCCATGCAAATGTTAAAAAAACTTTGAAATTTGCAAACGCGTAACATCGAATATCCGCTTCCGTGCTCACATTTCGTTCTCGTCGCAGGAACGAGTCTCCCTTGAATCCCGTTTCCGGTATCCGCGTATCTTTCTCCGACATAGACAGTCGAAGCATCGCATTATGCAGCGCGCATCGTGCCAGGACAAAAGAGTGACCCGTTAACCGTTGTTATTGGATTTTATGAATATTCCCGACATGTTCGACGCGAACCAAACGCTGCAATGAAAATACACCGACGGCCAACGTTTCCAGATCCACCCTGGATTCCATCCGAAACGAAAACATCGCGTAAACCGTGCACGATTTGCGGCCACGACAGACGCGAAAACAACAGAGACGTTTAAACGACGAATTTAACGCCGCTCGTACGTCTTCTTCAAACTTTTATCGACTCCTAAACGCTGTTACGAAGTTCTCTGCTCGTCGGGGAGCATCAAAGAAAAATTTTTCCCTCGTTTCTTCTTCCTCCTGTCGGATTCCTGTGATTAATCGTTCGAGAGACAAGTATTGGTTTCGAAAAAAAACTGCACCGAGGCAGTTGAAAATTTGACTATGTCATTTAAAGTAAAAAATTTGTAGAAGGGTCATTAGACCCCTTTGGTAGTTTTAGTGTTAAGACTATTATGAGATAATAAATTAACCGTCGAAGTTAATCCGCTTTATTTCGAATCGGGTTCTCCAACGCGTTCTCGTCGAAGGGAAACGATAAACGATTCAACGTTTTATTCGCACCGGGTGTAACGTGGTGCTACCTTCGTCGCGAATTCATCGTAGCTAACCTAACCGAATTTCCATTGGCATTTCGAGGATGCCGCTCGCTGTACTTACGTGCCGGAAGTGTCCGAGAACGTGCAGAGCGTACAGGACCGAAAGTTTACTCACCTGCAACAGCGAAAAGAGACAAAGAACGTTCGATTAATCTGTTTATCGTTAGGCGTTGCGATTTTATGGGGTTCGACGGGCGTTCGTCGACGCGCATTGTTTGTGCGCGCGTTCAAATCACCGATCCTTTTTCACTTACGACGTTATCGCGTGTCAGACGCTCGCCTTTGCGAAACCTCTACCGGTTTCCGTCAAGATTTTACTACGTTTTACTACGAACAATTCGGAATAGCTTTCGCGGAAGATCGCTGGGGAATCTGGTATGTTTCAAGAGCGAAGAATGGCGGAACGTGTTTTCGATCGATCTGTAATTTACGAAAATGCGCATCCATCGAAACCGACGTTCCTTCGAATCGCGTAAAAAATCAGCGTTTCATTTGTGCCCATAATTCTGAAAGTGAACTAAATCATGTATTTCTTGTTTCGAGATATTTAATGGATTAGGTATGAATAAATTAACAAAAAGTTTTATATTGTGCAATATTTTAAATTAGAATTTGACTAGTCTTGATTAATGAAAATTTATTATGAATGTGAACTTATTTGTGATTCTCATACGAAAATGTTGTCCTTAAAGTTTGAATCGACTTGGACCATTTTCAAAATTAATCGAATGATTTGTAAACGAACTAAAGCGACAAAAACTACGAGTTTGATTAGAAACAATAGTTTTAATGAAATTATTCAAGAAAATTTTACTTATTTTTAAAAATATAAAACATTTTATAAAGTTCATTTTTGAAGAATCTCGTGCAAAATAACTGATAAAATCATTTTTTTTTTCAAATCTTTATTTAGACCACTTTCATAATTACGGGTTCACTTAACACGTTTCGTGTCGAAAATCAGTGCAAGGGGTTCAGGATACCGGAGGAGATTTTTCTACGAAAAATAGAAAAATAGGAAAATTGCCTCGACGGAGCCACTGTTTGTTCTCACACACGGTTCGCGTTTACAATCACGATGCAACAAAGCATCCATATCGAAACGACGAGTCTCGATCACGGCTGCGAATCACGCGAAGCGCGACCCTTCGCTTTTACTTTTATCGTGTTTACATTCCGACGGGACTTTCATTTTTCTTTCGTACGCCGTTTCGTCGATCCTCCAGCTTCGCCTTCCTTTTTCCCCGGTGCTTTCTCTCTCGCGGACAGGACAGCCACTCGCTGGCCTTGAGCGACTAAAACGTTTGACCTCCGTCGCGAGAAGAAGCTCCGTTTCGATTCGGTGCGATTTAGAAAATCTTGCGAATGTCGCGAATCCGTTCGCTCTTTGGTAGAGGTCTTGGTCCTCAAAAGTTTAGGGAAAGTTGAGGCCTCGAGAGAAACTGGGCCTAGCCATTAGGGTACGCGACTGTTGGATTTTGACATAAATCTTAAATGTATATTTTGAAATAATGTTAAACTATGTTAACGCTAGAAGTACCGGCATTAAATGCGTGCTTACTTCAAAACTGAAAATAAAGTTGAAAAATAAATAAATAAAAATATAGCAACATCACCGAACATATACAACCATTCATTAGCTCAATAAAACATGACAGTCATTCTGACAAAAGGATGGGAATAAAATTTTGTAATAAAAAATGACAAACCCGAAACCAGTCATTTTCACTGGTTGGTAGTTCTAGTGTTAAGAGCACGAAACATCTTTAAAGTTGAAAAAATGCAATTTTGTTTAACATCGATTTTTTCAAAAACTACAACCTAGAAAGAAACGGATTTCAGATACGTAGTCAGCTTGCAAAAAAACAAAAATTGTTGTACAGCCTTATCGGTGGAGCAGTTCTGCAAGTATTTGGCTAGCTGTTGTCATTACGACGAGGTTGCAAGGGTTGATAGTGATTCAGGACATGACGAATGCGACGTTCGTCGATCGGGACACGCCGCGAGCAACCTGTTACAACGATTACCGTGTTGATATTCGAGAAACGCCTCGAGGAGCTGATGAATATTGCCAGCGGGTGTGAACGAACTTCCGTTAGAGCAACACTACCGAAATGCTCGATTAATTTCATTTTCTCTTTGTTCAGCCGGTCCGTTCTCTTAATAGCAGGTACAAACGCGCGATGACGAACGGACGTTGAATAATAACTCGTCATCTTGGTCGGCAACACATTGATCGTTGCTTTTCTTTCCGAAAATGGCTGCCAGAAAGATTCGGTCTTTCGACATTCGCGACACAGTAAAGATGTTCTCCTAGCTTCAAAATAAAATAACTGTTTGAAAATATAAACGAAGAGTCTTTTCTTTCCACACAATGCGTCTCGATATCTCCCAAATTCCAGAATCACCAACTTCCCAAATTATCGCATTCTCGCCTTTCAAAATCCTCGAAGTTCCTACGTCTTCAAATGCTAAGTTTCCACATTCTCTAACGAACCGATTTCCAAATTCTCGTGATTCACCAAATTCCTCCCGATTTCTCGAATGAACATGCAATTTCCGAATCTCCGTCTTCTCCAACGTCCACATTCTCGTACCACAAACGAACTAATGATCTCTTCTACAGAGATACGTAAAAACAAAATCGAAAACGGAACGAGTTGTAGGGTCGCGCCCAAAAATACTAGAAATACCGTGCGTCCAGAAAAACGTCCGGTGGTCGGGAATAGTTGAAAATTGGGCCAACAGCAAAAAACCGAGTGATGTAACGTTTCCGGTGTACGCAGAAAAAAGCAGATTGCATGGAGAAGGAATAAAAAAGAACTAAGGGTTACCCGATGTTCTCTGTTATTCGAGCGAGCGAGTTAGCGAAGATACCTTTCCTTAATCGTTGCCAATGAAATGGTTCGTGACGCATTCCTAGCCGATCGGCCAGCCTCGATGACCATGGACAAAAAGCCCCATTGGTCGGCCAGGCCGACGTTGGATGCCTTTCTTGCATGCACGATTGGGCGACGCCTGGAAAAGATCCATGGAACCTGTTCCAGAGGCAGACACGCGGTGCCTCGATCGTTCATTCAGGTGTGTCGGACTATAAATAGAGTTCCCGGAAGCCGGCCGAAAAAACCAGCTCGTTCCTCGATGGTACCTTCCTGCGGATCTTCGGAACGGCCCGATCGGTACATTGTAAAATGGCGGACGGAAGTGCGGTACGTCGCTCGGGAATTGGGGCATATTTTCTCACTCATGCATAGTTTCGGAGGTAGGATCTTATTGGTTCATCGGTTGACACGAAGAACATAAACAATCGGCAGTTGGCGATCGTCGATCGATATCAAATTCGGCGGAATCACGGTGAGGATAGGTGTACTTCTTATTTTTCGTATTAACCTCCTCACATGCCAATTCCTAGGTGACGCGATGTATGTAATTTTTGTGGACTCCGAATAACTTAACGCGTTGAGCCCGGCGCCGACATTTTTGTAATTTTTGTCCTGTCTATCCTTTGAGGTGGCAGATTCAACAAATTTCGAAGTGCAAGATGCAAAACTTTCAAAGTGTCAGGATCTAAACCTTTCGAAGTTCCGAGGTCCAAATTCTCGAAGTACCAAGGTCCGAAAGTGTCGAAGTGACCGAGATCCAAATCCTCGAAGTACCAAGATTCAAAAGTGTCCAAGTGGCAAAAATCGCAAAGCCCCAAAATATTCGAGAGTCTCAAAGTGGCGAGCGTAAACTCCGTGGAACGTACTAAAGAACGTAATTTTCGCCGTATCGATATAGTGGCAGCGAAGATCGAGATTTTTCGCGGAGAGTCGATCGACCGAGTCGGTTCAAGCACAACAATCGACAGCCGTGTTTACGAGCTGTATTTGGACGTTAACGAGACACGTATAGCAGAGCTATTCCGCGCGAATAGCCGACGATTTCTGCACTTTAACGAGCATACCGAAATCTAATTTTAAAACGAAGGAAAACGCTCGAAGACCGAATCGTTCTCTCGCGCGTTTGTTTTCGAAACTTCGACGTCGGATAAACGAGTTACGGGATTCTGCTTCGCATCGAGAACCTCGTCGATCCTCGTTCGAACAGGATCGATTACGCGAACGCGAATTTTATTAGGTCCACCGAAATGTTCTTGTAAGACTAATGGCGGGTTTATGCAACGAATATTGTTGTATTCCGTACGGATCAGGGTTATTATATTAAATAATCTTTGATTGATATTTTGCCTCATTTTAAAGGGGAAGCTTCAGGGAATATCACCATATTTATTTTTTAAATTTCAATCCTACGGACCTCTCGTTGAAAAACGTGAAAAAAGAATTTGTTTAAATTTTTTCCTATCATACAACAAATTGACGAAATCAGAAAAAAATATGTTATAGTAGCCCAATCCTTTATGAATGAAACAAAAAAAAATTTAGCTCAATCGGATGAGTAGTTTCTGAGAAAAAAATTCGTGAGCGAGGTCTATTTTCGCAAAAACAGGCAAAAACTGCAAATTCTGAAGGCCCGTAATCCTTCAACAAATTCGAAATCGGCAAAATGATGACTTAAAGCCCCTCTAATTTCGCTATAATTAGACTATAACATATTTTCTAATTTTCCAACAGTATCAATATTATTTCAGGTTGGCACACGACATTTCGTAAGATTTGTCAACGTGTTAATCTTACAAGAGACAGACTCGGAGGTGCGAACCATAGGAAGAACGAGAGCGGAAGTCGATGGTGCCTCCGCGTTTTTCGCGGTTTCCGGCGTGGTTCGCGAATCGCGTGCACGTAAATGCGAGTACGTGACCGTGGCCACGTTGTTACATCGCCTCCGGACGGCGAAGTACGTGGCGGTTTTGGGTCGACGTTTCGGCAGAGCACGAAACATGCTCGTAAATAAACAAAACGAAAAAACCAGGCTTGTGTAACGCGCCGCGAGACGCGTGTTAAATTAATCGCCGCTTTATCGCATCTCGTCTGCTACGATAATTAATGATGCCAGATTATAGCCGCCCGCGAGATTCTTCTCTTATTTACCGTCGTTATTTTTCACTCTTTAATCCTAAAGGAAATGATATCCTGCCTATATCGATTTTCTTATTACTAAAGTCACATGCTGAAACGGTGTACATACATGCAATGGGTTTCCTAAATTACTAACAATGATTTAGCAATAGTCCATGTTGAAGTAATATTGTAATTAGGAAAACTCCCCTTCGACAAACTCTCGAGGAGCAATAAAATGGTTCGGCTCTCGAGATGTTTTATTGCCGGTAACGCTTTTCCAGAAAGCTAAAAATAGATGTACATGTACCTGAAAAGGTACACCGCATGTACGTTTCGTAGGTATAAGTATTTGCGACCGTCTGCTTTTCAGCAGTTCGATGTTAAGATCGGTTAGGACAGGACAGTACGCTGTGCCTGGGTTATTACAATTACGCATTTTATATTAAAGTTCTTTTTCACTGTTAAGATTACGTTTATCAACCTGCTTCCATCTCTCATATCCCTCAACAGTCCACGGATAAGAGAGAGCGAAAAATTGAATTTATCTAAATCTAGCAGCCAGAGTAACTCGTTATCCGTGATTCATGGTTCAATATGTTTCGTCCCGGTTTGGGATTTAAGGTCGTCCGAAGGCCGACTCATTACGGGTCGTTGAATTCGTCCTTTCACCGGCTGTAGCGCGCTTTCAAAAGGAAAATACATATACCGACCATGAAAAAACTCGCGGTCATCGTGATATCTCGGGGAAGGTAAGACACGGAGATATCTAGAGGTAATAGGCGGCGAGACAAAATAATGTACCGAATGTTTTATAAGGAGGAACTTTAACCCCTTCCGGGCGTATGTCGAGCGTTATGTTGGATCGTAGAAATAATTCAGATAAATAGATTGGTTGAAGATGTCTTTATTTCTTTGCCACTTGTAATGAATAAAAAATGCAATACATTTTATTGTAAATACGCTCCTTGATTGATTTTATAAAATAATAAAAGAGCTGCAGGTAAAAGGAATTGTCACTACCAGCTGTTTCATTATGTTCATACATCGTACACCATATGTACACCATATATGTACACCATAGATTCAGTTGAAAAATGTCTATTCCAAATTGCTGTATTAAATAAAATGGTGAGTGTGAATCACCTTCCGAGGCTTAAAAATTTCAGCAACGTTCGTTGCATTTGCGCTGTGAATGACTCACGGGTCAGACACGTCGAAGCACGGCAATTCCCAATTCACGTATCATCGTATTCCGGAAATTGCAAATTTTCCATTCTTTAAATTTCGAAATGCATCGATTTTCGAATTCCCGTAGGCTCGAACGCGCAAGTCCTCGAATTCTAAAATTTCGAAACTTGCTGAGCTTCTAAATTCCCGAATTTTCCCGAAGCACGAATTACTCGGAAATTCGATGATCGCGAAATTGCCGAATCGCCGCTATAAAACGGGTCGTAAATGTTATTCGCGTGCGAAAGCGACGCGTGACTGCCGTAAAATGGCAGTTGCCGTTGTTTCCGGGACGCCCGCGCATTCGGCCGAACAGAATTCATAATTTTGGTGGAGCGGAAAGGCCGTTCGTTGTCGCGAGTGTGCGAACCGGTCGCATTTCGTAAAAACCCGGGAGTTCGTTCGACCGGTCATGTACGGAGATCTTATCAAAATTTATTTTTCGATTTATCGTCGACTTTATCCGACCGCCTCGTTCCATTATCCTTCTATTTCTTCCGGCCGGCGTTTTCGAAACGAGAATACGGTCTCGTTTCGATGAACGAGTCGATGCCGTTACCCTAAAAAATCATTGAACTCGACTCGCTTCAAATTGTTTGTAGATGTATCAGCGTGACCCGTAAGTTTCTTCCTTTCTCGATAAGAAACAAAATCGCGGTTCGGGAAATATCTTGCAAGTAACTCTCGATAGAAAAAGTAAATAGCGATGTTTCCTGGGGGATGAAACAGGGTGACAGAACGGAACAGTTCATATTTAATGCAACGAATCGATCTTAAACAATAAATATTCTGTGTTCGTTGTCCAACACCGTGCTCTGTGTGTCGTATTAAAAAAAGAAGACAATTTAAGGAACATCCTAATCATTTATAAAATGCAGTAAAGTATGACGGAGCTGCGACGCCTTCAAAGAAAAACCACCTAATGTTCTTATCGAGGGAATCACATTCTTATGTATAATACTATAAATATGTATATTATAAATAGACTCATTCTTGGTGGAGAAATATGCAGATGGACTAGGACTTTGAGTCGTTGTCGGAGAAGAGGTGAATGAGGGGTTAATTACTTGAAACAATGAAAAATAAATATAACAAGGTATCGTGAAGTTATATGATAAGATTTGTTAACCATTTGCGCTCGAAGGTATTCTTACCGGTAGCAAATATCGATTCTAAAACTTTTTATTTGCAAGGTTCAATGAATTCTTTCGAAGTTACTGTCTTTCCGTTATTAATTACCACTATTAGCTGCGTCATTCTGTTTACGCATCATAAGTGCAACACTATGTATAATTGAAAAAAAATAATTCTTGCAGATTGCAGTAATAGACAAAGTGGTGAATGTGAGCCACCATTCGAGTGCAAAGGATGAAAAATGAACATATTGGCTAATGCAATTTTGTGAAACCCGTGAATGTGGCGGAGGTGCCCGCGGATATCCGGTGTCGCATGAGAGCGAAACAACTATAGTTTTGGCAGGCGATCGCGGGAAAAATGTCGCGCGAGTAGCGACGTAACGCGAGAACAACCGGACAGAAACCCGACACGTTGAACGAACGCGTACGAGACGAGCAGAATGAATGGCGAAGCGACAGCCTTGCGTAAATGAGCGATCGACATAATATGCCACTGACCTATATCGCTCACGGCCGCTCGTGCGACGTTCCCCGGCTCCGATCGGGATTTTTCTATTTTCACGGAGACCGGTATCTCGTTTTTCGACTCGAGAACTTGCCACCGAATATCACTTTAACCCTTTGAGCTCCAACGGCGATTCACGTTCGCTATTTGGTTTAATACGTAGACTGCCACATGGAAACAATTGAAAATCGCATTAGGTAGTATTTTCATTTTTCATAACACATATTTTACAGAATTACATTTGTCATAGAATATATACTTTCATGGCACAGACCGTGTTAATTATATTAAACATTTTATCGAAAAAGGTTTATAAATATTATACTCGTCGTATCGGAGCAACGATTGTTTTGTTCGGCATCGTTATTATTGAAAATTTAGGAAAACATATGTATTCAGAAACCTCGTTGTATGATCGTACTTAGGTGGACTGGTGGAGAATATCTATATCGAAGTACAAAATTAAGCGTATCCTTTTTAATATAATCCCATAGTTCATTAACGAGGTTTCAAAGGTCGATGATGATTCAGGGCGCGAAACTCGATTCGCGATCGTCGAAGCGCGCTCGGAAAACACGTTTATGCCAAGTTTCACGATGCACGCTTCTATTTGTTCGACAATGAATCGGTACACGGACGCAATGCGTCCTTTGTTGCGATCACGTGTACGGAACGATAACTTTTTAACGTTTCTAAAGTGTGCACACCGTCGAGCAGTGGAACATTACTCGCACGACGAGAAAGAATTATCTGCTCGACTCTACTAATCTGTCTTTCTACTATCGCTTCTCCGCAAAAAAAAAGAAAGAACGAAGAACGATACCGGGAATAACGTAGGTCGCATTGATTACGCTTTAATTAGGAACACGATCGTTACCGACGAAAAACACACTCGATAAGGATTAACAAATAACGCCAGCTGTCACGTACACGCTGTAACCGATTCTTAGTATCAAAGTTATGTAGATACGAACGCGGCGAAGATCGAGCAAACACTACATACGTTCAATGGAATTATGTTGAATTAAATAGATCGAATCGAAACGAGACGAATCGTATCGAATTCTGACGAGCTGAGTTGCAGCGAATTGAATTATATCGAATGGCATCGAATTTCACCGAGTTGAATAGTATCGAATTTCACAGAATTCAATAGTATCCAATTTCCCCGAGTTGAATAGTATCGAATTTCATCGAGTTCAATAGTATCGAATTCCATCGAGTTGAATAGTATCGAATTTCACCGAGTTAAACCGAGTAACGCTGAATCGAATCGTGTCGAATTCAACGACCCCGAATCGGATCGCGCCGAATGCAACAACTCCGAATTGGAATTACACGGAATTGAAATTACCCCTAATTGAATCGCGCCGAATTCAACGACCCCGAATTGGATCGTGCCGAATTCAACGACTCCTAATTGGAATTACGCCGAATTCAAATTACCCCGAATTGGATCGCGTCGAATTCAACGACCCCGAATTAAAATTATCCTGAATTGAAATTACCCCGAAGTGAATCGCGCAGAATTCAACGACCCGGAATTGAAATTTCCCCTAATTGAATAGCGCCGAATTGCAATTACCCCGAATTGGATCGCGTCGAATACAACGACCCCGAATTAAAATTATCCTGAATTGAAATTACCCCGAAGTGAATCGCGCAGAATTCAACGACCCGGAATTGAAATTTCCCCTAATTGAATAGCGCCGAATTGCAATTACCCCGAATTGGATCGCGTCGAATACAACGACCCCGAATTAAAATTATCCTGAATTGAAATTACCCCGAAGTGAATCGCGCAGAATTCAACGACCCGGAATTGAAATTTCCCCTAATTGAATAGCGCCGAATTGAAATTACCCCGAATTGGATCGCGTCGAATACAACGACCCCGAATTAAAATTATCCTGAATTGAAATTACCCCGAAGTGAATCGCGCAGAATTCAACGACCCGGAATTGAAATTTCCCCTAATTGAATAGCGCCGAATTGAAATTACCCCGAATTGAAGTTCCGTGAACCGAATTGTTACGGAGCGAGTATAGTCGAATCGCGCGCATCGTAAAATTTGCAGAACGGCGAAAGATCGATAGGAGTTTTCTTTCATTAGGGAAATAGAAATTAGGTAGTCTAGCGTTTTCCGCTTTGTTTCGAATCGGTGGACTGGTCGACCCGGTTTCTCTTTTTTTGTTCGTCGAATCGCGAGAATGCGTACACCGAAACCCTGATTTCAACGTTAGAGTAAACTTTCGTCCCGATAATAATTTGCCGAGAACAATATTCACATTCTTTTTATTAGCAGATTACCTCAGCAACCTGTCTCCCAAACATCCTCAAACGAGCACAAAATGATGATAGCCTAAGCGGCCGGTAAAAGGACGATTCTTCGACGATACCGCGTTAAAATCGTCGACACGACGAAAACGGTGGCAGCTTTCACGAATGGGGGACCAGGTTTCTCGGAGATGTTCGTCGTTCGCTGTTTGCTCGTCGATGCTACGAGATAATTGTCCCAGGTTTTCGCCGGAACGCGCGAATCCCCGGAATTCGTCGAAGTGGCCGTTTCGCCGGAAGAAATAAACGATAACCGGGAGAAGATATATTTGACAGTTTACGGCGTGGGTCGATTTCAAATAAACAGAAATATAGAGAACGACACCGTGGAAAGCGGTTAATCTTCTGGGGAATATCCCGCGTGTTGGTTTGTTTGACTTCGCCCCAACACCGTAACACCGTCAGCGAATTCGAGTTTGATTCACGCGAAACGTTTTACAGATTTATTAAACGAGTCATCCGTTACAGACGAGAAACGCTTCACTTTGCTTCGCTCTTTGGGAAAATTTCACGATACAAAATAGAATCGAGTCGCGCAGACACTTCATCGAGTTTTATATCGAACGATATTGGCATATTTTTAATAACGAAGATGTCACACTGTACTATTCCTAACCTTCGTTTAGCAACTAACTGATTAATGTCGACAAGGGTGGTTTGTAATGTCGTGAAGTTCAGTTCGAACCAATATATCAATCAATTAGAACCAATACATTGGTTAATTATCATCAACACATCAGTTAGAACCAATAAATGAATCAGTTATCATCAATACATCAGTTAGAACCAATAAATCAATCAATCATTATCAACACATCAATTAGAATCAATGCATCAAACAATTATCATCAATACACCAGTTAGAACCAATACATGAATCAATTAGAACCAATAAATTAATCAATTAGAATCAATACATCAGTGAGTTACAAGCAATACATCAGTTAGTCAGTTGCAACAAATACATTACAGTTACCATTAGTCCATCAGTCAGTGACAATTAGTACATGTTCGGTTACAGCTCGAGTTTCAATTAGCAATTCCTTAGTCAGAGATCAGAACGATCTAGTCGGAGCAGCTGGTCAAGTTATAGTTGGACACGCGAAGCTTGACCAGAAGGACGCGCACTCGGCGCAGAGGTTTCGTTTCGAAAGTTAATAACAACAATGAGAAGGAAAGAATGAAGCAAGTACCAGGCCTTGAGCCGAATCCACGGATCTCGTTGGTCCGTCCCTACGGGCCACGATAAAGATGACCTTCGTAGCTCTGGTCGTTCATCTTTGTCGCGAAACTCGCTCAAAATGCGTTGCGAGAGAAAAAGGATGTTAATCATGCGGCCCGGCTCGTTGCGTGTATTACCTCGCTCGAGCGTTTGTACTTTACATCGCCGCTCAAAAATATGTAGACACTTTCTTAACCCTTGCAAATACCTGAAAATGTCGCGATGTCTTTGGCTAATTTGATTATCTTGCGTGTATCTCGGTTCGTGCATCTAGATCTAGAATGTGGACTGGAAGATACCTTATCCTACACCTTCCAAATTTATAAATCTAGAATAAGCATGCGAACTCAAAAATATCTTACTTTACAGCTGCTGAATGTATAAATTTATATGAAGAATGTGGACTCGAATACACCTCATCGATACAACCACACCTTATCACCAGTCATCGATACAGTAGATCATACATCATTGTACCCAAAATAAAATGTACCCAACCGTTTCCTGAATATTCGTAGACCGATTATGCCCAAAAATTTCGCCGTCAACGATACGAACGAGTAACTGGGAACATGATTAATACGCGTGCACCAGGAGACTAGATGTTCTCGTTTGGTAGTCGACGTTGGATCGAACTCGACCTAACCCGATGTTCCCGCGAGTAACGACTCTCTTTCGTCCGACTGTCGGCTTTGTCTCCCGAAGAATAGAGACGGGATGAAAACGGGAGAGGCAAGGGGTTCGGGGATTGAATTCGGAGGAAGTTCTCGACCGGAGATACGAGGAGCCTGGCCGTGTCATTAGGCAGATACTCTCCGTTGGAAAAATGTCCCGGCGCGCGAGGTCATCGGGTAAATGGGTCAAGTAGATGTGCCCGGGTACTTACCGCCGTACTTAAGGATGCAGATTGCAACGAGAGACCGTCGCTGCGACGGCCTCTGCGTAAGCACTCGTTTATGAATTATGCGCGCGCGTAAGCGTTCTTTTCGAACGGTATCCACGCCGTTGGACGAGCGTTTAATTAATTACGAGAGGGGAGAGTCGGTACACGTGCCTTTTTTGTCGGGACAATGTTTACAGTTGTCAACGAGCTCGTCATCCCGTTGACCTTAACGCTCCTCTCCGCCACCCTATTCGCGCCTTCCTCCCTTTCGTTCGTCCTTTTCACGTCGTTCGTTAATATTTTTTGGAATATGGAATTAATAACGATGTAACGTCAAGATTCGCAAGCGCGATATATGCTGCACGATAAACTGACTCGAACGTTAGCGACGAGATGTGAACTAGAATGAAATAGACTGTTAAATTAAATAAACTTTTTACTTGGACCACTTTCACAATTAACACGAAATAAATTCCATATAATGCTGAAACAACAACCACTATCTAATAGTTCATTTTCGACAATATCGTAAAAATTGCATTGAACTATCATTTATTTTAAAACAACATGGTGTAAAATCACCGATAAACTCGTTTTTATTTAATTTGGTCTTAAACCGCTTCTACAATTATGCGCACATATAAGGTAAAACCGAACAATCAATTATTGACATATGGGGTGGTTGTCCATTAAATAAAATAGAATTGAACGTCTTCAATTTATGGAAAACATTTCGGAAGGACGTGATCGCGTTTCAACGATTGAACCAAGAATTTTTCAAAAATGCAGAGAAAATCTAACTGTCTGACGGTGAAATGAACGTTAGCGATCGAGAAGCAGGGGAATTTTGGTAAACGCGAGAGACGACGGTTTCGTAAGAGCAACTTCTTTCTCGCGTGGTGAAACAAAAATACGGATCGGAGACAGGCAGCAATATGGGGCGTTCACTTTCGCCGCGACGGTTCGCTGCGCGTCGAGTGGCAGAAATAAATCTTGACGAGGCGAAACTACGATGATTCAATGTCAAGATTCGGAGGCCGGCCGCGTTCGGGATTTGGGTCAATGACGAAAAAGAAATAATCGCTTCCCGTCCCTTTGATCGGACGGAGAGTAGTCGCGCTTCCTGTTTTGCGAAACGTTCCCTGTATGGCCGCCGTGATACTCCGTGTTATCCGAAACTGGATCGGCTTAATTGCTGGAAGGTTTCAAGAGAAACCTTCTCCTTATTTATTTAAAAAAAGAATCCTTCTGCGGCCGACATGGGCGTGGTACCTGTGGATATATCTCGATTACGATCACGACGCGTTTGTTGATCGAATCGGAGTAAAAATCGAGTCGGGGCAAAATCGAATCAGGGTGAAAATCAAATCGGAATAAAATCGAACCTGAATAAAAACCAAATCTGGATAAAAAAAACCGAACCTGACTAAAATCGAATCGGAGTAAAATCTTCTCGACGTTCGATCTCTCGCTCATCGACTAACTACCGTTCGAGGTGTTTTAACCGTCCTTTAATTTTCCATCTTTTACGTCCGCTCACGTCCCGCTTCTTCCATTCCGGATAATCCTTTCGCAACGTCCGCGCTCGGCCGTGTAATATCGAGCCAGCCCTCCTACCAACAAAAGCGGGAGACTGGTGTCAACATCGGAGGCACGTTCTCGTGAGCGGGACAGAATTAATTGACGAGACTAAAGCGATGCTTAAAAAAAAAACACGTTACACAATCTCGTTAATATTCGTTGCACCCGAAACGCACGGGGGTTCGCTTCTGCGAAGCGTTCCGGCGTTGCTCGTCGTTCGAGATTGAACACTGCGATCGATCATTGATCGTTTTAATATCATAGTTACGAATAGTAAGAAAATAAATAGAAAATGGTTAGAAAATGAGTAGAAAATAGTTCGAAAAGTCGGGGTGTTTACGGGAGAATTAATAGTCCCGTTGGAAACTTCGATCCGCGTTGCGTAACGCGTTCCGCGCACGGAACGTATAACGATCGACCACGATTAGATTAATTGGACGCATTAAACGAGTTTAAACTCCGTTCCAGAAGGTCTCTCCAGCCCGTTGCGGCTAATCCCGACAGATCTCGCGAAATAGTTCGCGAGTTGCGTAAAACCTTCGAGATACGATGCTGAATTTTATCCTTTTCAGGGGATTTTTGAGGCATCAAAACGCGTACCAAAAGCGGTAATCGGTGGACGTAGAAGTTGAACAATGAAGACTGACGAAGAAATTTCTTCGAGACGATTTCGTGAATAAGAGAAGTCGATTTCGAATCCAGAGACGAGCAAAACAGTGTCGACTCCAGTGTCTTTTTAGAATAGGTGCGGCTAAAAGTCGATTCTCGAACGCAGCTGAGTCGACAACCCAATTTACGGCGGTTGTTGACGCTCGAGATAAAGCGTAATGCAAATCGGGAGCGCATAGGCGCGATAAACGTCGTTGATAAGAGCAAACGAAGAAAAAACGAGGCGACTGTGTATAATGAATCGAATGAACGGGCAAGCACGGGGTGTGCGAACAAAGTAACGAGACTGATCTTTTCTCATCTGCACACTTTCAATATTTGTTGTGGATATGGTCACCAAATATCTACATTTAAAGTTCTCAAATTTCTAGACACCAAACTTCCATAATTCCAAACTTTTCAAATTTTCGTGTACTACTGTAATACCTTTTCAGGTACGTTTATATGAGACTTGGGTGAAAATCATTCATCTTTGAAAGCCCTACTGTTTTATAGCGCCTGAAGAGTTTGTCGATTGCGGTGTTTTCTTATTATTATTTTATTTCAACAACCTGGAACCCAGGGAGATGCAAGATCGTGATCCTCTGAAACTCGCGTGGCTGTCTATATTTCATCCTCCGTGTCAGACTTATTCGGAAGCTGGCCAACTAAAGTTGAACCGGTCGAGCAAATCGATCGATCCGCAGAAGGTGACTCCACCCCGGTATCCTCGAGTTCGGGATACTACCGATAATTTAATCAAGAAATTTCGCCGGGCTGAGTCTGTAATTCCAAGTTGTCTCCCGTTTCGTTCCTGAAAGAAGCTCGTTCGATTACCACGTTGGGTCCATGGCGTGCCGTGAACGACGACCCTAATCTTCGACATCGAGTTCTCCTCACGGAGCAACTTTTTCGTTCTCCGGACGCTCGTAAACGGCGGTCGGATCGCATCCTCGAACCTCGCAATCTTCGGGGACCTATTTCGATCCTTAAGAGCCGAGCGTACCGCCATTGTTGGCTTATATTGCTTAACCCCTTGCACTATGTTCCATTCGAAAAATGCGTCAGACATAAAGCAAGTATTCGGTGCTACAACTATTAAATTATTATTAATTATTTATGAAATTTTTGATCAATTTTAGGGATACTTTTAATAATCAAAATTATTTCTTATAAGACCACTAAAGAAAGTTCGAATGTCAAGACAATTTTTCATTCAGCGATCCTCAATGGTGAAAATGAAAATTAGAGTAAAATTGAACATTGAGTGTAACTCGTTATTATAGTGCAAGGGGTTAAATAGTCCTCGAAACCGTTAAAATATTTATTCGGTCCATATTCTTCGAAAAAATGATCGAAAATCGACTTGATTTCGGCTTTGTACACGGAGGTCCCCACTTAATACCGTGACATTTTTTCCTGTCCCGGAAAACCAGTTAATTTTCCGTCGCTCGAACATGTTGGAGTATTGATCTCGATACGTTTCGCCGGCCAGAAGGTCGTGTCCGTATCGATACATCGACTGCGCAGAATACACACGGATACACCGTGTGTATAGAAAGGTAGTTTCTCAAATTGTGTCACAGACACGTAACCACGTGCACACACCAGTTTACAGAGTAAGAGAGAGAGAGAGAGAGAGAGAGAGAGAGGGAGAGAGGAGAACGCATCGATGGCGAATATCGACGTGGTTTCGCTGAACGGTGACGGACAACGTCGCGTTGTTTCCGTCCGATTCGAGCAACGACGATGCAACGAATCCGAAAGGACGCGTGTCGAGTATCGATTCGAAACAAACACGGTGTGGATGAACGAGGAGCACGGACCGACGCGTTGTTTAGGACGGAATAATTATCCGATGGCCTAGTTTCAAGATCGGCCAAGTATCCGCGTACGCTTTTACCCGCTTTGCATCGAACGACGAAGATTCGCCGATTCGAGGGTTAACTTTGCATCGAAACTCGCGACTCGATTTCGACTATCGAGTCGGAGGACGCGAGAACGAATTGTATACGCTCGGATGCGACGAGGGTTTTGTTTGAGACAATAACCCGTATATCGAACCTTCAAGGTTCTCCAATGTATTCGTTTTCGGATTTTCGACCGTGCTAATTTTCGAACTTCTACATTTCCGATTTCTCGAGTTCTTAAAATTCGAGACTAAGAGTTTTCAAATTTTTCGGCAGGAAATGTTCATCGATTCGCGAATTAATGGATCTCCGAATGACTGAATCCCCAATTTCTTAGGGAGGATTGGGAATTTCAAAAATTCCAAGATTCTTAAATTCCCAGACACGAAATTTCCATATTTCCAAGCTTCCAAATTTCTACTCACCAAATATCTACATTTCCAAGTTCTTACATTTCTAGACATCGAATTCCTGTATCCTTAAGTTACCTATTCACCTCCAAATTGTATCACCTCGCTTCGGTATCGACACTGTTTATTACGCTATAGAAATTGTATTTTCGTGCCGCAAAAATATTTTTGTTCACTTTCAATTCTTCCGATGAAGTTAGCATAATTCTCTGGTACGATATCGAATCCTACGCTCGCGGAATGATTTCAACAGTGTCCCAGTAATCCGAAATCGCTCATATCGAATCCCAAGATTCTGGAACTTCCCTCGTATCAAGTGTCACGAATTCCGGGTTACCGGAATATCAGGGTTATCCGAAATCGATTCCATAAACTCATAGACACGCGTATCAGTGTCTCTCTCGGATTAAGAAACCGTTTAGTTATCCTTTCCCTATAAAATTTTTCGATATCGGTAATTCAATACAAATTAAGTCGTAACAAAGAAATTAAGGCGAGGCATCGAAAAACGTATTATAGTTTTGTAAAGAGAAAAATGTATACTTATCTACATCGATTATCGTTTATTATCCTTCAGTCATTTGAATATTAACACCATGAGTGCCACCCTAAAACAGATTTACGTACGAATTCATACGTCACCCGTAGGTGAGCGACATAACAGTCAATGTGGTTAATAATCGCAGAATATTGTAATTCGTTCGACCGAATGGCGAAGATGTCGGCTCGCCCTCGTATTTAGGTCCCGAAGGCTGTAAAGGAAATTCTAAAAATATTCTCCGCGGCAGAACGGGAGAATCGATCGTAGATACAGGTGCCTCTTTGTTCGTGGTATCCGTTCCGACTGAAAAATAAGTCCTAGATTCGCGGTGTAACGACGATCAAGGCCACGCAGTGTATCGAACACCGATACGAAAGAGCTGCCTTCTGGGCCGTACGGAAACAAAAGAGGCATCTTCCCCATTGTATGCGGAGACGGTTGCATGCTTGCATTTCTATGTATCTACATATGTACACGCGACTGTTCAGAGGATACGGTCCCTCCAGCCACCCCCCAACCGGCCATTATGTTTTTGCCCGACGACTCTCTATACGGGGTGCGCCGTTAAAATCCGGACAGACGAAGTTTTATGCAGAAATTTGTTTATTTGGGCAATATACAAAAGTTCAATAAACTCTGCCTTGATATCAGCTCACAGGTAGTTGACATTGGGGCGCCTACACATTTTAGTGTTTTCCTCAATTACGCCCGCACGTACTATGTAGTCCAGCGGGTTCAGATCGCGATTGTTGGAAGCCAGAAACCTTCGATCAAAACATCGGAGAGCCAATTTTGAAGAAGATGGCTCGTGTGAGCAGGTGCGCCACCTTGTTGGAATAAGTACGGCCTTTCAGAGGCCACAGCCTCCATCCGTGGCTTCGTTATTATCTTCGAGACCTCCAAATAAACCTTCTCCGTGACAGTTTCACCTATCTGGAAAAAGTGCGGCTGCATGATGTTGCCCTGACTCGAGACGATGCTCGAAATGTAGACACTTGGAAATTTAGTTTTGCCCGCAACAAAATCCTTTTTCCCTGACACAAACCTCTCTCGTTGGAAATGGAGAACCCTTCTCGAACCCTTCCGAGGCTGCATACGTCGTGCACTGTCGATTTTGGGTACCCAAAGAATTTTACAATTTTGACCGTCTCATCAATTATATTCCATGCTTGGCTTGACGAGCTCTGCCATTTTGAAACTTGAAAACTTCGGATCTATAAACGAAGCTGTGTCGTAGTCAGGTGAGCGAGTTTCGTTGGTGAATTATGATAATTCGATTGCCTTGGGAACAGGACGATAGCGACGGAAAGTGTCGCAAGCCACGGGAAGTATGCAAATGAAGCGGCGACAATCGGGCATAGAGCACGACAGAAACTCGAGCGTTAGGTAATTTACGAGACCGAAATTGACCCGAATCTCTGGCCAATAATTTAGCAGGCGGAGAGTCAGGGTCGCGGCGGCGAAGAACGAGAGCCGCCCCGTTCGGTCAACAACTGCTATATAGGTGATGGCTGTTTAATAACTTTCTCTTTCGCTTTATGGAAAACACCGTACGCGGTAATATAATGACAATCGCGCTGGCTGATCGTTCGTCGCGCTTATGGCGTGCTAATTAACGATAATGTAAACGGGACAAATACGTTTCTACGGTTTACAGCGCAGCGACGCGTTAACCACCACCTGGCGTACCTCTCGTTGAAAACCGTGCTACCGGCTGACTCATGTTACTAACGAGAAAATTAAGACACCTTTTACGGTGAACCTAATCGCCTACCAACGAGTACGACGGTGACTACAAACGTACGACAGTGCGAGACGCTAACTGCAGCCCAGACGCTGACTTTGTACCTTGTGGATGCCTAGGGAATTTGAGGGTTCGAGATTTGTGATACGAAGGTCTGTGAACATCGAAAGTTAGAGATTCGAAGATTTCAAGATTCCAGGTTTATGGATACGAGGATTTGGGATCTAGGAATTTGGCAATTTCAGAAGCTAGTAACTCGAGAGTTGGGATCTGGGAACTTGGGAATTCCAGAAGCTAGCAATTCGCGGTTTATACTCCAGGAATTTGGCAATTTTAGGAACTAGTAACTCGAGATTTAAGATTTGGGGATTTAGCAATTTCAGAAGCTAGCAGCCCCAGATTTGGTATCCGGGAATTTGGTAATTTTGGAAGCAAGCATTTCCAGATTCCGGATCCGGGAATTTAGAAAATTCAGAACCTAATAACTCGACACTTTTAATTCGGAAATTTGGCAATATCAGAAGTCACCGATTTAAGAATTCCAAGATTCAACATTTGTGATCCAAATATTTGACAATTTCAGAAGGTAGCGGTTCGAGAATTTCAAGATTCAAAGATTCTGGAGTTATAAGAATTCGGTGATGCGAGATCTCGGGGATTACCAGCGTTACAGTTCGTGTGATCGATCTATCGAAGCCTGTTGATACAAAGTCGAGTCGACTATACGAACCACGACTGCCATCTACCGATTACATCTCGCACCGACACGCTAAAACATCGGCTGAAAGATAACGCTCGAATTATCGCCGTCTGCCAATTACATCGAGCGATGTTCGAACTCCGCGATCGCACAACGCGATCCACGTTGCATGCATCTTTATACATCTCGCGTTTAAATGCATCATCATCGTACCTATCAATTATCCGCGGCAGTCGCTCGTTAATTTTATGTTGGACAATTAGCAATTAGCCGAACAGAATTTCTCTTATCTACGATCTCGAATCATCGGGATTCCAGTGCTTCGCGGTTACGTTAGCTTACAACGTTTAAATCAACGAAGTTCCGCCGTGCTATCTCGCGGAATCGCATTAGGGTTAGGTCAAACGAAGTCGCCTAAAGGTTGTGTTCGTCGAGTCTATTAGATCAGACCGAGACAGGTTTTACCGTTCGAACGTATCTATTAGATTAGCATAGCTCGGGAAAAAATAATGTGTACCGTGCATTATCGAATACGACATTATAGATTCGGTTTAAAAGTACCTACTCCAAATTGCTCTATTAAACCATTAACTGGCAAATTTTCTTTTTAACTCAACTGCGTGGGTTGTCAATTTATGTATCAAGCACGTTTACAAGTTGGACGACATGGAAGCAAAAAGTAATTTTTAAAATTACTTAATTTTATTATTAATTTTTTATTATAATTTCAAAAATTAATTTTCTTTTCTTTATTTATTTAAAAATTGTTTAATATAACGTTGTTGCAATCCATGAAAGAAAAATGTATCTAAAAGTGTACATATTGCCTTGCTTAAATTCCCAAAGCAGGTTCGCAGGAAGAGAGAGGAATAAACCGGAAGAGGGGTACTCACTGCCAAGCGAATCCACCGGCGATTCCTTCCCTGAGTCGATCCTTGAGGCTGCGTTGTCTGGAGGGCAACGAGGTGCCGGCAGTGTCCTCTTCCGGTTTGCCGGATGGCGGGCCACTTCCGGTGCCGCCGCCGGAAAACAACGACATTCTTCGCACGAAATTTCCTCTCGATGCACCGATATTCGCGACCAACTATTATCGCTCACTGAGCTCCGGCTGTCTCTAAGTCGCGTATCGATCGAACATCGTTCGAACGCTCGCCGAATCGATCGATTTTCCACACCCGAATCGTGAACAGTTTCCGATCGCTCGCGAACCTGTCCGAACAGTCGATCCGAATGAAATCGTGAAAATCACTCGCTTCCCTTTCGATCGACCACAATTTTCGCGACTCTTCGATGTTAACGATATCTTTTCTCGCTCGATTTTTACTCTTTGGATATATATTATACTCACTGACTCGATCGATTTTTCAGATACCAAACGTAACCACCTTCGATCGACTACCGATTGCTCACGAACCTGTCCGAACAGTCGATCCGAATGAAGTCGTGAGGATACCGATTACGATCGACGACTCGATCGATTTTCCAAACTCGAATCGTAACCACCTTTGATCGACTCCCGATCACTCACGAATTTGTCCGAACAGTCGATCCACTAGTGGTTGTTTGAACATTATATAGAATTTATTTAGTGTTAATTATGAAAGTGGCATAAGTCAAAATTAAAAAAGAAGAACGATTTCATCAGTTATTTCACACGACATTATTATTTTAAACTGAATGATAATTTTATTACCGATATCTAACTACGTGACGGTTTAACCTTCGGCGACAGCATCGCACACATCTTGTGTCAGCGGATACTAACAGTTGTTTCGGCTGTCACACATCTTGTGTGTGAGAAATCTAAGCATTTCCTATCCGTATTTCATTTCGGATCTGCGATATGCGCGTAAAAAGTGATCGGTGAACGTTCGCCGATAAGGCCGATAAAACCGGTCTTAACGAGCGCGATTAAATTTCATTAAGACCCGCGGACATGCAACGCGACAGTCGACGTTGCGACATGTGACTTTTAATTGTGGAAAAAACGAGCAACGCGGTCGGGATCATTGATCAGGCCACTCGCGACGCGATATATTATAAAAACGGAGACGGTTGGCATCGTTAATGCATCGGCTGTTTGGCACGCGTTCATCGCCAGGCACACGTGGTACGTCGTTAATGTAAACGCATTAAACTCGTCGAAACATCACCTTCATCTTCTTTATAAAACCGATAAAACGTTGCAAATTACTGTTGTTGCGCTAAATGTAATAAAGAAGCCTGCACAGCGTGAGCGTGCAAATTAACGTGTTTTAAATACCGCATACACGTGTACAAACTGTTTCGAATAAATTTGTTGAAATAAAATTTTATTCTTTTTTAAATTCTTCGATTTTGATGTTTCAGTCAAATTTACTTGTTTCAGGAAAAATAGGTACAAGTATTGGGTTGTTCGGAAAGTGATCTCGTTTTTTCCAAACAGGCTTGCTTGTGAAAAAGTTCGATCAATTCTAATCAGTAGTTTGTGGTTGGTAACCTATGAGATGTGGAAAGTGAAAAGCAATATATTCGGAATATTTTACGTTTTTATAAATGTTCTTCGAAAAAGGTATTCGATGAAAATCGTCAGTAATTTTCATAAAAAATACGAAATTACTTTCCGAACAACCTAATATATACCCAACCTAATCTAGCAGTTCTAGATTAGGTAATCCAGGTAATCTAGCGTTGAAACTAGTACCGATGAAACTTAATTCACGGAGCACGATGCACGATAACGGGGACCAATCTACCGGAAGGAAAAAAAGAGGAAGAGGAACGAGAAGAAACGTTATCCCGAAGTGGAGCGGGAGCATCGTGTCTGTTGATTCGCCAAAGGGCGTAGGTCGGTAGCAAGGTCAAGGTCGGTGGCAAGGTCAGGGGCTCGTAGTCCCGATTCTGGTGGAGTGGAGAACCAGCCTACGCCTCCATGTCGAAAGCCTCCCGCGGTATTGATCCTTTTCGCCCAGCAAACTCGACCAATCCCGGCTGCCACCGCGTCCTATAACCCGCAAACACGCTCTCGGAAACGACGTTCGCGTACCCCTCGCGATTCCCGAAGAACCGCGGATACCGAGTTCCGTCACTATCGTTCTAACGATAACGAGAAGTCGATCGATCGAGTGTTCGATACTTTATGGGCGAAAACTAACCGAGCACTGGGGTGGTTGAGTCTACCCGACGTGAGAGATACAACGCGTGGATAATTGGGGTGTGAAAAATTCGACACGTGGATATTCGGGGCGTGAAAAATTCAACGCGTGGGTATTCGGGGCGTGAAGGATTCAACACGTGGCTATACGGCACGTGAGAGATTCAACGCGTGGATATTCGAGGCATGAGTGATTCAACGCGTGAATATTCGGGACGTAGAAGACTCAACGCGTGGATATTCGGGGCGTGAAAAATTCAACGCGAGGATATTCCGGGTTAAAGTTCTGATGTGTCTAAATCCCACAGACTTCCAGATTAGTTATCCCTATAGTTATAGAAATATAATTTGTTACATCTTTGTTTATCATTCCTCCAAAACCCTACAGTCTAATATTCCCTATCCACGACCCTAGAGTCTAATATTTTCTGACAATGTCCCTACAGTCTCATATTCCCAACCCATGACCGTAGAACCAGCATTCACCTCCACTGTCCCTAGAGCCTAGTAATCCTTATCAATGTCCCCACAGCCTAATATTCCCTACCCTTGACCTTGAGCCTAATATTCTGTACCAATGTTCCAACAGATCCCAGTATTCCTATCCGTAACTCCCGCTTGAACCCGGCATCAGTAATCTCGGAATCGAATATCACGACAGTCTATCAACCGAGTAGTTGATCGAAACGAATGATTCAAGAATTTCGAGCGTGCGGATACTATCGTTTTCCGAGGTAGAGCAAGAGAACGCATGTATTATGTATGGATCTATAACCTCGGGTTGTTTCGCTATTTAACCTAGAGCAGTAGGTTAACGACAGGAAAATCAAGCGTCAAAGAAGGTGAGCACATGGTACTTATGCTCGAAAGCGATCGATAGAGTACAACCTTGTGTCTCGGCGAGAGGATCCGGCTAGATCAACCCTTTGTGAACCCTATGCTTAAATATATTTGTATGTATATGTATTGTATATATACTAAGATAATTGCAAAGCGTGATTTTACGAAATAAGAGTGTATTAGAAGGTTCTTCGTTTATTCGGCGAGGTATTTTCACGTTCGCAGTGGGAACACGAATGCCTTCCAGACAAAACGTTGGCAGGGAAGACACCGACGTCACCGTGGCCCTTGACGATTATTTATCGCCCTTCTGGCCTCGAAAACTTTCCCTCGCGAACCAGCAAAGCTCTCTGAATGCGCATGACCCGTTTTTAAACAAACTTTAAATTCTTCATATACCACACGATGTAAACAATATTTTTTTAAATATTTGCAAAAAAAACACTCTACAACGAATTTTTTGCGTTCAAGTTTCACGCCCCAAATATCCACGCGTTGAATCTTTCACGCCCCGAATATCCACACGTTGAATCCTTCACGCCCCGAATCTTCACGCGTTAAACCTCTCACGTCCCGAATATCCACGCGTTCAATTTTTCACGCCTCGAATATTCACGCGTTGAATTTTCAACGCGTTAAATAGTGACACATTGAGTTTCTCGCGCGTTGAATTTTTCAGTCGTCATATAACCGCGCGTTGAGTACTCCACGTGCTGCATTTTGCATTTATCATATAGCCACGCGCTGCATTTTCCATTTATCATACGGCCACGCCCGAGGCAGTACCATCAAAGAGACCGAACGTTAAAATGTACGATTATTTTCGTTTCAGTAAATTTAAACGCGAATCATTTCGTCGAGGTTCGCGGACAAACAGCGACGGGAAATAGAAACGAGCAACGAAACAAGGGAAGCACGCGTTATACGAACGTAGCAACGAAATTCGATTGGACAATCCGTGAAGAAAGAACGGGTGCCAGCGGGTGTTTGTTCGAGCGTCGCTTTGCGCACTCGTTCAATCCACAATTCCGTTTTATTCGAAAACGAGCCATGTCCGAGACCATAAACGCATACAACGAAAATATAACACTTACAACGAAACAACGAGAATACGAAAATTACTGCGATGATGAATCTTTTCGGCTGGATCTAACAATCTCGTTGCAAAAGGGCAATACATGTACCGGGTCGGTGCATAATTATCATTTATATAAGCGAATTTTTTGGTAACCCTTTGATTGCCATGTCACCCATATATGGGTGACACCCAGATTTCTACAAACACGTAACAGTTACATTACTTAAAATTTGTTCACTCGTCTAACTGAAGATAGTCGCATTTATTTGTCGCGTTGTGATAAGTTCGTGATCGAACGGGACACGGATCGTGTTTCGTCGATACGCGTTTCTTCGGACATGTATGCTCGAACATTTCTTGATCTGCTCGGATAACCTCGTTGCGATGCAACAACGAACGCGAGCGGAACGCGACAACGGACGTCATCGTTTTGACCTCTGAACGAGCCTCGAGCGAACGTAATCGATCGTTAGCCGTTGCCTTTACGTTCGATCGACGTTCTCGGATTCGTGGAACGTCGACGAAGGGCGGCGCGAATCGTTCTCGTTTTTCGATTCTTCGATTCATGGTTTTTGGTCTACCGTTTCCGTATCGTGACTCGCCGATTCATATCGCTCATCGGGGTCTAAATTTCGATTTATGGCATTACTTTCTTTAAACTATTTTTCGTATTATATTTCTTATATACTTTGGAATCAGCTGACATTTGATCAACTTCGTTTCTAACTTCGAAGTAATTATGCATCATACATTGGTAGGTTTAGTATTAAAATCGATTTTAACACTAGATTTACGGAACCCGTAAAAATGACGGACCTTAGATTTGTAATTTTAAATGAGAAAAATTGCTAAGAAGCTTTCGTCGAAATTTATCTCCATCGAAATAAAGAATCATTGCACAAATTGGTTCACGCATTGTCCATTGTTCACTTATTTTTATACCTTCATTTCGATTCAAGTATAAATGGTCATTCATCGCTCGTAAATCTAGTGTTAGTTTCTTTTACGATCGTTCTACAATCACTTTCGTTTCGCGTCCGGTCAAGAGGGAACCTCTATGTAGATGGTGTCAAAAATGTCATTTTTTTCTTTAAAAAGTTACTTTAACTCTTTGAAGCACATAATTTCAAAAAAAAAAAATATATAGACATATAATGTATGTTTACGTTTTTCTTACATTTTCTATTTTGTATAAATGTACATCCGATATATGTATACATTTATACATTATCTGTATAAATTGTAGATTTACAATGTATTTATACGAAATAGAAAATACAAGGAAAACAACATATACTTATATATAGTATATATATATATATTTTTTTTTTTTATTTCTTGAAATATTTCATAAAACGTTGTTTCGAGCCACGGATGAAAAAACTCGCGGCGACGTTATCGTAAAAGGGTTTGTATCGCACGACAGCATTGTTCGTGACAAAGGATCATCCCCGGGCGTTCATCCTTGTAGGGTGTTTTATTTTTTGCCGCGGCTAGAGGGCAATTCGATGATCGTCAGCCGGCTCAGCCGATGCCGGTGCAAATAAATCCGTTAACCCGAAGGAGCTAATTAAATGTCTCGAGGATTATCCTCCGAGGAGTCAATTAAGATTAAGCGGAGCGAGCGGTCGGCTACGAATAATTGCGACGATGTTCTCTTCGCTGATAATAACTCGTTCGATTCTAATCGAATTTTAACCGCGCCCGCCTCGATAATAACCAACGCCGGATCTAACCGTTTCCCTTTCAAGAGGGATGTTATCTGCATTTTCTCCTCGGAAAGATTCCTAACCTTCGCTAGTTCGCTAAAACATCTAATTTCAACTATAAATTAAATGCAAGCGAAATATAAACATCTTTCGGCTTTGAAATAAAACATCTAATTCGACATATAAATTGAACGCAAATGAAACATAAACATCTTCTAGTTTTGAGATAAAACATTTATTTTAGATTATAAACTAAATGCAAGCCAAATATGAACACTTTTTATCTTTGAATTACAACATCTGATTCGACATATGAACTAAATGCAAATGAAATATAAACATCTTCTATCTTCGAGATAAGACATTTATCTCGAACTATAAATTAATTGTAAGTGAAATTTGAGCAAAGGATTTTCTTTCAATACGTTACAATATATGCAACGCTTCATTAATTAAAAAATTATTAAAATCACATTCATGTACGTATATATGCTTGCCTTTTTCATATGGTGCTATAGTTATGCATCAAAGTGTATATCGAGATGAAGGTGCAGGACGACGTCCCGTTCGGCGAAATTCCGAAGACGGGACGATTCGACCGTGTAATTTTCCGGGGGAGAAAAGGCGGGAAAGAAAGGAGAGTAAAGAGTAGGAAACGAGAGACGAGAAAAGAAAAGGGGAGTCCGATTTCGCGGCAAAGTGGAACGCGTTAATGAATTTCCTTATCAAATCGTGGCCTCGTCGGCCCGCTATTATTATCTCTCTCATCGATCAATACGACGTGCAGCCGTATTGCAGGACGACTTGCAAATAACGTCGAAAACGTTTCTGCGCAGGACGCGTACGATGTGTCCGTCTGTATCGATATCCGTTTCGACCAAACAATGCCCGGATATCGAGCCGTAACGAATCGGAAAGAATTTATCGAACCGAACCTTCCCCTTGAAACGCTTTGAATCCACGGGGACGTTCGTTACGCCCCCGTCGAAAATTCCTCCATTATCGCGAACATTAATATCGTCTCGATGTGTATCACGAATTAACACCTTCAGTGCCACCCTGAAACAGTTTCAATTTCTTTTGGGAAGTAATTTCCCAAGAAATTAGCTTTAATACAAAATTTAAACTTTATCAAAATTTTTTGTATTCCGTTATGTTAACACCAAAACTATCGAGCTGTAACGCACAATTATGTTGATGTTAAAACCGAAGTTGAAAAATAAATGAACAAACCATTAAACATAAATGAATACTCTTATAGATTCTTTATGTCGATGTCATTCGCATAAATGTCAAGTAGACCAAATGAACAATTCGTCATTTATTTTTCGGCTTTGTTTTTAACATCAAAATAATTATGAATTATACGTCGGTAGTTTTAGTGTTAAACTTGCACCGATGACGTATCACATGTGCACCCACATCGTCTCTAAGCTTCGTATCTGCAGTGTTGCACGAGCGAATACTACCCTACCAGTCTCGTAACTTAATTTACGTACCCTGTACGTTCTCAACCGTACGACAAAGGGAAAAGTGTCGAGATGAAAACGACGAAACGGGTCGTAGGAATGTCGGGCAGGAGATCGTTCGAAACCGAGAAACGTTCGGGGAATAAAAAGAACATCGGTGAACAGAGAAAATGAACGAGCCTCGAGTGGAACGTCCGAGCAGCGGCGCTTTAATTCGACGTTAATGCGAGTGCTCGGTCGCGGTCTGTCGAGGATGAAGGTTATTATCCGTAGCTGGCAGGATTCCAACAACCGGTGGAGTATTCGCGAGAAGAGGGAGCTTTCTCCGACGCACTTAAACCAACCCCCTTTCATCCCCCGTTCACGCGACCCTATTGGATCGAAAAGCGATACCGTTCGCCGATCGTCCATCGACCCCCTTCTATCCACCGTTATTCGACGTCTCGATCACCCTCGAAGCTTTATCTTCTCGCGAGTGTTCGATTCTCCCTGTTCACCACTTCCATTCGCGACCAAGAAGGCCCTCGATAACACCGTCCATCTACGAAACGTTTCGATTCACGGATTTATCGAACGCTTCGATTCGCCACTTTGCGCATTTTCGAATTCCTCGGTTTCTATGGTCCACGTTCTTTAACGCTAGATTTACGGCTATGTAATGACCATTTACTTTTTAAATTAAAACTAAACTAGAAAAGAAGATAAAGAAAGTATGATACGTGAACTGTCTTGTATAAGTACAATGATCATTTATCTTAACAACAGTCAACATACATTTTGATAGAAGTTTCTTCATCGTGTTTGTAACTTAAGATAAAAAATACTTTATGAGTATAATCTATATATGTATATACATATAGCGAAAGATTGCTCCTTAAGGACCGTTTAATTGTCGAAGACGATCTATCGTACAATAAATGTTATTAATTTGATATCGACATATGGAATATATGCATACGTGTAATAAATTGCCTTTGAATCGGCCGATTCGCGATCGACAGGTTGAGAGGGATGATGGTGGATGGCGAAAAAGCGAGGGAAATAATAATTTTCCGTCTGAATGGAATATGTTCGTCACGGGCAAGCAGGGGATATAGATTTTCCATAATAACGTTCGGGAACGCGCATCTGGTGGCACAAAGAGAGGAAAGTAACCCTCTTCGTTGTAACGACATCTCGATTCGATTCGAGTTCCGATTCGGAAAATCGAAGCGGGCCAATTTTCCCGCAATTTCCTGCGAAATTAACCCTCGACGGCCGAAAGGCCACGCTAGGTGGTACTATCGCACAGTACTTACGCCATTGAAATATGCACCGATACCAATCTAATACATGCATGTATAACACATGTATAACACAATACCATCGTATCTAAAATTGTATCTAAACTAAACCGGTATAAATATTTAGTTTGTGCGTTACAAACGTTTTGGAATTTTGCCTAATTTGCTGTATTATGGATGAGCAGCGCAAGATAGGCCGTTTAACCCCTTCGCCTGCGATTTTTTAGTCGTGTCAGCTAATTTTCAGCTAGCTAATTATCCCTACAACATTGAGGCAATTGAAGAAAGTTAAAATGTTACGGGTGTTTTGCATTGAGTAAACTTTGATTATGCGGGTTATAATCGGATTCGAACACAAAACGCGGATCTTTTTATCGGGGTGTTTCTTTTTTGTAAGCCGCCGCGTTCTTCCTGTTATTGCCGCATCGAGCGACTCGCGGTAGAAAACAGGTGGAAATCGACCGATAACGAAAACAGTTGGCCGAAAACAGTAATCGATAGAAACTGTGTCTGCGTAGTTGAAAAGCGAAATGGATTTCGAAATGGACCGTGCACGTATTAACCCCCTCGTGTTATCGCTGGCGCTTACACGAAAAATACATTATTAGAAGATCGAACAACGTACAAATATTGCTTTTAATGTTTCCCAACTGTCCATTTTACTATATCGGATGGCAGAAGCAACGTAGCATCGTGGAATTTTTCGGTGCTCAAAAATATGTGGACACTTCCTTGATTCTTGACTACTTAAAAAAGTTACAATGTCTTCGGTAAATTTGATTACCTAGTATTTATGTATTTCAGTTCGTGCATAGTTGGTGAACATATTACAATAACGATTTGTTAAATCTCTTACGGATTAAGATAAAAAATAATTACATGCGTATATCTTTTTATCGTTACATTAATTCGGGTTTCATCGTTCGATTATTCATTTTTCAACTACGTTTTAAATTTCAAACTGTTGACGATCCTAATCAATTTACGATGAATGGTGAAGGTTCGGGTTCTAATTAATGTACCCATGTGACCTGAGGGGTGGGCAACAATTATGATTCTGAATGAAACGACGGTATCTCGCGTAACGATATATCGACATCTAACATTTAATCGCGCCCCGTGCCTACTTTTATTGGATACTGATTTTATAGGATGCCAGGCGTTTTTATAGGCTGCAATATAAATACCAGCCGCGTCACGAGTATTTTTTTTTTGCTCCGCGCAAGGAATCGATGCGACGCGGAATTCGAGCTGTCGAAACAACGAGAGGAGACAATCTCGCGATTATATCGAACGTCGCGTATCGATACCGCTCTCGACGTCCTTCCATTTATTTCCCTGTTGCGTTCGCGAATCGTTCGCGCGTGACATTCGTTATTTTCTCATACCACGTGGTTCGATTGTTTTCGCTTTAATGATCGAGCTGATCGATGCTCAAAACTGAGCGCAGAGAAAGGAATGGAGCTAATTTAACACTAAACCTACCGGCGTAGAATGCAGCTTTATTTTGAAATTAAAAATGTAGTTGAAAAATTAATAAACGAACGGTGAAACACGAATTAATGTACACATTAATTCCTTATCTTGGTGAAAATCAACATGAATTTAAAAAATGCCACCATAATATAATTTCTAACTTAAAATTACAAAATGGTCATTTTGACCGTTTTGGTAGGTTTAGTGTTAATATACTAATTCTAATATACCAATATTGGAACATTAGAAACTTGGTACATTTTGAAAAATTTTTTAAGATGGTTTTCTTGAAATCTGTGCTGATTCACATCGAGAGAAATTATATTAATTTATGTTTCATCGTTTCTTCAGTTATTTTTCAACTACATTCTCAATTTCAAAATAACTGTACATTATACGTCGGTGGTTTTAGTGTTAAAAATGAGCAAGGTGTACCATATTTGAAATTCGAGCGCGTAACGTGTGTAGCTCATCGTTACAGCGCAAGTGATTTAAATACGAGTAGACTGAAAATATTTCCGATATTCGTACATTAACGAGAATTTGTATTTCGAACATTTTTATCCTTTTAATTTATATTTCGAATACGTGAACGAGCGTAGAATTAAAATGAAAGAACTCGTGTTCTATGTTTATCGGTCGGAACAACCCTTACCGCGATGATGGAAGAAAAACCAAACATATTTTCGATAATCGTTATCAAACGTTTCCATCGCGTGCTCTTGACATCGTTTTCATCTGGCAATATTTATACGGTAAAACGGCATGGATCTAGGAGGGGAATAATACATATAGACGCGAAAGATAAAGAACAGATAAATAGGCGAAGTGGGACACGTACACACACGCTCGCGTTTTCTGTCTATGTATAGCCACTGTTTCGAAGGACTGGTCCGAAACGTGGATATCATTCGATATCGATACCGTCCAATTACGAGTATTCTGGCGTGAAACGAAATCAGTTCGATTTTCATCGATCCACCCCCAAAACCGAACAAATTGGACGAAACCATTCTTCAGCTTATTACTTAATTATAATGAGTGCAATAGTTGATACCACCACCCTTTCGACGAAGGAACGAATAAATGAGATATATAAACCTCTTATCCACCCCCAAAGAGAAACGAATCAGACATAAATCGTTTTTCTAAAGAAGCTTTCGTCCATCTTCATCATTTTATTAATTAACAAATGAACGACGTTATAAATGTCCAATCGTTGATACTATCCTACGGATAAATAAACGAACAAAAGTGACACAAATGCTCGGTCTAAAAAAGTTTGTTATTTAATTATAACGATTTAGTACAGACATCGTCGAAATTACTGTTACCACCCTCTGACCAAGAACGAACCTACAATAAATTTCTCAATTCCATACCTACCCATAAAAGAGAAACAAATCGACCTCCTTTCTGAGGAAGTATGCCGTTGAATTATATGAATTTGCAAACACGGAAATCCAATCGTTGTTACCATCCTATTAACTTCAAAGGCCTACATTGACGCTAGAAATACCAACATTAAATGCATACATACTTTAGAATTGAAAATGAAGTAGAAAAATAAATAAATAAGTATTGCAGCATCACTTGATATATACAACCATTGATTGGCTCAATAAAACATGACAGATATTTTGACAAAAGGTTGACCACAAAATTTCCTGACATAAATTGTCAAACCCGAAACCAGTCATTTTGACTGGTTGGTAGTTCTAGTGTTAAGTCCCGCAGAACAAAGAGGAACACACGAGTACACAAAACACGACAGGGTGTAACTGACGATATCGCACGAGGCATCAAAGAAACCACCTGGCGCTGGACCGAAAATCTCGATCGAGCCACGCGAGAGAAAGCGTGAATAGCCGAAAAATCGCACGCTTACCGAGCACGATATTTTCGTGGGAAAGGGACACAGACCCGTAGACGGTTATGTCGGTTTCGTCGATCGAAAGGGGCGCGCAAACGACGAGAACAGATCGGGAACGAGTTAATCCGACGGGCAAGTCCTCGCGGAAGGATCGTCGCGAGGTAACTGACGTTTTCACCGGTGTTCATAGTTGGACGGAATCGCGCACCCTCCGTACCCCCTGACTCCTCCCTCGCGTCGTCGTCGTCGTCGTCGTCGTCACCGTCAGTCGAGCAACCCTCCACGACCCCGGGGCATCCCTCCTAGAGACTCCACCCCTTGAGGGGGCACCTCTATGTGGAAAACCGAATTTCAGTCGATTTTCAATAATTATTTCGAAGGGGTTGCGAATAAATATTTTGACGATTTTTGAGGACTATTTAACACCTTGGATGGCACCCTAAAACAGTTTCAATTTCTTTTAGGAAGTAATTTTATTCTCGATAAATTTTATGAGCTTTAATATATTTGCGAACATTTTTTATACTTTGTTATGTTAAATGTTTCAACTGAAATTAGCGATAGATTTATGTATGAATTCGTACGACATCCGTATGTCGGTGACATGGCACTCAAAGTGTTAATAGATATTTCGACTTCGTTTACAGTCTGTTGTGCACGACTTATTTTCGACCCTCTTTTTACGAGAACCCGCTACCTTTTTACCGGTTGTTAACCTGGAAATTTCGGCAACGTCTCCGACCCGGAAATTTCGAAAATTAGGAAACTGCGGATGCCCTGAGTACGCGAGATAAATATATCCCCGGTGTTCACCCTTAACCCCTTGCCGCGCAATTTATTTTTCTGGCACGTCGGTCAGAACTAACTATTAAAGCCACGATATTTACGCTACATTTGCTCTTAAATTCATACGTACACGGATGTTTGTTTATTTATTTATTCTATCAGAGATTTAAAGCAAATAAAATATAATTACGGCAAAAAATTGAATCATGGCTAACTTTGAAAAATATCATCAATGTATACTTCAGTATAGAAATTGCAGTATATATTTCAGTATCTGAACGTTCAGTATATAATTCAGTATAAAAGTTGCAGTATTATATTTCAATATATATTTCGGTACAAAAATTCCAACATGTATTTCAATATACAAATACACGAACCATCCCAAATTGAAATCCATCGATCAATCAAACAGCGCGAAATGTGAAAGTTAAATATTCGAATAGCCGGTGTCGAAGGGATGAACAGGTATCGCGGAATTCGTGATAAATCGAGGAATCCGGAACAAAATGATGGAACGTTAAAAGTATTGAATATGCGTAACCATTGTATCGTGACTGTGACACGGGCACTGTCATGCTTAGCGATTCAAACGCGACGTCACCAGCCCCGAAGCACGCGAATCGAATCGTCGAAGAAGGTCGAACTAGGGGTGGTAGAACACGATGCCACCGATACGTACGAAAGGGTGGCAGTGAACGAAGATGCTTCTGTAGAGAATCGAAAAGGCGAAAGAGAAGAACGGGGGGTTGGTCGATGCCGCAAGGTCGTTGAGCATCGACGGCCTCTCCGATCTCGTTCTACGGGGTGTCTCGAAATATCGAACAACCCCTTCGAAGTGTCACGCATCGGACATTCGCTTACCGATAACCCTTTAACACGTTGACCGCCGCATGCAAGCTATTGAAAATTGCATTTAGTAGTATTTTCATTTTTAGCAAATTTTATTAAATATTTTCACGATATCTTGTTATATTTATTTTCCACATTTTTAAGTAACTGAAGAGAGTATTTGACGTTGTTCGTTAATACCTTGCTACCTTACTGTGCTACCTCAAAAGTGCTTATCATCGTCGATTTATAGCTTATGGAATCTAGCAGTCGAAGAGGTTGATTTTACCAAGAACATATGTATCGATAAGAGAGCAGTTTTTGATCATTTTACGGAGATCCCCTCTGAACATTCAATACGTATTCTGATCGACTTTGTTCGCTTATATCTTGCTACCTTACTGTTTTACCACAGCAATGCTTATCACCATAAATTTATAGCTTCGGAAATCTAGCAGTCGAAGGGTTGATCTTACCGAAAACATACATATCGATAAGAAAGTTCCTGATCGTTTCACGGAGATCCCCTCCGAACATTCTACATTCTGATTCACGTTGTTCGCAAATATCTCGCAACCTTACTGTTCCACCGCAAAAATATTAGGTTGGGGAATAGGCATTTTTATCAAGCACTCTTATTTGAATAAAAATCAATAGTTATAACAATAAATTAATCAATTACTCCACACTTTGCACAGTTTTGTAGAACAGAAAGAGCTCTATCGAATGAATACACGTTGTCAAACAGCCAGATAGTAATTGCAAAACAAAAGAAAATATAAAAACGCAACGAACTTATTCCCCAACCTAATACTTGTCGTCGTGGATTTATAGGTTAGCAAATACTCCGCAAAAAAAAGGTTGCACGAGGGTTTATCGTAGGAGTAGGTGGTTTACGCGTAGGGCGTGCGTTTGGACGTTCAACGAGGCGTCGTATAAATTAGCCCCGAGACGAAGAAGGGTGGATTTCAAGGGCGTGTCCTTGCGAAGCGACATTTCTCCATTCTCGATTGATCCTTTCGTCGTCTGTGACCCGTTTAGACTCGTTCCACTGTGTCGTTTCCCCATTTTTCAACGTGCACGCGTTCCCACAGGCGAATCGACGATTTATTAATCCACCCTCTCGTTTCTCGGGGTGTATCCGATTCTTTTTTTCCACCGTTTCGCGGGAGTCGTAAATCGGTTCTTTCGACACGAAACGGGGAAAAAAAATAACCGGCCACGGAACGATAGAAAGCGGGAATTTATTGATTTATCGATCCCGCGGACTCTCACCGTTCGTTGTCCACAAAATTTCCCGCGTTATTCCTGCAATTTTGCGGAATTGAGATTTTTACCGGACGCACAAATTTCTTGTCTCTCCTTATTCGCGATTTACCAAATTTAAAAATCTTGACTCACCTGTTCGTTCACGCGTTTCCAATATTGTAGCATTAGTTAACATAAAGCCTTCGTTTTTTATACCTATACATATAAGTTTTATACATATTCCTGAGATTAAAGTTATATTTGTGCTTATCGGAAGCAAAGCATATTGGAAATGTGAACGACCACATGTGTCACTGTACATTCCGTACATATAAAAACGTCGACATATAAAACGTCAAACATAAAATCGATCATTTTGACCGGTTAGATAGTTCTACCGTTAGCGACGTTAGGATCCCCCTTCTTCAAGTTTTTCCTTCGATCCCGTTAATAACCATCGTGATATATCTACCAACGAGCGGGGAGAAAACGCTGTAATTACTTCGGCAACAACTTGTTTTAACGTCCCCTGGATATCGTTTTATGCGAAAAGGATTTCGAGCTTTATCCACCGATTCCGTGGACCACCGCATCGTTGCATTATGCTCGGGTTAGTTTTTTTTCCTCGCAAATCGATATCGTTGAACGACACCGACGAAACCGAATTTATTTATAGCGTCTTTCGTGTAACGACGGTTCCTCGCTCTTTTTCCGCCGCCGTAAAAATCCTCCAGCGACCCTAACGATCCGAGCTGGCCTCTAGATTACGCTAAATGATTCCGTTTCGCGGCGAAACGAGAGAAACAAGCAGCCCAGCGTAGGTGCGCTCCTGAAGTGCGGTGAACCAAAAAGAGGTAAAAAAGGGAAAAAAGAGGAGCTCGCGGGAAAAGATGGTACGTCGAAGTGGGAAATTGAGAGAGGGCAGGCAAAAAAAGAGCGGGATGCACGGAGATGGACAGGCGGAAGAGTAGAGAAGAGAGAGATGAGAGAGAAAAAAAGAAGAAAGGGATCGCGAACAAGGCCAGCTCTAATGAGGACTCGAGCGATTTTCCATCGGTTAGCCGAGCGTACGAAGGTCGCGAGCGAACCGCGGAAAATCCGGAAAACTTCTCTCCGTTTCTGAGTCTTTCGCCTTCGTTTTCTCATCGCGACGAGTCTCCTTCGATCTGCTATATCCCAAAGCGACGATCCATACGGTGCGTCAACGCGTTGCGCAAATTTTCGACGATCATCGAACGGACCTAAATAGATCTTTTTAACACTCTGAGTGCCGTGTCACCTACACACGAGTGACGTATGAATTCAGACGTAAATCTATCACTAATTTTAGTTGAAACATTTAACATAACAAGGTATAAAAAGTTTTTGAATATTATGAACATTCTATATAAAATTTATGGAAAATAAAATTACTTCCAAAATGAAATTGAAACTGTTTTTGGATGACACCCAAGGTGTTAAAAGAATCTCTTGACACGTACACATTGGCGTTCGAAAACATGTGGACACTTCCTTAATTCTTGTGACTGCCTAAAAAAATTACGATGTCTTCTATAAATTTGTCTATCTAGTATGTATTTTAGTTCGTGCATGGTTGATGAACATATATTAATAACGATTTGTTAAATATCTTACGGAATGTGGGCTACCAATGACCCACGTGGCAAAGAACGCGTTTAAAGATAAGCAAGGCTAACTTCATCTAACGTATCGATCATCTAGGGTAGTCTAATCTAGACACGTGCTAAAAAGTGTAAATAATATACAGACTTTGGGATAGGTCTAATTGCCTGTACCTAAGGATCTGTAAGTGGTCAGTGCTGTTTGTTTCGACGCTGAGACCCACGTGTCGCTACATCCTCGATCACCGAATTCACATTTCGCTCGATACCCGTCGGCGCAATTACCCGAGATCCTCGTTTTCGATCCCCAACGGTAATGACGGGAAAAGTTCTCCAAACATCTTGAACGCGGCATTTTCTCGCCCCAGAACCGTGCCTTATCTCGACCCTTCAACTTCCGGCTTGGCTTTTCCGTCTTACCTTCTGACCCTAGCCCAATTATACATAATATATACCCGAGACCCGTGGAGGGTTCAAGGAACCACCTTCCTCCTTGTCACTCTTTCTCTCCTCCGAGCCTAGACGAAGGATTATGGTGTTAGAAGAAGGAACTTCAGGTGTTTTATTTCATAGCTGAGAGGACGTCTTTATTGTTTCACGAGTGTAGCAATAATGGAATCCCGTATTCTGGACTTTGCTGACGGAGTTCGAGGGTTTTGTTTGATATACGGTGTCTCACAATGTAGAGAGTCATTTTTCTATCGCTAAATGGTGCAGAAAAGATGATAATCGCCGAAAATTTGACAACTTGCTTTGGTGACGCTTCTTATCTCTTTGAGACACGGAATTTTACGATTGACACAATTGACACGAGTGTAATATTTTCGACTTGTCAACATAGAGAAGGCGAAATATGTGACCTTCCGAATTGGCATATTTATCGACGAACAGAAACGAAGCTTCACGAAACGATATTAATTGGCGACGCCGAGTCGAGGCTCGAATAAAGAAGCGTCGTTCGTTCGCCTCGTAGGCCATGGTCACGGGAGCAAACTTTCGGATAACGTTTGCCCTGGGTGCCCGTAGCGAACGCGGAAGGATGAGGACGGATGAAATCGCGCCGATGGTATTCGACGATAAAATTTATTGTGCAACGCGTTCCCCCGGCTACACCATCGGAAATAGATTCAAGTACATGGACACATGGCGACGGTTTATTTAAAATTATGCATCGACTCGTTTCACCAAGGCCTTTACATCCTCGCGTCGATCGCAATGGCCACTCTAACTTTGTTTACAACGTTTCTTGGCGCATTTCAGCGTTCGATAACTTTCGCCAAGAGGCTTCTCCTCTTTTATGATCGCTCGATGAACGCGTTCAATGTTTTAACCCGCGACTCGGCCGTACAGTAGACTCTCGTTATATCGTCGCCGTTTGCCCTAAAATAACTTTTCGGTCGTAGAATTACAATAGGCGTTGAGAAAATTAGGCGACCACCCAAAGTCCCATCAATACAATAGACATCGTTTTTCGTACCTTCGAGCATTTTGGTTTTTAGAAAGTCAAGAGGATCGTCGTTCTCCGTCGAGAGTTTTTAGTGTCTTGTTTAGTCTCATCTAGTTTTCAGGGTCCTTCACCTTAGTACCAGTCTCTTGTTTGAAATTTTCTATAAATGTCGACGCATTCCTTAAAATTATTACACTTCCATTTACTACTACTTTACACTTCCATTTCCACCCTAATTTGTAACCAACCAGAAAATATATACAGTTTTTCCTTTACCTTTCTCCAACTGGTCAGAAAATTGTAGGTTAAGGAGATAGAAGAAAACGGTAAAACAACATCGCGGGATCCATGCAAATAGCAGTATCGATCGCAAAATCCTGGTATACGAACGACGTTCTTTTCTGTACGACAAGTATTCCGTAAAACGTGCGTCAAACGCTGAATATCGAATGACCACGCGGTGTATAGCCACGCCTTATATTACAACACCGGACATAAACACGAATTGTACGAGTATTGTTCATGTACAGGGTGTCCCGACAAAATGTACGCTTTCTTATCACATAAATAAACTGACAACATAATTAAATACGTTAGACAATATAAACGTTAACGACGAACATGATCATTTTTAATGTCTAGACCTTGCAAATTTGCTGTCTTCGTTCTCGATATTTGTATTCAAATCTATTATAAAAATACTTTTAATCGGGTCACCCTGTATCCTCACATTGTATCACAACTCTTCGGAACAAGTTTTAGACCGCCATATTTGAACACGCTGTAGACACAATTATTGATTCCACTCATTTGATTTCCAAATGTAAGTCGTCGACGGATTCCACCAAATTGAAACGTTTAATTTTTTTAAACCGAACGAACGTTGGTTTAAAAAATCAACGATCGGATCTATCGATCGTAGAGACTGTCATAAAATTACGCTGAACGCGATCGAAGCAACGTTAATGGCGCTGTAGCGATGATATACAAGCCGTTTGTCCGACACGACGATCAGCATAAATCGCGGGAAACGTTTTACGGTGAAAAATGGCACGCGTTTTCAGCGATCCTTATCGAGAGAAAGACTGTCGTCGCTTCGTTCGATTTGCGCGCGCACGTTCGCACGAAAAAAAGCAACAATTACAGGAAAATGCGAGATCTTCGTATCAAAATAGCCTATAAAGATACGGATCTTTATTTAATTACACTTTTCACGTTAGTTTAGTTAACGTTGGAACGAAATACGCTGGACGCTCGTTATATTGCCGTTATTACCAAAGCATCATCGAGCGTGTATTCCTTTACACGGATTTTCACTATCAACGATTTCGATGCAGGTCATAACAGTTTTACGTTTTATAACCGCGTTTCCCTACGGCGATATAACGAAGAGGTACGATATACCTTGATAAGATGGCTTCCCTCGTTAAATTAACCCTTCGCCATACTCCGTTGCGCATACCGAACATAAAATGCTCATACGTGCTTGTACTTTTTAATCTAAAGCAAAGGGAAATAGGTTTAAACGATCAAATTACAAATCGTGTTAGGTTCGAAGGATAAAGAGAAATCGTACGATCGCATCTCGTTATCCCATCGATATTATGTATCGTTAAATATCAATAAGATAACGATAGCGTGACAATAATCGATAGTAGCACCTCCTCCGTAATTTAAGCGTAATAGCACCGCGAAGATTAAATGCAATTACTTCTCGAACCTCGTCCACTGTTCTCGAAGATGCTGACATTTTTGAAAAAAAAAAGATAGGAAATTGCGTAATCCTGCCGTATCGATCCACCCTCCGAGCGACTTCGGCTGGTCCGATTGTGGCGGGAAATTTTGAAATCGTAGAACGAACGGTGTAGCGGTACCAGGTTCGGTACCGGTCGTTGATAAATATGGATGAATTTTTTTTCCTTTTCGAGACTCTAGCGCTATTGTAACGCTCGCCTGACGTCACTTATTATATAATCGCGTCGTAAAACGTGGTTAATGTTTATACGGGCTTCTTTATCTTGTCGCGTGTGCATAAGATATCTTTTCCGTTTTACGTGAAAGTATGCGACAACGCGTTGACATACGAAATTTCACCGTCTTCGACGATATCGATGGGCATTCGGATACACGTTCAATTTTTTGCTCCTCACTTTTTTTTTTTTATAAAAGACGACGCGTTTTGCGTCGAGAAACATTTCGAAAAGGTGCAAAAACACGAGAACCAGCGGGCAAACGTTTCGCGTAACGTGACCACACATCGATCGCTGGACTACGAAGGGTCTCTATGCTTAAACTGGAATAATACAATTCCAGAAACACTACAACCGCCGGCCAGAGGAACACAGCGAAATGGCCGATGGAATGCAACGCGAACATGCACCCGTAGAGTTTGCCCGCCTCCTTCAGATCGGTCTAATGCCGCGTTCACAATGCTACGACTCAATTAACTCTACAACCGTTAAAATGAAAATTCGAGATATCGTGGAATTGCTACTTTTAGAAATTACGCAGCCGCCGAAGATGCAGGAATTATTCGATTTCGGAATCCGGTAGCGCGACGGTTAATTTGAAACTATTCGACCATGAAATTTTCAAACTGAGAACAAGTCGAGGATACGGAAAAGAAATAAATTTTTAGACTCGGTGCAAAACGCCTGCAAACGGTGCGGATCGGACTTGAACGTCAATTGCGATTCATGAGGTCTGTTAAGAATTTATGAGCCATCTAAACGTATCGCTGAAAAGCATCGTTCGTCGTTAATCGTGGAACGCCGTAATTCACCTTCACTGTGGGTCACATGTCACTAACGCTGTGGCGCCAATATACGCTCGGACACGTACACACGGATAGACTCGTTACATTACCATTCACGCTTGATTGTAACATCGCAGACAGTACGCGATGTACGGTACCAAAAATCAGATGGTCGTTTCGTAGTCGACAACGACGCATTATAACGGATCGTGCTTTTTTTCGGCGATAGACATCGAGACTCTCCTCGGTGCAGCAACGAGCATAGTACGCTTCTCTAGGGAAATGATATGGCAGAAAGGTATCCGCCGTTCATTGATTCTTGGCAACCTTCGAATTTACAATCTCGAACTTGGGAACGAGGAAACACAAAAATTTAGAAATTTGTAAACTCGATATTTAGAAATTGATATGTTGATGAATGTGCACTTTTGGAAATTTCCTTCGAACTCGATGTTGAAAATATTGAAATTATGAAATTGATCATTTGGTAATATAAGGATTCGGAGATCGAAGTTAAAAACATTGAAATTCGATCCGTCTAAAATCAAAGGTAGATTTTCCTCCCTTGCCGTAGTCCTTATGCAAAGGAAGCCTACGTTGTAGAAGAGCGTACTTGTCCGGGGCAAGAGGCTCTCGTTTGCCAGTCAAAGCGAGAGAATCTTTAAAACACTGTCTGGCAAGGTCACGTTTCAGGGGGAACGATGGAAACATCGATATTCGTAGGATGGTTGAAAACAACGGCGGAAAACATTGTCACACCCAAATAGGATAGTGTCTCGGCGCGTCAACGGGAACGAAAGTAAAAACGAGCAAAAATGACATTCAAGTGCAAGGTTGTGACACGAATGGCGAACGAACCGTTTCAAAATCGTTACGAAATATCTTGTTGGTATCCGTTGTCGCGTGTAGAAGGAATGTTCCTTACGTTAATTAAATGATAATATTCACTTACATTTTCCCGTGATCCGCCATCCGGTCGCTGATGTGAACGGGCTAACCTGTCTTGGCCCTCTCGTTCGTTGTAGTAGCCCTCGTGTGTGCAGCTCGTGTCGTAGTCGCACCTTTTTCGACGACACGAAAAACGAACGACGAATAAACGCCACGACGATCACGGGGCAAAATAAAACGTTGTACGAGACGGCATAGAGCCGGCTTTAAGCAGAGAAACTGGCAGCGATAGAACGCGTATACGACTCCGATTGTTTCGCACCGTTCGTGGCCGTCGCCGTTTCACCTCGTCGTCTGCTGTCTCCGTCTCTTCCTTAAAGCTGGTGTCCTGCGAAACAAAACGGTCACGGCACGATCGATTTGCTGCCAGACCGAACACCCGACACGCGCGTTCCACGATGCGTAAAGCTCGCGGACTATCGTCGCATAACGACGCACGATTCGCCAGCTAAGACTGTTTTTCCGGCGAAAATGCAATTACTGACACGACAAAACTCCCGGCCCAGACTGTCATTGATTGTTGACGAGCGTTGCGGCCGATCGCGTACGTTAACGAACGATGCGTGGCGACATCTGACCGCCGACTACGAACGGACCCGAACGCGGCCAAACTCTGCCGAAAAATAAGAAATCTTCGCGAATTCGTTAACATATGTACATATGTACATACTATATAATTCCACAATATTATAAATAAATATCAAGAAATTGGAAACAGCGCGTGAAAATAATAAAGGTACAAACGATTCAACAAATGTAATAATCACTTAATTAAGAAATAATTATAAAAGTAATTATGATTCGAAAAAATGTACAATTTTCTATAATATAGTAATTGAACGTACTAATTACTTATTAATTATAGGAAAATACACTTTGTAACATATCCGAGCGAAGATTTTATAAAAATAACAATTTTGAATATTTATAATAATAAATTCATTAATAAATTATTATAAAATTAATAATTAAAATAAAGTAAATTATAATGTAATAATCAGCCAGTATTTTGTATCATATCCAAGCGAAGAAGTTATAAAAGTAAGTAAAAGTATTATAACAGTAATTTTACTGTCTACTTTAATAAATTAATTATTATATAATTATAAAATTAATAACTAAAATAAAATAAATTTCAATGTAATAATCAGCCAATATTTCTTGACATATCCACGTAAAAGTGTTATAAATTTCAGTAGTCATAACAATAAGTCAGTTGTAGAATAATAATAAAATAAAAAATATAATACAAGAAATAACTTATAACGATAATTAGAATTTCGAAGTGGCTGCGTGGTAATTGGTGCATCGGGTGTTCGTTGATTGGACATCGAGGTTTACCTATCACCGGTACTTGCAGATAGGTCGCGCGTAGTCAGTCTTATCGCGAGTGCCACGGAGGTGACATCGGACTTGTCAACACTTGCCGGTACGAATATTCACTTTACGGATTACGTGTTCATCTCTGTGTTACCTAGTATATGAGTGCAAGTGCTTAGTGTGTTTTAACATAAATACGGGGGTGTATTAACACGATATATGGTGTGTTTTTTAAATTAATTTTACAAACTTTCGCGAACGTTTAGTGGGTTTCATGGTGTAGTTGTGCAAGTGTTTTAGTGTGTTTTACGGTGTAATTGCACAAGTGTATTACCGTTATTTTACAAACGTTTTAGTGTTCTTTTATAGTAATTTTACAAACTTTCGCGAACGTTTACTGGGTTTCATGGTGTAGTTGTGCAAGTGTTTTCACATACTATTGCAAGTGTTTAGTGTGTTTTACGGTGTAGTTACACAAATGTATTACCGTTATTTTACAAATATTTGAGCGTTTTCTAAAGTAATTTTACAAACTTTCGTGAACATTCAGTGGGTTTTATGGTGTAGTTGTGCAAGTGTTTTCACATACTAGTGCAAGTGTTTAGTGTGTTTTACGGTGTAGTTGCACAAGTGCATTACCGTTATTTTACAAATATTTGAGCGTTTTCTAAAATAATTTTACACACTTTCGCGAACATTCAGTGGGTTTCATGGTGTAGCTGTGCAAGTGTTTTCACATACTAGTGCAAGTGTTTAGTGTGTTTTACGGTGTAGTTGCGCAAGTGTATTACCGTTATTTTACAAATATTTGAGCGTTTTCTAAAATAATTTTACAAACTTTCGCGAACGTTCAGTGGGTTTCATGGTGTAGTTGTGCAAGTGTTTTCACATACTAGTGCAAGTGTTTAGTGTGTTTTACGGTGTAGTTGCGCAAGTGTATTACCGTTAACTTGCAAATATTTGATTTTGTTGTGCGGTGTAGTTATCCGTATATTTTCATACACGTTTTCAAATTTATTAACGAGTTCTCGTGTGGTGTTACGTGTACGTACTTGTGCATGCATATTATTGTGTCTACTGGTATACGGGATATATGACAAATTGTAAAAACTCGTTTACTGCATGTTTGCACCAATGAATTTGTTTACGTGGGAAAAGTGTACGTTACTCAAAATAAGAATCCAAAATTGAGTTTACTGATCATTGTGTTCCTTTTTCGTTTCCAGGTGAAGGACTTCTTCCTGGCGATTGAGCTGCCTACTCCTGGACACACGGAAGCGGACACCTGCCTACACCTGATCATACAGAAGTGGACAACTGCCTTCTGGTTGAAAGCTGCCGATCGATCGTGGATCAGTTCGAGATGCAGCGAGATGGTCGCAGTGGTAGAAGTCAGCGATCGGTGAGTCGCATGCATTATGGTTCCTCCGGTTCCCATCATGTCGCAGGACGAATGGTCCGAAACGACACGGGAACCGGTTGTATTTTTACATTTTGAAGCGAGCATAGTGACCACGTCCGTACGAACGTGCAATATTCGTACAAATTGTATTTTTGTGTATTTCATGTATTAGATCAGGATAGGGTTTTCTTGTACATCGCGTTTTAACTTCCTTACGAATCGAACGTAAAACTGCATAGAAGTCGGACGACCCTCCGATTTCGTGGTAGTTTAATTATCGATTCATTTTCAATTTTTCCGTACGCGTGAACTCTTTTCAAACATACATATGTACAAGAAAGTTTCGCGAAGAACAGATTTCGATATCAAAGTTGATTATCATGAATACTTTTAGTTATTTAGCGAATTTACTTTGATATTAGAAATCTGTCGGGAATGAAAGAATCGATATACGTAGATATTTTTGCAAAGCGTATCTCCATTTTCCATTTCCAAATATAAAGTTAATTTTTCTTATTTGAGGAGAACGCTTTATTAGAATGTTATTAATCACGTTTCTTAGCTCAGGATTTTCAGCACACATGAAGAAAACTGGTAGGTCCAAATACAATTGGCCGTGTTCATTTTTATGCTTTAAACTCATACGCGTGCTTAGATGCTACTCGCATGAGTTAGGGCAGGTGAATACGGTTTAGTTTTAAGATGTTTCGGCGATCGACAATTTGACAGTGAATCATACTCGACACAAGTTACACGTGTGTGTGTGGTTAGGTCGTGGACCTTGTGTCGATTAAAAATTACATTGATTTATTATAAAATCACAAATTTGCAAAACGCTATCGAAAGATGTGTATAGAATCACTAAGATCGAATTACAAAGTTAAACAAGTAGAGTCAGTACACGTTTCAAAATTATATCAACTGAACAAGATTGAATTTGAAAATTGTACAAGTAGAGTAATTACAAAATTATTACGACATGCACATATTACATTAAATAATCGAAAGAATAAGTAAATGAAATATGTTAATGATCAATTTATATTCACTGTCGATTGTCGATCGATTTCAGCAAAAAAGGTATGAAACTTTAGAGTGTGAATGTTGTATTGAACTCGGGTGTCGGAGACGTCCCGGGACGTACTCCCTAGGAGTAGGCATTTTTGCACCCGGGTGGTTGTGTGAGAACCGTGGAGTGTGTTTTTGTGAGAATGGTCTTTGCAATTTTTTAAATATAGCGTCAGGCAGGCAGGTAGCTTACTTCTGGTGTGATTGAGTTAGTTTTTAAGTAGGTAGGGCCAGAGCAAGCATTCATGTTTCTCTATCCTGCGTAAAAAAACACGTGAGATGCTTGTATCTGGAGTGTAAAATACGAAAAATCGAGAAGAGAAAATCTAAATACGAATTAATCGTACTTAATATTCTCTTGAACTCGATTGTTCGTAAGGCCAAGCCTTTTAGATTGTAAGTCGCAGTCGTGGTATTAGACCCGATTGCAAAAATGAAGTATACAGTGAAGTGAAGTGAAGTGCAGTGAAATTAAATAAATATTCTGCTCGGATATTCTTTTACGGACAGCGCATTCTGAGAATCGCTGGTCGTATAAATTTCAATTTTCTTTCCTTTCTTAAAGTAACGAATTTGCATCATTACGTAAAATTTTGATCTCTTTGTCGACGATCGAAGGAAATCGATAGCGGTTCATTTTTATTTCTATAAAAGTGTCCGCTGTCCGTTTCTCGAGATCGATCGACAACGAATTCGAAAATTTATGTAATTAATATCAAAGTCAAAGAATGTCCGAGTTACCGTAAAATTTCGCGAGTGAATTTTTGTGAGGCCGCAGCCGAAGAAAGAAGAGGCTATATGCCGAAGAGCCCCGGCAAAATTTGCCAAAGAAGAGGGGAACTATCAATGACTGTCCATCTTAGGATGGAGAGTCATTTTGTCACTATGCTCGCTATTATTTTTCTGTATTTTATGTGTGTGTGTGTTTTTTTTTAACGGTACGAACAGTATCGTCGAACGCGTTTTGCTCGAACTTGACGAGCACACGATCGTCGACTCACGATTTTATTGCGAACTTTGAAAATGTAGAGTCACGTCGCGATTTTATTACGAATTTTGAGAATATAGAATCACGTCACGAATTTTATTACGGACTTTGAAGATATAGAATCACGTCGCGATTTTATTATTATATTTGAAAATATAGAATCACGGTGCGATTTTATTACGAATTTTGAGAATATAAAATCACGTCGCGATTTTATTATGATATTTGAAAATGTAGAATCACGTCGCGATTTTATTACGAACTTTAAAAATGTAAAATCACGTCGCGATTTTGATCGAGATTTGTGATTCCCGAAATATGCCGCGATTTTATTTCCAGCTTCGAAAATATAGTATCATCGTACGCGTTTTGCTCGAACTTGACGAGCACAAGATCATTGATTCGCGATTTTATTAGGAACATTGAAATTTTCATACCATGTCGCGATTTTGATCGAGATTTGCGATTCTCGAAACCTGCCGCGATTTTATTTCCAGCTTCGAAAATATTACATCAGTTCGCGATTTTACTACTAACTTTGCAATTTTCATATCACTTCGCGATTTTATTACGACCTTCGAAAATATTGTATCACGTCGCGATTTTGTTACGATATTTGAAAATATTAGAATCACGTCGCGATTTTATTAAGTACTTTGAAATTTTTATATCACTTCGCGATTTTATTACGACCTTCGAAAATATTGTATCACGTCGCGATTTTGTTACGATATTTGAAAATATTAGAATCACGTCGCGATTTTATTACGTACTTTGAAATTTTTATATCACTTCGCGATTTTATTACGACCTTCGAAAATATTGTATCACGTCGCGATTTTGTTACGATATTTGAAAATATTAGAATCACGTCGCGATTTTATTACGTACTTTGAAATTTTTATATCACTTCGCGATTTTATTACGACCTTCGAAAATATTGTATCACGTCGCGATTTTGTTACGATATTTGAAAATATTAGAATCACGTCGCGATTTTATTACGTACTTTGAAATTTTTATATCACGTCGCGATTTTATTAGAGTTTTGAGAGTTCCGGAACTCTCCGCGATTTTCTATTCTTTTTTCGACTCATTATTTTAAAAAATATAAATTATTCTTACTTGCCAAATCCATGTATGTTATAAATGGTAAGAAATCTGTAGTCCCTTTAGAATGGTGATTGTACTTTCGTTTCAAATTTCGGTGATACGTTCCGCTTTGCTTCGATCGTTATTCCATTCAAGATTTCTACGTTTCTCAGTTTTGCGATTTTGTTTGTTAGGTTGTTAGGTTGTTTCTTCCCTGGCGAGTTCGCAATTTTTAGCGAGAAAAATTTCGCTCCTCTTCCGTCGATTTCCAATCTTAATAATATTTTGGACGTTTCAGATTTTCACTTTTGGTAAGTTTTTACATTGTTCTCCCTTCCAAAATCCGCAATTTTCATTGCGTTTTCTATTTAACTGGTTCTATATCGAATAAAGAAAAATTTCACTCCCTCTCCTCCAATCTCCTTTCTTAATAATATTTTGTATGTTTCAGGTTTTGATTTTTGGTAAGTTTTTACATTGTTCACTCTTGCAAAATCCGCAATTTTCATTGCATTTCTTATTTTAATTGTACTGTATGAAATAAAGAAAAATTTCACTCCTCCTCCAACCTACTTTCTTAATAATATTTTGTATATTTCAGATTTTCGTTTTACTAAGTTTTTAGGGAGCTTACAATAATTGTCAATTACGATTCTCAAAACTCTTAGAGATTTTATGTCGTTTATGGAAGTTGTCTCGATCTTTCGAACCCTTCCGGAATTTTAAATCGAGATCTGAAATTTTGTTATCTGTCCTTAATTCTCGTATGTCTCTGATTATATTTCAACGACTGAGGTTTTCGTACCCCTTAGTGGTTTTATTTCGGGTTCTGAGATTTTAGTATCTAACTGTGCCCTTCTTCGAGTTCTGACATTTTCGTATCTCAATCTCGCTTCTTTCGAGTTCTAAGATTTTCGAACCTCCGATTTTCTAAGGTTCTCTTATGTATATGTGGTTTTACCTTCTAAGAAAAACCTGCAACTAATTTTTTTTTATTTTCAGAATTTAATTAATTTCTGGTTAATATTGAGCTAGTGGGTGGGTGGATGGGAGTTCATGGGTTGTTCACTTCAAGTGAATCCGGTTTCTTTCTCCTCCAATCTCGTTTCTAATTTTTATTTTATTTGCAGGTTTTATTGATTAATAATGAGCTAGAGGGAGGGTGGATGGGAGCTCATGGGTTGTTCACTTCATGTGAATCCGGCTTCATTCTCCTCCAATCTCGTTTCTAATTTTTATTTTATTTGCAGGTTTTATTGATTAATAATGAGCTAGAGGGAGGGTGGATGGGAGCTCATGGGTTCTTCACTTCATGTGAATCCGGCTTCCTTTTCCTCGAAATTCCATCTTTATTTTTTTTATTTTCTGGTAATATTGAGCTAGTGGGGGGGTGGATGGGTAGCTCATGGGTTGTTCACTTCATGTGAATCCGGCTTTTTTCTCCTCGAATCTCGCACTTAATGTTTTTCTATTTTCAGGTTTTCAATAATTTCTGATTAATGATGAGCTAGTGGGTGGGTGGATGGGAGCTCATGGGTTCTTCACTTCATGTGAATCCGGTTTCTTTCTCCTCCAATTTCGTGTCTAATTTTTACTTTTTTTTGGAGGAATCATTGATTAGTAATGAGCTAGTGGGAGGGCGGATGGGAGCTCATGGGTTGTTCACTTCGTGTGAATCCGGCTTCCTTCTCCTCGAAATTCCATCTTTATTTTGTTTATTTTCTGGTAATATTGAGCTAGTGGGAGGGTGGATGGGTAGCTCATGGGTTGTTCACTTCATGTGAATCCGGCTTCTTTCTCCTCGAAAGTCCGCTCATAATTTGTTTTATTTTCAGGTTTTAATTAATTTCAATTTAATGTTGCAGGATAGTTTATACCCGAAGAAAGAAGATAGAAGAATACATCATCGTGGGATCATCGTGGGACCTTCGTGGGATCATCGTGGGATGCGATCCTCATTTGTATCTTAGTATTAAGTTCGTGGGCGGGCGGGAGGGTCCCCGTGCCTCTTGTTCGGAGTTGCACTCATTTTCACGACCGGTCGTGAATTTTTTCCGCGTTAAACAGTAGAGTCATCCAATTTTCTGTCAATTGTTCCGGACCCGAATGGCCATAGGTGATTGAATATTGCAGGGATCATGTGGCGGATGATGGCTGGGAGTACTGGTCAGTTCTTGGGATATGTAATGCGTGATGGTGCGCTGGCGAACGCTGTCGTATAACGACTGAGGCGGCCTCTCTACCCTTACGGCTGTGGAGCAATGGGAGCCTGATCGCGAACGTTGTCTGAGGACTAGGGATCCTCTCCTTGGTTGGTCTGCCCTAACCCGGTGGCGGGGGAGAAACGGGAACCTGAATGCAACATCCGTCGTCCTTGGGACTAGGGTGTCCTCTCTACCTTTTTGTTGTGGAGAAATGGGAACCCGAACGCGAACATGTCCCTTGTACTGCCAGTGTTCCTGGTTGGATTCTGTCGCAGGATTCATGTAATTTCAATTACCTTTTGGTCCAGGAGGGCGAGGTTCTCTTGACAGAGAATGCTTATACTACCCTTTTGCGAAAGTTCTTCTAACTTTCTTCCTCCCCTCTCCCACGCCCCAATCCCCTTTGCTTTTTTTTAACGTAAATAATACGAGTGCAATTTTCGAACAGGAGGTACATTCGCGTTTAGTATAAGTATGCGTGCGATTAAAATAAAGCGCGGGGCCCCATTGTATTGGTGTTAAGTGCGTGCGGAAGCGCTTTCGTTTCTAACTTGCACCCATTTTCACGACCGGTCGTGATATTGTTCGCGCGATAGACTGTAGTATTCACGGTGATTGTCTGTCGATTGCTCCGGACTCGCGTGGATCGAACGTGGATTGCATAATGCGGTGAATCCGGGTAAGTTTTGGGCCGAAAATGCTGGTAAGCGCCTGGGACACGTTTTGCGTGGATAGCACTGAATGATGCCTCATCATCTCATCTATCGCCTGACGGCTAGGGTATTCCATGTTTTTCTGTTAGACCCCCTTTCAACGGGGGCAGGAATGATTGGGTTTCCTGACGGCAGACGTGTCACTCGTTCTTATCGGTATTCGAGGTTCAATTCTGTAAGTTTTGGGCTGAAAATGCTGGTGTAGCGCCATGGAGGCGTCTAGTGGGGTAGATTGATTGATGTACCATCTCGATCTACTGTCTAGGGTATTCCCTAGGCTAAACCTCGGACGTCTCACTGGTTCTTATCAGTATTTTTGGTTCAATTCTGCTCGAGGTTCACGTAAGTCACGATGCAATCACCGTTTGATTCGCGTGGGCGAGGTTCACTCGATTGACAACGCTGTTCCACCCTTTTGCGAAAGTTCTTCCAACTTTCTTTTTTTACTTACTTGCGAAAGTTCTTCTAACTTTCTTTTTTTACTCATTTGCGAAAGTTCTTCTAACTTTCTTTTCTAATTTATTTGTGAAAGTACGTCAAACTTTCTTTTTTTACTTAATTGCGAAGGTTCTTCTAACTTTCCGTTTTTACTTATTTGCGAAAGTTCTTCTAACTTTCATCGCCCCTTTTCTTGGTACACCGTTTTAGATAGCACGGGTGCAAACTTAGAACACGGAAGCGTTTAGTTTTAAGTAGAGTAGGCACTCATTTATCCTTCCGATAAATGAGGTAGTTGCAATTGGAGGGTGGATGGGACTTGGAGATAGGGCGGGTCACTTTCGTAGTCACCTCCGCGTGGTGTGACCTGGTAATCGATATCGTTTTCTAAATTTATAATTTTTCTAAATTTCAAAATTTGTAATTTATCAAAACTTCAAAATTTATGATCTATGAAAATTGCTGAATTTATAGTTCGTTTATGAATACGAATGTAATTCTAAATTTCATTTTTCGCGAGTCGAAGAACAGAAAACAATATCGAGCTAAGAGCTACGATTTACGTTGAAGTTATAATTTCATGTATTCTTCAATATTTTCAAAAATAATTGTCTTTCTTATTATATATCAAGGAATAAAAGAAATTATAATTGAAAAATATTTGCAACGCGTTATGTATTTTTAAGTACTTTATTTCAAATAAATTAAACTGTCGTTTCCTATACCCCAATCTCCTGTGTTAATTATGTTTTTATGCGAGTATTAGTTTTATTGCAATCCCGAGCTTGTGGGAGGAAGGGTGGGCTCGGGCGCAAGTTTTCCGTCACGATATTGTGACGGAAAGCTTGTGCAAATTGTAAGTGTCTCCTGTTCTAACTTACACCGATCATATTTACTACAATTTCTTAATTTTTGTCGTATTATTCTGTGACAATAATTTGTCATTTTTTTTATCACTTGGTACAAATCCAAAAGAAAGTCCCTCTGACTTTCTTCCGTACCGCTGTCTACATTTACATCTTTTTCGATTGTACAAAAATGCAATCTTAGAACAGGAGATACATCGCGGTATGTAATATAAGTATGAGTGCGTACATGATTAGAGCGTGAGTGCGAGACCTCAAAGTGTTAGTATTAAGTAAATGTGCGAGTACGCTTTCGTTTCTAACTTGCACTCATTTTCACGACAAAACGTGATTTTTTCTACGCGTTAGATCGTAGTATTATTCAGTTATTTTTTGTCGGTTGTTCCGGACCCAAATGACCAAAGGGAATTGTATGATGCGAGGCATAGGGCCGATTAGGACAGATAATACTGGCCAGTTCTTAGAATGTCTTGCGAGGTGTAGACATGTCTTCTTTATACAAAAGTATCTTCTTTGCATCTAATCTTTCGCTGATGTATCGTTCGTTCTGGCTGTTACTCTCGTTCCGATTCTGTTTTGTGTTTCTCGTGTGTCAGGATTCGATCACCCTTTGGTTCAAGAGGGCGAGGTCCACTCGGCAAAAGATACTGATCTACCTTTTTGCGAAAGTTGTTGTAACTTTCTTTCTTATATATTTATTCCATTTTACCTTTCTTTCCTTTTAACTTTCTCCCCTTTGCTTTGAGTTTCGTTTTAGATAACATGAGTGCAATGTTAGAACGAGTGGTACTTTTGCGGCGTTTAGAATAAGCAGCGTTTTTATAAGTATGCGTGAGAATGGGAGAGTATGCAATTATAATAAGAGCGTATATACGTCCGATAAGCGATAGATTGTAGTATGCGTTAGTGTATCCGTATGATATATGCGAACGCTGAATACATCGTGGGATCATCGTGGGATCATCGTGGGATCGTCGTGGGATCATCGAGGGATCATGTCCAGTGTTTAAAATAAGTATAAATTGTAGTATGCGTGTAGTATGAAAGCGTAAGTATGAGTGATTATGAAAGCGAAGCGTAAGTATGACTTATTCATGCTATTGTAGGATCAGCGTGGGATTCTGTGGAGACCACAACATTTTCAAAACTCGAAATCTCCTTTCCTATGGCGAAGCTTCCTTGATCTTCCAAACATTTTCGAAATTTTATTTTGTGTTCCGAGATTGTGCTATCAGACTATGATTTTATTTGGACGCCTGAGATTTCCTTACTTCCGATTGTCTGAGATACTTTTATGTATCTATCGTTTTGCCTTCTCATGGAGACCTGCACTTAAGTTTTATTTCATTTACAGGTTTTAATTAATTCCAATTTAATGTTGAGCCAGTGGGATGGTGGATACTTCATGGGTTTTTCACTTCATGTGAATCCGGCTTTTTTCTTCAGGAAAATCGATATTAATTTCTCTTTTATTTTCAGGTTTGAATTTATGATAATGAGCTAGTGGGAGGGTGGATGGGAGCTCATGGGGTTTTCACTTCATGTGAATCCGGCTTTTTTCTTCAGGAAAATCGATATTAATTTTTATTTTATTTTCAGATTTGAAATTATAATACTGAGCTAGTGGGAGGGTGGTTGGGAGCTCAGGGGTTTTTCACTTCATGTGAATCAGGCTTCTTTCTCCTAGAAAGTCCGTTCGTAATACCTTTTATTTTCAGGTTTTAACTAATTTCTATTTTATGTTGTAGGATGGGTTTTACCCGAAGAAAGAAGATAGATGGATACATTATCGTGGGATCATCGTGGGACCACCGTGGGATCATCGTGGGATGCGATCCTCAGTTGTATCTTAGTTTTAAGTTCGTGGGCGGGCGGGTGGGTCCCCGTGCCTCTTGTTCGGAGTTGCACTCATTTTCACGACCGGTCGTGAATTTTTTATCGTGTTAAACAGTAGAGTCACCCAGTAATTTTCTGTTAATTGTTCCGGACCCGAATGGCCATTGGTGATCGAATATTGCAGGGACCATGAGACAGATGAGGACTAGGACTACTGATCAGTTCCTGAGATGTGGACTGCGTGGCGGTGCGCTGGCGAACGCTGTCGTATAACGACTGAGGCGGCCTCTCTACCCTTACGGCTGTGGAGCAATGGGAGCCTGATCGCGAACGTTGTCTGAGGAATAGGGATCCTCTCCTTGGTTAGACTGCCCTCACCCGGTGGCGGGGGAGAAACGGGAACCTGAATGCAACATCCGCCGTCCTTGGGACTAGGGTGTCCTCTCTACCATTTTGTTGTGGAGAAATGGGAACCCGAACGCCATCACGTCACTCGGACTACCAGGACTCTTCGTTGGATTCTGTGCACGATTCATGTAAGTTTAATCACCTTTTGGTCCAGGAGGGCGAGGTTCACTCGACAGAGAATGCTTATACTACCCTTTTGCGAAAGTTCTTCTAACTTTCTTCCTCCTCTCTCCCTCGCCCCACCCCACTTTGCTATTTTTCATCGTAAATAATACGAGTGCAATTTTCGAACAAGAGGTACATTCGCGTTTAGTATAAGTATGCGTGCGATTAGAATAGAGCGCGGGGCCCCATTGTATTAGTGTTAAGTGCGTGCGGAAGCGCTTTCGTTTCTAACTTGCACCCATTTTCACGACCGGTCGTGATATTGTTCGCGCGATAGACTGTAGTATTCACGGTGACTGTCTGTCGATTGCTCCGGACTCGCGTGGATGGAACGTGGATTGTATAATGCGGTGAATCCGGGTAAGTTTTGGCCGAAAATGCTGGTAAGCGCGTGGGACACGTCTTGCGTGGATAGCACTGAATGATGCCTCATCATCTCATCTATTGCCTGACGGCTAGGGTATTCCATGTTTTTCTGTTAGACCCCCTTTCAACGGGGGCAGGAATGATTGGGTTTCCTGACGGCAGACGTGTCACTCGTTCTTATCGGTATTCGAGGTTCAATTCTGTAAGATTTGGGCTGAAAATGCTGGTGTAGCGCCATGGAGGCGTCTAGTGGGGTAGATTGATTGATGTACCATCTCGATCTACTGTCTAGGGTATTCCCTAGGCTAAACCTCGGACGTCTCACTGGTTCTTATCAGTATTTTTGGTTCAACTCTGCCCGAGGTTCACGTAAGTCACGATGCAATCAGCGTTTGATTCGCGTGGGCGAGGTTCACTTGATTGACAACGCTGTTCCTCCCTTTTTCGAAAGTTCTTCCAACTTTCTTGTCTAATTTATTTGCGAAAGTTCTTTCAACTTTTTTTTCTAATTTATTTTCGAAAGCTCTTCCAACTTTCATTTTTAATTTATTTGCGAATGTTTTTCCAACTTTCTTTTTTTACTTATTTGGGAAAGTTCTTCCAACTTTCTTTTTTTACATATTTGCGAAAGTTCTTCTCACTTTCTTCACCCCTTTGCTTGATATTCCGTATTAGATAGCACGGGCGCAAAGTTAGAAGACGGGAGCGTTTAGTTTTAAGTTGCGTGCGTGAAATACAGGTTGTTTGCTAACTAAGAGTAAAGAACTTGTATATTTACGCGAGCCTGCGGGCTAAGTAGAATATGCACTCATTTATCCTTCCGATAAATGAGGTAGTTGCAATTGGCGGGTGGTTGGGATTTGGAGATAGGGTGGGTCACTAACGTAGCCACCTCCACGCGGTGTGACCTGGTAATCGATATCGTTTTCTAAATATTTTTTTTAAAAACAATGTTTAAAAAATGATGTCGAGCTAAGAGCTGCGATTTACATTTATGTTTGAGTTTCATTAACTTTTTAAGTTTTTCTTTCGTAATGATGCCTATGTTTTCGAACATATGCATCATATATGAAATTTTCTTTCGCAGCATATTTTGTTGAACATCTACAAGCACGTTCAGAAAAGCGCGATGGCTCCTTTTTAGAAGAAAAACGTTCATTTCGTTTAATCTATTTAATAGCTTCTCCCATTCATTAATTTTTATGTTTTTAAGATTCGTGGATCATTATCCAAATAAGGTTTTATCGATCAATCGATTGCTTTCCTCTTGCGTTTGTTACGATAGAAATATTCATAGTTCTCCGTGCTGAAACTCGGGTAAGTTTTATAAAAATATATTTATTAAAGTTTTATTTTACATCAATGATTTATTGCGAAATTAAATGAGTTCAAATAAATCGTACCACGCCGGTGTCATCTAGGAAACAATCGGGGGAAATGCCGATAATCTAGAGATTTCTAGTCGTGTCGGTATTTTAGCTCGTGACGCACAAATTTCCGTACGATGTTTCGTCTACTCTGTATTTCGTTCATGGCAATACACAGTGAGAAGCGAGGTTAGATTTTCTGTGATGAATTCTTTGGAATACAAACTTGTATCAAATCGGATAAGAGTTTTGCGTATAAAGCGTCAAATTATTGGGTTTTCAAGATGATGAAATTTGCGGAGGGTGAAGTTTTAAAAGATCGATCGAGATGCGCTGACCTTCGAGCCGATTTAAAAATGTGTATGCTAGAAACTGATTGTTGTAAAATAGTGAGTGATTACCTTATACTCTGATGTCTATTCTAGCTTGTGTTTGTAACACGTGGCTGTATTTCGTAATTGGTAATAAATAGAAGATGCAGTTTCTTAAAAAAATTGTCAGACAAGGTTCAAAATATCTTATATTTGTGTGATTTCAGCAAAGGCGTACACCTAAAGATTGTTTGCAAAGTAAAGATCCTTCGATACCTCAAGAATGCTGGGCTCTGCGTCAAACTTTCTTTGACTGCAAACACTCTATCGTAAGTGCTATTCTTTTCCAGTTTAACATAGTACAAATTCACGCATTAACCTTTTATATAAGCGCAGCAAGTAATAAACGAATAACAGCATTCTTATGCATGAGCCACGAACTTGTATTCTTAAAATAACTTTTGATATATACGTGCACAGTGTAATTACATGTTTTCAGATTGATGGAAGACGAAGATTCAGAGGACCCAGGGGTTACACTACTTAATTAGATTCGTTTTTGAAGGAAATTACGACTATATAGCTTGTAAGACGTAGTATTAGAAGTGATTTATTATTATTTCATTATTATTCGTTGTACATGATATAATAAACCTATTATATTTGCAAAGTATCAATGTATGTTACAGTTTGGTGTCGGATGAAACAATTGGATCACTGTATTCCGCGATTAGATTCTGGTTACGATCAAAGTTACCCTGAAAGGGCGTGCTCCCGTGCGCGGAGCAAATGTATTCCGGTAAAGAAACTTGTGCAGGCAAAGAATCGATATTTAAACGGTGTTTAAACCGGATGAGCGAACAAATCAATCACACCTCGCGTATCGAATTCACGCAGTCACCGCGTTCAATCGCACACGTATCGTTTCGTCGCAATACACGCGGAATCACAGTAAAATCGCGAGTTTTTTTTTCTCGTTTGTTTCTTGTCTTATAATTAAGAGCATCTTGTTCCACTGTTTCGTTTCAGCGAGTACGAAGGGACGTATTTTTACGAGTATACGCCGTCGATGTCTTATAAGTCTACATTACCGATCGCGCCTGCGCAATCGTTCTAACTATTGTCTGTATGCAACAAGCGTATGTTGACTATACGGTTTTTAATTCTGTTTTCTCCCTCTATTTTTTATCATCTCTTCTACAATGCCAATTCACGCTACTCGTCCTCTCTCTAAAATTTCTACGGGCACCTAAGAAAAATCTGATTAAGCTTTCCCCGTATCTTCTCAGCCGTTTATCTACGGTGCGCTCTCGCTATCCCTGAAAACATCCCCGGAATTTCAAGAACGGTAACAACGAATTCTCGTCTAGAGCCACAGAACGAGAAACCGATTCCCTCGGGAAAATATCGAGGGGTCCACCGTTCGAACTTCGCCCCAGAATAAAGCACGAGTTCCAAACTTCATCAGCGATTTTTTCGAAGCGGCACCCTGTCGTTTCGTGTCTCTATCAAATCCCGCGAATATCGATAAAGTCAGGCAGAGATATGTAATATCAAACATGCGAATGCAATCAATAAAAGATCCGAAGTATTACGTGTACGGAATTATCCTCGATTTCGCGACCGTTCGCCAAACCGATCTCGAAAATAATGTTTTCGCGGTATCGCGTTCGTTGTGTGATATTTCCGCGATAATCGTTCGAGTATCACAGTTTATCGAGTATATGATATGTAGTTAGGTGATTTAATCGATAGTCGTCGATAGTAATAAAAGTGTATCGCGTTGTCCCTAATGGTATGTACATGCATGGGTCGTCCCGAATCGTATCGAGCGGCCAGTTACGCTTTTTTGCCTTAAGATCGGATGAAGTACATATGTAAAGTCGAAAAATACAAACAGGCCAGAGAGACGTAACTAGTTCGGGCGTGCAACCCGAACCATATAGATTTATCATCGAGATATACCTAAAGCGTATACGTTGGGTGTTTTTCGTCGTTACTTCGTTCACAGAATACGATACGCGTTTGATCTTCCGATAACTCGCCGAAAAACGGATCGTACAATAGCCATTGGCGAAATTATTAGATTTTTCGGAAAGTAATTTCACTTTTTTTTTTACTTGAACAGAACAGCATTTTTAACAAAGTATTCCGAAAATGCTGCTTTTTACTTTTCATATTTGATAGAAGAACAAAATGACTTTCCGAACGAGTCAATACAATTCTTAATCGAGGGTGGTGAATTTTTTATCGTTTCGAGTTGTATCTCTATCAATCGTATTTCCACGCTTCATAATTCCTTGCGTCGAATCGCCGTAAGCATCGCGTCGCCGAAGGTTAGATCGCCTCGCGTTATATGGCTACATGCTCGTATTCCGGAACGAAGATAGCCCGAATCGTAAAGGGCGCAGAGGGGGTCCCGTACACCGAAGTGACGGGCTCGTTTCGCGAAATTGCTACGTTCGTAAGAAAGGTCGGCAGTCAGAGCCCGATAAAATCGTAAGCGACGGCTCGTATAACTCGTATGCAAAAATACAAGTGACTTTATAAAACCGGGTGAAATTGTCCGGGAAGCGTGTCGTTCGAAACTACCGTTGTATTGCGAGCTACATTTACGACCGAGCGATACGAGCCCTAATAAACATTCCCTTCTTTCCTCGCTCGAATATTACACCGTGTAACAATATTTCCGTTGTCTCGTTACATTTTCTTAAAATTTACACCCTCGTCGACTGAATCGTGGCATCGTGGAGTCGACAGACAAATGCAACTCGTTTTGTTTCACGGTTCAGCACCGGTTGATTGTAGTCCGGCATCGGTGAGCCGTGGTCAGCGTTCCTTGATGAATCAGAAACATACCGAGGGTCTGTAGAGACCCGTGTATCCGCACAATCGGGCACGCAACGCCGGCAACAATATGGCTGCCGCCGACAGATTGTCTTGCAACTGCGAACACTCGCAGATCAGTAGGTACATCTTGTCGCCCTGAGACATCGACTTGTGCAGGGTGATGCGCCTCAGACCCACCGATTTCGGCAGGTATCTGTATATCATGCGGGCACCTGGAATCAAACCACGTCGTTCTCCAGTTAATTTATACCGATGAAACTTTTTTTATCTTAAAAGGTGTAAGCAAGGGTTAACACGATTAACACCAGAACTACCAACTACTAAAAATGACTGATTTCGGGTTTGACATTGTTAATGTCATAAAATTTTCTGCCCGACCTTTTGTCAAAATATCTGTCGTGTTTTATTGAGCTAATAAATGGTTGTATATGTTAGGTGACGCTGCAATATTTATTAATTTATTTTTCCACTTCATTTTCAATTCTAAAGTATGCATTTAATGGCGGTATTTCTAGTGTTAAACGCGAAAACTACCGACGTATAATGCACAATTATTTTGTCGTTGAAAATGAAGTTGAAAAATAAATGAACAAACGATGATACATCATGATTTAGTGGCATAAATGTTACAAAGTCCAGCTTAACAAATTTTGCTATTTGAAGTAGGACATATGTAGATGGGTCATAAAAACTGGCATAAATTTTTTATCAGGCCGTCAAAACGGTGTAAAACATATTCAATTAATAGACGAACAATTAACGAAGCACGCGACACGTATTGCAGGCAGTACATTTATCTTTCAGCAAGATAACGCCGCTATGCATACTGCGAAGTGTGTTATATGGTATATAAAATCTAAAAATCTGACGTTTGACCCTTTCGATAGTTTCGGTGTTAAAAGTGATCGATCCGCGATTACGGGAAGGTAAAAAGTACCGGTCCAGTAGAGCCAGTTCTGCTCGAACTTGAGGCCGTCGTCCCCTTCGAACACCTTGAAAATCGAGACGATATAGCCGGTGGACGGAATAGGTGGCCTAACACCCGGTGGTTCGAGCGGTGGCCTCGCTATCGTTGCTACCTCGTTGAACAGATCCAACGTGTGACTGGCAGCGTATCGAAGGTCGCGAGGATCGAATTTCCTCAGGGCAGCGCATTGAACTTCGTTGTAAAAGTCCACTGGGTCCGTGCTCTGCTTGTTTATCAAGTAATACGTGATGAACGGAAAATCCGCTAAAAACCGAGTAAATTGTTAATTGTATGCACAATAAATATTAACGAAATATTCATTGTAACAATTGTGTGCACATACTGTATGTCCTTATTTGTTCAACCACGAAGACACCTGGCAGGCAGACCAGATCTTAAAACCTTCGTGTTGCACGAATGCAGTGTATGCACAGAATTATTAATAAAAATAAAAACAATATATACATCATACATAAAAGCAGCAATATTTTCTACGTTTTTAAGTATATTTAAACACGTATAGCTGTACATTACGCTTGACTCTTACAATGAATATTAACAAAATATTAATTGTAATAATTGTGTGCATATTCTGTATGTATAACTAGTAAATTGTATACATAGTGTATGTACATGCATAGCGTGTGGACAAATAGCCAATTGTGTATTATATACACTATATGTATAAACAGCCTATAGGAATACATACTACATACATGTATACATGTACATACACGTCCTTCATTTTTTAGAAAAAGAAGTTGATGTTCTTCGTTTTAAGCTCATTCGTAGTTGCAAGTGTAATATACAGCTATACGTGTTCAAGTATAATTAATAATACGGAACATATTGATTTTATTTCCGGAGTCTAATCGAACAATTCGTTCACTTCCGTCCCTCACACCGTGTACGACGAACGACGAACGATCGTTTATGTACCGTTTTTCTCCATGTTCGTGAGCAGAATGCTCTGTGAAGCAGAAGGTGCAATCTCGGCCACCAATTCGGCCGCGGTGTCTCGTTGCAAAACCAACGGACGAGACACCGGAGACTCCATCAGCGGATCCAGCGGCTCCAGAGGTGTCATGAAATGCGCCAGTACACATTGTTTCGGATCTTCAACCTCCAGGACCGAGAGAGGGCTTCCGGGCCTCTTTTTGTCCGCGATCGGAGCGTGCTGCAACGAGTCGAAACAAAGCTGTGATCGAAGAAACAGAAGGGTTAATCGTCCGACAGTGGCTCGCATTTCGATTCGAACTTCGCTGGTAATTTTCACGGAACAAATCATTTTTGTTTTCGAACACAATTATTATTTGCGGTACAGTGATTTTATCAGCGTGAAAATGTTCTCGGATTCACGAAACTGATGGTAATGTTCAACGAAATTTACGATACTCGATTAATTAATATATTAGTATATTTTTATTGGTACATTATTAGCCTCGTTGTTAACGAGGTTAGCATCTCTCTGAAGTTAGTATCTCTCTAGTATTAATTTGTCGCTATTAGTTATTTTGTTATATTTACAAATTGCTGTATTGAACAGAGCGATGAGTGTGATAGACCATTTTTTTAACCATTATTTTTGGTGAAAGGGATAATTTGTCTTGTTTCGAAGAATCTCTCGATCGGTTATGAAATCGACGAGATTTTTAGATCCAATAAATAAGTTGTATGGTCATGAAAGTAACGGATAACGTTTATTCCGTCATTCATCGAACCTTTGGTTGTACCCCGACTCGATAGTGACGCTTTAATCTATTTTTACCTGTTTGAGGTTGCGCCAGCAAGGTCGCAGCTGATTCTAAGGCTAATAACTCGAGCATTCTGGTTTCAGCAGGTGCATTCTCGATTAGCATAGAATCGAACGTGTCGGTTATGCATGTCGCGACGATGGAAATATTGTGCGGATAGAAACTATCCGGTGATCGAATTTACGAAAATCGAAACGATCGTCGCTTCTTGTCGAACCTACGCATGACGATTATCGATAAACGTTCATAACATTTTGGCTATTCTTTCTTACAAATTTTATACATATATTATTAGATGATGGGTACATTCGAATTTATGCAGTCTATAACATTTATTTAAATTTATGATATAAATTTATTTTATAAAGGGAATTTTAGAGGCAATTTACATTCTTTCATTGTTTGTTACAACTTTTTGTTTTGTGGAGTTAGTCCATGTGTGCAGTGAATGGCTTACATCATGCAATATGTGTTCCTTTCAGTTTGAAGTATATCATCGTTCGAATACTTTCGTCAGGCTACGTTCGTGCTTCGGAATTTGACCGAAACCGATCGAACAGTCGCATGGCGAATTTACGAGAGAAACACATCGGTACCGCACGGTTTATCGATTATCGCGTATGCACGCAAGGTCGTCGCGTCAAAGAGTACTGTGCATGCTGTACAACGTACGCACGGTACCTGCTTGCGAAACACGCGTTTGCGATGCGATACAAGCGTGTACAATAAAAGAACGTTTCAGAATAACTTGTTAAAGGCGCTATAAAAAGAACGCGAGCCATAAATTCGTTTGCTCGAACATTCGGTTTTAAACAAACAGCCTTTCTCTACGACCATGCTTTTGACTCATGAATCGAATCACGGTGTTAATCGTTTGATCGTGCATCGTTTCAGTTAATCATTGTATTAACCGTTTGATCGTGTATGGTTATAATTATTCATCGCGTTAATCGTTTAACGGAGTATGTTTTTAGTCGTCTAAATGGAAGATGCCTCTTAAGATCGTACACTTTGACGATGACACGCTAGCTTCGTCAGCGTACGAAGGTAAAATTGTTGAACACAGTTCCAATAATTGATAGTGATTAGGTGGACGTACCGGTACTCCAGCTGGTAGAAAACGTTCGAGAGAAGCAAGGGGAATGATGAAACAGTCGCGGTCCAAAGTGGCCAGGGAGATCGGTTCGCTTCGGGGTGGGCTGTTCCCGGAAACCACGAGGGGCGTGTATGAGCCGGATGTCCGGTTACCGCTGAAGGATACCTACGGATCACATGCAATTCGATGTAATTAACTTTGGTGAGATTGTTCGCGCGGACGTCACTCTAACCTCCCCGAAATTGTCATCAAAACTTCGAGCTCTTCGGTCTCAGACAAAATGTCTCTCCCCGATGTCGACTCAGGATTTTAGACTTTACCAATTAGGCTTCTTTAGACTTCAGTAATTGGGCTTTTAGCGGGTACTAAGTCTTTTCTGGTACGCTTCAGACACTCGCAATTTCGTGGATTCGTACATTTGGTATTTTTGTGTCTCTAGTCTCGTGATTTGTTAATTTTTAATACCTGTGATTTTCAATTCTCTAAACCTACAAACTTCTACGTTTCTGTGTTATAAGGTCTTTAATGCTAGAAATATCAGCATTAAATGCATACTTTCTTTAGAATTGAAAATGAAGTAGAAAAATAAATAAATAAATATTGCAGCATCATCTAAATTTATACAACCATTCGTTAGCTCAATGAAACATGACAGATACTTTGACAAAAGGTATTTTTATAGTTCATTTTCAATATAGACGCAAGTGATTATTCTACTGTTAAAAATAATAAATCGTGATCGAAGCAAAGGGTCGCGAGTTTACGGGGAAACGTAAACGATGAAAGCGTAAGGGCCAGCGCGAGATTGTTGCATTTTTTAACAGCCACGTATCTATGAAACGGCACCCCCGGGGTTACGAACGAACGTTACAGACATCGTCTCGGGATGTAGGTTAACGTCGTCCCTTCCGTTGTCCTCTCGGATATACACTCGTACACTCGGATGTATACTGATTCATAGCCAGTGCTCAAACACTTCCTGGCATTTCGTCTCGATACTTGGCATATCGAATTGTATCGAGACTAAGACTGCATTCTCGATACTTGGCATATCGAATTTTATCGAGACTAAGACCGCATTCTGAAGCTTTAATTTTCCCGTTGCAACTTTCTTAAGGAGGATCTCTATGTAGATGGAGTCAAAAAAGTCATTTTTTTTTCATTTGTTTAAAAAGTTACTTTAAAGCCCATAGAAATGATTTTTTGAAATTTGCTAACTCTCCTTGACCACTAACGTCAAAAGTGAGAGCGTATATTTTTTTTCAGCTAATTCTAAACATCATGCAGAAAGTGGTTAACTCGAGGGATACTTTAGGTGCTCGTGAAAACTTGGAAAGATAAATTAAGATAGCTACCCAAGTATCCCGAACGTTACAAATCTTCGTTCTGTCCAAGACAAGACAGTAAATCGCGATTTCCGGTCAACCCGTCGTTATTGGAAAATCCGAGGCTGGTTTATCGGAAAATTGATACTCGTATCGATAACTGTTGCGAGCAGAGAAATCTTGGTTAACCCCTTGCCGTACGATTTATTTACGAAGTATTTGGCAAGCATTATTTGGTCCGTACTAACTGTTAGTAGTGATATTATTAGATCGAACAAAGAATATCAAAACGTCAATTTTGTATGGGGCCGATCCTTGACTTTGCAAATTATATTGGGACTTCAGCTTCAAATTGAAACGTATTCAAAATCCGAGTAAGATGTATCGTAAGCTATGTGTGCATCACGAGTCAGAGACGTAAATGTATGGCAAAGGGGTTAACACCATAAAAACACCCTTGTAATTCTACCGTGAAACCTCGCTGAACATTTTTGTAATGATCTATAGACAACGCAGAGATATCGCATTAATACTAAATCTCCAACTGATCAGAATGACTTGTTTCACATTTTACATTAAAAAATTTCGTTGCCCTGTATTTGTCAAAATATTCGTTATAAAAATTATTGAGAAAAAGAATCGTTATACATATTAGTCGATGCTTTAATATTTAATTACAATTTCTCCATTTTATTTTCGATCTGAAAGTAGAAGCCAGTATTTGTAGCGTTACATGAGAAAAGGGAATGTGTCGAAGTATTACAAAGAAACATTTTCCGAAAAAGAATACGGTCGAAAGAAGGGTTCTGTTTACGTCATTTTGAATATCGAGTTCTTTAGCATCGATACACGAAAGGGACGAGAAAGAAAGCGGTTCGCGGAGGTAAGCGAGTTTCGCGTTTCAAGCAAAAGGCATTATTCCGTTCCGGATATATTTACATTCGACGGTAAAGCGGAAACACAACGGGACCGGGTCTGCAGCTTCCCCTGCGTAATATTATTCCGACGAAGTTGCTGTAAAAGTTGGTCCGACGTACGACGGGGTCATTTTATGACCTGGGAAAGAATCTGTAAATCGATGAATTTGGAAACTAAAAACTTTGAAAAACGAAGAATTTGGAAATTGAAAACATTAAAAGTAGAAAAATTTGGAAATTGGAAACTTTGAAAATCCATGAATTAGGAAATTGAAAACTTTGAACATCGAAGAATTTAGCGACTGAAAAATCTGAAAACCTGGAAACTCCGAAATTTGAAAATGCGCAAAAGTGGAAAGCAGGGACGTAAGCGAAACCGACCCTGCCACGCGAAAGTTACTACGCTACGGCCATCAATTTTATTCCCACGTAATCGTTATCGATTGCTATGATTGCAGGAACCGTCAGTATCGGAAACTGATACCTAATATCCAAGGTTTCGATACTCTTCAATACCGTCCATCCACGATAAGAATCGTCGTAAATTATACGTTGCTAGACATCGGGTTATTGGATTGGCCGAAAATATGTCAGATTCGTAATCGGCTATCTCCTTACACGTTTAAATTCTTCATCTTTCTATTCTTAATCTTTCACGATGCGTCACGAGACTTCTGTCTAGCTGCACGCGTGCTTTTTACCATTGCACTATGGGATAGGATGTGCAAACATACTGTTGGATTCTGAACGTAGGAAATTAACAACACGGTTTTTAAGGGATCTCTTAAATATTTTAAAAGCGCCGATATTAAATACATACTTACAGTGAACCGTAAGTGTATCGGTCTCGTCAACGAGCGTCGATCTACCAAGAGCATGTTTTACGAGCCGCTAACAGAACCGCCCCAACTCGCGATAAAATAATCATAACATCGCGGGTGTAACTTTACGCGGTCGGTTTTCGTGCGAAGGAGCGGAATCCTTCATAATTCGCGAAACGATCATGCTGCTCTCCGAGAAGGCAGCTTCTGCACGAACGAAATCCTATCCAAGGCGTGTACTTCTCGTTGAAATATCGTCACGAGTGTCCGGTTGGCCGTGTTTTCGACCATCCGCTCATGGACGTCGGTTACAACGAGTAATTTTCAGGAGGAACACGATCTTCGCGGAAAAAACGACATATCCTTCGCGGGTTGTATCGGTGCTCGTCGGCGAGCAACAAGCTTTAATCGAGACGAGCGCGATAACCCGACGCGTATCGTGTCCCCGATTCGATAGGTCGACGGGAAAACAAGATTTGTCGGTCGCGATTCGTGTGCGTTCGTTTTCTAAGGATTCGGGATTTTATCAACGGGACGGCAAAGCTACGATCTCGTATAACTTAAATGAATTCCATATACTGTTGAAACAACAGCCACTATATAATGGTCCATTCTCGACAAAATCGCAAAATTGTATCGAATTAATTTAGCTTAAAATAATGTGGTGTGTAATAACTGATAAACTCGTTTTTTTTTTTAATTTCGACTTTGAGACCATTTTCATAATTATGGGCACGTATTTGAACCGCGAGTGCGTAACAGCAAAAGGGGTTAACCGTTTGGGTCACATTTATTTGAAAATGTTTTTGCGCTTGGAGCATATTTAATTTTATGGTACTTTCATTAAAACTGTCGATACCACTCTGATGAAATATATTTTCTATTTCTGCCATTATGAGGTGCATATCCCGAACAAGGTTTCACCAAACTACCGAAATTGCTTGTTCCGTTGCAACAGATACGCGTTACTTCGAAATAAATCAGAATGTGTTGTAAATAGCTTAGTTCTTTCTTTTCTTTTCTTTTTTTCATCTATGTCATATCTTTGAATAATTGATTCTATCTTCTTTTTAGGTTTCATTCTGTTCAATATACGCTTGTATTATTCAGTTAAATGTACGCAAAAGAATGAACTAGTTAAATCTTGTCTCACAAGTGTCAACATGACATATCGGGATCGCCATGTGCGTTCTTGCCCAAACAAATGCACGACGTAACGCTAAGACAGACAAAGAATGTTCAAATAATAGGAATATTTTGAACATCACGATAATTGATGGACGAAGTGTAATTAAGATTGAGCTCGAAATGGAATCGTGGTGAAAATATCAGCCAAGTTTGTCGCGCTTCAACAATTATGTGCGTCACGTGTGGGAGACGATATTATGAGTCAAGGAGTTAAAAAAGGGGTAAGCGAAAGGAACATACCTGTCTGGATGCGGTGGGAGTGGGCGACTCGGAGGTGTCCTTCTGCAATATCTGCTTTCGCCTCTGCTGCGATCCGGCGGTGGCGGTCTGCGAGGATGCGGTGCCGCCCCCGCCGCCCCACTTGATCACGTGGGGCCCGGAGTTCTTTCTGGGCGGCGGGCCCAGCCTGTCGGTGGGTTCGTCCGGCGGCGAGCCGAGTGCGCCGCCTGTCGGTGGCGTTAGGAACAAGTGAGTCCGGTATCCGTATCCCTGGTGCTCGTGATCCGTCATCGTGGGGAAGTAGCCGAATTCTTTGCTGCGTCGGATGGGTGCGCGCGTCCCGACGGCCGACTGGCCGCCCCCGCGGACCACGCCGAACCGCGTACCCGTGTACCCCAACGTAGCCGGACCGTACGTGTTCCCGAGGGTCGTTCGACCCTCCAATCCGCCACCTCCTCCTCCTCCTCCTCCTCCGCCGCCACCACCACCGAGTCCCTTCTCGCCGGCGAAGTTCTTGCGGAACATAAGATTCATGACTGACCGTGTGTCTCTCTGACCACGTGTCCCCACACGCGCGCGATTTTTTCTTTTTTTCTTTTTTTTTTTTTACGACGCGCGTCGACCGCGTTCGTGGCTTTTCGCTTACGGTCGTTCAACCCCTCGCGCTCTTATCCGTATTTTTTCTCTGTTTTTCGTGGTTTAGCTTCGATCCCTGTGTACGGAGCGCCGGTGGTGGTGGTTCGCGACGCCGCTCGACGACCACGGAAACGTCCCCTAGCCCTTTTGTTTATTCGATTTTTCCCGCCGCGTTTATCCGCGGTCGAGCTTCGTCTGTGGAATCGCGATCAGAGATGTCTCGTCGCTTGCTGCTCCCCAAAGGGGAACAGGGCCGGTCGGGAGAGGCGAGTTTTCGGAAGGGATCGGTGTGTATCCTGGCGCGATCGGTTTCAAGTTTGTTAAGGGTTCGTTCTGCGCGCGGCGACCACCTCGGAAGACCCGGAACGATTCGTTTGCCGGCGCGCCAAGTGTCGGAACCGTCGAGACCCTACGGTTTGATAACGTCCTCGTGAGCCGATTCTCGAACCGGGGTTTAACGGGCGGTCTCATCACGATAACATCTTGCAACGCCTGTCCCGTGAGGCTGCGTGCATCACCGGTTGGTCTCACTCGACTGTCTCGTGAAGCGGCGTGTATACGAATTGTATTATCTATTTTATTTTATCCCAATATTGTAAGCGAACGTTTGCCGCCACACGCAGCGCGGGAATTAGAGCTTCGGTCCAGCAGAAAATCACGAATATCGGCGACAACGGGTTACATCGTTTTTTCGACGTATCCATACTCGTCCTTCGATCCGACGGGAATTATCGTCGCCCCGCGAAACGAACCTCGATCGATCGAAAGGTAAATCGTTCCACGGAATACTGCACGATTCGAGTATTATTGAAACTATCATCGGAGACTCGGGATTATAATTGCGACCGATGCACGAGAGTCGAGTGTCACGCGAACATCGCGGATCCTGTTCGCTGTCGCGGAAATCACGACGATTCACGCGAACGATGCAAGAATAGAGACCTGACCTTCTCCCAGAGAGAACTGTTCGCGAGACCCAACGACACTGACTTTAACCAGGGTGTCTCACGATTGATCTGCCGCAGCAAGGACTGTGTCTCGTCACGATAACTTTCGCGGCGCAGCCGGTAAAACGACGACCGGTCGATCGAGACCGTTCGAATCTGTTTAATCCTTCGCGATAGTATGTCTACGCTCGTTCACCAAAGCTTTTTTTTTACCGTTCCGGTCGTATGTCTGCTCGTGTCACCAACTATTCTAATTTTTATTTATACGCGATTTCAACAAAATGTGTCGTAACTTTTTCGACAACCCGACATTTACTCGTTTCGATACGCAGAAATTTCGACGCAATTTCGTAACGGAAACGGTAAAATAGCGCTTGGATAACCAAGCTCGATGAATATGTAACGTGTTTCGTACAGTCTCGTATATTTTGTACGCCTCGTACTTGACTCTCGTACGTTTGGCGAACGTACCTGGTGATGTAACCCACCTACGATTCTCGGTATTCGTGACGCGAAATGGCCGGTCAGTAGTTTGCGATAAACAAATCGATCGTTTGCAAAGTTCAACGATGGTACTTTGTCGAAGAGCGGAAATACGGCTGTAAATGGCACGGGTAGAGTGAAACGTTTTTCCGAGTGAAAATCGACAAGTTTCGTCGACGACGAAACCGATGCTCGTTTACCACGAAAATTTCCGCGAGAACAAAGATGTTCCTTCGTGATTTTCCGTGACACGGGAACCGCGGCTCGAAAACACGCATTATTCTCGCGGATATTTCGAGACAAACGTTTTCGACACCGCCGACTGGCTGTATCGCAGCCAAGCGTCAACGCGAAAATCAAGAATCGTCAACTACTATGTAGTTCACGAGTTAGACGAGCCTAACCGATATCCGAGAATCAGCGTACCAGGAATAGCGTTCTTTTTAAGGGGTTATACCTAAGTACTTGAGATCGGGAAAATTACATGATTTTCAAGAATTTTTTTTGCCATTTTAATAAATATTTTTAAAAATTCACAAAACACTATCAAAAAGTTCATATTTTAAGGTCTATATATAAATTTTTGTGTGAACAAATATTAAAAAACAAATGAAATATAAGTCGTCTCCTAGATCGTCCCTAATTTCTAACCCTTTGCACTCACATTCGCCATTTGGTCCAACAGAACAATTTAATTAACAATTTTTAACTACGTTTATTGTATATGCGGTGTTTAACACGCTGATTGCCACATGAGAGCAATTGAAAATTGCATTAGTTAGTATTTTCATTCTGAACAAACGTTAGATATCATTTCGAGTGCAAAGGGTTAAAAAGAGGATAACAGCGGTCTTTGGACGTCCCGTGTTACGACACTTGGCCTGCAGGTCATATTTAACCCGAGTAAAACGAATCGTTTCTTCCTGTCGTCGTTAAACCGTCGACCGGACGCTTCGCTTACAAAAAAACGGGCTATAAAAATCGCGACGTTTCGCCGTCGACGCGTTTTCGCTTTCGTCCGTTCGCCGACGAAATGTATCATGCACAAATCGACACATGGAAAGCTGACATCAAGCACAATAAACGGTTATGGCGTAGCACGGGCCTGCTCGTCAAGTTGCCCCGCGGACTTCCCTCGAAAAATTATCAAATTTTTTCTGACAATTTTAACATTAGAAATACCAACATTAAATGCATACTTACTTTGAAATTAAAAATGAAGTAGGAAAATAAATAAATAAATATTGCAACATCGTCTAACATATACAACCATTCATTGGCTCAATAAAACATGAGAGATATTTTGACAAAAGGTCGGCCACAAAATTGTATGACATAAATTGTCAAACCCGAAACAAGTCATTTTGACTGGTTGGTAGTTCTAGTGATAATTTCAAATTATGATTTCGCGTTACTATCGTCGCTACGGACAACTCTAAAACAGCCCTGGGCAACTCGCGCTCTTTGCTGGGCATCTTTGATTCCTCGAGCGGTGAAGAAGCGACACCAAGGGACTAACAACGACTCCTCGATGTTCGCAGTAATTTTTATATACCGCGGACTTTATACATAAATCGTGAATGATTTTTAACCCCTTCCCGTGTCATTTATTTGTTAAATGCGTCAGGCAGAACCAACTATTCATAGCTATGATATTAAAACGAACAAAGGAAATTTTAATGCTACGAGTATTTTGTATTCATCGATCCTTTACTACACGAAATATAATCGTACCTAAACTTCGAGTTGAGGAGCATTAAAAATTGTGCGTCACGAGTCACACTCGTCAAAGTACGGCAAGGGGTTAAACTCATCAAAAGTGTTTCTGTGTCATATAACATCGAAAGGATTCATGAAACTTTTCAACCAAAATGTTTCAGTTGCTACCTGATACCCATAAAAGTACCTTCGAGTGCGAAGGGTTAAGCCATTTAAAAGCAATTGGAAAAGTAAAGAAGCTGGATAGGACCTTTTATACTTAATGACCTAACAGCATAGAAGCAGTGCTGTCCACTTTATGTTGCGGCTCCGTAAACGAACACCCGTTCTCCGACACAGTCTACGAACGTCTCCGAAACGATACAACCCGCGATCGAAACATTGTGTCGAGACATTCTTCAAGTAGGAACATCCTTCCGGTTCGGGACCGAACGGAAGCAAAAGTTCTCGACCGGACAGCGCTGCGTAACGGCGACAACGTTCGTGTTAGTCAACCGGGACTACGAAAAAACATGGCGAAGCGCAAAAATATCCGCAATTTCGGGGGATCTGCGTCGAAAGCGCCGGTTAAACCTTTCGCTTCGGATGTCCGATTCGTCGAAGTGCACTTAATACGTTTATACCTTTCCCTAAGTCTCAAATAACGCATGTATTGAATGAAACAATCGTGGCTACAATATGACCAATGTAGTATACATTTTTCACGCTCGACGAATGAATTCCATCATATTGAGGACACTATAAATATTCTAAAAAAATCGAATGACACCATACATGCCTAACGCGATGTTTATGGAAGTAAAAATAAATGTATGTATATATGTACAAGTAATTGTTTCTCCTTACATTTTCTATTTTTTGTAAATAGTATATTTATGTCCGATGTATACATTTATGTACATATGCATTTCATGTTTTGTTCATATATTATCAATGAAAATTACCATTAAATCGATGAGATTTAACCTTTTCTCGCTCTAGTAATAAAGCAATAAATTTGGACAGCCGTCGATCGATTAATTTAGACACATCGATGCAGTGATCATTGTTGTAGAAAAATGTGCTCGTGCGTCAAGGGTTAATATGCAATGACTTACAAAATTAATCGTAGTATTGGAATATATACATAACATTGCATGATACTAACTTCCTTGTTCACGTTCGCCGTATGTTCGAAGCTTCGCTCTCGCGGTTGAGCGCGCGCTACTCTTGCGCTCTGATTGTTCGGTATTTGTCCTTAAGAATTCGAAAACGAGAGTCTAGATGAAATTTTTGCAAAGGAAAAACTTACTTAGAATCACCTCCTCTACAACCCCTTTTCGGGTCCTACGTGACACCCTGTATATACGAAACTTTACGATAATTTATTTTCGATTGACGTCTACATCGGTGCTCGTAGCCACCGGTCACGTGTACATCGCGTACGAACCGCTCGAAGCGAAAGGGTTAACCGAGGATACGCAGCGAGACGTGGTAGGAAGTGTGTGAATCCTCGAAACAGGAAGTGGAAGAGAACGAGAGGGAATATGTGTACACCGTGAAGAATGTCCCGTCGCAGTAACCCCATCGTACGAATCGACGGACAAAGAAACAAATGGCTCACACGCACACACAGAAAGCACGGTCTCCGTTGTTCCGTCTCACGGACACTTTAGCAACAACAACGATCAACGTCACAACGATGCTACCTGCTGATGACTCGGGGGGGTTGGGTGGGTGGCTGCGTGGCCGTCGGATGCGAGAAAAACAGGGGACGAGAAACGAAACAAGATCGAATCGCGCGAGCCACGTGTGTTCCGTTGTTCGATGCGCGTTAAATCGATCGACAACGTCCCGTTGAAATATTTACGGCGTCGCGCGACCTCGTGTCGGCTATCTTCGACCCTGGACAAAACGCGGACTGTTCCTTCTTCGATTCCCGTTGGATCGAGATTCTCGGGAACGATCGATGCTCGCTCGATCCTCCTCCGCGTGTCCTCGCTTGTGCGGCCGGAACGACGCTCGGCTTCGCCACGCGACCGACAGCCTAACACTGAGCGTGCACGAGGGACGTTCGCGGCGTCGCGACGCTGATCAGACCCCGTTCACGTCGATCGCACACGCCTAAACGACGCGATTCTGGCCGACGACCATCGCGTTCCGCGCGGAAACGACGCGACTTTTGGCTACGGACGTGCTCGACGCTTCCCTGTTGCGGGGGTTCCTCGTTTCGGGACCGGGATCCGAGCACGATGTTGTACGCGCGTGTACGAGATGAATTCGTCAACTGCAGATTTCAGGATTTGGAAAATTGGAAATTTGGGAATGTGGGAATTTGGAGATTTCGGGGTCTTATAATTTCGGCATATAGAAATTTGGGAATGTAAGGATTTAAGGGTGTAGGAATTCGGGGATATAGGGATTCGAGATATAGGAATTTAGAAATATTGGGATTCGGGGATATGGAGATTCGTGCTGTGCACCGATACGTACAAAGGTACTTTCTCGAGTAGGCTCAAAGATAAAAATCATGCGAGAAGAAGAAACGAATAGCACTATATGGAAAACAAGGAAAAAGGAATACGAAAGAAACGCCGGAAGGAGTGGGAAGATCAACAAGTGTTCCATACAAACCGACTCGTCAAACCGTGAACGACATTAAAAGCATCTGCATCGAATGACGGGATATTTCTTCCAGAATGCTCGCGAAGAATTATTATCGTCGATAACTTCCACCGATTACCTTCAAATGGATTAACGTAACTTTTCCGCTGAAATTCATCGTAAAATTGGTTTACGCGACTCGTTTATAGAATCTATAATTGTAATTGTAATTACTTCGAATCTTTACACTCTCAATCGATGTATTTTCGAGTCCCTATAGCCCCGAATTCCTATATCCTTAATTCCTACACTCTCGAATCCTTATATTCCCAAATCTCTCGATCTCGAAATCCCTATGGTTTCTAATTTTCTAATTTTCCAAATCCCAAAAGCTCCAGTTCAGGAATTCATCTCATCCACTTTCCCTAGACGCGCAAACAATAAAATTCGAAGGAGAATCCCTAATTTGCGATATTCATCGAAAGACGAAAGACAGAAACAGCGTGGAAGAAATGATCAGCATGGTGGAACGAGAGAATCAGAATTCGACAGTGGTTTGTACTTGATTAGTTCCATTCAGCATCGACGGAGCATCATCTTTCTTGGCTGAGAATCGAACGAACGCGCTACTAGCTTGTCTGACCACCGTCCTGTTCCACTGCGGACTCCTAACGAGCCACCTAACCGGGCTCCTCGCAATTAGCGCGTATTTATAATCACGTGCACGCTATAATTGGCGCATTCGACGGCCTTCGGGCTGTTTCGACTCTCGAGTCTCGTTTCTTTTTGCAACCACGCTGTTTCTTCCTCCCCCGACTCTTCGAAAAATCTACAATTTACTACCCTGAAGATTTTGTTGAAATTCTAAGTAGCCTGCAATCTCGACTCTAAACGACTTCAATGACTACATTTAAATAATTCGCGAATCGTTTTGTAATTCTTTTCAAACAATATTACTCTCGTATTAGTCTTGACTACTTATCGAATGAGCATTTTAGTGTAATGTATAATATACATATAATATATTCCTATAGAATATGCATGAAAAATTCTTCGAACATGTATACTATATTCGAAAGTAATTAACGTAGACGAAGTATAACAAACGAGAAACGAAAACGGTATCGACTGTTGCTGGACGAGATGCGATAGACTCGAATTTAATTCATTTTTTTTTCATTGTTTTCTCGTGCGTGTATAAAATATCGTGTGGTGAACGACGCATGATTCTTGGCATTCGTTTGGCGGACTAAAGTTAACGCGGGTATCAACGTCGCGCTGGCCGAACGACAAAAACTATGAATACTTCAAGGTGTTCGGATCGCGATAGAATCGGGTAACCACGGTGAAATTTTCGATGGAAAATCGTCGATACGAGTCGATATCGCTTTGTCACGGTGATGGATCGTCAACCTTAATCTACGAGCTTATCAGAACGATCCTTGGTAATCTTCTTAATGGAGGACGCTCTATAATTCCATTGAATGTCGGCCATTTGACCGTTTCGTTTCAGGATGTACGGATAAGCAAATTGTATAAACGGAGGCTGCGTTTCACGTTGTAAAGATTTATTTTTACGACGCGATACGGTTGTTCCGGAATAATACGTACTGTACGTAGCAAATGATCATTTTGATAATTAACACTTTGATTGCTATGTCATCCATATATGAGTGACGCTTAAATTTCCATAAGAATTAATCATCCATTTAGTAAGAATTTGTTCATCTACTTAATTGAAAACACCCATATTGATTACTTGAACACACGAACAACAAATAAAATAAAATATTGTGAACGTATTTGGTAAAATTAATTAGTCACAAGAATACCATCTGATAAAATTTTATTATATCCACAGATCTAGACACATATATTAAGAAATTCTTATTATATGAACAAATCGAATTATTTATATTTAAAAATTCTTATTATATCAAGAAATTGGACTAGATAGTATTTTTATGTTTAATAAATCGTATCAAATACGTTCACAATATTTTGCAATTTCGAATAATACAGAATGTACAGAAATTTGAGTGTCACCCATGTGTGGATGACATGACACTCAAAGCGTTAAATCGAAACGTAGTTATAGTCGGAAGAACCTTTAGTAAGGCATTCGCGCGAAAGTAGAACACGGGGGTTAAACTTGAACTCGCGTAGTTCAAGTGCGGTGTTCTACGTTTATCGCTGACCGATGCTGTCACGTGAGGTCTTGGTAACCAGCCCGAACGAACCTAAGTCACGACCTTTTTATTCGCGACGGTAATTTTATCTACGCCGCTAAAACTGTATAACCCGTATCGTGCCCTTATCGAACTTGGGGAAAAAATATAAAAATCTAATTAATTTCGTACCTCTTGGAACTTCGTCGATAATTTCCAACCCCTTCGAAGATAAACATTGCTGGACGGTTTATTTTTACGTTCATCGACCGAGGTGAAACGTACAATTTAAACGTTGCTTTTCTGTATCCGATACATTCAACGTTCGTTTATATCGTTGATATAAACTTGCTTGAACTATTTAACTTGCTCAACATTTTGAGGATCACAGTCTACAACGATCAACCTATTTAACTTTGTACATGCGATAAACCTAGCTGCGCGTTTAACCATAAATTTTCATAAATTACTTTATCATCGCAGTGACAACGGCCATTTTTTGACATGAATTCTCTTTACAGTGATTAATTCGAACAGAGACGAAGGAGGCACGAACAGAGTGTCTCTACGTGTGGGAGTCAGCGAAATGTTTAAGAGCCCCGAACAAACATATTTACCGGCGAGTTGGTCGGAGGCGAAGCCCCGTGCAACAACAAGACCGAAGAAGAGAATTTCGTGGAACAATAAATTGAAATAGTCGCAACGATGCAGCCACGAGCGTGGCAGGAAGAACGTAAAGTCGGTGAAAAGAGCAGCAAACGGATCCTTGGTCTCGGTGAGAACGGGTTCAACAAGTAGTCGTAAAACCGGCGGAAACGTGACAAAATTGCTCGGTTCCCGTTGCGATTTAGGAAATTCGCGAAATACAATTTGGCACGGGATAACTTCCGTATTAACCGGTCACTCGATTCCCCTCCCTCTATCTCTTTCTTTCCATCGAATATCATTTTAAAACGAACAATCTTTTACTTCCGAACTTCTTTTACGACGTACACTGCCGATCAAAAATATGTGGACACTTTTTTAACTCTCGCAACTACCTAAAAAAGTTACCCATTTTCACTCGAAAGGTGACTCACACTCGCCACTTTGTTTAACACTAAAATTACCGACATATAATGCACAATTATTGTGACGTTAAAAATTAATAATAAATGATTTCTTATTTCGATGACCATCAGCATAAATATCAAGAAGACCAGCTTAATAAATTTTGTGTGTTTGTAAAATGTATATATATCTTGTTATATTATACGATATACACAAATCAATCGTCCTATCATTTTGTCCGGCACTGTATATCATAAATTCGATTCTTGAAACGTTTACGAACTTTCCAAAACAGCATTTTGGCAAGAAAACGCAGCTTCTATAGATTGTGAGCAAACGGGACAGACGATCCCTGGCCAGAGTCGTTAACCTCGATATGAATCGCAAGTCGAGCACGAAATCTTATCCCGTGTCAGAAATACTGGACACCGTGTCGTTTTCATCTATTTTCAACGGGACAATATCGTGTTGGTTGATTTACAAACCCGCTGTGTCATTTACGGTGTGTATGAACACTCGTCGTTTCCATTTTTCGTCCACTGTCGTTAATTATATCGTTAGTTGAATCATTAAGCAACTTGGAACGCGTTCATTATAATAACCGATTGGCCCGATACTGGTTCCATAACCGATTTCTGTTTTCCCTTCTAATTAATTACGTATTTATTTTACGGCGTCAATGTCGTCGCGATACCCGGTGCCATTTTGTGCCTTTCACCGTTTTCAATTTTCATCGCATACTGCGCGCAAGCTAATCCCGTTAATCTAACATAATCAGACTCCCGGTTCCGCGAATGTGTAACGAGGTAATAAATAATTAATTCGTTTCATTCGAATCATGCAACCGATTAATACACTGGATGTTTCAAGAACCGTGTTTCGAAGATTCTTCGCAACTAAACGAAGTAATAAATAATCCATTGTACTCGAATCATGCAACGTGTAACACTTTATCTGTCTATCTATCTTAACACTATATAATCTATTTAGTAAGAATTTGTTCATTTATCTAAGTGGAAACACTAGTAGTAATTACTTGGATCTATGAATAATAAATAAAGCAAAATATTGTGAACATATGTGATAGGATTTATTAAACATAAAAATACTACCTAGTAAAATTTTCAACCGCGTTAGCGTGGCAGTCAACGTGTTATTACACAGAACGTTTCGAGAACCGTGCTCCGACGATTCTGCACGACTAAACAAATCGAAAAGTTCTTTACCGTTTCGTCGTACGACGTTTCGTTGCCGAGATACGAGCGATCAAAGATCGGATCCTCGACTTCCGGTTAGAGCACGTGACCGTCGCAGCGGGGCTCCCCGGAAGTGGAGGATCCGATCTTTGATCGCTCGTATCTTGACAACGAAACGTCGTACGACGAAACGCTAAAGGACTTTTCCATTTATTTTAATCCGAGGAATCTCATAAACCATGTTTCACGGTTTAAAAAGCAGTCACGTTTTCAAAAGTCATCGACGTAGTCGTGGATTCATTTCGATACGTGTTTTGCATCGTATTTGGAGGATAGAAGCTTTCGCGGTAAAACGGTAAGGAACTCTTTCCTTTATTTTTGTTAAGGAACGGACGCGTATTTTTTGTATTTCTCGCTTTGTTTGAATCGGCCTGTATTTTGCAGTTTATTTGAAGGATAGAAGCTTTCACGAAAAAACGGTAAGGAACTCTTTTTTTTATTTTTTTTAGGAACGAACGCGAATTTTTTGTGCTTTTCCCTCTGTTTGAAACGGCCTGTATCCGGCGGGCAGGGTCGTAACGAGAATGGTAGGCGCGCGCCTGGTCGACTGCATCAGAATCGATTGCACCGCTTGATGCTCCCGTGCAAAATTTCTTTTTTCACCGTGTGCGGTGCTGTGCGAGCAACCTTGACTTCCTTACGACTAGCGAGCGTTTAGATTGCGAGCTAATTTCACATTCCTCGGGAGGCTAACCTTCCCTAGAACCCGGAATTATTTACTCCCACGACGTTGCGCTTCGCACGGAAACGAATCGCAAAAGCGTCAAATATCGATCACGATTATTTAAATACGCTACTTGTGATACTCCTCGAATCGATGTCCCTCTTGTTAACGATCAGCTTTCCGAATAAAGTTCAAAAATAAATGATTAAACGATGTTACACAAATCAATACACCCTATCTTGATGAGAATCATAGATTTCAAGAAAATGATGTCACCAAATGTTATTATTTAACAGTGAAGCTACCAAAGAAGTCAAATGACCATTTTACAAATTTCCTACTTTAAACAACGAACTTTGTTAAAATAATTTTTTTTAAATCTAGTATATTGATCCTTATTAAGACAAAGTATTAATATGTGTATCGGTATATGTTTCATCGTTTGTTCATTTATTTTTCTTCATTTTTGACAATATAATAATATAGTAACATATACAACATGTGCGTTGTATGTCGGCGGTTTTACAGTTGACATAGGAAATTCGTAAAAAGGTCATTCGACCCGTTTGGTAGATTCGGTGTTGAAATTCAAGGACACGGTATATAAATTGTTTACGGGAAACTTGGATCGATAACGCGAGTTCGAACGTCCATATTTCCATGATTTTACATCTTCTCTCTCTACGGGAGTCGTTGTAAATAAACGAACGTGAAACGTTATCTGAATCGAATAAATAATTTCCGTGAACAACAAATTGACCTATTCCCGTTCGTTGTTTGTTCGCCGCGATCGTACCTGCGGTGCAGAGTCGATTTATTTGCCTTCTCCGACGAGTAATAATCATCGACAGTCTTTCGTTCGTAGAACTCGACGATCTCGAAATATCTTTGCATAATACAACCACCGTCGATATCTTTGTTATTTAAATGCACGAACGCTTCCGTGTACCCGAACATTGCAAAGTTATTCGACAAATTATCGAACGCGACGCGCCAATTCCGTCGACCGTCGCTGTATTCGCGGTTAAATTAATTCCATCGACGGTGCTCGATAGTTCGGTCCGGCCACGCAAATAGTTGGCTCGTTCCAACGTCGTAAGAGGCACTCGACTTGAAGATGCTTTTCCTACCCTTCCTCGACATTTATCGAGAGAACGAAACACTTCGGATCTCTCGTATTCCAACTGATATTAACGGGAACAATTAACCTTTCGTGCATACTTTAATAATAATTAAGCAGACGAGCGAAAAGATGATATATTCCGGTACGTATGTATGCGCGGTGTATTTCGTGCAACTTTGAAATGAAATGGGTCTAATGAATAAAACACGCCGATATAATCTTCCGTAACGAAGCATGACAATTTAATTATCGACCTATTTTGGCGCATTTACTGTAAACTTCGGGGACGGCGTTAAATAACGAATGCCGTTTGATCCACCGCGATGTGTTCGGACGGTATTTGCGTGGCGTTCGATCGACAAAGAGGATCGACGGTTCGCAGTTCGTAGTCGCGTTAAGTAACCGGCCGAAAAAGCCGATATTTACGGGAGCCAAGCGACGAGACGCTTTCATTCATCACAATGTCGGTTACCCGAGTCGCCGGAAATTGCAATTAATCCGGGAACAGGTGTTGCCCGTGCCGGTAACCACCGCGTTGCATAATGAAACAGACGGTGAATGAAACATGAAGCGACACGGCCCACTCGCGAATCGCTGGATATCGCATCGCGGACAACTTTTTCGCACCTTTCGCGAAGTAAATTCTTTGCTCCGACGATCCTACACTGTACCTAATCTCGCGTTATATCGCCGCGCATTGAATCGTCGGGCATTATGTACTTTTACGTCTTCCACGGAGGCTGTTATCACCGCAAGTTATAGTGTAGCTCGTGGTGTCCCCACGCGTCGTATCGCCACACGTAGTATCCCCGCGAGCTGTATTGCCACGCGTTGTAATACTACGCGTTGTATTTCTGTGCGCTGAGTCGCCACATGTTACACAGATACGCGTAGTATTGCAACACGCTATATCGCCGTGTATAAAATGTTCGACGTACTATTAAGCGAAAGCGCGGTTCAGTTTTTCGGGTCCGCTCGTTGAACGCCAGGGGAACATCGTGAATTCGCGTTGAACGTCGGGCTCGTTTATCATTCCCCGGCCAAAGTTTAATATACGTGTCTCGGAGTAAACGTCGTCGCTGTACTCGGCGAATATGGTCGGTCGAGTTCAAAGTTTGTCGGATTTACGCGGTCGACGCTTCGTCTCTCGCAGGAATTACGTTGATGGATCACGAGCAACCGGGGATTATTATTTGTCGCTATAATTAATCTCTGACCGTAATTGGCCGGCTGCAACTTTCACTACGCGATAGCGGCGTGCTTTTAAGGCGGGAACAACAATTGTGCCAACTTTTTTTTTCCACGACGATGAATCGTGCAACGTTTAAACGACGATCAAAGCGATTAAGGTGCTAATGCAATGGCGTAAATGGTGCCTGTTGCGGGTTAATGCGACCGCATGCTGCCGTTAATGCACCGAACATTCGTCGGAGAAATTATACGGTTGAAATTGTTTTGTCGTTTAACTAGAAAACTTCGTAAATTTGTTAGTCGAATAACAGTAGTCTTAAGACGATATAAATTTAATGGATAACAACGACGGTGGTCGTGCGTAACCTAATCGTTAAATCTGTGTCGGATATAAATAGTGCAAGGTAAAAAGTACAATGAGCAGCGATTCTAGCTTCTGCAGGAAAAAAACGATGATTTACTATTGCGAGCGAAACTAGTCAATTAAAAGTATACGATCGCGCCAACGACGAAAAAGAGGCAGCCCCGCTTCATCCAAGTTTTTCAACGAGAAACTTATTTATTAGTCAGCCTTTGTTAACTCGAGCGACATCTCGATAGAAAACGAGTGAAGGATGTCGCGGGAAGAAAAACTCGCTTATTCCGATTCGACAATCTTAAAACTTTGTTTGTCCGTTATAGGAACCCAATTTCCTTTAGTAAGAACCACACCTGCCAACTTTCAAGGATCGAAAGAAAATCTTATAGAACGCGGCCGTCCCCCTGTTTGCATTCCAATGGCAAATAACGAAGTAAGTGGAACAGCAATCGTAAGTAGCCAACGGAACGAGCCACGGACTTCTTCTTTTTTGCGTTTCCGGCCTCTATGCAATCATTAGATGCTCCTAACCATCAAATAATATTATCACGTACCGCCATCTTGCCGAACATTTATCGAATTCTCCTGCAAATAGGTTCATTTACGAAGTTTTCTACTTATACGGACATCGAGCCCCAAATTATTTGTATTTCGAAAGCAATTATAGCATCGATGATCTAATCGCCTATATCTAGCACTCAAAAATGGGCGCGAGAGGAGTATGGTCGGAATAAAAATATGAACGCATAGACTCACGCATTAATTTCAGCGATAGGATCCAAAGATAGAACCCAAAGAACGTAAACAATCTGCAGTCGACGATCATCGATCGACAAGTTCCTATGTTTCGGTTCAACCTCCTCACGCGCCAATTTCTGGGTGACCGACTGTAACTTCGCGTCACGTGTTCACTTTGAGTACATTTCCATAAAAAACGAAAGAGGCGACTCGATGTTACTGCACATTACATTAACCGGACACTTGTTGCGTTCTATTTATTATCTTATGTACGCAATGAAACTAGAACTACATGAACGACGTACTTAGCTGACAATATAAGTTGGGATATGCAAAATCGAATACTAAGCCATCAACGTAAAGCTTTTGTATGTAAGTAAACATTCGAACATAAGACAGAATGGCGGAAAAGTAAACTCACCGGTGTCGTAGAGCGGACAAGGCATATACGCGTACCGTTGTTGTTCCGGATGCACCACGGACTTGCTCCTCTGTCCGCTTGTCATGATCGCGAATTTGGTCACGTACTGCAGGAACTTGTCATAGAAGAGAAGAAAGGTTGTTCGGATTATCGTTGAGGCGGTATCGTAGACTCTTGTACGGTGTTCGTGTTTCGATTCCGATAACGGCACGATTATCCCGAAATGGCCGGCTGCGACTGCATCCTGCGACACTGGACCGCGACGTGACGCATCGGCTGTCGAGCCTCTTCGCAAATTAACCAATTAAGGATGATCGTGTTGTTCCCGTGCCAATTAGGCACCGTTCCCCGTGTCCACGAGCTTTTGCCGGTACAAGTGGACGTGTCAACTTAATTAGCACCGAAATAACTTGTTTCTTCTTCCCTTCGTGGACTTGCCGCTCCCGTTCAAACCGACATGGCCGAGACTTCGCCTTTTACAAAGAGACAGACGAACACCGGATAAGGAAAGGTACTTCATTTTTACTAGCAGTTATTTTTAGTCACGCTATTGTGGTGTCAAAAGTCATAAAAATTATATGTATAGTTATTTTATATTATGGCGTTTATCGCTTACTTGCCGATATACTTGTAAAAAAATTGATCTTTCAACTGTTCGATGAAAAATACCTCGCTGTGCGCCGTGATTCGATGTTTGAACGCGCGGGAAAAATCGCGGATAAACGTTTCACGGTTAAAACGATAGAACCACGTAATCCAAGGTAAACATACGATGCACTTGTCCGTGTTTAATCGATGACAGTATTTACCATGTTACGCGAGTCTTGTCGCCGTCCGTTTGTTCGATTTCATTCACGAAAAGCTCGCGGAAACACGGAATTGATTACTAAGAGCTTCAGACGGTCTGGCTTGTTTGCAGATTACAAACCTATTAACGGGTTTCGAAGTTACGCCACCTTTTCCCAATTTTGCGAGCCCCGAACTTCGTCGTGAATCCTGAAAGAAGGCGCCACCGGGTCAATAGACATCGACGTTGCAAACGGTCAACGATCGTCGATCAAGTACATCGCGTTTTTACGAAAAATTTACACGCATTTCGCGCGTGTAACGACCGTCCGCGCGTTAAATATTTCACGATTGATACGGAAACGAGTGTCATTTTGAATATATAAATATGTGCATCGTGATGTATATTTAATTATTTTAATTTAATGTTAATGTAATTTTCTAGTTAAGTGTAATTTTTTACGCGGTAATGTATAATTTAATTGTACCGATACAAGTACCGATAAAACGATATTCGAAAATTGCCCGTCATAATAAAAATGGATGCATCGTTGTCGTTGATTATTACGGTTGGATGTACAGTAATATATTTTGTTTTTTCCATTATAGATAATACGCAAACTTCTTTTAACCAAAAGTAAAATAAGGGTTGGATCGTACTACTACTTGTCTTCATTTTGGGAAAATCTTGTGAATAACGTATGAGAACTTCAGGAAAATTCTAAGGTGAGGATCCTGGAGGAATCGAAAAGGAGCCTTACGTGGGTCCACTGGTGAACCTTCCGGAGATTGAGGGTACCCTAAAGTAATCCGTGGAGATATTAAGCATTTCGAAGAACCCTAGGGACATCGCGGCAGAATCCATGTAGAGATAACCCCACGAATATTGAAAGTTACGGTCCAAAGAGCATTCTAGAGAACCCTAATGAAAATTGAATAAGAGTTTATTAATAAGGTAAGCGTGAGAAAAGTTTCGAGATATCCTAATCCATAATCTCTTATCGTAACTAAAAAGCGCTATCTGTTCTGTTTCTGGAGAACCTTAAGCCGCGTGCGATCGTAAGTACTTCATTTGTGTAAACAACGCACGATAATAGCACGTTGAGTGGCGATAAAAGTCATCGTAAAAATTACCGTACCGACACGGCTATCGGAAAACGGAAGCAATAAGTAACTACGTGAAATTGCCAGTGTCGTTTTTTGCACGACAGGATATATAGAAGAGGTGGTGTGCTTGGAATCGAGTGGCCCTCGTCGAAACAGTACCCTCGAGCCACGACTTTATCGACGTTGATCTGCAGGCGAGAGAATCAACCACGCGAGCTTATACGCCATTGATCTTGATGATTTTCCCGCGCTTCTTTCTTTCAGATATCCGCCACAATAACGGACAACGCACAGGTGCACGCGCCCGAACGATAACGGATTTAATGACACCGATAAAATCGAGAAGTCCGATAATTATACTCGATCGAGCTGACCCATTGACTGCCCTCTCGGGACACGCTTGGATGAACGCTAATATCGCTCGCAATACGCGTATGTAAGCGCAAACGATGAATTTCAAGCAGCCATTTATTTGCTATTTCGCTTCGAGCCCGTCTCATTGTCTCTACTTCAGGTTGTGCTTTCTTCCACGACGTCGAGGACGGAATCGAATCGTTTCGAATTATATCGCACGGGACCGAATCGTGCCAGATTGAACCACCGGAAAATTCGGATAGCGTCGAATCGAATCGCGCGAAATCGAGTCGCAACGAGCTCAATTAATCAGCGTCGCGTAATTTCGTTAATGATCAACTGCATTAAGTCCGGTTGAAATTTACGGCTCTTGACACAAAGTTAATTATCTTCTGTTTCACGAGCGTTTATCGCGGACATAAATAAGGCTGTAGCGAGTTACGCGACTACGATATGACTGAACATGTAATTTACGGCGTCGCCTGTTCGTTTTCATTGTAACGAAGCAGCGAAACGCTGCGGGATTAACTACAACAAACGAGATGAGTCGAGAGAAACGACAGTCTGGTTAACAAACGGCCACGTCCTGTGATTCTCGGCATGTTTTGTCCGATATGGAGACGGGAAGCGAAATTGAAAAAATTCATCGATATCCCTCTGATATCCGAACGCGTTGTTCTGTACACGGATAATCTATCGTTACTTGCGAAGCACCCTGTATATTCGCGTTCTATGACCAAAGACTCCGTTAATTCTGTTCGCGAGGGTAAATTAAGCCAATGGAAAACCAAAGGGGTCTGCCACGGAGCTTTGACCGGCTTAAAGAGCATTTTTCGATCGGGAGCAAGAATTTTAATTCGATTAATGCTCACCGGGGTAAAAAGAGAAGCTGGTGCCAGAAAGGTCGGTCGCTGTCGATCAGCCAACGAAAGCTTATTTATCGAGGGAGAGGATTGACCCGCTGCGATTCGGTTTCATTCACGTCCGTGATCGATTAACTCCTTAATATTCAAAGTTTTCTACACACCGTGCTACAGCCTTACATTTTAACTATATCGGTATCCATTGCATATACTTAATACCGATAACGAGTCTGACAATTAGAAGTCTCTTAACCCCTTGCAATACGATTTATTTGGCGAGTGCGTCAGTCCGTACCGATTGTTAGTAGCTACACTATTAAAATAAGCAATGGGACTTTATAAAATTTAATCAAGATAATTAATCTCTTTAATTATTAATGCGGTAAATGCGAAGGTTACACGTAAAGGTCATAGTGCAACGTGAAATCCCATCGAGTTCGAAACTCGGAACGGTTTAAGCATCGATATTCGTCGCTCTAACGAAAATGAGCGAGCAAAGGGAAACACGGCCAAACGAACAACGGGGAGACGTTTTTCGCCTTTACCGGCCGTGAAACCTGATAAATTCCGATCCTTTGAACGTCGTCGGATCGTGGCACGTTATATTTTCGCCGTCCGCTCGCCGGAAATGGAGTTCGCGCGCCCGTCAGAGCATTACGAAAGTCGCGTTACATTCTAAGACCACTTTGAGTTTCGCTGGCTAAGCTGCTTACTGCTTTCCAGATTCGCGAACAGGGATTCCACCAACGAAAAAAGAAACTCGTCCGAAGCTAGTAGAAAGGTAGATTCGGAATGGAACGAACGGATTCGTGGCTTGTGGAGGTTGCGTAAGCTGCCGACCCTTTGTAATCCTGAGCACGTGGACCTGGACGGTCGATTTTCAATCAGAATATAAATAGTTCGAGCTCGATGGTGTCTGAACGGAATTCGAAGTGTCCAGCTATTTTATCGGACGCTTCACGACCAAACTAGAGGCTGTTTTTGTTCGTCTCGAGGATCGCAATGCACCGTGAAAGGAAATATTTCGGATTTTTCGAATGTCGAAACTTTTCATTTTTAAACGCGGACCTCGTTTTTTCCTCTAACGATCGAGCCCGTAGGTTGGACCTGTTCTTATTTGAAGGTTCTCAGAATTGTGAAGCTTGAAGGGAGTAGGGCTTAATAAGCTTCTCTTCTTGGCTACTCGAGAATAGCGGAAACTAGACTTGCTTATTTTCCAGCTGGAGGTAATTAGGGAACTACTCGCACGAATGAGACGATCATCATTTTGAACGTGAAAAGATATGCGCTCTCGAGTATGTATGAAACAGGGGCTGAATCTCGACATAAAATATATTTCAAACTGTAGCCCCAAAAATATACTGAGAAAGACAACGATTACAACGAAATGCTTCGTCGAATATAAATATTAAAAATACTTGCACGATATTTGTGCAACTTTTATAGTGTTATTGATTACACGCCAAACTAACATCGAAACCGATAATACATAATAATTCATCAAAATCGCGCATCAAATTCCATCTCAACATCCTACAGTCTCCCGAGAGAATTGTAAAATATTTATGCCTTTTTTTACAATCCCTTTTGTGAAAAAAGACATGTGTGGCACGCGGTGCTTTTCTTATTCGATCAAAAGGAAAAGACTGTTGAAAGTCATCGTTTGTTGATAGAAACATACGGTGAACACGCTCCATCGATTAGAGCATGTGAGACATGGTTTCGATAATTTAAAAGTGGCGATTTCGATGTAAAAGACAGTGAACGCTCTGGTAGGCCACATAAGTGCGAAAACGAACAATCGCAGGAGTTATTGGACGATCACCCAACTCAAACTCAACGGTAATTGGCAAAATCATTAAATGTAGTTCCTCGGTCTTTTATTGCTGTTATGTTGAACCTTCGATATTCTAAACTTTCTGAGATGTATAATAATGTCTACACCCTTAAAAATGACGTGTCTTCTTTACCAAAAAAAAAAAAACCGGAAATGACTTATGCATACACCCGATATATTCATACACCCGTCGCGGTAACAATACCTGGACCATGTTCCAACAAAACGTAGCACGATCCAGAAAAATCATATTCCAGTCCGAAAGCACTGTGCACCCTCCAGCGAACGATATCTGGTACGCGAAGCGTTATTAGCCGATAAGAGTGCACCGTTCCCAGTATACAGAATATCCCTTCTACCTTTCACGCGTCTGCTCTCCAGGACCACGTGGATTCTCCCGTCGAGTTATCCCGACCGCGTCGATCGCTCGTGGACGTCCGCGTTCCCGTTCGATCCCTGGTAACTGGTCGACGATCCCGCTGGAAGATGCCGTCTCGGCGTCCAGAGTACACGCGCGCTCGTGTTGTCGAACGAGGCAGCCACGAGGTGAACTGCTCGGTACACGGGCCGACACTCGACTGGACCGCGACAGGGTGAAACGGTGAAAGAGGAGGCAGAGAAACGGAAGAGAAGGATCAGAGAACACGGCGGAGGAACGTTCCGAAGTGGTGAACGCGACAACGGTGACCGGTGAAAAACATCGGGGAACAGAGAAGAAACTAGTCGTACGCGTCGGGGTGAAAAGGGTGAACAAAAACGTTGGAAGAAAGATGGAGGATGCTGCGGATACGGGAACGGAAAGAGTATACGCTCCGTCCTTGTCTGGCTCCGCCGCAACGCGTCGCGGCGCATTTCATCCCCCTTTCGAGCCTCCACCACCCCCGTTACGCCGGTCCCTTCACCCCACCCCGACGCCCACGAAACCCCCTACACTAACCCCCGGCTCTATGTCGCAATGTATCCGCAGTTGGAAGCGGAGACCCCGTTGCCTTCGAGACACCCTCGCGAATGCCGGCCCTTCTTTCCATACTTTCTTCTCTTGCATTTTTCTTTCTTCTTTTTTTTTCTTCTCGCCGCTTTTTCTTTTCCTTTCTTCTTCTTCTCTCGGCTCGTGTCCACTTTCCTTTCTTCTCTGGCTTTCGCCTTCGCTTCCGTGCCAAACACGAGATCGCCAGACGACCGAGAGAGAAACGCGAAAGTACGTTCGAGTCTGGCTTCTCTGCGACGAATACGGTCACCTCCTGCTCGTCGATTTTCAGGGATTTTTGAGGATTTCGGAATTTGCCGACGGGGACAGAATTTTGAAACCGTGTTTGAGAAGTTTGCAATTTACACGCGCGGAGATGCGGGAATTTAGATGTTGGAAAACCTATACATTGGGACGTTTGGAAATTAGATAATTCGAGAATATGGATATTTAACCATTTGCACTCTGGTGGTGACTTTCACACACAATTTCATTTAATGGAGAATTTTAAACAAATAACTTTTAACTACGTTTGTAACATTATACGCGCGATGCTTGAACACAGTGAAACCGATAATATTGACGATTAACAATAAACAAATAATAATTTGAAAAAAGTTCATCAAACTTTTTGTCTAGTAAGTTTTACATTAGCCGTTCGCCAACGATGAAAATGCTTTCGAGTGCAAAGGGTTAATAGGAATTTTGATATTTCGAGAATTCAAGAATTCGTTCGAAAATTGCGAATTTAATAAACTGAAAAATATATCGATTACAAAATTAAGCAACGTTTAATACATCTTGATTCTTTTGTGTTACGATTTCAATCTATTCGTTCATTAAACATTTCAGTTTCTTCTTGACATGTTCGTCACTCTCTGTTCGGGAATGTCAACGAGACAGCAATTGATAGAATTTATTTCGGGGTAAAAAGCATCTGGACACCAAAGGTTCCTCGACGAAGAAAAATAAAGACGTATTCGAAACAAAAGACACGTTTGTTGGGAAAGTTAGCGCGAGAACTTAAAGTCGTATACTATCGTGCTCGCGGTAAAAATCAATTTCCATCCTACCGAAAGAGAAAGGGTACTCGAGGAAGAGGGTCAGCCAGAAGGGAAACGAATTTTTAATCGACCACCGAAAATATTCATGCCATACAAACCGAAAGAAAAACTTTGGCTCTTGGCTGAGGGTTTAAAAAGTCGAAACCTTGTACGATAAATCCTCTTGGACAAAATACTGCAAGCTGTTGGCTCGTAGCGACTTTTCGATTAAGCGATTTAGGAAGTTAGAAATCGAGCAATTCAGTGATTCTCGAATTTAATGATTCGAAAACTTCCCAATATTAACACGATACAACGTATCGTAACATTAAGCGTTAATATAACATCATTTTTTATAATACAGAGATAAAAAGTCCAATTTATCCGTATTTCCATGGACGTGTAGTTTCTTTGTACAAACCGAGAGTAAAACAGATTAGCATACAACGAAGATAATAAACAAATGTCATATTTTTTGTAACATTCTTCAACACTAGAACTATCAACCAGTCGAAATGACCAGTTTCGGGTTTGGCACTTTTTATTACAAAGTTTCGATGCCGTCATTTTGTCAAAATGTCTGTTATGTTTTATGGAGGTAATGAATGGAATATGTTCATTCACCGAATTTGAGGTCCCTTCATCGCGTCACCGACAATTACTCGACCGCGAAAAAACTTCGACACGACTGCAAAACCGACTGTAAATAAGCCGACAACTCGACGACGAGATTACTTCGACCTCGTCGAGCGTTCGGTGTATCTTTTTCAATTATCTTCCGGTGCGCAGCAACCGGAGGCTGGAAAAGAGTAATTGAAAGTAACGGCAAGCGCGGTCGAACTGCCGTGAAGAAAGGAATCGGCAGTTTTCAGTATTTACGACTTTGTTCGTAGGTTCAGTTCGCTCGAATCGTCGCCATTTTTCTCGCGCGGGTCTCCTCTTCTCGCGAGCATGTACTACGGGCATAAATTATTGCCATTCGTTAAACACGCTCCTCTCACGGCCGACCTTTTTCTTCTTCTGCTTCTTTCGACTCCTCGAAGACTCGTTTTTCGATGGTCGCGACTGCGACACAAACAATCTTATGCAAATTTCTTCATGGTTCTCCGTGGAGGGGGTCGCTTCATGAATCTGATTACCCGCGATAGTTCACGCTTCTAGCGTGATTCTTATACGGGTTGTTGCATTTTCGTTTTTAATATCTTATAATTCGTTTCTACTATCCTACAATTTATTTCTATTATTCTATATTTCAAGCTTATGGTAGCTCTAAAAGAAGCTGATTGTATTAGAAAATGTAAGTTACCAAATGCTTTCCTTCTGACAGCGAATAATGTTACTGAAAATGATGGGAATGATAAATATTATAAGCTTAAAACGAAGAACACTTTGACTTCAATTTCTCAAAGGTTTCAAAAGTTCCAAATATTGTATTTGGAGATTTTACGGTCGTAAAGTTACAAGGTAGTATTAGCCATAAAAGCCAATATTTCTGACTGCGATTACTACAACCGCGTCACATTCATATCTACGGTGCTTCTAATAGTCAATGAGGAATCAACTAACAGTCTCTTAATAAGTGTTGTACTTGATTCTTTGTGCCCGGAATCCAACACTATTTTGACTTTGAGTCTGAGGACTCGGTTTCGTATCGATTCGACGAGTAGAACTCGATACCGAGCTTACAACGAACGAATAAGACAGGTATTACGACAGGTAGATCAACGCGATATAACTGTAAAGGAAGTCCCGCCCCCTGTCGATCGTTTTCGAGCGATCAATTAACACGTACGAGATGTCGTGCTCGAGAGAACGATTAAGAGAACGTGAAACGCGATTCGAATCACCGCGGATACAGCAACGACGATAAAAGTCGAGACATTCGAGATGTAATCGCAAGAGCATAAAACGGGTGGCAAACGACCGTAATAAAACGCGGCATTAAAAGTTGTAAATTTCGATGATTAGCCGGTAATGACAGATAAGAAGGCGTAGCTAATTAACGGTGAGCGAGTGTACAGCTAGCTCGTTGATAAATAATGTATAACATGAACGAATGTCACGTTGTGTCGCGTTGTTTGAACGTGGACAGAGGCGTGGCAGAAGGAACACGATCAACCGTGGAAAATTCAAGTTTCGCACACCTTAGTCACGCCGTAGTCACGTTGCGATTACGTTGTTGAAAGTGTTTTCGAACGCGACGCGAGCAGGAAGGAAAAGAACAAAAATAGACTGTCGGTTACGGTCAATAATTTATTCCTTAACAAAGTGAGTGTAAGTGTTCGCGATCTCCAAAACGTCGCGTGTTATTACGTTGTATATTTAATAGACGAAAAATTAAGGACACGAACGAACGGTCCCGCGAGATCGTTCGATCGGCTCTAATAAAAGTAAACGAATACTACGCAGTAGATGATTAGGAACAGTAGGAACGGATTTGATTTTTGAGCAAGTCCTTAAGCCTAGGGAGGACCCAGCGTCCGCCGTGTTCGCGGACGTTGGTGTACACGTTGATTGCCATAACAGGGATACATTCACGGTATTTACAATTTCGGATTTAGAAATCTTCGGATACTTCTAGATCTCGGAGTAACTCGTCGATACAGAGATTTGTTCCAATTTGTTGACACAGAGATTTTGAGATACTCCGATTCGAGGTTCGGAAGTTTTCGAATTTGGACATTTTCGGGGTGGGTCCCAATATTCTAAGTTTTCGAGTTTCAGAATTATCGAGCTTGTAAATTTTCCAACTTCCAAATATTTAACACTAAAACTACCAAATGGGTCAAATGACCCTTTTACAAATTTCCTATTTCAAAAGATAAAATTGATTAAGATGGTTTTCTTCGCATCTGTGTAGATTGTCATCGAGGCAAAAGATCAATAAGTGTATTCATTTATGTTTCATCGTTTGTCCATTTAATTTTCAATCTAATTTTTAACTTCAAAATAATTGTGCATTATACATCGGCAGTTTTAATGTTAAATCTTCTACTTTCTAAACTTCGCGCGGCTGTAAAACGTCGAATTTTCTAAAAATCTGAATCAACGTATTTCAGAAATCCCCGAGTTCTCTGAATCGGCAAATTTCCTGTATCACAGGATTTCCAAATCTTTAATTTAGTTGATCGAAATGCACTATCAATGTTACTAATATCTTCGTTGTGTACGGCTCAGCGACGCAACGCTGAGATACGATCGAAATAAAATCGATAAAAGAGACAGTGGCATGACAGTCAACGCGTTGATTAACGCTATAAATTGCACTGCACCAAAACGAATGCGCGCTCTCTGTGTCGAGATTACGTGTACCCGTTTATGCAAGTACATACGCCTTTACCGTGCACGCGTGCTTGTTTATTATAGAAACATGCTCTACCAGATATCTCGGAAGCGGGACGAGAGATCGGTCGATCACGATTTAACGAATTCACTTTGCCTGTTCTCGCCAGAACTTCCGACATATCTCTCGTCGTTTCCCGTCGAGACGATGCAACGTGCGCATTTCGCGATACAAACTGCTCGATGACACGCGCGATACACCATTCTTTCGGAAAACAACGATTTTCGGGGAAAATTGCATCCACACTTTACTCGCACGAATATTCGAAATTTCCAAATTATTGGACTTTAAACGTTTTCAAGTTAATTCGACCTCTGAGTTTCTAAGTTCATTTTATAAAAAAATATATATTTTTATAAATTTATAAATTAAATTCTTTTAAAGAAGAACTAGATTTAAATTTCTAAGTTCTTCCAACTTTTCAGTCTCTAAGTTCTTTCAAGTTCTGAATTTCTAAGCTCTTTTACATTTTATAAGAAAATATAAATATTTTTAAATCTCTAAATTGAATTTATTTAAAGAAGAACTAGATTTCAGTTTCTAAGTTCCTTCAAGATTTACATTGCGCAGTTTACAAAGTTTTAGCGTTTCGACGAAACTTTTGATTTAAATATTGGGCAACCGATGATCGATGTGGTTTTCCCCAGCGGCGCCATTTTCCCTAGCAGAGCGTACGATGCACGCCGGTGTACGCGAAACACGCGAATCTATATTACGGCGCGACGCTTTTGACGGTAACAAGGTCGTAGCAAAAATAGACTGCGGTATAAGTAATCTTCTATTGAACGTGTCTCGTTCGATCTACCATCTTTCTTCGTTACCCTTATAAATTTTGATCAAGATCGAACGGTCCAACGTCCTCACGCGATATCCGAGGAAAACTACGATTAAAAGGCACGAATGCAAGGCATCAACTACGAACCGTTGTCCGTTGTTTACGTAGGTGTTGTACATACTATCAACAACCCAGGAGTTGGCGTATCGACTCACTCGTATTTTCGGTGGCAGGATCTTATTGGTTCGCGTGGTCATGTATACCAGTTAACTCGAAGAATATAAACAATCGGCAGTTGACGATTCTCAAGTCCGAAAGATTCACGGTGAGGATAATGTACTTCTTGTGTTTCGTTTCAACCTACTCACTCGCCAATTCCTGGGTAACTTGTACGTACACGGGGCGTCGCGACGCGTTTCGAATCCGTCCGTGCGACATCGATTCTTAGAGAACGACGCATCGAACGTACTCGATCGCTATGAACGCGTAACATTCTGGTAATAATCTGCTAACATTCGACGAACGAGTATCCGTCGTCGTGTCGGATCTCGCATAAAATATCATTTCGCATAAACCTAACACGCCTATCCGTGTCCGTGAAATCCGTAGATTTCACTGTAGATTTCACGATCTACACATCGAAATCTGTATCTATGAAATCTCCGTAGTTGCTCGCTCGACGGAACTCGTCCGGATCCAATGATCTCAACGACGATCGTTTCGATCGTCGAACCCGACGAGCGTCCGCACGACGTCGCGGATTAATTGACGATTCGAGTACTCGTCATGCATTATTTACACTTCGTTATATGTACAAAAATACGGAGCGCCAGGCAGCGAACGCGACAGACTTCGGTCCACGCCGTTTTGTGTGTGATCGATTCCTCGTGATCGATCAAGACTTCGACGGGTCGTCGCTGTTCTTCTCGTTGCTCTTCCTCGACTCCCACTCGTTGATCCTCTTCAACGGGTAACAGATCACGGCCGACAAGAAGATCAGGCTACCGGATAGGTAGAACGAGAAGTCGTAGCTTCCGGTCGCGTCCATGAAGGCACCTGAACAACGACAGGACATTTTTTATTCATTCTGACGAGACAATCTTCGGGATGGTCGAAACAACTCGCTGCTAGTCTCTTCGAACATTTTATCGCGAGTATCTTCGTCGAATTTTTTTACTACTCTTCGCTCACGTGGCAATAATCGAGACAACAACGAATCTCCAGGTGACGAGGAAACAACTTCTTCGAGTTCGAGAAATTAGTTGCTAGTTATTTTCGACGATTCGCGATGGATGGTGAAAGTAGATTCTACCACGGTAACCGTGCCGATGTTGTTAGGTTGTTCGCAAAGTAATTTCGTATTTTCTATGAAAATGAGAGACGATTTTCATCGAATAGTTTGTTTTTTTGAACAGCGTTTGTTTAAAAAATTAAATATTCTGTAAATGCTGCTTTTCAATTTCCATAAGCGTAGAGTCGATCGAACTTTTTCGCAAACAGGCTCATTGGGAAAAAACGAAATCACTTTTCCGAACAACCTGACGGATATTATTAAATTGTATAATGTTGAAGTAAAGTTTGCTAATGCCCGGTGGATCGTTCCTGCGGTGCAAACACGAGCTCTATCGAGACAACTCGGTAAGATTTGCAAGGTGTCGTAGAAGTTGGTGCAAATAAACTCTGTCGGCAGCCGGCTCGTAATCAGTTACCTTATCCGCCGCTCCAACGCCGATCCACTGACTGAATCCTCTCAACGTCGGATCTAAAGGCCCCGTGCCCTCCGTACGAATCGCTTTTCGCGCGATAATCGCTTGAACTCCGAAAGAAAATTAAACCGGACGACACGACACGCTCGTGACACGTGTACGTCGCCCGGGAGTTGGCACGTAAGGAGATTGGCCCAGGCGCTTCTTGCGCGATAACGATAATTGATCGACATAAAAATATGGACACATACGTGCTTTAGTTGTTGTCGTTGTTTTCGTGTTTTCATTGTTTGCATGGAATCTATTGGTTTACGCGATCATACAATTTGGTTCACTCAAAGGACGTAAGATATAATTAAATATAATAGATATAATAAATAGACGTCTGAAGTGCGAGATATAGCGAATATATTGGCCAATTTATGTGGTCCGCGAATATAAGCGTTTAAATTCTAGCAATTAAACGAATGAATTCTATAGTACTCTTTAGCTCGACTCGTATTTGTGAACAAACTTTTTCTTCGATGAATCTGAATAAAAGTACAAGATCAAGATCGAATGATTTACATTTGGATGCTGTGTTAAAAATACCTACTACCAGCATAGAACCAGATATCAAAAGAATAATGAACGATGCAAACAGCCTGAACACGTCGCGTTATTATGTTAATTTGTTGAACTGATTCACTTACAATTATTCATGAACAAATTTCATAATAATTTTTGTTTACTCGAATAAGCGCTTTGTTTAACGTTTTTTAATTTTAGTATTTTGTCCAGCTAGTGAAAACGTTTTTTTCAACCTAAGGGGCAGAACCATGCCTGAGCCAGGAAATATAATCTCCGCAAATACGAAGGTGCTACTATTATTGATAGCTATAGTTTTACGACAGAAACACCTGTTTATCAGTCCGAACGTAAATTTTGTAGAGCTCAAAATGGGGATGGAAGGACCGACCGAATATTTCTTACGTTTCGGTCCAACCTCCTCGCGCGCCGATTCCTGGGTGACGGATTGTACGCGGAGATAACTGTTGCGTAACATTTTCCTCTAATGGCAAAAGAGATCGATATTTTCTAATCACCTGCAAGAGGCGCGCCCACGGCGGCTGCCACGCCTTGGAACAGAAGAAGCAGCCCGAAAGCGTTCGTCAATTTCTCCAGACTGAGTAGATCCACCACGATGATCGATCGCAGCGACGCGAACACGGCTGCAAAAGTTTCGTTCATTTACATATTTGCCGGCGGACCGAGGATCTGAACTTATTTGATAAATAATAGAGAAACGTGCCGACACATTGTATCGGAACTATAGAACTTTTTGGACACCGAGATCTCGTTAGTGAACTGACATTGCCGTGAATAAAAATGTCTCGATACAAATCATGCGAGAATCGACAATTTAACCCCTTGTCACACTTCGACGTGTGTGACTCGTGACTCACTCGTAGTTCGTGAGCTTATGTATGTATTTCGAATACGTTTGTTCGAAAATCGAACCCAAGTATAATTTGCAAAGTCGAGAATCGCTGATTAGGAAATTGACAAGACATTTCGATATTCTTTGTTCGTTTTAATGGTGTAGCTACTAAGAGTCGGTACGGACTGGCGCACCTGCCAGATAAATCGCACGACAAGGGGTTAAACGACGATAAAAGAAATATCTAATGTAACGATATTTCTTGAATGGAACAATGTTTATCCTCGAATTATAAGTCCAGAATTCGGTGATTTTTCAATGTTCAACGTATACTCACAAATGCTGATCCCGAACCCGGCCGCGTAGAAGAACTGGTAGCCTTGAGTGAGCGACAGGCCGGAGATTATGGTTAATAATCCACCGGCACTGATGAATATATTGTTGACGACCAAAGCGTCCACGCCCGGTAAACTACTAGCTAATCCACACACCACACGGCCAACTGTATTGCCGATACCGATCACCGACACCAGGAACATCGCCGTGGATGGCTCGATACCTGCCCTTATGGCTCGATCTGTTATTCGGCATAATTCGTCTTAGCTTTATTTATCAAAATTGATATGTACATTATTTGTCAGAATTGATTCGTGCATTATTTATGAAAATTTCTCAAAATCAAGTTAATTTTAGGAATAGTAAACTGATTACAGAGTTGCACATTTTTCAGTTAATTTTTAGTGTAAGAGACTTCAGAAGTCATTTGATGAGATTCGATACGATACCTGGGACGTACATAAAGGGTGTATAGAAGCCCATCATGGTGAGTCCACCGGAGATCGCCAGGATCAAGAAAGATGGACTCTTCAGGAGACTCAAATCGAGCATGGTTGTGAGGATTCTTCGTACACTTTCCGGACACAGGTAGCAACTTCCGCTTTCCTCTTCGGCCACGTCGGTTGCGGTTGGCAAACGGGTCACCGACATGTGATATCCCACGGACGATTGCTACAGAAATCATGCAGAATGGAACTTTCAAACAATGATTTTTTTTATGAAACTTTCATTCCTACGTTTGTAGGACTCATTCATTTATGTTCTCGTCCTTAAACCTTTGCGCTCCTTACTATTAGAAGTACCGGCATTAATTGCATAATTACTTTAAAATTCAAAATAAAGTAGAAAAATAAATAAATAAATACTACAACATCACCTAACATACGCAACGATTCATTAACTCGTTATTTTAAACAATATTTTCTAATAAAAAATGTAAAACCCAAAACTGGTCATTTTGACTAGTTGGCAGTTCCGATGTTAAAATCTTTTACCTGCAGCTCCTTGATTAGCCCTTAATGATCCAAATGTGCCGCTCAGGCAGCACCGATGTGCAGCGTTATTATAATTAATATAAATATTTTAGTCAAAATTATAGTACTCCCGAGATGAATGAAGATTGTTTTCAGTAACTCAATATTATTATTATTTACACATCATTGTAGCATTTAAAATCTGACACTTAAAACTTGCAAGTAGAAGCACGAAGTTGGAGTTGCAGATCGATATTCACACTTAAAAGTCTGAGCGTTAAGGATTAATTTACAAAATAGACGAAGAAACGAGGTTATCGATAAAATGTATTGCAATATAATGGATTGCAATGTAAAGGATATCGTACCTGAGACCTGTAATGCGGTAACCTGTTCAAAGAACCCCCGTAAAAAATGTCGTCCCTGTAGAACGGTCTTTGTGGATCCTTGTTGAATGGATTACGCTTGTTGCCCACCTTGAACGATTTTTGGCTGCAGTCCGAGTCAGCGCGAAGTCTTCGACCGCTAATCGTGTGTCTACGAATCTGCCAACAATTTTCCTTTATTGCGACCGACCGTATCCACCTTGGCACGGGAACAGCCATAAACGGTCTTACGGACTGTCTGAGCCAATTAGCCGATCTCGTTAGAATTCATTAGCGCTTTCCGTGCGCGGGGATACTGTTCCCGGAACAACTTTGTTATAAGCAGGGGCGGATAACGGGGTATCGATCGTTCGTTAATGGTTCGATTCGTTTCAACACTTGCCGCGGTTTTATACGACGTGATTCATTTTTATGCGATTCGGTTGTCCGATTCAAATCGGCGTGATTCAATTTTGTACGATTTGGGTTGATATAATAAAATTCGACGTGATACAATTCGTCGCGATGCGTTGGGTTTCAATTCGACGGATCACAATTCGGCAGAATTCCATTTGACGCGGTTCGAACGAACATAATTCATTTCAACTCGATTCGATCGACAGCATTCGACTCGACGAGTATCACTTCGATACCCGATCATGTTTAACACTTTGAGTGCCATATGACCCACACACGGGTGACGTATGAATTCATACATAAATCTATCACTAATTTCAATTGATACATTTAACATAAAAAAGTATAAAAAATTTTGTGAAATATATTAAAGCTTATCGAATAAACCGGGATAGGGTATTATGAAAATTGTAACTGTTTTAAGGTGGCACTCAAGGTGTTAATATATTTCAAGTGGAGTATCGATTAGAGTGAAGATTGTTAACCGTTGTTTCTACTCCAGAATCACAAGATAAGTTCGCGTTGTACTCGAAAGTGGTACAAGATAAGACATCGAACTCACCGTAGGTACTTTGCCGTTCAGTCTTTCCACGTCACCACCCAGAAGATTATTCTCTTCAGCGATTTTTTCGTCCATGTTCGCATCCAGATCGGGGTAGATCGGCGCGGACAATCGTTTCTCCGAGCTGCTCAACTTCTTTTCCAGCGTGCTCAGTTCAACGTGGACCTTGTGAAGCGAATGTAGAGATTTCGAAGCGCTGAAATAAGATTTTCCGAAATGAGATACCGAAGTTCGACTATCTCTAGATATTTCTAGATCCCTGGATACACAGATCTTTCTGTCCACGGGTTTGTATATTCCAAACTCACTGCATTTGCGAGTCCTTATGTTCTCAAATCTCTACATCCCCGAATTACTGCGTTTCCAAACACTCGCGTCCAATGACGTCTTCATCTCCCTAGATTTCCAAATCCCTACGTCCACTAACCTTCGCGTCCCTAAATTCCTGAATCTCTGTATCCCCGAATTACCGTGTCTTCAAATTCATACTTCCACTAACCTTCACACCCTTAAATTCCTAGAAATATCCCAAATCACTGTATTCCTGAATTACTGCGTTTTCAAATATTAATCCTTTGCCCCCGAAAGGTGGGTCATGCTCACCATTTTGTTTAATACAGACTAGATTTTCGATTTGTTTAACGAACGAAGAATCAATTATTACTTTACTATGTTGGGGTTGCTGCCGAGGAGCTCGGCGGCTGTGGGATATTCCGTGTTGTTGTTGGTGCCGAAGAAACCACTTCTTCCGGGTTGTACGCAGTGCAACGATGCGGTGGAAATGCATTTTCCCATCAGATTGTTCTTCGCGTCTAATCCCGCGTTCTCGGCCGTAGGTTTCACTTTAATCCTGGTCGGTTTCAGGGGACGGAACATCGCGCCGAAAATTGAACAATTCAGCAGCATTCCTGCAAAGTTTCAGCCAATCTTCCGGTCTACCGTTCCTCTGCTTTATCATATTTACAAGGGGGCGCGAAAACTTTCGACTGATTCGCGACTATCTCGAGAAAATATTTCTTGTACAGAGTGTTTCAAAGTTGGTTACCTTCTACCGCTTTTACGAGATGTTATTTAGCGATCGAGAACATGTATTTTTTTTATATGGAAACGAGGGTACTCGATAAACCGATCCATTACAAAATATTGATAAGAAAATTATAATAAGAAAATGTTATGAAAAAGAACAAAAGAGTGTGATATTCATATTGAGTTGTCCGTAATGCGTTCGATAATTTGGTGTTGATCGATCTGCTTCGAATTAACAAGATCCGAGATTATATGTCGAACGTGAATAATCTTTGATTTTGTAAAGAATCGATGTTACTCCAAACAAATTTTGAGTAATGTACTTATTAAATGTTTGTATAAATTTAAGTGTTACCCATATACGAGCGATCATGGCAGTCAAAGTGTTAATACAAATCACTCGGTATATCTGAACGCAAGATTTGATTTGGTTACCACGTTAGTCTCCATGCGTGAAGAGGCGGTCTCGTAAAAATTTCCGGTTGTCTGGGTAAGTAAGCATCGCGAGTCTTAAGTTGTCGCTAGCGGATCTACGAGTTTCCAGACTGTTCAGACATTTATATTACCTGCTTGGAATAACAGGGCACCCCGCCACCCGAACTGCTTCACGAGCAGATCCGAAATCGGTGCTAGCAAGAAAGCGCCGATCCCAGAACCGCAAACCGCGATTCCGGTCGCCAGGGCTCGCCATCTTTCGAAATAAAAGCCTGTAGTTATCACAGCCGGCACGTAGATCAGTCCTGCACCGATACCACCTAACGATCGACAGAGAAAAAAAAAACACCTCGAATGTTCGCCTCGGAATCATTGATCCGTATTTCACGTTTTGAAATCACGGCTTTATATAGCTTAGCTATTATTTTCACGACGTATAATGTGTCGTGTTGCATAGAGGTTTGCCAATGTAAGGGTGTGTTAACGTACGATGTAACTATATAGTGGTAGTTTAACATAGAAGTTTGCAAATATATAGGGTGTGTTAACGTAGGGGTGTGACTATACATGTGGGTATGTTAATATAAAGGTTTGCAAATATAGAGATGTATTAACATATGGGTTCGCCAATACAGGAGCGTGTCAATATACAAACGCGGCAATATACAGCGCTGCAATATAGGGTATTCCGATTGAGTATACTCGATATTCTGCATATGCGCTAAAAGTCAGTAACTCGACTTGGCAAAGCAACCGCTTCTTGGAAATTCATAGGAAAGATATTACGTGATATCGTAAAGAGGCAAATTGCAAGTTGGAGTTTCGAAATTTGTAATTTAAACGAAATTATCGAGAGGGTAAACGCGGTGGCAGGTAGGAAATTGTTCGTCGCGTTAACGTTCTAGCGACAACGCTAGCTGGCCTGTTCGGTCCATAAACTGGAACACGAGGATACGGAAAAAGTTTCTCGCCGAGGGCAGCAGCAATTTCGCCGAAAAAGGACTTACCGAGTACACCGTAAGAGATGTAGAGGAACTCGATCGAAGTGCTGAAGTACGAGAGCACGAAAGCGCCGCAACTTATAACGCTTCCAAGGATCGCGACCAGCCTGAAGCCGTACCTGTTAGCCAACGCCGACACAAAAGGACCTGCGAACCAAATAAAACATCTTTATCTCATCGATCGTTCGATTACGCGAAAATTGTGCTACCGATCGTCCCATCGCTCGATAAATGGAAAATATCGCGTACGAGAAGAAATAAACTAAGCCTATTAACTCTTTGAGCTACAACATTTCAGAAAACAAAACAGTCAGTGCACAGAAATTTAAATAAAGAAATATATAAAAAAAAAAAAAAAATATATATATATATACAAAATAGAAAATGTAAGAAAAAGAGTAATCAATTTATATAATGTATAAATGAATATACATATATGTCCTGTATACACATATTTATATACATTATTCCCATTAAAGCGGGAATTACAGAAAAATAATAGGGGTTGAAATAAACGCATTAGTTACATGTATACGATGTACAGATTTGTATATGTTATATAAATTGTTATATATACTATATAAATGTATACATATATGCATTTATAAATATATACAAATATATCGTATACATGTAACTAATTGGTTCATTTCAACCCCTATTATTTTTCTATAATTCCCACTTTAATACCCTTTTGTACAAAATTTAATAAGACCGATATTAATCATCCACTTTTTCTCGCCCTGTTAATAAAGCAATTGCTCTATTAACAGGGTTGTGAGTGTGAGCCACCTTCCGAGCGCAAAGGGTTAAGTACATCGTCCTCGTTTTCACAGAAAAGGAAACAAAGATGGAAACGCGACGAAAGAACATCGGGTCTAAAATGCTCGAAAAACGAATGTTCTGATCGAGAAGAAAAGAAGCATGTGCGATGTCACTGACCAGCCATAAGGTAGAAGCCAGACTGCAACGAGCCGACCAAAGCGACCCTAGCCTTGGAAACGGAGAACGCCTCGGACACGTCGTTCAGAAATACGCCGAAGCTGAAGATGATGCCGTCCACGCAGAGGTTGCACATGAAGGAGGCTGCGACTATCACCCAACCCCATCCTCCGTCCGGTGGCACCACCATCTCCACCTCGATGCTCTGCAAACAATCGGTTTTCGATAATTTATTGCCAAACGATCGTCCCTTCGGAACTTTCTTCCGATTACCATATTAAATACCTTGTACCTTTGTTAGATACCTTGATGTATCGCTTGCGCGACTCGTTTACTTTACGGTTCTTCTTCGAGCCGCATAATGAACGATTTCGGCGAGCTAACGTACTCCGGTTATGATTTAACTCCAGGGTGGTTTATTGATAAGGGTCGCGTATTTTAGTGACAAACAAAATCGGATATTTTTAGGGCTGGATCCCGGTTCGTGTTTTGCATTCTACAGAGGTTCGGGACTAGGACTATTCGAACTCCGAGGTATTAGAAGTCGAAGACATTCGGATCTGGAGATATTTAAACATGCGAAGGATACAAAGAGATTCGGATCCATGGGATTGTCTTAATGTTTCCACCCAGGGAACCCACTGGAACTAGGGATGTCCCAATGTCGACAAATTCGAATCTGTAATTGTTCGAATCTATATTCGGTTCTTGAGATATCGGAATCTGTGAATGTGGAGAATCGAGGAACTTTCGGACGTGAGTGTATGTGGATATGTGAATATCGACGATACGAGGACCTGGCGATGTGGGAATCCAGAAATCTAGGAATCTGGTAATATAGCAATCTAGGAATCCCGAACCAAATGATTCTGCATTCTGGCTACGACATAAAGATACCTATCGATTTTACAACGAAATCAATTTGAAACGCGTTTCCGAAGCACGTAGTCAATATCCGATATGCATATCGAAGCGTATCGTTGGAAAAATCGAAGTATCCGATTTTATCGGTGTCACGGTACAAGTTACTGGACAGTTGGATAATACAAGTGGCTAGATAGCGGTGACGGGCCGATATCGATAGCCCGTTATCGAATTACCTCGTTATTGTTATCCCGCGGGTCCTCGAGAGGCATCTCGTCGTTCCTTCGTCCAGCTCCGTTCTGATGCGCCGGTTTGGCGACTCGTTCATCCACTTTGTTCTCCAGCGACGCCATCGTCGTCCACGGTTCTCTGTAAGAGCGGAACGGACCGGTCGGTCGCCGTTATTAAAACACGCGCGACGATTAAAACGGGAAAGAAAAGCGGAGCGGAGCGGTACAAGGCGAGGCGAAACGAGGCGAGGCGAGGCGAGGCGTGCACGCGCGAGAAGATCGGCCTCCGAAAGCCCGCGCGCGCCTCCGTTTCGATCCTATCCTACGCTCTCGCGTCGATTTAATTCGATGCATCGTTGCGAACGTACGACACGTCACGGCTTCCGCCGCATAAATGCGACTCCATTATCATACCTATAAATTATACACGTGCTCGTGAGCAGATCGCGGGACGACGTTGCGCGCTTTTCGTGCCTCCCCCGGCCTTTCTTTTCCTACTGCCGATCGATCGATCGATCGATCTCCGACCGATATCGCCTCGCTTCGATCTCCCTCACCCAGCAAACTTGACTCTTAACTCGCGGAATCCTGACAGATCTTACATTTCTTGTCCTGAATTACCAAAATTATTAATTATTAACCTGACATATACAACCATACATTAGCTCGATAAAACATGTCAGACATTTTGACAAATGGACGGCAATAAAATTTTGCAATAAAAAATGCCAAACCCACACCAGTCATTTTTACTGGTTGGTAGTTCTAGTGTTAATAACATTGTCAATAATTTTATACATTATTAAAATTAATACTGTTACGAATAATTTTATAGAATATTAAAATTAATGATTTTATGAATAATTTTATAAATTGTTATAAAATTAGTAAAGAGCTTGTGTCAAAATTATTCTTCGTCGAAGCAAACAATTTACGTATTGTCCGGTATGTATTGGGGTGTCCCATAAGTTACTTCTTTTTGCAAGTAACCCCCAATTATATGTTTTGCAAGTAATCCTCAATCATGTTTAAATGTGAACATCACAATGTTTCCTGGGGGATGAAACAAAGTGGCTAGAACAGAACGGTTCGTATTTAATGCAACGAATCAAACTTGAACGATGAACATCGTGTATTCGTTTCTATCGAAATAGGAAGAACCTTATGGGATACCCCCACACTTATTGTTATACCTTCGTTTCAATTTAAATATGAATGGTTGGACTATTAGAAATTATTATAAATGTGTCCATTATTATGAAATTTTATAAATCATTTAAACTGTGTAAATTATTATAAAATGTTACGCGGTATTATAAGTGTCTAAATTATTATAAAATGTTACAAAGTATCATAAATGTGTAAATTACTATAAAATGTGATAATGTATCATAAATGCGTTAATTATTATAAAATATTATAAATTATTATAAAATATTATAAATTATTGTAAATCGTTATTAATCGTCCGTAAATCACTCGTTAATCGAGCGAAAGAAAAGGGGAGATAACGCGCGACGATGCCGGCGATAAATCAGGAGCGTTCACGAGCAACGTACGAAGAGAGCAATCGTATCGCTTGATAGTGTTTATTGCGCGTTCGACATCGACTATGCAGTTCGAGCACTTCACGTTCTCTATACGTAACATACACGAAGACGCACCGTATGCGTCTCGTGGTAAAAAAAAAAACCACAAAGACGCACCGTATGCGTCTTACGGTAACGAACACGAAGACGCACCGAAAGCGTCTTATGGTAAAGAACACAAAAACGCACCGTATGCGTATAACGGTAACGAACACGATAAGGCACTGTGCAAGTTCTTCGCTATCTCTCCACGTGCTATTCGATAGACTCGAACTCACCACACGCGATCCACTCTCGCCGACACTTTGAGACACACCGTAAGTGTCCCATGCTGTCTACTCAATATACCCCACGACGCGTCGTGCACGTTTTCCGTGGGTTGCGTACCCGAAAACGCACCGCGTGCGTCGTACGTATCCCATTGAATATAACACGCGACGCACCGTGTGTGTCTTATCCTATTCAACACGATAAATCCGACAATCGCTCCACCGTGTCGATTATTTCGATAAAAAACGTACAAGCCCAACGCGATATCTCGCCTCTTCTTAGATAACTGGCCACGCCTCCAAAGCCCCAAGCGCGGTAAAATATCGGGTTTCACGAGTGGAAATGTTTTAACTCGAACGCTGACAAACTGTCTACGTACCCTCGTCGATAATTGATTCAAATCGATAACAACGTCGATAATTGTTTCGAATCGATAATCGATTCGAGTCGATAGTAATGCCGATAAATCGGTGAGAAACAGGAGGAACCGCGATCACAGACGCGAAACGACGCTAAGAGAAATGAGCACAGCGGGCATCGAAATAAATGCGCGACCTTCGTGCGAGGCTAGTCAGCCGAAAACTGATCGGAGCGTGTCCATTTGGAGAAAAACCTTCGACAAGTTCGGTCTCTGTTGTTCTTTTAAACGCTGAATGCCGGTTTTTTGTACGTGGATGTTCGGTATTTCGTGAATCGCCGATAAGATACGACCTATGTCAACCGAGACAATTTCTCGTTGGCGGCGTTTACACACCCGACGAACCAGATCCAACGTAGAAAAACACGGAGGGAATCACGCTGTGTACTCTGTTTACCGCCGACAACAAAACCGTCTCTAAGAACGTTTCAACGATGTTTGATATCATCGACGAATGAATACCGGGACAAGACAAATTTAGGCTGCAAGAGAATGAATAATATTTTTCTTCGGATTATCGCGATGACTACTGCTCCCTGAACTTAATGACAATGCGCTTATCTCGGCTCGGGACGCCGCTACTCGAAGTCAATGACAATACACGTACTATCAACGTATTATTTACGCGCCGGCATTTTCCTCTGGAAATAGAACCGTTTTAGAGATATCTTCTATATATAACGCGGTCCGCTGTCGCTCGTTCTATCGCTACGCGCTTCTTATATCGCCGCGAGTTCTTGCACTCGTATATTGTCGAGCGTTTTATTATTTCTCCGTTACGTTACCCTATGTTACCCTGTGCTTTCTATCGTCATGCAATTTAACTTCACGCGTTATATGGCCGTACAATCACGAATTCTATTACCGCGCGTTATATCGCCGAAATATATCGTGCTTGTTTCGCGAGAAAAGCGCAGGTAACGAAACCGGCGGATAAATCGATAAAAAAATCACGAGAAAGTTTTATCAGGAGAACGTAAAGAAATGTTAATTCCCGCGCTATAAATAACCGGGGAAGATGAATATAATTTTGACATTTCGTGGCCGACACGGGAGAAATGTTTTACGATCACCGGATTGTTTTCCGACTACCGTTTTCGAATTCGTCAGTCCGATTAGAATAACAATTAATCAAACACTCCCGCGGAAAGTTTTATCGCGATCAGATACCGCGGTTGTTTCGCTTATACAGATATTACGATCGAATTGAACGGTTCATTTGATTATTTATCGGTCGGATTAATTGTAGTTGTTCACGGGTACACTCGTGACGATAACGGTATCAGAAACAAAGGGGACAGTATGAAATACAAGTTTGTTTAACATACGTTGCATGTTAACACAGGCATAAATCGGGAAACCGATCTTAGGCGGAATTTTTATTATTTATCGCGTATTATATATTATTATATGCTATGCAGCGAGAAATATATTGTGTACATGTAGAAATGAAAGCAACAATATTTTGCATGCTATTAAGTATATTTAACCACTTGCACCCCTTAATCTCTGTTATCTATCAACTTCTTAATTAATTTACAAAATAGATAAAAAATTGTGCAGTCGATAAAATGTATTGCAATAGTACAGGTCGCGTAGCAAATATATTTTCAATTTATTATGTGTAGTAGACAAATAAAAATATATATATCAACCAATCTATTTATCTGAAATATTTATACCTATATTTATACCTTTATCTGAATTATTAATACTTATATGAACAATAAGGGGTAAACATATATAGCTGCATATTATACAAACACTTACAACAATAAATGAACATGACATAACATCGACAAAACTCTTAAATGAAATATTAAAAAATAAAGTAAATGAACTTTAATGAACATGAACAAATTATAAATGGTAACAATTGTGTATACATACTGTATGTATAAATAGCCAATTATATACACGTAGTGTATTTATAAACACCCAATCGCGCATACATAATGTATGTATAAATAGCTACATCTTTATATTTTAAAAAGAGAAGCGGATCTTCGTTTTTATTTTTATAATCCAAATATACGAATACATTTGTTCCTCGCTGTTTTTCAAGAACATTACAAAAACCTTAAAACTCATAATAAAAGCGTAAAATAATAAAAATAGATAACTTTTTAAAAATAATTAATAAACGTTCACGAGTTATTTCATTGAAATTATTGTTTCTAATAAAACTCACACTTTTTGATTGCTTCAATTTTTGCTTGTACAAATACTTTTGTCTATCGCTGCTAATATCATTTAACACTAGAAGCACCGGCATTAAATGCATGCTTACTTCAAAACTGAAAATAAATTAGCACAATAAATAAATATTGCAGCATCACCTAACATATACATTTTGACAAAAGGACGGCAATTTTGTAATAGAAAATGCCAAATCCGAAACCAGTCATTTTGACTAGTTGACAGTTCTAGTGTTAATATTATGGCATACTAATTGTCGCTCCAATGACGATTCGTAACGATTCTATTTCAATCAGCGCGGTTTCCGACTAGACGTAGTAATTCGTCGCCAAAATTAGCTACCGAACGAGAATTAATAAATGTCAAAGTTTACGTATCGATTTTGATCGGAGTTCCGCGCTCGACGAATAAATCTAATCGAAATCGCGAGAATCGTTCGGGTCAACGACTCCATGATCTTCGCCTTCGTTGTTGTCCCTGTTGTTCGTCATTGATATCGAGGTCGTACATAATCGCCGCGATTCGTATGCCAAAAGATTTCGACACGCGCGAACAGATGCTGCTGTTACACCATGAAACGTACAACTCTACCAGAGCCATATTATCGAGGTATAAACGTGCACGCGAGTTCACGCGAACTCGAAACGATTGATAAGGGATGCGCTTGTTTTTAAATCGGCAGTGAACGCGCGATATCGAGAAAAGATACAGCTGTACCGATCATCCCGTGCTCTTTAACGAGAGAATGACCGAGATTAACACTAAGCTACCAAAGGGGTCGAGTGACTCTTTTCCTACATCAAACGACAATCGTTAAGATGGTTTTCTTGACATGTGTGTTGTCATCGAGACAATGAATCTGTTGGGATATGGTGAGATTATTTATTTAAAAATAAAATAAATCTAGAATGTTCTTTTGATGAAACTAACTTCATTATAAACGACTCGGAAGGACGTCTTAACTGTTCAAGAATCGAACTAGAAGCGAAGAGACTTTTCTAAGATGCACAGTAAAACGGGCACCCATCTATTGAGGAAAAATAACGGCCTGGGTCTGCAACGCTTTCGCCCGAATGGCCCTTAGGTATACACATGACCTGCGGCTCAATGACTCTGGTAACAGCGTCAAGACTTTCTACTATTGTAGACCCAGTGACTCTCAACATAGATTTATTTTTGCTAATTATCAAATGATAATTCAACAGAATCAATAAGTGTATTCATTTATCACCGGTTGAAAGTTCTAGTGTTAATGATCGGTCTCGTTAAAGTTAGGACACGGTAATATTCGGTGTTAGGATATTAGGATGTGATACAATTGAGAAGGTAATGGGATGTATTGTATCGGGACGCGAGGGTAATTGCATGTAGAGCTGTTGAGGTGTGACAATAAAAGAACCCGATAGTATGGGAAAATGATAGATTGAGACGTGACAGTATTAGAATGTCGGGTAGTATTGGGACGTTACAGCATTAAGATGTGGTACTGTTAGCACGTGAGGTAAAACTGGAACGTGAGAGTGTCGAGGCATGATAGTATCGGAACATGATAATATTGAGACATGGTAGTATTAAAACGTGGTAGCATCAGAACGTCAGGTAGTACTGAAACATGGGATAGTATTGGTAACGGGTATGATAGTATTGAGACATAGTCTGTGATAGTATCGAAAAGTGAAAGCATCGAGACACGGGAATAACGAAAGAAAATAGTATCGAAACGCGACAATAACGTTACGAAGCAACAATGCTACGCGACAATGTCCGTACGCAACGATAATTGGTTCGTGACAGAAAGTGGCAATATAGAACGAGGTTATACCGAACGTAGCGACGTAAGTCAAGGGACAAGTGGAGCATCGCGTATGAATGATTGCTCGTCCTCCCGGTATCAATTAAAGCGAATAAAGTTGCATGAAAATTCAATTGAAAACCTGACAATTTTCCAATTAAACACAATGCGACCGGTTAAGCGGTATTGAACGAGCCGACACATAACGACCGGCTCTTTCCCGCTGTCCGAACGAACAATTCGTTTCCGTGGTGTTTCCAGGAAGAGGAGATTAATAAAATGCCCCGAAAACAAGTTCCTAATCGTACGACACATGTGAACCGATCCTACCTTCGGTTGACACGCGGACATTTACTTTTCTTCGTAATACCCGAATCGACGTTGCTCAATTTACTATACTCCTTCCTAATTGATCGCCGTTCACTCACCTACACGCAACGCGATCGAGACAGGGATATTTATGTAAAACGTTCGATCGGTTTATGACTTTCTTGTTTCGAGTCATGAAATCTACGGGGACACACTTTATCGAATATAAAATTTACTAATATACGTAACCCCTTGCGCTATAATCGTGAGCTATACTTCTAACATGTATCCGCCGTTCAAAGACGGTAAACCTTCCATACATTTTGAATACGATCGGATCTTCAATTTGAGTCTGATTGCAATTTGCATGATCGAGTAAAACAGTCTCGAGAGTCTCGAACTTTCTTTAGCCACCTTAATGTTGCAGCAGCGAATACAGTCAAACCTGTTTTTGTGCGGTGATATTTTATGCGATTTCTTTTTTGTGCGACTTACTTAAGAAGTAAATGGCTCACATCTTCGAGCGACGAAAGCAATTTTGAACCAAATCATCGCAAGAAGATGCACTTTTTGGAATACGACGAGTAACAACGAATTATGTGCAGCCTGAAAATTTCTCCACGCGAGTCATTCGCTGCACACCTCGATTAAGTTAGCCGGACATATGAAAATTGTAACATTATGGACGATTATTTTTTTCAATTATTCTTTCTTATTAATTTTATATACCATTAGATAATGAATACATTTGTATTTATGCATTTTATAACACTTATTTAAATCTATATTATAAAAGGGATTTTAAAGAAAATTTGCATTATTTTATTGTTTTTCACGACTGTTTACGCAAAAATGGACAAAAACTGCAAATTTTGAAGGGTTGTCATTTTTTAACATATTTGAAATCGGCAAAATGATGACTTAAACCCTCCCCTAATTTCGCAAAGACTATATCATATTTTGATTAAAACAAAATCACTGATAGTGAGATCAAAAAGTGATCGATTCGGAAGAACACAGAGATCTACCTTTTTAGGTACGTTTGCGTCTCTATACGACTTGGATAAAAAAATGTCACCGGAAATAAAACATCCTCGAAAGCCCGACTGTTCTTTCGCGTCTAAAGAGTTTATTGATCGGGGAGGTAATACATTTTTTGATCAAAATAAGTTCGTCTTATTATTATTTTGTTTCGACAAAAGCGTTTTGGTATCGAGCCAGAAACGAATTCACGAACAAACGGGACGATGCGTGTTGCGCTCGTTGCAACACGATAACGAGCTATCCGCTCGGTTTTTTCACACAGATAATTGCAGCATCTGCTTTCTGGAGCGGCCGTTGCATTTGATACGATCGAATCGCTTCGAGTTGCTCGTTTCTTTCATGCCGCCTCGCATAATCTCGCTATTATTAGGCGACCGTCTATTCTCGGAAGCCCCGGCTTCCCGATCGAACGAACGAAGCGTTTTCGGTTTTCCGGATTTCACTGATCTTTCCGGCCGACGGAAGTCCTTCGCTCGGAGACTTCGGTGGCACTGCAGTTTCCGGGGTTTCGGGACGTCGAAAATGTTGAAACACTCGAGACGGAATTTTTTAATTTTAGAACCTCGCGACACCCGGAGCTTTTTCGAGTCGAGATTAAAATTAGATCATGAAACTTGGTGCTTGCGTCGACAGAAAGTACCCGCGGTTAAAGGGTTAAGGGTCTTTAGAGATGGACAACTGATTTTACCCATGATTGGAAAAAAAAATGTTTTCACGAGCCGGACGATGTCAAATTATAAATCGATTAATTAATCGCGGCTCGGGACACTATCTCTTGCTCATCGTGAAATCGTAGACGGTCTTCCTAATTGATTAGAAACGAGCCAACTTCCTTTCTGATGAGTCTCGTATCCGTGCTCAATTAACTATAGCGCTACCAACCGGTCAAAATATCCACTTTAGAGTTTGACAATTTATATTACAAAATTTGCTTATAATAATGAAGTTACATATGTTAGGTGATGCTGTAGTATTTATTTCTTTTCCTACTTTATTTTCAATTTTAAAGTAAGCACGCATTCAGTGTCGGTAATTTTAAAATTAAACTACATGGTATTCCGTGTCGTCCACGAAATACCTAAAAAATGAAATTCGCCTATATCGAAACGATGAAACATCCACCGTGTAGACGTAACGAGAATTGACTGTCACCGGTATTTTCCTAATGTAGTTGCGGCATTGCTAATTACCAAGAGAAGAAAAAAAGACCGGATTACGCTTAAAAATATCAACGAACGTCTCGGTTACTCAAACTTTACGCATCCTATTTAATTTATTGCCCGATAGCCGTGTGTTGTACGAAAAAAAAAAAAAGAAAGAGCGGAATCAGCTACGAGGTCAACCGTTGTTATTATTAAAGAAGTTTATTTTTATGCTAATTATCGTGGATTAGTTTTCGCTCGGAACCGGCACGGTTTGGGAATTTCGACGATAGTCCCGGCGATAGTCGGGAGGTATGAAGAAACATACTCCGTCGCTTTATCGCGGCTCCTTCGACACTTGAAACAATAGTCGAATGGAAAATTATGCTCGCTCGTCGATATCGTCGTGAATAAATATTTGAACGAACTATTAGTCCCGGTCCGGTGGCCGGGGCCGATAAACGCGTCCAGAAGCCGACAAATGTTTGTCCGATTTCGAGCGATCGATCTCTCGACGAAAACGGGAACGCCGGTCATGAGACCGCTCGTTTATCTGGCATCATGGAATTTTGTAAATAACTCGAATTATCTCGTTCTCGATCGTCCCGGTCGATCGAGTCGTCTCACCAGCCGATCGCTTTCGGATAAATCGACATTTCTTTCGCGCGATCCATCGATAAAACGTCGAATTCGTTGTTTTCGACGCAACTAACCGGCCAGATTTTTAGTTCGATAAACCGATCTCCTTTTATCGTTCTTTCACGAGTACACAGATATCGCAATTAGCCGGATCGCTATCTGTGTGTCTATGGGAAATGATTCTCCCCGGACCGGTATCTACGATCTTCGTACACTTATCGATCACGGTGATCGAACAATCGAGAAACGCGATCGGGGCTACACCGAACCCTATTTGGTATTTGCGACAATTTCGAGTGCACGGTGGTTTCAAATTTCCGGTAACGATGGAGAAGCAACAGGTCGATTTCCGACCAACGATTCGGGAATTTTATCGAGTTATCCCGAACCACCAGACAGAATTTGGCTGGTTCATAACGCGACAAAGTACATACCGAATTTTCGTGGCACAACAACGAATTTCTCAATTTTATCGGTCTTCCAAATTTCAAGTCCTCTTAATCTACAGATAATTTGGCCACTTCTGAAACTTCCTATTTCGGACCTGGGACTTTGGAACTTCGGGAGTTTTGCCAGTTGCCGTAATTCAAAATTTCGTTCGGGACCCGATGATCGACGAAAAAAATTGTTCGAATTGCTCGTACGACCAAACAGATCAACGGTACCGAATTTTTCGACTAAAGAGATTAAGCGTAGTACACCGAAGTCACGTCTTGATTATGTAAATGCAGCTGCGTGTACATTATGTTTTAAAAATAAATTTTATCGCTCTTTGAACGTGAATCGAAGTAAATTTCATGTACGTTGCAACGTGAACGATGCTCGATAATTTTTACTCCCTACTGATCACCCTAATTACTCGAGTATAATGTACTATATCCCAGTTATGTTAGTATAGTATATCCAAGTTATACGAGTATGATATATGTATTATATCCGAGTTACGTCTGTATAATATACTCTATCCTGGTTACACGAGCATAATGTATTTTATTCCAGTAACGCGAATATCATAGTTAGGAGTACACTAATAGAAAAGCAAAGCGTTAACACTAGAACTACCAACCAGTCAAACTGACTGGTTTCGGGTTTGGCATTTTTTATTACAAAATTTTATTGCCGTCCTTTTGTCAAAATGTCTGTCATGTTTTATTGAGCCAATGAATGGTTGTGTATGTTAGGTGATGCTGCAATATTTATTTATTTATTTTTCTACTTTATTTTCAGTTTTGAAGTAAGCGTGCATTTAATGCCGGTGCTTCTAGTGTTAATCGATATCGGAATATGGAATCCCGCAGCATCGAATAATCCGTCGGATAGATCATTGATAGCAGTGTGTAGGTCGAAAAATAGCGAATGGCCTGTCTCTAGGAGTGTAACAGAGCGAGGTACCCTTTATTGAATTCCAGAGCGTTATTGGCCGCTGTCGAAGAATTTATTAGGGCGAACCGGAGACTCGATTCAGCTACGCTGGCGAACGTGAATGAGCAAACGGGATGGTCAAGAGCGTCGTGATCAATGATACGTCCCTTACGAATCGCGAGAGGGAAACGGAAGACCACGTGCCGGGGCCAAAGTTCCTCTATACTTATCTACTCCGATTTCTTGTGCATTTATTTACCAACATTCGTGACGCTGCATCAGCGAACCGCCAGCTTTCGAGAAACGCTGCTAAACAGGCCAATAAACCCGTGATCCCTCGCGTCGTACATCACTTCGAACGTCTCGTTTTTCCTATTTTCCACTGTTCGTACGCGACGGGGAGTTTCCGCAGGTCAAAAAGAAACCGAAGATCTAAAAGTGTCTGTCTTGTAACATGCGGCTGAAACCATTGGCGTAACTAGGATTTTTCGCTCGGGGAGGCGTTACCGAGTCTCTCGTTATTTGGCAAAATCGCGAATATTCGAATTCCCCAACTCCCGAACACGCTCTCAGGTTCCTAAATTTTCATTTCCCCAAATTCCCAAATTTCCAAATACTCGAATCCTCAAAATCCCAAATTTCCAAATACTCGAATCTCCAAATTCCCAAATTTCCAAATTTCCAAATTCTCCAATTCCCTACTTTCCCATCGCCGAGTCGTTAAATTCTCCGATTTCCAAATTTTCGAATTCCAGAACTGTCGAAACTACGAGTATCCTAGCAGATTACTACATACGAGACTGTAGGGGCTGGGATATCGCTGATCGCCATCCACTTACGCCAATGGTTAACGCGCATTTCCAGGAAGGACTTCCGTTGAAAAGAACAAAAGAGGCTTGGCCGAGGTGCAGGAAACGTCAACGGCGTTTCGAAGATTCAAGGAACTATCTGTCGTCGTTGTAGCCTCGTTAAGATCTAACACGCGCGAAACGAGAACGTTGGTAGGAATTACGGTGCACTCTCTTTTCGCTAACACGATCGACCAGTTAATTGCCGTCGAACTAAAAGTCAGTTAAAAGAGTACAACGCGAGAAAAGTGAGCGCAGTTTCGCCGGTAGCGAGTTACGAATCGACCGGGGTGATCGAATCAAGCTATACGAAATAAACATTGCAACGTAGTCGGGCAAGTTCCACTCGCGAACGAGGCGTATGGAAATTTCGGAAACCGATGTTGTTTCGCGACGAAACGTCACTGGTATCGCGGGATAAGCGTCTTTTCTGATCGCCGAGCAGAAAAAACACAGATGTCTTGCTCAATTGCGATTGATAGGGCCGAGAAATCGCACGATAAGCCGCCGAACGGACGTTGACGCTGGCCCGTCAAACGCGTATCGTCGTGCGCGACGAGTGCGTTTTCGCGTCCAGCAAATTGACACCGTATGGAAAACGCGCACGTGTTGTCGAGCACGTGCAAAGGAAGAGTGAGTGCGCGTGCGCGAACCTGGAAGGCGGGAAACGCGCCACGCTTTCGTACCGAACAAACCACGCACGCACACACGCTCGCTCGTACACGCACGCGCTCCCATCTACGTGAACTTCTAACACGGGCGCGTTAACCGCACCGTGACGAAGCACGCGCGTCCGGTTAAACGCGATTTAACGAGATACGTTTTGGTCGGTTGATTACCTTTGCTCGTGGGGCCGGCGTGACGGGGTGTCGAAATTCCAGCGATCGAGGCGAAACGACAGCAACGGATGCCACGCGTGTTCGTGGCCGTGTGGTGCGCGTCTACTAACAAGGCGCGAGCGATGTGCCGGAGAATTAGCAGCGCGATCAGCGTGTCCCGTCGACCGTGCACGGCTTCCATCGGTCACCGATAACGACCGAATGCCAGATTGGTCCGCCACGAGCGGAGAGGATCGTCCCGTTGGACGCTCGCTACCACTCGCCACGCCACAGGATTACTCCCGACGATATATCGTGCCAGACGCGATACGTCGTCGCCTAACGAGCCTACGATTCTGCGATACTCGGCCGACGTCGAATCGCCCCGAACGATCGACTCGCGATTTCCCGCGCTTTTCTTCGCCCTCGACTTCCTACGCGGAATCGATCGTCCCGCGACAAACGATCGATCGATATTCGTCCACCGCCGTGGACGCGTAGAAATAGACTGCGCGGCCCGTAAGTGCCGTCGAGTTCGATCCAATAGAAAGGCCATTGGTTCTTGCTCGATTTTTCTCCTTCCGAAATGCGAGTCGATCGATAGATCTACCGGTTTCGTTGTTTCTCTGATTTTCGGAAGAATCGTTGTTTGACTATTCCGGTGTCAAACTCCGAGCGAGCTCTATCTGTGCGTACTGCACGAGGTAAGGGTGCCTTTATACTGAGCGAGCGAGAATCGAAACATATCGAATCGAATTGCACCAAATATGCGTTTAATTATAGAGCTGAATACGCGTCGACACGCCGATATGCTCGTTCCCTCGTGAATTTGAACGGGACTGTCCAAACGCGACGACAGTGAAAGTGTACGAACTCGCTTTTGTCCGGTTAGTTCTTTCACCGGTTGTCGATTCTGTTTTTAAAATTACCTTCGAAATCTTTTTTTCTTCGCCATCTCTGAAACTTATCACCGAGCAGCAGTTATGTTCGCATAGGAAAAAATTGCTCAGAATCTTGACCTTCAGAACATGAACAGAGTCATTGAAATTAGCGAGGTGTTTTCTTACCTGGAGTAATTATTTTGATTCCTGCTAACCTAACGGACCGTTCAATGAAACGAATTAAAAATCGAACATACGTTCTCCCTACGTACATACATGTTTCGTGCACGTAACCCGACATGGAAAATCCGACTAACATTCTGCAACGACGACGCTATTTTGTTTCTTGTCAAAGTCTTCGCGGTTCGATCGCCGCTTTTTATTATTTTTCCCGCTGCAGATACGCGCATAACAAAACGATTATAAAAAGTAACGGAGCAACGGGTTCGCTTGGATCGAATCGTATAAAATCGAATCGAAAGTTGACTGGGCGAGTCTAAACGCAGCCTAAATCGACGCATCGAATCGAGATCGGCGGTCGTTCATGCGAGACGAGGCCGCGATTCACTCGACTCGATCGAGAATCGAAACCGACGAACACCTACGGTCGAATCGAACGGTCGCGCGTGAAAACGTTAATGAGCGGGCTCGTATGCACACCGCGCGCACCACGAATTCCGTCGATCGTCGATAAGAAGCGTGGAGTCTGGAGGCGATTGTCCGATAACCCGTTTCAGCGGAGATTGTGCGACCACCGAACCACATGACAACCCGTTTTCGACGTTTCCAATCACGACGCGGTGATAATCGGATCGATGACGTAACGCTAGAAGAAAGGTTCGTTATCGTGTAAGTAGCTAAACACAGATGGACATTTACCGATAATGATTCACTAATCGTAACGAGAGGTTAAACGCGTCCTTGCCCCTTCCAATTCCACGGTAACGACGTTAAGAATGCGCTCGATGCGACGAACAGGAACGCGTTAATTATGCGTTGTATAAGTATAACGCTCGAACGTTGCCTCGCACCTGTAACGATTAACGTTTTATCGCGGCAAGCGTCGATATCTACATTTTCGGGAACTGGATGGAAATTAGATGATCGGCAAGTCGATCGATTAAACTGGTTCCGTGTAAACAACTCAAGGCGATTTGCAAGTTTCAACCTCTGGTAATTCCCGCGTGGTACGGGGAGGCGTGCCCGTGTCTACGTTCGATTACACGTGCACGGAACCCGTTGTCGCAACGCGACAACTCGCGTCACACTGAAATGCACGGTAATTCTCTCTTTGTCGCGTTCATTTATCTAAGAATACTTTTTCGCACGCTCGTATCGACGGCAAGGCATCTTTCTACGCCAGTTTTAGATCGGTCGATGCGGTTTCGGTCGCGACCGACTTACGCGCGATAATTCTCGTTTACAGGGATCTATTCTCCACCGCTTTTACCGATGATTGGTCAATTCGCATAATCCGTCATAATCGACAAGTTCACACAGAAACCCGCAGCTGTACCGAAATGCACTCACGTATGCGTCATGATCGTCGCTTTCACACTTGCACGGCTGGCAGCTTGGTGTCGTCCGCTTCGTCCGAAAAAGTGAACCAACAGAGGGCGAGCGCCATGGAAATGAACCGGAAATCGCGGCTAGCCGGAGGGACACGGAGAGAGCGGAGGGAAATGGCGGCAACACTGGTGGTGTTGAGAAAACGCGCCGCGGCAAACAACGACGAACGAGGAATTATCGCGCGACGTTGTGGTTACGATGTGTTCCGCCAAAGTTTCCTTCTGTTTCCTGTACTTCGTCCCTCCTGTTGCACGGTGGCGCTTAAACGAAAGAGCAAGTTTACGCTTAAGGTAGGTCGCGCCAAGAATATACGCCTATCGCGCGACAAACTCCCCGATACCGCTCATTCCTTCGTCACAGAGGGAGGTGGAAGTTAGCCACGACGAGAAGACGAGAAGACGATGTGAAAACAGTCACACGACCACGTACCCCGAAACTAAGGGAAACAAGTTTCCCGATTACGTTTAAACGGCCCAGAAATTGTTTCTTTTTTTTTTAATGCTTCGTGAGCGCACCGCGCAGGCGTACATTTTTCGGCGCGCATAGCCTTTCACTCTGATGCAGTCTATCCTTGATACTTGACATTTTATCGGTCTCATTATTTCGTATACTAATTGAACGAGTTCACCAAAGTGTTCGGTAATTCAATTTGTATCATGTGGTCACAGGTACACACGAATATCTCACAGAACTCGCGTTCGAGTTTACTAGATCCGAGGCAAGTGCTCCGTTTATTTCGCGTAACGATATATTGCGAGGCGATATAACGCGCAATCATATAACACAACACCGTAGATGCGTCAGTCTGACGGAAGACTATTCGTCGAATGAAACAGCAAGATACGTACGTTTATTAAATTCTCCCGTATTTCATTGCACGCGCATGTTATAAGTTTTTCAGTAAAAGTTTCGTAGAAGAACGTGAAATTGTTAAAAGGTCCGATAACGATGACAATCGTCTGTGATCGCGTCGAAACCAACGCAATGTGGCAATAATGCAAACTGCTTGGCGTGTTATAGTGTTTTATTGCTTATCATTTACTGCGCATTCGTGTGATTTACATACGATGTTGGTTTAAAGTTTAAGAACGCAGAACACTGTTGCGAACCGAAACGAAAAGCGTGATCGTGGGAATATATAGGGAAGATACATAATGCTAATAAATAAACAAGTCAACGCAGTGTTTCAGTAATAAAAATTCATAATTCCTCTTCACAGTTTCAATAAACGTCACCTAATACATTTTATCCTTCTTTGTACCATAGCATACATACACATCGCTCCTTTTTTTTCTCTATTTTTTCTTTTAACATATGCACAAGATCGAGTTGTGTGCACATGTATGTTAAACGTCTCGATCGCATGTATGCCTTGTATTATGCGTACACAATCAATTGTACATGCTCCGTATATCCACCAAGTTCTTTCTGTATCCCCCACTCGTTCCCGCCAAACCCTCACATACATACATACATACATATGGAGAAGAACATGCGCAGACGCGAAATGCACCGTGCGCACGCGCGTCGATAATTTTGATATATTTATGTATACGTAGTCTATTAATGGTAAATGTAATTGCAAGATTTTCCGTAGACTACACGCGTGCGCGCGTACACGTTTCTGGCTTGGATAGCATGTGTACATTATGTTCAATTCAAACCACGAAAAGAAGGAAAAACATTCTCTTGTATGTCGATCGTGGGAATAAAAATATAAGTGTTCGTAATAGTTGTACTAATTAATAATGCGTAGCGTAGTAGTAATAATAATAATAGTGGTAATAATGATAGCAGCAGCAGTGATCGATAGTAGCACTGTTGGTATTTATTTTTTTTCATTTTTTGTTTTCTTTATCGACAGCAACTTTCGTTTCCTTTTTTTGTTACCTACCAAGTAAATCGCGCCCGTCGATAAACGTTACCAGTTAAATCGCAGTATATACAATGTACATACAAGTTAATAACATTTGTTGTATGTCACTCAACAAGATTTTTTTACAATTATTCTTCCTCCGTTTTCCTTCATCTTTATGTGTGTATATATATATATATATGTATATAAGTGAATATAAATATATAAATCCATATTGATCGTATACGGATTTATATAATTATACGTAATAGGCGCGTATGCGATTGTAAATAAAAAGTTATCGTAATATATAATTGAATTACTGTTCTCTCCCTCTCTAGTCGCGATTAATCGGTATTCTTTTCTTTTTATTACTTACACAGTACAAGTGACACGATAAAACTCTGTATTTCGCTGTGGCTCGTGTCGCAATAAACACGTATATGTGTATTTAGTCGAGAATTAGTTTGTGTTAATTAATGTGCTTCGAATCATATCCCAACAGTCAATTCCGGTTAACTAGTTAGAATTAATTTACACAAACTAGATGCATCGGACGAAACGTTCCATTTCTTCTTTATACATTTAGTGAAATGAAACGCTCTTATATGAATCATTAATATATTAATTATAGTCTCTATCTACCAGCTGTATTAATTGTTCATTAATAATCAATATATTAATACAGGAACCAACCCCTGTAAACGTGGGTTCCAGAAAACAGAAATCATTCTATTCGCCTAATTTCAAAATTTCATGTTATACACTATTTTACAATTGCCTACATACTTTTATTTACAATTCTTTATCCGCGACAACGAATCATCTATTTATATAATGTAACCTACTCCACATTCTTTTTACCTATATAATGTATGTACATTTATCGTATATGCAAGAAAAATATCTCTCTGAATGTAATCAATTGGAATTGTATCTTTGGGTTGCGACCAAAAATAGATTTAAGTAACGAGTCGTATTAGGTGGGGGTGTTCTCGATTAAGGATGGTCGATCGTGAAAGACATTGGCTGCGCGTGTAATTTCAAATCGAACTTCATTTCAACGTAAACGTATAGAGTTACGCACGGATGGACTTCGCGCTCTGTGAAAACAGTCGAACTCTCTGATTCAGAGATCTCAAATTTAGAAATCTGAAAATGTCTATCTCTGTAATATAACGGAACACTACCACGAGACTATCTCTATTCTTCAATGTTGATTTCGACCCCCCTGAAAGCGCACAGTTTATATCATCTAAGCGTGCGCAATCTATGCATAAACATCGCGAAAAAACCGACATATGTAACTGTAGCAAAATGTTTTCGTTGTTTTCAATACGTACACTGTACCTCAAAAAATACGCTCGACTAAAAGTACTCTTAAAACGTGGTATTAACGTGGGGACAGCGATTAAAGAGAGCCAGTCATAAACCGTAAGATTGACCATCCTTATTCTAAATCATAATATTTGTATCATCTATGATCGAGATTAACATCTTTGTTTCTTTGTCAATATTATTCGATATGCAAGTGCAAAAAGCATTTTTTTCATTTTTTTTTCCAACATTTTTTATACTGATCAATCTATACTGATTAAGTTAATAAATTCTTCTATCTATAATCTACTATTGACATAGGCAAATGAAATTTGTTTACCTGATGGCATTTTTTTTCATTGTATATATTATATTAGTTTCATAAAAAAAATTAGATACAATTGCAAAAATTCTAAGTACGTCAAAAATACCATCAGGCGATATTTATTAATTTGTGCTTCATCCATTAAATTGTATAACGAAAAAGTACCTTTCCAGACCTTCTCAAAGCAGCAGCCCTATCACAGTGTGGCTCGGAGGTGAAGGCTATATATATTTTTTTCTCCTTAAGCGGGCCAACCTTTATAAAACTGACTCTATTTGTTTAATTTCTTTTTCAGGCGGTTCTTGCGGAGATGGCGCAGTTTCTACGATTTCCGGAATATCTTCCTCATTCTCCTCTTCGATATCTTCGTCAATTGGAGTCAATGTATCTAATATCACAGGCTGAGTCTGTAACAAATTTTATTCGTTATTATTGAAACAAACTACAAACCCGTGCTTAAAAAAAATCTTAAATGCGTGTACCTGCGGTGTTGTGCATCGTTTCATTGCTGGAGCCATGAAACTGGTTATAGTGCTTATTAAGAAGAAAAATCCTGCCATAAAGAATGGAATATTGTAGGTTTTTGTTGCATCGTAAACGGCACCTGCCAAAGGCGAACCAATAATGGCAGCGGCGCCTCTGAATAAAATTAAAAGGCCAAATGCATTTGTCAATTTGTCCAGTCCTAATAAATCTACTAAAATGATTGATGTCAACGAAATGTATCCCGCTGTAACATAAAAATCAGAAAATTATAGTTTTGTACAATTGCTTCGTTAAGGTGGAATACGAGATTGATAATAGAACTCTCACACGCACATATAGCTATTCCAAAAAATATACTCATGACGATGTAAGCGGCATAAGTATGACAAAATGGTGTCGCAGCAACAGCAATTGTAGATATAATTAAACAGATATTATTTAGCAACAGAGAATCTACTTGTGGGAAGTCCGCGATGTATCCACAAGCTACACGTCCTACGGTATTGGTAATGCCAATTATAGACAATAAAAATGATGCAGAATTGCTTTCAATTCCCTGAAAAAAATACACGTTTAAAAACGAGCCGTGCAGGAAACGATACCTCATAACAAATGTACGATACGCGATTGAACTTACATCTAAAACCGCAGCGTCTACCAAGTAAAAAAAGGGGACATACAATCCAGCCATTCCGAACACATTACTAATACCGATCAACAGAAACACTGGATCCTTCAATAAAGATACATCCATCATCGTAGCCAAGGCTTCTTTAAACGAATCCGGTAGCACCAGACAAGGACACAATGGTTCTGGAATGTTGATGACATTTTAATAAAGATTCATAAATTCGTTGTAAGTCTGTCTAAAAAATAAATCATTTACGTTGAGGCGCCTTCTCGACGTCGGTGTCTTTGACGTCCCCACGGACAGATTTTGGTAACGAAATGACACTCTGACGATAATTCGCCAAGGATTTTTGACTTTGATACTCCGGTAAATTAAGTACACTGCCACTGTAAAAAATATCCTTTCTCGATAATGGCCGAATTATTTGTGGTTTTTCCTTTGGGATACTTGATTTGCTAGTCGTAAAAGTAATACTCTCGCCATCCTGTAAAATACACCATCGATCCTGTATCATGTAGTATAGTCATACGTTTGAAGAAAATAGAATTATAAGCAACGTACGTCCACTTCCGCGTTGTTATTCCGAGAGCCCATGACGCTGCTCGTAGAAAGTCTCAAATGTAAACTTTTTCTGATATCGCCGTTTGAATTCAACGTCGTTCTAGAATTCTTAATCGCGCTAAGACTTGGCTTATATCTCTCCCCAGTACTAGTTTTACGAATTCTATCGAAGAATGGTACAGAACCATTTTTGGGTAAACCTTGTACGTGAGTCGTGAAAGCTGGCTGCGAAGCGTTTCTAGGAATAATTGGTTTAAATTCGTTTTCAGACTTTTCTGATGCATCTTTTGTTTCTTTGGTATCGTCGATATTCCTTTTACTCTTCGATTTGGTGGAAATGTTTTTCAAATCCATACTACCACTGTTACTAGTTGCTCCACTAGAAGAGTGTTCTTGTACTTTCACTTCCGATATAGTGGGGAGAGTCGGTACCGTTGGAACTGGTGTTAAAGGAGTTCCTTTGATATTATGATCGAATAAAATATAATTTTAGAACCGCTTATTGAAATATGTATTTCTTTGATTACAGTTATCGTAAATTTTCTTACCAGGCACTAATTGGTCTAAATTGAAGCTAGAATGAACACCAGGATCGATATTAATAGGCATCTTCATTCTTTTTTCCATGGATCCGTCGGGCAACTGTACCATGAAATAAGAACCCCCAATACTCCCACGTTCCATTTGAAATCTTTTCTCTTCCGCCATTCTTTGTAACAGTGGTTTCACGGAAGAAGGTTTTGGATATTCTAACGGTCTCATCATTGCGCCAAACACCTGAAATTGGTCTATCGTTGAACAGCGTTTAATCGGACCTAACTAAGTGTTGTATCGTCGATATTAGATTTATAAGGCACGTACCGCACAATGTAGAATAAGGCCTGCAAGGATCAAATTTGCTCCTTTCCAATTATATGTTTCTAATAACATTGTTGCGAGCGGCGCAAATGCAAATGTTCCAAATCCTGAACCACATACAGCGATACCCGTAGCTAATGATCTTTTGGTTTCAAAATAATAACCCACGCAAACTACCGCTGGCAAATATATTAGACCAAATCCAATTCCTGAAACATGCGGTATGATTAGAAACTGATGCTTAACTTAGAATTAAGTACATTAAACGGTTATCAAATATATATTTCGCACCTCCCATAACACCATAAGTCAACATAAGCATATTTATACTGGTTGAAAACGTTGAAAGTACAAATGCTGCTGCACCTAAAAAACTTCCTGCCATACACACCGCTCTACATCCATATTTATTTGTTAAAGCACTGACAACGGGTCCTGAAAAAATTAATATCTATTAAAATAAGGTATTATTATACTATGAAACAAACAATAGCTTTTATAAAGTGGAAATTTACCAGCACTGAGGTACATGCCAGATAATAATGAGCCAACCCATGCTGCTTTTCCCTTTCCTTCCCCAAAATATTTAACAAATTCTCCCAAAAAAACGCCAAAAGTGTAGGCAATACCATCTACTATCATGTTACACATGAATGATGCAAATACCACAACCCATCCGTATCCACCATCAGGTGGAGGCGGTATGTCATGGTATTCGCACAATGAGCCCCCCTCATCTTCTGGAGATGCTTCGTCACCTGGTCCATCGGTAGTTGTTAATCTCGCATGTTCTTCTACAGAGTATTCACTTTCCGTCTATAAAAAGATGTAATACATTTTTATAAATTATTTGAACATGATTCAATGCATCAAAAAATGAATAAAAGTATTTTGTCAATTAAATAAATAGTATTAATTTTTAGTATATTATCGAAGACAAGAAAATCAATGAAAAGTCATCTTTACTACAAAGTTTGAATGAAAATTTTATAACATCTTGTTGCATCGTAACATTGATATTTGTGTTTTCCTTGAATAGACTATTGGTTGTTCACCTTGAGTGCAGCAAGAAAAAGCTTCCTTTCATGCCAGCACATAAATATATGGTTATATTACTAATCGCTACACAACATTGAAGATAAACTACAAGATAGATAAGAATCCTCAGATATTTCAAAGAATCATGCATATTCAAATAATCTGTGTGCGATATGATAATTTTATGTGTACAAATGAAATTTTTATAACAGCCATTAAAAATTCACTAAATATATGTTACAAAAATGGACTGCAGTGATGAAAACACTATTAAGAAAGATGCTTTCCTAAACATAATGTGAGAATGAACGACCGGGCCGAGCTATAAGATCCTATAACGCAAACGTAAGCACGTACGCATATATGTATATCGTGACTTAATCAGTCTCAGAGATTACGTTTTATCCAAGGTAAAATGGTGTTTCCACCGAATTTAATAAACTGGCGACGGCATTAATTAGTGAAGGAAATGTTCCACCGCCTATCGTGTTCAAAGTAAAAAAGAAAATAGGTCGAAGTAAAAAATCGCTTCTGCTTGAAAGATGTTCTATAATATTACTGAAAGAAAAGACCCATAAGGGACTAATTTGGCAGACATTTCGAGCAAACAAAGAGTTTCCGTACAATGACCTCGAGGATGTCGCCACATTAACGAATTTAAATGTAACGGTAATATATACGAATGCATCACCGGTGGGCGCAATAGTGACTTAGCCGAATGAAAGGTCAGCCTGATCAGCTGATCCACTTATCATTAGAATCGGCAAGACATGCGCCACCTAACGCCAAGGCGAAGGAAGCTCGACGGGAGGTATTGTTTTCGACCTTGTTTTCGTGGCGGTCGGTGCCACATTCGCGACGAATGCAAATGGTGCACACAATCACATAGTGTTACCACAAGTGTACAGAGGTTGTATACGTACAACATGTACGGTGTTCGATCATACTCGTTCCTTGCGTTCGTTGGAAACTTCTATTCGAAAGTGTAAATTACATTGACTGTCAAGGCTAAGTCACGTGTCGTCCCCGAACGACCAACGAAACGGACTACAACGCTTCATAAGGGTGCGTTTGGAATAAACGAGTAGGAGCGTTCGTTCATGCTTGTTTAACATAAACGGCATGAAACAAGATGTTCGATCGTACCAAACAGCTGAACGATAACGAATGTTCGTAGAGTTTATGCGAACCATCCGAATGAACGGTACGACGGAATTTAATTGCATAGAATTTAATCGCGTGGAATCGAATTGCGTCGGATTATTAAATCGTGTAGAACCGTATCACGCGAAATTGAACGTCGTGGAATTGAATCATGTCCGACTGCACGACGTCGAGCTAAATCTCGTTGATCAAATTGTATCGATTCTAATCACGTTCGAACTGAATCATCGAGAAACTAAAGAATGCTCGTTTACGCTCGAACGCTGCCATAATGGGGAGGGGAGCAATAAGCATTCGCCCGCTCAGTGAAAACACACCCTAACGCGCGAGACGAACGAGAGATCTCTTGGAGCAACGCGACTACGAGGTGGCGCATACACGCACGCGGTTATCATACAAACAACGAATCTTCGAAACGTACCGTGCTGATCTTCCGCACGCGACGCGAGCCGTATTGGCTGTACTGCGACTTGTTGAGCGACACGCGCGACATTCTACGATCGCCTTAATGTCACACTTCGCTCGTTCCGCCGTCGGCCTCCACACACTGTGTGCAGAGTTCTATTTTCGTAGTAGTGCGCGCAGCCGCGCGCTGTATGTTCTTTCTTTCCGTGACTTTATCCCACAAGGTTTTTTGCTACGCTACGCAATTTCTGCGCGTTTCAAAACTCCCCCCTGTTGCGATTAAACAGGCGTCGTGTTGCACTCGTCAAAATCCGCTGCCATGTCTCGCACATTCGCGTGCCCTCGTGTCAGCAGCCTTTTATCTGTCTGCCATCACGGGTCCAACCGCCTTTATGCGAATCAACAACGATCAACGACACCGAACAGTGACAAGCATGCACCTCTATGGAACAAACGTTTCTCTTTTTGTCGCTGTGATATCGCGACACGATATACGAGCACGCAACGACGCTTCCCAGAGTTCAGGTCATCGACGAGGCCCAGCCACGGAACGTCGAGGATGCACGCGAACACTGCACACCTCGCAAAATAACACAGCACGCGTTAATTGTCATGATAAGTTTTGCCGGCACAAACGGCTGCCTGTTCTACTGAACGTATAGCTGTTGTGTATCATTACACGCTACGGACATTCTATTTATATACGAACACTCGTAGTATAGTCCTCGCTTCTTCGAACCTCCTCGAACGAAATAACGTTGTAGTTCACGTGTGAAACGTACATTCTTCTGTCATCGTGTTCGCGAATGATTCTCGCGTGGTGCGTACGATGATTCGAGTGATCGTGCCACCAGCCGCACGACGATATATCAATAATACGTACGAACGCTTATTTGGTGATCGGGAACGGAAGATTTAACTTGTACGAAGGCACTGTTATCGTTTCATCGAATTTCGTTTTTAAAGAAGTTTCGAGTGCACGAACGGTTGAATTTTTGTACGGTTGTTGGTAAGAATTTAAGTACTTAACGAACAAAAGGATTCCTTGCGACAACGAGAGAGCACTGAGCCCTCGTTGAAGCGGCACTGATCGTTCGTGCGCGAAAAGTTAACCTATAAATGCGAAGCGTCGCACACGCGTCCCCACCCTGTCACAATTACGTGGCGCGAGACAACCAGACGATACGCGAATTTGCATCGTTCATGGTTCCGAAAGATGCCTTGAATTTTCAAACGAATAACGTTTTATCTTTTTTCTTCTGAAATTTGTTTTCATAGAAACAAAACGAAACGAAAATACGTGTTCGAACAAAGACATCCGAACGAGCAACAATGCGAAACAAACAGATAACTTATTTAGGAATTTCAACGATCGTTCGCGTTAATTTCGTGGTAACACGTAAAAGATCTTGATACGAAGTGATTTGTTCGAAAATAATTTGTGACCTTACAAACGTGCGTTACATAAACGTAAGCTATAAAGTATTAAAGAAGCTCGGACAATGATGTAAACAGTTCGACCGCTTTTTTTCGCGCTTTTTCTTACCGTTTTTCGTATCAACATCGTAAAAAGTGTTAAAACATACCTAGCAAGATAAAAAAAATCAGGATCGTGAAATTTTCAAGAAGGGTTATAAATTAAACGCAATGTTTCTAAACAGTATCGTAGCAGTGGCTAGAGTTAAATTCGTTTAACAGAAAAATTTTGAACGTTTAAATCGATAACGCGTAACGGTGATGGGCAGATGTACCGGCCAAAAATTTTATGGACACGAGTACGCACTTGTATATGCGCAGCGAAATTGATAATCGAACAAGTACAGCATAAAATTCAGAATTAAAAACTTATATTACCAATTTCAAAAATTATGAACTTGCGAAGCCTCGTCGAGAGTAACATACGCGAATTCTGTTCTGATCGGTGAACGCTTTTCGCACATCCGTGTACCGCGCCCTCGCGGGCTCAATTGCCCATCACTAGCGTGCGTGTAACAGTGATACAAGTTAAAATTAAACCGCGTGCGAGCGAATGAAAGCTATCTGACGTTTCATTTTATTTGAAAAGCTGTACCAGGCCTCGTCAAGCATCAAGAGCACAAAAATAAGTAGCTCCGTGACATTGCGCTACTCACAAGGCCATAAACCTTTTCATTATTCCCCTGTGAATTCAAAGGGATACATAATTTCGTGCGTTACAGAAGAAATTACATCGAGTGACCGACACGATGCAGCTCAATGTCAATCGGCTCTGTTTAAGCGTGAATGATTCACATCAACCGGCACGTAACTGTGCACAAATCGGCAAATTATTTATTAACGAAACAGCAGCAACTTGAACTTACATTCAGTATATCGATACGATGGTCCGCGTTAGCCATTAGTCTGGTGTGCGTGCACGCGGTGGAGAGCTTTTATTACTTTTTTTTTTTTCTAACGACGCCCAGAGAATCGAACCCACCTCGGAACACGAAGTTTATGCAATTTTTAGAGTTAGCCGTTTCGAAACGTTACCTCGCGCAGCAAATATTTGCTGGCAACGCTCGTGCTTCACGATGAAAGTGACAGTTTCCACTGTGATGGTATCAGGTGGCTTCGAGAAGTCACGTTCAAGATCGAACAATCGAATGATAGTCGAACGAGAAACACTGTGTATCGTAAAGTGGCCATACCCGTAGCGTGACACTGCCGCTATTAATCGAAGTCTCGATGCTTACACCACCATGAAATCGATCTCGTATGCGAGAGAACCGAAAATATCGTATTATCGAGATTACCAACGATACATGGAATCGCGGTTAATCGATAGCCGATCCACGATGATGGCCGTCTCGAACGAAAATCACCGACGATCGAATTACCGCGACGAACAGCGGAGAAGAGGCACGAAACAAGGAGGGGGTACTAAGTAAACATTGTGAAGATGATCCCGAGTCGTGTGTCAGTGGTGGAAACAGTCGAAGAATAGGCACGATAAAAGGGATAATGGTAGGTACAGGAAGAGAATGGTACCACTGTACGTAAGTAACGTCGATCACGCGAGACCCACTGTGCAATACTATTCCACGATACTCGCGTGTTGTTCAACGACGCTTATGAATTAATTAGATAATAACCAGCGACAATTAACGTTCAACGCGCACGAGGCAGATGAAAAACGCCATCTGCTTCTCATCTGCGTGGAAAAATTAATAGCGAGACGTCCACGAGGATGAGTAGATGCTAGCGAATTCGATTCACGATAAATGACGAAATATTGCTTATTTTTCCTCTTGATCCGTAACTAATGCCCCGAGATAACCACCGACAAATAAAATGTTTTTATTCGGCATAACTGTATGATTTCAGATTTTGTCGATTAAAAATTTACAAGTTGAGATGTTCGAAACTCGAGAATTCAAAAATTAGTATCTAGGAAATTGATCGATAATTTGAATTGGAAAACTGAGGGATCCGACGTTCGCGAATTAGCAAAAATTCACAATGATCGCGGGAAAACATCTGGTTCCCGTTTTCCTGGAAACGTCAGCTAACGACGCCTCATTGAAATGAGTCAGAAAACATAAACGAGCCGCACCGCGGTGATATTTCCCTGAATCGCAACGGGGCATTGTTTACGACGATACGTTAGCCTCTTCTTTCTTCGTTTGTCCCAGTTTGCTTAGGACGCAAGATACTAGAAGCACGCGATAAACAGCGAGTGCATACAATCACAGAAGGGAAGAGCAACGTTCCCGTAATATCGATGAATCACATATTGACTATATGTGCGCTTCAAATTATCACAACCCTATTTGAATTGCCGCGGTGATAATATTTTTTTCGGCCTCGTTTTCGCGCGCGTTCGTTACATCACGATAGAGTTTGGAAAAATTTTAGCGGAAGATGGTGGAATCACTGGTCGACACGGTGATGCGTTCGAAAGCTACATATATCGATAAATCGCTGATATCCCGAAAATATACAATTCGAGATACATAATCGAACTTAATTGATCCGAGAGAATTATGACAATTTACCGTTGCTTTTAATCGCGATGATTAATCGTATGTTTGTTCTATCGTTATCGCAGGGACGCGACTGTAAAATCTCGTTAATTACTCTTCGCAATAGAGGTTATGTATCTGAAATTGCCTACGAAATATCGAGGTTAATCTACCGACGTCCTGCGCTTCGAAACAGTAGAACGCAGTCGGTCAAATTGAATCCACCGACACGTATTAGTACTTACAATTTAATGATAGCAGATCGAGTAGTCCGAGGATAAGAGAAATACTCGACATCGATACAGAACGATAACGAATTCAACAAACACTCAAAAAGATAAGATGTTCGCACGTAATAAAGTACATTATAATCCGTGGCTCGACACCAAACGATCGTAAACTGGCACGTGATACGGTCTATGTCGAGCAACCAGGTACAACTCCACCCAAATGATACGACTCGATATTTCACACGCGATATGTGTCTTCCGTAACGCTGCGCAACCGACGTATTATCGTTACTCTCCTCTACGCTTACGCTACTTTCACTCGTGATTTGTAAAGTTTTGCCAAAAACGCGCCGCACTGCGCGAATCGCCGATTAACATTCAACTGATAGACAGTAGGAAAAGCACGCCCACCGATCGGTGATCGCCGTTTCGTTATCGATTTAAATGGATTTACGCCAACTAAAGAGAAACGGTACTAAACTGGCATTAAGTGGCGGTAGATCACGTGGTGATCTATCGTTTTCGATGAAATTGGATTGTTGGATTTACGCGCACGAAAGGGGGATTAAACGTGATCGCCGTTGACGAGAGATATAAATATGCCGTTTGAAAAATGACAGATCGACATTAAGGTAGTTCGATGGTATTTGTACGATCGGTAAGAAAAGACTCGATTATAGTCGCGATTCGAGATTCGATTGTATTGGAAGAACATAGCGGAGGATAAACACAGGACGGACAATCGCAACACAATTTCCGTTAGTAAGTCATTGCTTTGTTTCGTTTTACATACCTTATTCTTTGGCGACATTGCACGACGGCAATTGTATGACCGGAACGTCCTATATCTGAATGAAGATGAACACCCTCGCGATGAGAGAGAGAGAGGCGAATGAAAGGGAGAAAAAGAGAGATGGCGGGACTCGCGCCACCTGAGTGGACAGCGTCCAGCTGTGGTACAAGAAACGAGCGATATGAAAATGCGCGCTGCTCAACCACCGGCTGACTTATCGCATCGCGGACGTGGAGTCCATCCGATTCCCCACTCTATGAAAACCTCCATCTCACTTCATTTCCCTTACCGAGTCTTCTCGTTGTCCTATCGTCTCGTTTTGCGCGATGTCTTTCTCTCTCTTTGTTCTACGATTTCCCTCTCCTTTTCTGTTTTTCTTTGTTACACGATGACTGGCTGTATTCCTTCCGCTACAGATTACTCATGGATGCGACGCCGCGCGGACGTACACAAAACGTGCAAAGCGAGCCTATCGAATAGGTACAAAGTTCTAGCTGCGTGCACAAGTATGCACGAGATATCTCTCTAGGACAGATTTCCAAAACAAGCTAGAGCCTCTCGTTACACGTTACAACACGACGGATTCTTAGACAAAATCGGTCAAGGTATTCGGCAAACATATTTTTTACGCAACCCCCTTACCTTCGGACGTTACCGTTCTCGAAGATAGCCCTTTGGAAAATAACGCGCGACACGAGTGTGTCCCGAATCGTTCGATAGTTCCCGAAAATGACTCTCGGACCATAATGGTTCGAGAACTGCTCCGCAATTAAGATCTATTAGCAACGAAGAAATATATTCACCGTGCTGTCACTATACCAATAAATACTTATGTACATGCGCTATTCGACAAATAACCTCAACGTATTTGGCGTAAATAGGAACTCTCGCACGGACGGTTCCGAAAGTTTCCGATGGTTCTCGCGAAGCAGAAGTTATTTTCTAAATTAAACATTTCACAGTGTTTCGTCATCGAAGGAGACCCAGCGTGGATGCACGAATACGTGTCTGTTTTATGACGAAAATAGAGTGCCAAATCGTAACGTTTGGTTCTGTGTAGTCTCACGTGTGCAAACGGCCGGTCATACACGACCGACCGTTCTCTACGATGAATTCTACCGACGTGCAAAGGTGCGTTCAATGAAACCAAATAAAAAGAAAAGGAATATCGCGCGATATAATTCGTAAACGAGGAAAACTCACGATGTGGTTGACCGTAGGTTTAGTCTTGATCTGCAAGCCATCGTCGTCACCGATCTGCTCCCCGATCTGTTCGCGGCTGCTGGCGGGGCCCATTTCGGCGCCGCGGCGCCTGTTTGGGACTCGGTTGTCACTGTCTTAAACCGATCGAAAACACCCGCGGCTAACGATCCCGGTCACCCCGGTCCTCGTGGACGAAGGACGACGCGAGACCGACGCGATCACCAGCCGGATGACACCTCGTTCGGGTGGTCCGGTGCGCCCGTTCTCGATCTATAAACCCTCCATCGGCGTTGCATGAAATCCTGGAAGCCGTGTCCGCTCGACGACAGCTTCTTCTTGGACGTTGATTTAGTCCATCGGTCCGGGCGACACGACACGATGATCCTCAACGATCTTCCCACGATCGTCGCGGTCAGACGTTGACGGCACGTCACCGGTCGTTTCTGTTCCTATTGCGACCTATTCGATGTTGCTGCGACACGACCGCCACCACTGGAACCAATTTCAGATCGTTCGGACCGTCGCACAGTGTTTCGACATTCGTTCGAATTTTTTTTTACATTTTCTTTTTTTTTTTAATCAATAACCTTTCGTTTTCTGCGAATGTTAGATGTACTGTTTATTATGTTTACCGAACGTTCGGTGACTCGCGTGTACGGATTTCACTGATATTACATAAGGTTTCATTCATTATTTTTAATTTACGTGTTAATTCATAAAAGTTACATTAACACTCGTAGGTTGACGACTATTTTTGTCTTATTCGAAGACTGCTTGGTTATTAATAACGATTACACCCCTTACGATAAAAGAACTCTGACATAGTATACAACTGACGGGAACATAATCGTGTGAATGTCGAAGCAATAACACTGTACAGAAAATGAATTTTAAAAAATCACTTGATTAGATTGCTTGATCATACAGCACCTAGGAATAGTATGATATCATAAAGAAATAACAATTGCATCGTAATGCAAACAATTAGAGAAGACTGTTCAGATGAAGGATGTTTCAGACCAACTTATTATCTCTGTGAAGCACCTCCGAGAGGGGACCGCGTTAAGCGGTAGGATAGCGAACTCAACAGTAACGGTTTGCACGATTTTCCCCATTTTATTAAAATCTGACCACTTTAACGGAATATTAAGAGACTCTTATATTATATACGAATTTGAAAAAAATGACGGAAGCACTTTCGTCAAATGTGTGCTTAAAATCGAAATAAACATTTTTCATAAAAAAAAAGAACTAAAAGGACATCCGCTATTTTTACATGAAATTGTGTTTACAATGAAATACGCAACGTACGCGAATATGCACTGACTTCGGTAGCAAATTTCGACAACAAATCGATACGTATATTCAAAGTTACACGTTTTATCGTTAACGTTTTATTACGAACGGACGTTTGCGGGTCTTACACTTTGAAATTTCGATTTTTGTCCATTGATCGAAACACTGTGCGTCGACGGCGGCGACGACGACGACGACGACGAGGACGAGGACGATGCTTGCACCCCACAACGGTCGAGTCCACCCACGTTCCGAACGTTCCCCGATACGAATCTATTCGCAGATGGACAACGATATAAAAAGACCGTTGTCACCGTACCGTTCGCGTTAATTCACGGCCCAATCGGACGAGAGAAAACGTGAAAATTCTGTTGGAGAGAATTTTCTCGCAGACGATCCCGCCGCGGGTGGGTAGCGCCGCGGCGCCCCGGGATCAATAAAACGACCGCCCGGCCGTCGCCTTCCCTAGGTCCTGCCTGCCTGCCTGCCGTGATCTCCCGTTTACGCGACGCCGGACGTCGCGACGCGTGCCCCCCACCCTCACCCCTGTTGCCACGGCCGCTAAACACCGAACACCTATAGAGAGCATGCGCGATCTCGCGTCGCGCACGCCCCCCTGTGGCGTTTAACCGCGAGCTTGCGCAGCTCGATTATCGACGCGATAGCTCGTCGGTATTGCGTGCATTTGCACGTTCGCGTAACTAGCATCCTTGCGCGGGGTGGGCCAGCACCCTGCCGATACTAACAGAGTCAACATCCCACGCCAGACATCCTTAGGTCCCCTTTACTTCATTTTTTAACTACTCCGGAATCGGCAAATCCGAAATGCGGCTCCGTTATTTTCGAAAGCTACCAAATTTCTATTACGAATTATATGTATAAACAACTCGGCAGCCCGAGTACCTCGCGCTATACATAGTGGGCCAGCACATATTTAACACTAAAACTACCAAAAGGGGTCAAATGACCCATCTACAAATTTCCTACTTCAAATGACAAAATTTGGTGACACTAGAACTACCAACCAGTCAAAATTACTGGTTACGGGTTTGGCATTTTTTATTACAAAATTTTATTTCCGTCCTTTTGTCAAAATGTCTGTCATGTTTTATCAAGCTAATGAATGGTTGTATATATTAGGTGATGTTGCAATATTTATTTATTTATTTTTCTACTTTATTTTCAGTTTTGAAGTAAGCCTGCATTTAATGCCAGTACTTCTAATGTTAAACGGGTCTTCTTGACATTTATGCTGATTGTCATTAAGATAAAGACTCTATAAGTGTATTTATTTATGTTGCATCGTTTGTTCATGTATTTTTCATCTTCATTTTTAACATCAAAATAAATGTGCATTATACGCCGGTAGTTTTAGTCGAGAATGGGTCTACCCTAGCCTCTTTTTCTCCCGTTTAACATTCTCCCCGACTGTTTATGCAGGATAATGAAACCCTGCGGATTTCTGTCCGTTGTCATAAACGGAAGGCATGTTTTTTTTTATACAATCGATGTAAATGCGGTTTACTATCGTGAATCACGTCTCACCTATAACCTTTACGTTTATATTGTACGCGCGTATATCTGTGGCAATAAAAGTTGGAATAGATTTTTATCAAAATAATTCTGTGTTTAATTTATTTCGCAAATATATTGATCCCTTGATACATACATATCGATGTTGTACAATCAATTTAACTTGGTTCGGTGCAAAGTAGAGATAATTTGCTTTGCCAGCTATTGTAGACTCGTGAGCGTGAGCGCGATTGCAATTGTGCAAAACATACACACGCGTGAACATTTTACGCCAGGGTTGCAAGTTGGTAACGCGACACTGCGGTGTTCGTTGACGCAACCTTCAAAGCTTGAAGGCCATAGATGCTCAATGAAATTTAGACATACATTGTTAGAGACGTTCCTCGGTGCGCATCCTTCTACGAATGCGCCGTGCATACTAATTACATGTACATTAAAATTGGTAAGTACATCGAACGTATTCTAACGCCTTTACTCGAAAGTATAAATAAAGTTCGTTTGTTTCTTCAATCAGAAGATACTTCTTTATAATCGGTTTAATCGGCCGGAAAGATATTCATCCGCTCGATATACGTTTTACCGTCTAACCGTATGCATAATCGATTTCCGTACTATTTCGTACGCTATTCCGCGCGATTGCTTTTATTTTGAAGCTGCTTGCATTAAAACAGATCGATATTCGACAGTTCCTCCGAACTGGTCACGAACACGTTTCAAGGATACGCTGATGTTTGATAGCGGTTCAATTCGCGTACCGATGTAAGGATGTGTTTTGTTTAAACGGGTAAAACTATGTTACAAGAGTTACAGCATTCGTTTGTACTTGTTTAGCCAAATGACCACTTCGCAGAACTGTTTGGTCATCGCAAATAGTCGAATCCGAGTCAATATTCAATGAGTTTAAACCGAGCTTCCGAATGCTCGGTACAATAAATTAAATCGTGTCGAATGTATCCCGCAGCAGCGGATCGCGTGAAATTGCATCGCGGCGAATTAGAACACGATGAATTGAATCTTATGGAATTGAAATGCGTCGAATTGAATAACGTGAAATTTAATCGCGTCGACTTGAATTAATTCTACGGGACTCAATTTGCAAACGAGCACGTACGAATGCTTTTGTTCTTGCTCGTCCAATTTAAACGCACCCTAACGCGTCATTCAATTCTACGAACACAGGCATTCATTAGCGTAACTAGGACTTGTTTAGTGTCGTTCGATCCTGACATAGTTTTTGCATAATAAAAATATTACACGAATAATTTTTAAAAGGTCGAAGGGGTTGTGTGTACTTTCGAGGGGCTACGTCCATCGTGGTCCCCACCTAGATTCGCTAATTCAAACATTGTATTTTCTTTACTTATAATTCGCGCTACATAAACAACATTTCGTCTTCTCGTTGTTAACTGTAAATTCATGTACACGAAAATTGCAATGACCGAGGTTGAACCACGCGTAACGCGTTCTAATTGGAACTCAAGACTTTCTGCGAGTCTCGCAAATGTTTTATTACTTGTTTGGCGACGGTGCTCATCCCGTCCTCGTTCGACGCCGCGATATCCTCTATTCTATCGAGCGGCAGTGTTGCGATCAACTTCTGAATATATTTCGGGTTAGTCAGATCATACGTAATCGATTGCAACACCCGCAGACACAGCAGCTGCATTTTGTTTGGCAATGAATTGTTTCTGAGATAATGGTTCAATGGTTCCCATATCTGTGACTCGAATAGATGCTGCAAACCGGTCTTGTTCATACTCACGTTATAGAATATCATCAGCATCAGCCTGTGAGATTACAGCTTACAATTAGTTACGGGAATGGATATATAATTGCCAAAAAATGATAAGGAAGCACAATGATTATATTATATTATAAACGACGATACTATAATCACTTTTGCAAAGAAAGAGATCCCTGCGAAACCGGCAGAGCTGGCATAAGCTTAATCATCTTCTGTACGAAATCTCGCCCGTTTCTGTTGGTTATCAAAAATTCCCGTCCTTCGGGTGTCGCTGAGATATTCGTCACGACTCCTAACAAACTGCTTATGAATTCGTATTCGACGTTGCAAGTCGGCGGGAACGCGTCCCGATAAGTATTTATGAACGCGACGAAACTTCCGTCCGTTATCGATAAAAACTCGTCAATCTTGTGCTGAAACTGCAATAAACCGATTAACGCGAGATCCTTTGTTCGTCGAGGCTTGAAAGAACAGGCGTGTTTACCCCGGAAAGCCATACGTCGACTATTTCTGGGAATCTGGAGGCCCGCCATGCTAGGTTGCCCAAAACCGCCCCTAAACTTGCACAGTATGTACTTTCATTTAATATCTACGGGAAAAAAATACATATTAAAGGTAAAATAGTCGCTAAATGTGGTTAAAGGTTTACGATGATGCGACCATTGACGAAACTAGGTAGGAAATAAAAAGAACCCTGTTCTTCCTCCGCAATACGGATTGGTGGCTACCAATCTATTCCTCGTATTACGAATACAAATATGAGATATCTAATGTTATGAATTTAACAATTTTCAATGTTGACCAAACATAAATTCTAGTTACGTCAATTAAAAGAAAATTAACGTTAGAGTCACTTGTTCTCTCAGGTATTTTATTTCCTCTTGCGCCTTTTTATTCCCCTCAATTTGTTGTTGCAATTCAACACGCAGTTCCTCGCACTCTCGTTCCAGCGCTAACACTTTTTCTTTCTCTTCTAAAAACATAGGGGCCATTAATTGTAATTGGACCTGACTCGCTTTTATCATTAAATAGGAGAAAAATAAATAGCTGGTAACCAAACCTTCCTTACTCGCTTTAAAATCGTTAAACGATTTGGGAATCGAACGAACGATCTGCAGTATTTTTTTACCGTCGTCTATGTTTAATTTTTCTAGGTTAACTTCCAATCCAGAGGCAGCCAATGCCTCTGGAACGTCATTTATAAACTTACACATACTTTCCTCGACGGTACTCAACGTGTTCTCTAAGGAAAGCTGAAAGATTTTGATACGTTTGAATTACGAGGAAGTGGATTTCCTTTGGCGTCATTTCCGGCTACCGTATTTCGCACGAACGCGTTGAACGTAAAACGAATTATAGATAGCTAATCGAATGTCGAGGGAAAATTAACTTCGTATACACACCAGGAATTGTTCTTCGTCTTGTAGATTCGTTTCGGTGGGGTGGACATCGGTATCCATGATTATTTAATACAGGTTTGACAGCGGATATTTATCTGTATTTAACCGATTAACAACGGTGAAAATGTTTTGAAGAATTTCACTTTCATAACGCGTGAATTATCGTCGCCTAAAATGTAAATTATTTAAAAAAATAGTGTAGCGCATATGTCAGCGCGTCGCGATTTAAAAAGATATACAAATATATGATTGTTTAATCATACTTTCTGGCACGTACTTGTTTGTTTCAAAACTACTTTAGTGCTACAAAGGTCACATAAAATTACAAACTGCCAATTACATTTCCATTTATTAAAAATTGTGAGATAGTAAATTGCATCAAATAAATCCTCAGGTTGATGATAATGATTGTTTGATTTGTAGGGCTGAGTTCCACGATTATTTTGAGTAAAAAAATAATTATTAGAGCTGTCTTCTGTGGATCAAATCCGTGAATCGGTTATGGTGCCCCTGTAGATATATGCATCGGTAAAAATTACCGCGCGATACGGGGTTCCAAAAGCACTCTAAATCCTCCACTCGCCGAATTTAAAATAGCTTTTTCCCGAAACACATCATTTAAATTTTGATGTTCTCCTGTACTCTATTTATCTTTTACGAACTACGAATAACAGTTATTTATAATGAATACATTTATTCAAAATTTATACAATGCTCACGTTCATAGAGGATTGATTTCTTGTAAACGCATCATAACATGCGCGTCCTATGCAGTTATTCAGCGTGGCCTGCATTTTATGTATCTTGGAACACGGTATTTTGTGCGCGTCTTCGTGTTATGATGCAAAAAAAAGCGTTAATTATAACCTTACGATTAGAAGTTTTCTTATTTTTAAACCAGTCCTGATTTATTTACAAGATACTACTATTATCTAAGTGGAACTGCACGTAAGTTATGGAAGTGCATTATTTAACGTTTCAATATGTTAGAGCTTAATTCAGATTTCGGTACATATACGGTAATATTTAATCGGGAGTGCAAGGGTGTATAGAGAATACATAATATTTGTATTATTTTGCTCTATTAATCGTAAAATAACGCTATAAATTAACGCTTTATATTGGTATAATATAATTAATTTATGTAATAACAATTCTTTCTATTTCTGTATCTTTACTTATTATGTAACATAATTTTGTTAAAGTTATTATTGGTTTTTAGATATAAAAATGGTATTTTCTGAAGGAACTGAAGTACTTGCTAGATATCCAAATACAGATGAATTTATTAAGGGTAAGATATTGAGTATAAGGGGTGATTCTTATAAAGTACAATTTGAAACAGGAAATGAACGTATGGTTCATTTAAATGATGTTAAGGTATGTTTGTAACAATTGACTTTTGTTTTTTGTGAATTAAGTATTTTGGAATTTTTATGAATTTTCATTTTTAATTTTAGATCAGCAGGCCATCTAGATCTACAGCAAGAGCGAGTGTTGGTACCAAAAAGAGTCCAACTCGAGCATATAAAAGATCTCCAGGTAGACGTTCACCTGGAAGACCCTCATCTTCAAATAAACCAATGTCAACACGAAGTACAAAACTTGCTAGAATCTCATTGTCACGAATAGAAGTATCTGATGGTAATTGTATATATTTTATTATGTACAATGTTTTTATTACTAAATGACATTAATAATTTTATCATTTATGAATGTACAGATATACTTAAAAATGATAATTCTATGAATAAGAAGAGTACTGAAAATATTGATTATTTTGCTGAATCAGTACCTCTTCAATCTCGATTAAAAGAACTGGGAACAGTTACACGTAGATCAACAAGGCTCTTTTCTGGTACACTAAAACCTGAATCGGACCATCAAATGGTTATGTTAACAAGAAATATTAACAGAGCTGTCTCGCTTCCTTTAGAGAGGAAAACTCAGTTACACGATTTTAACATAATTGATGGAAAAGAAAGAAGTTACTCGATACAAAGAGATCAAGTAATGGTTTTTTATGCATTTATTATTTATCTTAAATTAACCATATTTTAGTTGATTATTATTTCAGGATCTGCTAAAGACGGTAAATTATGAAGAAGACGTTGTTCCGAATACACAGGTAATTGAAAAACGGGAAAAAGAAATAAACATTATCAGTGAACCACAAGAATGGGGAGGGTGGATTGGTACCCTTATTCTAATAGTCGTGTTACCCCTGAGTACAATTTTACCACAACTTATGTGTACAGAAAATCAGTGTTCATTTGGATACCTTAATATGACCACAGATTTGAATTCATATATAAATTTAGAAGCTTTTACCGCATATTTGGGACTTTTGCTTTTTGTATCTATGATTTCAATCATTCCAATCGGACGTCAAATGGATGGACAGCAAAGTAGAATGGGAAGATTACAGTATCGTTTAAATGGTAATTTTATTAATAATCAATCATCCCATTTGAAGCATAAACTATTTGCAGTTATATTTGTTTTCTTTTTAGGGTATTTATGCGGGCTTTTATCGTTACTTGTGTTTAGCACGTGTATATATGAAGAAATAAAGGTCGCCGATTTCATTATAGAAAACTGCATACAGTTTTCAGTCAGTGGCTGGATTCTTGGAACAATCTTATCGGTGTTAATATTTATAAAGAGTGACAAAGCTCCAGTAGCTAATCTTAATATACATGGATCAACAAATAGTATTATTTACAATTTTTGGCAAGGAAGAGAAATAAATCCTAGAGTTGGTCATATAGATCTAAAGTTATGTTTCTTTCGTACATCTTTAATAACTATGGTACGAATTTGTTATGAAATGTCTTTTTTCATAATGTAAGATTTACTCATTTTCGTAATATGAAACTCCGTTATCTTTTGAACCTACAGATTCTTGTCAATTCATCTTTTGCAATCAAAACGATTGAAGGGATTGAAAATTATGATTTGGTACACTTTAATGTCAATGTGTTATTAACTTGTTTATTACAAACAATATATGCAATGGATGCATTGTTCTTTGAGTCCGCAATTTTAACAACTTTTGAAGTAATGTACGAAGGAACAGGTTACATGTTATGTACTGGATATTTACTATTTCCATTTTTACCGACTCTCACGACAAAATTTATGTTTTACCATAGGTAAGTATTACACTTTGAAAATATTTTATCTTGAATAATATATAAAGTTAAAATTCTTTTTTTGAACTTTAGAGCAAAGTTGGTTTACTGGAATATTCTTCCTGTACTCACTTTTATAATTGGATACTTATTATACAGAATCAGTAATTTGCAAAAAGATGAATTTAGAAGGAATCCTTTATCTCCATCACTGGCACGTAAGTATAAAATCATTATAAATTTATGAAATACTTGTAACATTACGGCATTAATTATATTTTTTTGTAGATCTAGATACTATACCGACGGTTCGTGGTAAGAAGCTTATAGTGTCGGGCTTATGGGGTCACGTGAGACACCCAAATTATTTGGGCGACATAATCATGTGGTGGTCGATCTCAAGTACAAGTTTGGCACGTGATATTTTGCCTTACTATTATGCGATTTTATGTACTGCGCTGTTAATACATAGAGCAATAAGAGACAATGGACGGTGTAAAATGCGCTATGGTTTAGCTTGGGAACAGTATATGTCACGTGTTAAGTACATGATTTTGTATCGTATATTTTAAAGCACTGTATTTACAATGCTAGTAAGGTATTTTTAGATACCAAAACGTGTCACAAAACTGTACCTTCAAAACAGCAATGCTCATTATTTTATAGAATGAAATATTTTAAATGCGTACATTCTAGTATTAAAATGATGTTAAATATATGTATATCACTGAACTAATGTATAGGGTCCAAACTTGGAACAAATTTGATAACCAAAAAGGATTATTATGACATTTTGCATGAGATTTAAACATACAACTGATTTTGTAAAATTGTTAGAGAAGTAGAACGAAGTGCTATTATTTTTGAAAAGGTTAGCATCTGTATAATTAATTTAAAGGAAAGTGTGTAGTAATACATTGTTGATATGAATACATGTAATGTAAAATATACTTCCATGTTAAATGCATCAAGGATTTTTATACTTTTATACAGATATGTATAATTGCTAATTGGCAAGAAAATGTATAATATTCGCGTAGTTTTAAATAAATAAAGTTTTATTGAAATGAAAACCAGTGTTTAATAAATAAAAGAACTCGTATTTTATGTTACTGCTGTTTGTTCCTTTCGATTTTATTCCAAACATGAATGTTCTGATTAATGATAAATGACGAACTGTAACCGTTTTACTGTGTCTGTACGTAACTATAACTTGATACGAAAAAGAAAAATAAATGTGGATTTTGATCTAACAAGCTGATGTTGATTTCAAGAAAATTCGAATCTAAATGAATGTTCTAAGATTTCTTGAACTTCAAATTAGTTAGTTATACATTAAATTTGATATGATTGAATTTGTCTCCTTTTAATTCTATGAGCTTCGACTTCACGGGATTCAATTTACGTCACATAATTTGAATGAGCTCTGCATATCATGACAAAGTAAAAACAACAATAAAATATTTACCGTTCATGGTTAGTTTTATGCGCAAAAATGGCAAGTTTCTTCGGTGAAGTTGTATTTCCAGTTTCAAGAGCATTTTGGGATGAAGAGGACGAAAATGCACCGACGGGACAACCAATATATCAACCGTAAGTTATATTTTGCTTAACATAACCTTCTTAAGATAATCACATTTTATATTTTAATAAATATTTCAGAAAATTCTTTGTTCGATGGTTAAAAGAAAAACCAGTTCGAATAAATACATTAATTGTAGTCGAAGGAGAAATGTTAATTGGTAATACACTTTTTGTTTTGCCAGTACTAATTTTGCGAAGACATCTCTACCGGTTTTTAATAAAATTATAGATTTCTCTAGGGAATGTTTGGCTCAGAATTCAGAAGAAGTATGTTTTGTAGAAGATGACAAACAGAAAAAGGCATGCACAATTTATCAAGTTAATGAAGAGGTATATTTGTGCATTGTGTTAGCATGTTTTGATGTCAAATTTTCAAGTAAGCTTGTGGATAAAGTAAGTGTATCTTTGTGAAATAATTTTCTGCCACATGTTAAGTGTTCTGCTTTAATAGTTTGAAATTTAACAGATGACTGATACTTTATCAAGCGTGAAAAATACAATTTGCATAACATGTCGGCATATATCACAGTTTAAAAATAAGAATGCACCAGCTGTACCATCATTCTTAAGAATGTTAGTTACAAAGTTTGGTACAAATATTTGCAAATTGAAAGTACCCTTTCTAGAGCAGCCAAATATTGTGTATGGCGTCACAGCAGGAGGTTGGTTTTAATTCAGATAAAAATTGAACAACATTAATGTCCACATTTAGTAGCTAAATTATATTCTTTCTTTCAGTTTTATCATATGCAGAATTCATGGAGCTACCTGCAGCTTTATACATTTTATATGTAGACAGTTTTGTTTTGGACTCATCATCTGCAGAGCCTCTCATAAAATTATTTACGGCTATGGACTGTACACTACATGATGTATCATTCAAAGGAAAAGATTTTTTTAATAAAGGCAATCTTTATATGTAAAATTTCAGCTGATTTCTGTCTATTTCAGTATATCTTTTATTCGATTAAAAAATTGTTATATGCAGCAGTTATCAATGCAAAAGTTTCATTGTTTTAATATTACTGTCACTAGTAAATATTATATATTTACAATATTTACAAAAATTCAGTTATTAAATTTTCAATAATGTGAATTTTAATTACAATAGTGTCACTTACATAAACAAAAATTATATTTTTGGTTTTAAGAATTTCTATTTGCTAAGGTTGTGGTGGATAATATGTACGGGGTGCAGGAGCTGGAGGAACTGGATTATTTGGTGGAAAGTATGAAGCATTTGTAGGGTAAGGATATGGTTGAAACGGTGATTGTGTTGTACTAGGTGCAGGCGGTGCTGGTCTAATGGTATTAGATGAACCCAAGTGATGCATAGGTGGTACAATATGATTCATTGTATTAACTGGAGGAGGAGGTACTGAAACATTTGCAGGTGGAAACGCTGGTGGGTAATTGATATTACCAGGTGGAAAATTAGTTGGATATGTTTGAAAATGTGTAGGTACATCCATTGGTTTCATTGGATCTGTAGCATCTGCAGGTGGACATCCATTAGCTGAAATTGCTGCTGTTTCAACTTTGGTAGATTTTCCTGGTGTAACTGTAGTATAAAATTGAATATAATTATAATATGTTTTTCATTTTTATTTACTATAATATAAATAAAATTTTAATTGTTTTGCTTTACATACCATTTGGAGTGTTAGATGATGATTCTGTAGGTGGTGGTGCTATTGTTCTATCCCTACATGGTTCATTAGATGGTGTCATTGGTGGTGAATCTGGGGGTTTTGTATTATTTGCTTGTGAATATAAATCTAGTACCTGATGACAAATATCTAAAATACAATAATATGTGTAAGTATCATATAGTCATGAATAAACGAATGAAAATACTATTATAAGAAACCTTCTAATAGATCCATGGTAACATCTTCAACAAACATATCCCACCAACGTAAATGTTTTGGCTGTCTTCCATTCCAATCTACAACTTCAAATTTACTAAGCTTTCCAGCCAGATACATAAGAGCAACAGCTATAATTTCTGGTTCCCATTGTAGAGATAATGTTGTACATAAACTATAAAAAAAGTAAAACAGAATATGGTAATATATGTACTAATTAGTTCAGAAAGATTGTTAAGTTACTATTACCTGTCATTAACAAATGTCCAGGCCATTTGAACCATCTTCTGTAATTTATTTTTATCACCTGTAACATAATTATAATGTTTTTTGTTACTGAACACACAATTCTAATGTTTTCTAAAGTTATATTTGTACCTTTAAGGCATTTTGCATATTTCAGCAAATAACTATATGGATGTTCAACTTGCAAGTCAAATTTAATAGTTTGTAATAAAATTCTTTCTAATGTCATAACTTCTTCCTGTAAAACAAATGCATTTATCAACAAAATACTGTTTTGAATTAATAATTCAATGGTATGAAGCACAGTATAATTTTATTGCTGGTATGCAAAAATAAAAGAGTTGTGGGGCACCATGCTCACATCACTTTCAATTTTACTAGTGACAGGCTCACCCTATACAATTTAAAGAATTTACCTTAGGATCTTCTCCAAATGTCATAAATTTTTGGTCAGTTAACAAAGTTTTAGCAGTTTTAATGATATCTTTACATTTCTTTGGAGTTTCTTCTACTTTTCCTGCCAAAAATAAACAACAGCATGCAGTCACCTAAATGAGATTAGAATCATAAGATATACATTGCATCTATTAAATTTAATTTAATAGCAGACACTTACATATCGTGGGAAATTCTTAAATGAATGGAACATATAAAACCGATGAAAATAAACAACACCAGTTGCCATTGTATTGTACCCTAAATCCATCTTTGTTCCTGTATCAATGATGAAACGGGCACCTTCTTTTCTGTATCTACATTCAGTTTCATAATCAATTCCATCTTGAATCGATGGTGTGTTTCGTAGTTCTTTCTTCTCATAATACCAGCATGGCATTTTTATGTTCTTTAAATGAAAAACTTGTTGACACAAATAAGTTTATACAAATGAGGAGCACATCACTAAAGTTATATGTTGATAAGAGCAGTCCTTTTTATTAAACATAAGTTAATTTACTTATTAATAACAAAAATTTCACTCTAAACATTATAGAATGAAATTTCAAATTGTATCAGTAATTTTGTATAATAACTACTATAGGTTAAAATACTTGTTACTATTTCAAAAGACTTCACTGATTGCTGTAATTGTTTGTTATTAAACATACCACACAATCCTTTAGTTAAAAAAAAAAAACAATTTTTTATAATGATGGAACCATCAAAATGAATCACATTTAGTTTCCACGTTATAAGCAAACACATACAAATGAATAGAACCAGTTTGATGCCTGTATTGTCTGTACGTATTTATTTTTCTTTCCCCGAAATATACTGCATTTACGCAATGCAACTAACTTCAGATACTACGTACCCCACCACTTAATATTACTCTATTGCGGATATTGCCGATGTACTTATTACTTCGCCGGTCATATATACAGCGGACAAACTATACGCATAGTACGATCTCACGTTGAACTAATTCTTCTAACTCAGAGCAGAACAAACATTTTACATTGGTTTTTATATAAATTATTAAAACGACGGGTAGTTTTCGAAAATAAGAAATGATACCTACTTTTCAAAACCAACATACTTAAAATGAAAAAAGTAAAATTGAAATTAGCGTTAAACTATATATTACATTAGCATCAGTGTTGCTGTATGCATATGTATGTTTCCACGTTTATTTTGTAACTTTTTAGAAATATATATTATGAAAAATGTAAAAATTGTATGTTATATGATCCGATAAAAAGTTATCGTGGATAGAATCTATGTATATAAGTATGTTAGTAAATCATATCGTTAATGTAAATTTATTACATGTTGAGTTCTTTTTATTTATTTGTTGATAAATCAATGGCCGCGCCTATGGAGGTGACTATCTATACTTACTGTCTCTATCAACTACATTCCATGTAATGTTTGCAATCTATTATTAGTATTTCTATATCATAAGAGCAGTTTTCTGTTGTCTATTACGCTCTTTTAAGCATACTGAAAGTTTTCCCGTACAATTTATTGAAAAGCAGCCATTTTGCTCGACTTTATTTAAAGTCACAAAGCAGTGCTTCCGGTTCGTGTCAGAATTCTAGTTTGAATGCTTTTGGTTTAACTCCTTATCTGTGGTCGATACTTGTACAATTATTTGTTCCACGGAAGATCATATACATTATTTGACGAGTTTTTGTTCATTCTGCGCATGTTATTTCTGATTGGTTTAAGTACATTTTGTAATCAACAACAACGCGCATGTGTCTTTGCGATCCTGGTATATTTAGCGTGTATACCCAGTGATTTTGTATGCTATATATTACCTGCAAATTAGTTTGAAATTAAAGATTTTGAAAATTGAAAATTTGAGGATTAAAACGTTTAGAAGTTTAAGCAATAAAAGCAAAACATGTATATATTGAGACTTATATTATTAAGTGTCTACGCCTTTATAGCTTACACCTTTTTATCTCTGAACCTTAATAACCTTAAATCTTTATATTTCACCTAGATCTATTCATCGCTAAATTGCTATAATTTTAGACGAGGTACATATACTAGAAAAAGTTAGAACTGTAGACAAATGCAGTTCGAAAGTTATGATTTGATCATATTTGCTGCAGATCATTTCTCCTCGATCACACATTTTTGTTCACCATGTATATACCCGATTGAGTGAAAAGCGTGTGATAGTGGAATAGCGATGGATAATGGGAAACATTGAAGTTAGCCATATTGCGCGGGTTGAGTATGACCTCCTGTTGAACGAATAATAGAGTGTATGCTATACATGCTTCTATCAATTTACCGCGAACTGCCGTAATACTTCACAATTCGAGGGTGATCTGCGCTTTTGTTTTGTAACGTAAATAAATGATAATTTATGACGACCGCGCACGCAGGAATACTTTATGAGAAGATCTACAATTTTACTAACACGACATCAAATATTATAATGCCGTTGGCGACTCTAACAGTTCCTTGGTCTGAGCAACATGTAACCGACCAGGTAATGTTTTTATAGTTGTCAAAGTGAAATGTTGGTGTTGATATATTTAGAGTATTGTTCATTCTTATCAAATTGTCACTCATAGTTCAAGTTCATATATTAAAATCAGTTTGTTTTTTCAGCAAGCTGTAGATATTCTTCCAGCTGAATCTCAAGAAGAAACAATGACTCAAGGGAATGTGATTGAATCGCATTCAAATGAATGTTCTGAATCGCATGAAATTGAACTTTGTGAAGTAGTTCGAGATGGTCATGAAAAAGCTGGACCATCTCAGTTTGAACTGCTTAAAGTGCTTGGTCAAGGATCCTTTGGGAAGGTATTTCAGATCACTTTCAATGAACGAATAAATGAAACATATTAAAACTCAATTCTATAGAAATAAAATTCTTGCATTATTCAGGTATTCTTGGTGAGGAAAGTTGTCGGTAAAGATAGTGGAACACTTTATGCCATGAAAGTACTAAAAAAAGCTACTTTAAAAGGTGTTTATTACATTAAATGTATGAGAGTAGCTCTGAGGGTCTTAAACAAATTATTATTGTAATAGAACTTTGATTTCAAGAATAATGTGTAAACATTGTTCTTTATATTTAATTTTGTGTTAAAAATTATTCTAAAGAATTTTCAGAGCAATTCTCATTTTAAATAATTTCATTTTCTTTTTTTTTTAAAGTGGTTTAATGTTGCAATATTATCTCAGTTCGGGACAGAGTTAGAACAAAAATGGAGAGAAATATACTGGTCGATGTTGAGCATCCATTCATAGTTCGACTACATTATGCATTCCAAACAGAAGGCAAACTGTATTTAATATTAGATTTCTTAAGAGGTGGTGATCTGTTTTCAAGATTAGCTAAGGAGGTAGTTTTCAATTATCTAAGTTTATTCATGTTACAGTGTTGCCAATATTTTCTTGCAAGTTCGATTCATTCACATAATTGTTGTAGGTAATGTTTACCGAGGATGACGTAAAATTTTATTTAGCAGAGCTTGCTCTTGCATTAGGACACATTCATAAACTTGGAATCATTTACAGAGATCTCAAACCTGAAAAGTTTGTATTATACTACTTGGTACTAATTTATATATTATTAAAATATATAAATTTTATGGTGTTTGTTTTATTTATGATAGTATTTTGCTTGATACTGAAGGCCATATATCTTTAACTGACTTCGGCTTAAGTAAACAACCTTTAGATGATTGTAAGGCATATTCATTTTGTGGTACTATAGAATATATGGCACCGGAAATTGTAAATCGAAAAGGTCATTCATTTGCTGCTGATTGGTGGAGTTTCGGCGTACTTATGGTAAGTTGCGTTATAACATCCGATTTGGTAAGTTTTGATTTATGACCTAAATAATTTTCAGTTTGAAATGTTGACCGGAGCTCTGCCGTTTCAAGCTGCGAATCGCAAAGAAACTATGACGCAAATATTAAAGGCAAAACTTGGTATGCCAATTAATATTTCGCCAGAAGCGCAAGCGCTTTTAAGAGTATTATTTAAGAGAAACCCTGCAAACAGACTGGGATTTGGTAACTATTAATTTTTTTCTTTAAATTAGAAGATTATCATTATATTACAAATGGTTTCATTTAGGTGGAGTCGAGGAAATAAAAAGTCACATATTTTTTGCGACAATTGACTGGAATGTTCTTTATAGAAAAGAAATAAAACCGCCTTTCAAACCGGCCGTTAGTCAAGAAGATGATGCATTTCATTTCGATAGTGAATTTACGTGTAAAACGCCTAAAGGTAATAGTAATTATATTTCGAACATTTCAAATATTTAAAAATATTAAACATCTATTTCTAGATTCTCCTGGGGTACCACCAAGTGCTAATGCCCACGAATTATTTCGTGGCTTTAGTTTTATCGCACCGTGCCTTCTTGAGGATCATCTTAAACCTCTTGAATATAAAAACTGTGATAGCCTTAGTGCAACGTTTCCTACATACGTGAACCCCATTTCCGTAACCGATGAATATGAATTTAAACAAGAAATCGGCAAAGGAAGCTACAGTACCGTTTATTTAGTAATTCATAAGACTACCAAAATAGAATATGCTTGTAAGGTAATAATATCAATCATATTATGCCAATTAAAATTTATGTATCAAAAATAAAAATAACTTCTTTCTCAAAGGTAATTGAAAAATCAAAAAGAGATCCAACAGAAGAAATAGAAATTTTACTTCGATATGGAAGACATCCTCATATTGTAACATTGAGAGCTGTTCATGAAGATGATAAGCGAGCTTACCTTGTATTAGAATTATTGCGGGGTGGAGAATTGCTGGATCGTTTGTTACAAAGGCGAAGTCTTACAGAAAGAGAAGCTGCCGAAGTGATGTATACAATTGCTAACGTAGTTCATTATCTTCATGAGAATGGAGTAAATATCTATTATCATTTATTTAGTTAGATATTGCTGGCCTGACTAATTAAACACAATCACATTATACTTATCATTAGGTCGTTCATAGAGACTTAAAACCGTCTAATATATTATATTCAAAACCTGGAGCTGATCCGGCGACCCTTTGTTTGTGTGATCTTGGATTCGCGAAACAGCTGCGAGCAGAAAATGGTTTATTAATGACACCCTGTTATACGGCGAACTTTGTAGCACCGGAAGTATTGAAACGTCAAGGATATGATGCAGCATGTGATATCTGGTCACTCGGTGTTTTATTGTACATCATGTTAGCTGGGTAATCAAAGTAACCATTCATTAGGTGAAATTTGAAAATTATTACATATTAATGATTGTGTTTTTGTAATTTAGATACACACCGTTCCGTAATAGTCCAGGAGATAGTGCAACAGATATACTAGATCGTATTGGACCTGGGTATATTGATGTTGAAAGCGGTATATGGTGTCAAATATCTACCGAAGCCAAAGAGCTCGTCAAAAGAATGTTACATGTTGATCCTAATAGGAGGCCTACTGCAGCTGCCATTTTAAAGTACTCGTGGATAGCCAATCGCCATCGTCTTCCGCAAAAAGTATTACCTGAGAGCATTAGGGATCCACATAATCTAAAAGTATTTCATTTGTTCAAATCATATGTAAAACTAGAGGGTGTCTTAAATTTGAATGGTCAAATTTGGATATATGAGACGAGTATCTGGGATATTCTCTTAAGTTATGGCTGTTACATATTGACAGTTGCAATGTTTGGCCATTAAAACCTGAGACACCGTGCTTATCTGTGATTAAGCTGAATGTAACGATTAATGTAAATAACATAACGCTTTCAGTGGGCTGTAGCAGCAACATATAGGGCTATGTCTAGTATTCCAAGATCTCCACATATCGGTCCAGTCGTTATGTCTGAATTAGCACGAAGGAGAACGCAAGCGAAACCTGGTCCTACCGACGTCTAAAATCTTCCGCTCTATATTGTAGATACATGAGTGGAATACAGTACTGAATAAGGATTTAAGTTCAAACAAATCTGCCACGCACACGTTATATTGCGTAAAAGTACAAGGGAAAGACATTGAATGTCACTATTGCGATTAATTATTCTAACTACATTGCTACTTCTACTACCGTTCTCATAGTAACATTTGTCGAGCGTAAGTGAGTATCTGTATCGATGAACATAATGTGATATTTATTTATATATTTTTTTTTACGTTGCTCGCTCATGCATGCATTTTTATATGTATGCATTGCCATACCGAGATTTAAGATACTTTAATTATAACAACCAAAATATAGGAATTTAAAATGAAATATATATTTTAAATTTTGTATTACTTTTTAGTTATATTTTCATCTTTATTAAATGTTTACAAGAATGTACATATATAAAAATATACGTACGATGTACATATATGTGTGTATGATACATGCATACGAAGAGACTATATTTTATCGATATTAATCTAATATTACTCGTGCAATGTTCAAACGTAGTTAGTACATATTAATTTTATAAGGGTATTATTACTTGTCTAATTCAAATCACCAAAATTCCTTCTATTCTAATTAAAATGAATGTGTGTATAGAATAGAAAACATATATTTAATGTTCATATTTTCGATTATAATATAATGTACAATTGGGATTAATTACAAAAATTAAAATTCTCGTGGTACGTGATTATCGTTTAAATATTAAATACTAAAAATAATATAAATATATGTGAGAGGGTGTATATATATATATATATATATATATATATATATATATATATACATATATATATCCATATATATTCATAGATAAAATACATCCATTTTAGTTTTCGATCGTTACTTTATTAAATAAATTAATTGTATATACTAAAACAATTTTACTCAATAAATCGCATTTGAAAAAGGAAAGTTCCGAATTTTCTTCGGAGCATAAGTGTTAAATTTATTACATAAAAATGGAGATACGCAAATATTTACATATTTATCTACGTAATATATCATACTATTGATATTACTTGGACGTTTATCATATGTGCATAACTTTACATACATATACATACAAATGAAATTTGCTGTTGCCAAATTTTTATCATATACTATCTCTACTTCAGGGACAGCAACTTGAACTTATTGTTAGATAGTAAAAATAAACTTGAAACATTCTTCAAATTAATATTTTTTGCTGTATTCAACAATTAATATTGTAAACTCTATTAAACGAAATAAAGAAGTAAGATTGAGATTAACTTCATTAGCTACAAATCTCTCTAATGAAAATAATTCCAAATGGGATACTAGAATCTAGGGATATTAAGATCTAGATGTCTAGGTATCTAGAAAGTTAGGAACTAATGATATAATACACTTTTTAAATCGCTTTTATAGTATAGATGTTTGCAATAAAAATAAGATGAAACAACATTGAATATTTCTTTTACGAATGAATATAATTATCTGTGACATGAAGGTGCATTCAGATCGTATATATTTAGTCTGAACTAATTTGAATGTACTCTAAAATGTTCTGAGCTTCCAATGTAACTGCTTGTGCGCATGTACTGATTAAAACGGAAATGTGGTAGCTGTTTATCCTGACCGCGGATATCTGTACTTTCCTTAATAAACTTTACCCACGTTTAATTGTTATTAATTTTTGTATTCAGTTATATATAAGGTAAGATCAACATTAAATATTTTTTATACACGTATGTCGTATTTGATCTTTATAACAGATGATAAAATGCCAAAAAGTAAGTGCGATCCTCGATCAAGTCAAACCAGTTTTGCAGACTAAATCTTGAATTCGTATTCCGTGTGTTTATTTCGAATTATGTATAGTTTGATTTAATGAATTATACATTACTGAACATTTTTTAAGTAAAAGTGGTTAAATTTCGTAGTATTTTTGGTCATTGTCTAATGAACTGTTCTGTGTTCTAAAGTACACATTTTACAGCATGGTTTTTTCCATAAATCAATATTCTGTAGACATCTCATTTTATTTCTAGTCTCGAAATTTTCGAATCTCGAGAATTCTTTAAAATATATTATTGAACACTTGTTTTACATCACGCACTTCGTTTATGTTCAGTTTTTCACTATCGCAATAAATCCAGCATTTTTTATCCGCTGGCTGTTGATTTAGAACTGAATTTTTTACTTTTGTATTAATTCTGATTGCATTATTATGTAATTTCAATTATATATTTTTTCCTATGAAGTAAAAACTAATTGAATTATAAGTGTGTGAAGACATGACATTATTCTTGCATCTTAGAACATTAGCAGTAGGTATGAAATAATTTTTTTTTGTACTCATCAGATTCATATATCTTTTTTTGTACTGTTATTCCCAAAGTTCAATTTTTATAGAAGGCCCTATTCAATTTTTATTTTAGGTGCTCGTAATATGCTTCACAAAGGTCCACGTCCATTAGTATTGTGTGGTCCTTCTGGCAGTGGGAAAAGCACATTAATAAACAAACTTTTTGAAGAATTCCCAGAAAAATTTGGATTTTCGGTGTCTCATACAACTAGAGCACCAAGACCTGGTGAGGAAAATGGGAAGCATTATCACTTTACAACTAAAGAAAAGATGCATAAGCAGATAGAACAAGGTGAATTCCTTGAAACTGCTACCTATGGTGGAAACTTATATGGAACTAGGTAATAATTTAATTTTATCACAGTATATACAGCTGTTATAATTCTTCTTAATTAGAAATTTCCTATAAAACTTCGTCTCAGCAAACATGCAGTGGAACAGGTACAGCAAGATGGAAAAGTTTGCATATTAGATATTGAGATGCAAGGTGTGAAACAAGTAAAACAAAGTTTTCTTGATCCTCTTTATGTATTTATTAAACCACCATCTATAGAAGTACTGGAAGAAAGATTGAGGGGAAGGAATACAGAAACAGAGGATTCTTTAAATCGTAGGTTATCTATTGCTAGAACAGAAATTGAATATGGTATGCATTGTTTATTACTTTCGTATTATGTTTCTAAATTATTTTCGTATATTTGTAACATACTTATGTGAATATTTGGTAATTGTTTCAGGTGAGAAGCCAGGTAACTTTGACATAGTTATTGAGAATAATAATATCTCTACAGCATATGAAAAATTAAAAGTATTTGTAGTATCAAATATCATTAACAAATGAAGAAGGTAGAGTAAATAATATTTATATATTATGTGTTATGTCCAGTATCTTTCACATTCAAATTTTTATCTTTCAGAATACCGAATTGTTGCTTTCTAAACATGTACCTAGGAAGCTTCTTTGATGCCGAATCGTAATTATTTTTATATGTCATTATGTGATTTATGGTAATAGATAATTATTGTATAATGAAGTACAACAAAGGTTGAATTACTAGAGTGCAAAATAAATGTAGGTAAATAATTTTATATAATAGTAAATTGATTCTATTATACAAAGAAAAAAATATAGAAAGGTTATTTAAGTACATATAAAGTGCAGTTTTAAATTTTCGGTTAGATTGATAAGGAAACAAAATTTCATTTAATGAGTATGTAGTTTGTTATAGCCCAATATTTAATAATGTAATAATTTACTAACTTATATTTTCATTTTAGTTACAATTCTGAACATATAAGTTTTTATTTGCTATATGTAACAAATATAGTGTAGCTTCTTTTTTATGCAATTATAAGTTGGAAATTTTTCTTGTTTTGTGGAATAGGCAGATTTTGCTTTTGCTTTTTTCTAAAATGGAAATATAAGCTGTATCTATCTTGAAAGAAGTTAGGCATAGGCATACAAAGATTTATAAAAATCTAATGTTAATTATTGTACATGTCGCTAAGAATATTTGAAAACAAGGATGTTTCATAAGCTACCTTGGTGGTTTCACTGTTCCGTTTTAATTTCGCTGCCAGTGAACGCAATTATAAACAATTTCACAATTCTAATTGTCAGCCTATTATATTCTATAATTTATTTTAATAATTAAGTATCTGTATGCTATACAACATATATGTTGTATAAATACAATAATAGTTTTATATTTATTTTTTTAATCTTTTGCTGACATACATAAAAAAAACGTACAATGACTTTAAGATCGAGCGTTTTAAAAAACGTACGTATGTAGTGGACAGTCAATTTATGAGAAAACAGTACTTCGAAGGTACAAAAGGAAAGCATCTGAGACTTAAATATAATGTAGATGTAGTTAACTGAGACTATTCACCAAACGAAGCTGTGTTCCAATAGTGTAAGTTACTTATAAAAGTACTTGTGGTTTTGTCCTTGTTATTGTCCTTATATCAGAAGTAATACAGTTATTGCAACCATTGAGAATGTTCATGAATTTAGTTCTTCCAAAAATATTCTATAAATGTTTAATTCTATAAAAAAAAATATATATTTTATTCAGATATCCTGTTAATTCCTTACTTGTGAAAAATATTTTGAACAAATTTTCTTGAGAACTTGGAAGAATAAACTCTCATGTTCCAAATAAATCAGTCACATTATCAAATTTCCTCAATATCACTTACCATTTTACATTTCTGTGCATCTCGTATTTATTACAGGTTTAGTAATCTAGCATTAACATTTGTCATTTTATTTGTTAAACTTAAGCATGTTTTGCTTGTACGATTTGCGGAAAGGATACATATTTTCCTGTCCCCAGTTACATTAATTGTTAATACACGTATAGTTGAATAGATTTAAAAAAAGCGATATCGGAATGTATAAAAAGCGTAGTGAGATATGTACACGTTGTTATAGAAGATTGTATTATTATTGTAGCCGACTGTATTAAATAAATATTTAAATCATACGATGCTTAATCTTTAATTTTAACGAATTACTGTAATTGTATATTTTTAGATGCGTTTATCAATATCAAAATTGGTACTCTTTAATGAGTCTGCATGGAACTCTGTAGTATTAGATTAAACTGTTTTTCTTTTACAACTTCTTACATCTTTTTTCTAAAATCGCATATTCTAATGAATTATCGTAATTTCAAAAGCTGCGATTGTTGGTTTTAACAAACATTAGCCTTCCTTGTTTTTATAAGGTGGGCCGCGATATTTACCCCGTGTGTTTAAGGTTCGAGAAAAGCCGTATAAGATAAAGAGGCGCAGAAAACTACACCCTCCCCCTTTTTTCTTATTTAATTTCATGTTATCCTGTTACATAATTTTTAGTTCAGTTTCGTTTTTCTCAAAAATCAGCGACTTCAATACATACGTGATGCTAAGCTGGATGGACGGTCCTATTCCAGTGATGTGCGCGTGCGCATCATTGCGCGGGAAATCTACTGTTCTGGACACCTCCTTCACATTTCTGCAATCCTGATATCAGGAGTAGCTGCTGGTACCCGACCACTAGATGGCTCTGGCGGAACTATTTTCTGCAGCAGCATTTTATAATAGTTTCAGATTTTTCTAACCATAATACGTTCCATAATGAAGAAATAGTTAAGTTCAAAATGTCTTAGAAACATTGGTAAATTGAGAACATCGGTAAATGCAAAATTTCGTTTCCAACTTTATTTCTATAAGTTCTCGCCGCTAGATGGCTAGGCTTGTTGACGTCCATAAAATGTAAATTTTTTTTATTTTATCTATTGCTAGTACCATGAGTTGCCGCTAGATGACTGTTGCTGAAGTGACGCTAGTGTCAAAAATGAAGCAATGGGTTATGTTTCAAATGATTTGTTAAGAATTTATTGAAATATTTTAATCATTCATTGATGCGAATCTTTGATTAGCGATTTTTGATGTATCTTATTTTCATTAAACCAATATTTATAAATGAGATTAAAAATCTGTACGTAATATATGTATGTTCAACGATAGTGTAGCATTAATCAACATTGTTGATTTAATACGGTTTATATGTATGTACGTATAGCTTTGGTTTTCTAGGTGCAATTATATATTTAATGGTTTTAACAAAAAATATGAGATAATCTATTGATTAATAATAGTTTCTTTTATGAAAATTCCATTATAATTAGAACAATGCGAAATTTTGTAAGTGATTTTGTGATTTGGTAAGTTTGGTTATAAATTATAATAGCTTTACTGTTACTTATCAATAAAGTATTTTCACTTATTGAAAAACATAATATAAAACAACAAATAGCTAAATGATTTATTTTTAATTTATTTAATCAATTATTTCCACAGCATATTGCTAGTGCTTTCTGTGAGTCTTATATTTGGAGCTAGTGAAATTATTAAGTCCCTTGTCACTACAGGAGACAATTTCTTAAAATCCACTTCCTATTCTTGGGTCATCAGATTATGTTTAAATTTATTAAGTTATGCTACTGTGCTATTACCAGGGTATCTTATGTACAAATATGTACGCCTTACCAAATATATTCAGAGGGGAGGTAAATAGTAAATGAAAATAAAGTATATTAATTTGGAAATACATTTGAATGATTATATGAAATTATATAAAATTCTTCGACAGGTAAAGGATGTATTCCAAGATTAGTACATTCGTGTTTTGTTGGCCATTGTGAAACTGGACTTTTGGATTCTTCATCTTATACATCTGCACCCTCCAATCAACGTACTTTTACGCAAGATGCAATGTTACTTTTGTATTGTTTTTTTGGATTACAAATCAGTTATTTAACATGGGGTTATTTACAAGAGAAGATAATCACACAGGTATAATTTATTTGATACATATTAGACTTTATAAATCAACCTATGAAAACACAAAACATGCTTTGTTTTAATAAATTAAATTTATGAAATTATATTCTGCATACTTCCTGATTGATCATTTGAGAGGCTAAACAATTGATTTTAATGATGATTTTGCAAGTACATGTTGCCGTAGTTACATGTCCATATACAAGGACACTTCGTTAACTTAGATTTCAGAATCACAAAGCGAATCATCTAGTCACTACTACTAGGAGATCCAGGCTTTCCATGAAACAAAGTACTGAAGATGGTGTTTTTTATCCCTTCATTACACCAAACACGGTATGGGTACTAATCATAATACCCACGTTGTCACCAAAGAGATTTTCAGTTGCATTTCATCTGAAATATAATTGTTCAATATTATTTGAAGACGATTTAAGCACAAGTTGCAGAATAAATTACACAGTACAGTTAAAATTATTAGGACATAATATTGTTGTTAATAACTTACACAATTAATTTCATTGATATATTTCTGATTTAGAGATTTTGATGCTATCAATAAATTTGTTTTTCAGGAGTATGAAAATGTTGCTGGCAACAAAGATCGATTTCAAGACTCTCAATTTTTAGTGTTTATAAACCGGATTCTCGCATTTTTGATGTCAGGATTATATTTAATAATTCAAAGGCAACCTCAACATAAAGCACCTCTCTATAAATATGCATTTTGCTCTTTATCAAATATTATGAGCAGTTGGTGCCAGTATGAAGCTTTAAAATATGTCAGTTTCCCAACACAGGTAGTTATTATTTTACAGTTTTTTTCTTGAACTTCTGCGTCGAAAAATTTGTGTAATAGCTGCGTGTTATTGTAGGTATTAGCAAAAGCTTCGAAAATAATTCCAGTAATGATAATGGGAAAAATAATTTCCCAGACCACATATGAGTATTATGAATATGTTACAGCAATACTTATTTCTATTGGGATGACATTATTTATGTTAGATAGTTCTGATCATAAAAATGGTAAAACCTCTGTTATGTTATTAACATGAAATTATTTTTATTTTTATTATTTTTGTATTGTTTGTAGATGGAGCTACTACTGCCTCTGGTATTATTCTCTTAGGAGGTTACTTATTGTTAGATAGTTTTACAAGTACTTGGCAAAATGCATTATTCATGGAATATGGTGCAACAAGCGTACAAATGATGTGTGTGGTTAATATGTTTTCCTGCTTGTTAACTGCACTATCTTTATTTCAGCAATCGAGTTTTCCTCTCATACTATCTTTTATGACAAAGGTGATTTCAATTCCAGAAAATGCTGTAAAATGAGATTTTAATATCAACTTACAGTTTTTATCGTTTGTTTTATTATACAGTATCCTAGATTCATCATGGATTGCTTACTTATATCAATTTGTTCCGCAAGTGGTCAGTTATATATCTTTTATACAATTTCTAAATTTGGACCAGTAACATTCGTTATTATGATGACTATACGACAGGTAGTAATCTTTTACAGATATCGCTATTAATAGAATACCCAGTTATTTTTATTGAAATGTTTATTTTTTGCTTTAGGGTCTGGCCATATTATTGTCCTGTTTGATATATCATCATCGTGTAACAGTTATTGGAATAATTGGTATATTACTGGTATTTGGTTCAGTATTTTTGCGAATTTACTGTAATAATCGATTACGTGCGATTAGAAGGCGTAGAGCCGCAGCGACTAGTATAAAAGATTAATTTCTAGGATGGAACTGTAGATACAAATGTTATAAATGTTGTTGCGTTTTTTGTTTTAAATGCACACATATTTTATTAAATATTTTTAGTCATAAAATCTGTATGTCACATACATTCAAAAAAGAAAAGAAAAAGGTCATTTACTTATTCAGTATTTATCATAAATATTAATTATTCCATGACATACTGTTAAGTGGAAAGTAGATTTAAAATGCGTATCAAAACTGATTATTTTTACAAAAATTCGTTGTTTTTAAACGAAATATTTATTTTACTGTAAATATCAGATAGAGATGAACAAATGTAAAATTTTTACTAAAAGGTATTAATAAAAAAGATCGTGAAACTTAATGTGCGAGCTAACTTATTACTGGTACAAAATGAAAGGTATAAAAATTAATTGCACAGTTCATTATATAATACAATTTTAATTTTTAGCAGTACACAGAAACACAGTATATAATGCTATAAACCTTTCATTACCTTTTTCATAAGATTCGTTTATTCGTCGGGAGGCGTGGGTCGGTAAATAGCTATAAGGCACAAGATTGAAATAATTAATTCAGATGCTAAAAGCACCAATTGTATGCTACAAAGGATTACTTCTAATCTCAGTACATAATTTTGCCAGATTAAAAAGTACAATGTTGCTAAGGCGCTAGGTACAGTTAAAATAACTCCAATAAGTATTGGTAACCCATGTTCTGTCAAGTTTCCTTTTCTTCCAAGGTAAATTCTAGCACCTTCTGTGATAATGAGGAAAATCAATAACGCAAACTCTATTAATGTTGTGCTTGTACCAGGTGAGGGCAAATTTGCAGCTTTGAAAAATCCCATACCCAATTCACATATAGCAAACATCCCAAAGTAAAAAGAATTAAGGTACATAAGAATTTCATATGTTAAGGAGGAACTAGCTATCGTTGGCATCTTTTATATTTATATTAACATCGGTAAACCATTATCTAGTATTACATAATATTTATTCCTTCAGTTCTTGTACTTTAAAAAGATAAATTTTACATTTTCTACCATCAATAACAAACTAGACTGTTTTTATTTCATACTCATAGTGAATATTCTTCCATGATCCTGTTTCTTATTATTCAATATTATTAATTTATGTTTACACGCTTAGAAACTGCCAATAGCATCAGTATCTTATGAATTTGATATATTAATCTTTTTGATCTTTTATCTTATGTTTTATATTTCAACATTTATAATCGTCATAATTTATTCAGTTATCCTGCAATACAACAAGTTTGACAAATTAGACGATACATTTCACAAAGGCATAGTAATTTGCTAAATCTTATTTTTAAATATGCTATAAATACATACATGGGGAGATTTTTTCAAAAACGTTACAGTAGTTCCAGATTATCGTTAGAAAATATCAATGAAAATTGTTCTTAATATTAGCAATCAGGTTTGGTTAGGAAAATATAAACACGATCGTATACGTTACTAATTGAACAACTGCAATTACTTTTCGCACTTTCTATTTCAAAATTTGTATCGTCTGTTAAATAGTCTCGATGCACGTTAAGAGCTTTAATTAGAAAACGTTACATGTTAAAACGATTAGCTTATTTTATCCTTGTCAGAAAGATTGTCTTGCACACAAATTTATTGAGGCAGTGTTACCACTCGAGACATAACAAAATATAATTAATTTAAGTGTAATTATATACAATTAGTTTGAAACGTGGATATATTTCAGAGACTTATTAGTTATTACAGAAGATAGACATGTAAATTTATTATGCAATGTTTAATTGTAATATAACCTTTATCAACATCGGTCGAACTCGACCATTTGAAAAAAGTATTTTTATCAAGATGTATATGTTATTTTATTTTATTCAATATTTATAATGTATTGGGAGTAACTTGTTTTGAAGGAATTTTTCAAAAAATAACATAATTAGCACGATAATTGATTGTTCATAATGGCAAAGCTTGCAACTAAAAACGATTGGTAATGGCTTCCTATTTGAATTTTTCGCGAGCACTTCGTTTAAAGAAACTACTTCAAAGTCGAGGACAAAAGCGGCAAATGAAAGGATATCGAACACCGATTCAATTTCACCAATCGGTAGTAAAGAACAGTAATGTTGGAGGTTCAAAGAAAGCAGTTCATGCCATTCTGATTCTCTCTTACAAGCCCGAAAATCAAGTTCAGATTCAAGATGGCAAATCATTGACGAAAGATACGGAACGTTATAGTCTGTTCGGTGGTATTTTAATCGTAGCTAGAATATTTATGATAGGATCTATCATCGTTGGACTAACCGTTGTATACTTTGTTACACGTTTTACACGTGTACACGTATTTCCTACAATTCTACGGAAAAGTAATTACTCGATTATAGTATAGATGTAGCATACATCGTGTTTAATCACTCGATTTGAGTTGAGGATAAACTTGAATTAAATCGATGGATTATTAAATATTTCATTATACGAGTTGCAGGTATCGAATTCCTTGGACCGATTTTTATAAAATTTGGTCAGTGGGCGTCTACACGGAAGGACTTGTTCCCCGAGAATGTTTGTCATACACTTTCGCAATTGCAACGGGCAGCTTCTCCTCATTCCTGGATTTATACCAAGCAATTGCTCAAATCCACTTACGGTTCAAACTGGAATAAAGTATTCGTGAAATTTGAAGACGAAACACCGATAGGATCAGGATGTTGTGGCCAGGTAGAAAAGTAAAACGAAAATATACGATTTTGATAATTTCGATACGTTATATGCTTTTCACGTATGTATACTTTTTGCGTTGACGCGGTACAATATTAGATCCTCTCAGTAGGTATACAAGGCATGGGTGGATCTGAATGCTCGACTGGAAGTAACGCAGGAACCACAAATATCTGCATTTGTTCAAAGTAAATTATTTTACTAGCGGAAATAAATGGTATTTTAGTTAGGATATCACGTATCATGTACCACCATGAACTTTCATCATTAAAAATGGATTGTCTCGAATAATTTTCGTGTACGCGTGTATATCGTGCATCTTAACAGAATCTTCTTACAGTTATCGAATATTTCAAACTCGGCTCGCTCGTCACGTACATAGGTAAATAGATGACTTACATGTACGAAAATCAACCGTTAAGCCTAATGAAAATTGTTCCCGCGGAATAATTGCAATTTCATTTCAGATAGAAGATTGAACGGCATCGATGGAATCGAATGCGATTACGCGTATAAAAGAAATCTGCAACCAGTAGCGGTAAAAGTTTTGCATCCTGGAATTAAAGAGCAATTGAGGTACGGTTTGAATCGAAATTCCTGTAAACATTTTTATCGACTGAACCGTAGACAGTCGTTTACGATGTTCCCTTCTTTTTTTTAGGAGAGATCTCTCTATCATGAAAGGAATTTGTAAATACGCCACATACATAATGCCACAATTGCAATGGCTTAGTCTTTCCGACTGTATCAACGAATTTTCGCAAATAATGGAAAATCAAGCGAGTATTTTACGTTAATCTTATAAGTTTCAATTAAGAGTCTAACGACTTTTTGACTCTATCTAATATCTATACGTATTTATGATGTTCGTAAAAGGTTGACATGAATTTGGAGGCAGAGAATCTGATTAAGTTTTCGCATAATTTTTCTAAAAAAAAGGATGTCGTTTTTCCACACCCATATACAAATTTCACGCAACGTGAAATACTCGTCGAAAGCTATCACAATGGTACTCCTATCACCGATTATCTCGAACACAACGATACTAAATTTCAAGGAAAACTGGCTAAAATAGGAATCAAGACGATTTTAAAAATGGTTAGCGCTAACATGGTTTTTATTTACGGTCAATATAATCGATACGAGTTCCATAATTATCGATAATACATTACAGGTGTTTAATGATAATTTTATTCATTGCGACTTACATCCTGGTAACATATTGGTACAAACAAATTACGAACCGACGAGAAAAGCCGGCGCCTGGTTTTGGAAATACATCCATCGTAATTATGCTCGTTTAGTCATTCTGGACTGTGGCTTAGTGGTGTCCCTGAACGATCGCTGTCGGCAAAATCTCAAAGACGTTTTTCGTTCAGTGATTATGGGAGACGTACGTACTCGAATTATGTTTTTTTTCTCCACCGTTTATCGCTGTTTCCTTTTTTGTTTCGTTTGGCATTGTTGCTTGTTCCGCGATGAAGAGGAAATGGCAAACAAGATGTTAATTGTTTCCTCGCCTTAAATATTGATTTCATTTCCGTTAGGGCGAATTGGCAGCAAAATACATCCTGGATCATAGTTCGCACGCATCTCCGGATCCGGACGGTTTCAAGCGTACGATAAGCGACATCGTGAATTCGCATCGTCAGGGTAAAATGAACGTAGGTAATTTTACGAATTTTCTAATACTCGTGAAAATTCACAATTCTTTCCGTTCTCGGAATTGTTTTAGGTGAACGTAAGTACCATCATAACCGAATTATTCAACGCGATGATCCGCTACAGAGTTAAACAGGACGGATCGTTTAGCAGCGTGATATTGAGCATAGCAGTTATCGAAGGCCTCGGACGAACTTTGGATCCAAATATCGATATTTTCACGGAAGTTATACCATTCATTTTCGTCGATACGATTTACAACGATTAAATTGAAAGGCAGTGAAAGTGTCGAAACCTCGCTTATCGCGAAGAAAACAAGTTCATTTGGCAAATAACTGTAAACCGTCCTAACATCGAAATCTCGAAATACGTTTTTTTTTTTTGAATAACAAACGCGACAGTTCGAATAATCTTACGAGCTATAGATCATTCGTTCGAACGCGCGTGGTCGTAACCAACGGAGATAAGGCAGAACATTCCCGTTTTACATAATGAAGTAGGATCGAACGAATCTCTGGCCCTAATGGATCTTAATCCCGATACCTTAAGTTTTTTGGTTAACTTAGAGTAACCGGTATAATAAAGTGACCATCCTATTATAACCAATACAGAATATCTTAAAACTAATGTTTTTAATGAAGAAGGATACTATTATCGCGCCTTTTTGAAATGTTTATCGGCACATCAACAATTACTTATAAATATTAAAAAAATATTTGCAAGTACTTGTAACTTGATCTTAACAAAACAAGCATTTTCATACATGATTAAAAAAATTGACCACCTTAGAATTTGTAACGTCTTTATTTCATTGCAACGCGTAAACGCGATGTACTGTGCATACGACGTAAACAGGACATAACTAACAGTTGCTTGCAACTAACAGTTCATTTATCTGATTCTAAAAGACAGTGATAAATTAAGTGTAAATTAAGATTTACAATGTGGTAACATTTTTTGTCATATATGAAAATGTTTGTTTCGTTAAAATAAAGTTATAAGTTTTTGTTATTACAAATAGTCTTTTAGTTTTTGTAATAAACTCTTGATACGACGGTAAACGTTACAAAAAATCCCGATATTAGGATCGCTTTTCATTAGAAACATTAGTTTTGAGCTATTGTATATGCGATATAGAATGGTCACTTTATTATGTCGGTCACTGTATATGCAGATGGTACGAAAACCGCGATCGTCGACACGCGAAAAGCTTAAAAAGCAGAATCGCGACAAACAGAATTCCGGCGATTGACCGACCAGTTTGTTGGCGATTGCTTCCTGGTTGGTTGACCATCTTCGGTACGCCGTGTCCGCATCGAACCGATGCACCATTCGTACACATGCATGTACTTACATTCGCATCCGTTCCCTACCGATGCACGCTGCTGCTCTCCGATTATTCCCGTACATACCGTACACATGCCATTTCTACTTACACAAGCGTATGTACTAACGGGATCTTTCCGAATCTTCTGGCGGAACGGTTATGTCGTAAATTATACTGTAGGGAATTTAATACGCGTGACGCGGCAAACATTCTTGTAGAAGTTTCTCGCAATTTTTTCATCCCGATTTATAACCTTTTGTACTTTGTACACGTTACCGAGCGAATTCGTTCGAACGTTGACGCGACGGTTAAAACGAACGATCGCTATCGAAATAAAACGAAGTCGAAGTCATTCATCATAGAGATTCGGTAATTCGGCCTTATCGCGCGTCGGTACACGAATTTGTTTTATTTGATTCCGTTTGAAACTATGTAGTTCCGATCGATGTACGTTGATGCTCGATACGAATACATGTACAGTTTCCCTTTGCTGGATCTAGTTTGTTCTATGCGATGCGATTCGTTCCCGCCTTATCATATGTTTATATAACGGAAAATAAATGATTCAACTTGGATAGACTTTTATTTATTTTTATTCTTAATCGCGTATCGACGTCTTCTTTGTTCTTATTCGATCATTCTGTTACACATGTTTCTTCTTTACTTCGAAAGCATTATAAGTAAAAAGTTGCGCGTCCTTTACGTTGTAAATTTCGTTGGTTTTGAGATGGCCAACGCCATCGACGAGATTCGAGAAACCAGGAAATCGATCGAAGGTTACGATTTATCTGTCGAATAACTTTGTAATCGGTCGTTGAATTCACGCATCTGTAAAGGTTCGTCGATCGCGATGTCTCGTTGCGCCATCTGCCGAACGTTTCACGATCGTTCTAGTGCCGATTCTCCCCTCCAAGGTAACTTATCTCCTTTGTCGAAGATGATTGAATCATGTACCGTTTGGGTCCAACGAATCGGGCCTAACAAAGAAACATTGAGGCGTACGAAGGGAATACATACATACATACAGGGAACGTGGGACGTATACCGGCTTTTGCCTCTCTTCGACGTTTGTTCGCACGGTGCGAAACTATGTTCTTTCATGCTCGACGCGGATCGAACGAATAAATCGTATCCGTTTACGTTACAGCAATCTATCGATCAAAAGCGATCGACACACTATTCGACTTCATCGACTAGATCTGCCGAAACACCGCTGGCCTCTTTCACGTTATCTCGTTCATACTTTAGTAGCACTTTCTTTTTCCTATGATCATTCCTTTGTTATCGCGATAGAAGTATTTCGTCGGCATAAATCGATGTCTTATCGAAAGGCGCGATCAGCGTGAAACCACTATTCATCGTCATTAGCACCATCATCGTCACCAGCAATGCGCACCACTATACCACCGCGACGACTCCCGCCACCACCATCGCCACCACCACCGCCACAACACCACCACCACCGCCGTCACCACTACCGTTGCTACCGCCACCGTACAATCATCGGCGACGACGTTTGGTGTCTCTTTTTACCTGTACTTCAGAGTACGAGCACCCTTCGTAAGTACAAGAACGTCTTGTCTCGATTTTATCCGCGGATCGATCGCCACCTGTGACCACGAGCACACAAACACACTGACACACTATCGCTCTCGCGCACCACGCGAATTTTGCTAAACCCATCGAATTTCCGGGGTCGGGTAGTTCATTTTACACGGACACTAAAACACTGTTTTTTTTTCGATACAATTTTTAATTCGGCCGACGCGGAGTAATTATTTAAGGGATCACAATCGAATACGCGCGTCAAAGATAAATAGTATAAGAGACGTTCTGTGAGCACGTGGTTCCAGTGGTGAATCAAACGTTCGTTAATTTACCTGGAAGAAATCGTATATCGTATCGGTTTTACCACCGTCCTCTTCCTTAGCGTTCACTGATTCCCAGCGAAACACGTTTTATCGGTTCTATGTTTCGTTTCGACACGACCGAACGCCAAAAAGTGATAAAAAGTTTATCGAGGAAATCTGTATAATCATCGCAAAAAAAGGTATAAGGTATAGCGGATTCTCGTTCACGGGGGTATCGCGGTTTTGCACAGTTATTAAAGTTAATACGTTGCGCGCTTTTGATCGTTCGACACGTAAACGAACATCAACTGACGAACCAACATTCGTTCGAACTGCGCGTGCCGCGTTTTTTTTTTGTATCGAAGATCGGACGAAACATCGTAGGGATCGATTGTTCGTACGTATCGATCGGCTGGACAATGAACGTAGCGGCGCGATACATCCGAATGACGCGCGCCAAAAATAAATAAATACACCGTTAAATGCTACATGCATATTGTATTCGCATGTTAGAAGGCGAATTAGGAGTATAAATACTCGAATGGCTGGCATGCAGGCCAGACTAACGAGATAAATACACGTCCAACTTTCATCGAAGCTCCGCGTTTTGTATCCTCGTTGAAGTTCTGGCGAACGACGAAGCTCAGCAGATGACCACGGTACGGAAACAACGCGGTCCGATATCTTCTTAACGACGTTGCTTACGTTCTGTAACGATCAACGTTGTCTAACGAGGAATTCGCATTTAAATCCGTGTTTATCGCGAAACCGAGTTATCGTTTCACCGGTTCGCTGATTCGTCTTCGCACGCGATTACGATTACCCATATTCGTTGTCTGTGCCGGTCGCGCGTGACGAGCGGCGGCGGCGACTCGATTGTACCGCGTTCGATGCGATCGAGACTCACAAGGAGGAACGCGTATCGATACGTTTTCGCGCGCAACGCTTTTCCTCGTTCCGCGGTTTCGTCCGTGGACACGCGTGACCACTTTCTCTCGCGATTTCCGCGCTGTCGTGTATCGATCGTTCGATATCGCTGCGAGATATCGGGGAAACGTTCGTTCGTGCGATAAAAGTATAAATATCCTGTGACTCGTTGTTTTCATCGGTAAATAACCACGGTTCAAATTCGAGACGCGTAGATATTTCGGGGTACGAGCGTGCGAATGAATTTGACTCGGCCGGGAGAAAAAAAAGGCGGCAAAAGAAATGAAAACGGTTAGAGCTGTCTCGAGGCGCTTTCACGGCTCGAGTCGTGAAATGTTGCGACATCGAGTCGCGACGCGCGTTATGACGCTGGATGGTGTTTGCCAGAGGAGAGGAAAGAAAAAAATAAAAGATTTTAACGATATTCGCGGTTCGTGCAGTAAGCTCGGCCGATTATGTACTGAGCGAACGTATCTTCGGGCAGCAGTCGGTATTTGGGCATTTTCTCCACGATCCGTGTAACAGTTTTGAGATTAACGAGCGAAAGAGAGAGCAGGGTCATTGGCGACGATACGCGTTATCGTTGCATACCGCAAATAGAAGAAACTCGCGATCCGTAAATAACAGTGGGACAGTCAGTCAACTCGTAGCGAACGACGATGCGAGCCGCGGAAACGATCGCCATTTTCGCTTTTTTTCGTTCTCGTTGATATCCGCCCGGTAGTTAATTAACCTGTACGGTCGTTCGATCTCTATCGAGACTACGGCGATTCCTCGCGAGCGATTAAGAATTACATTTTCCTACCCTGTTGGGAGCCGATTATTACCCATCCGGTATTATCGAGTGCCGATCATCGAGTTCGCGTTCCATCGTCGGTTAACTCATTCGAGCGAAGAATACGGAGAAACCCGACGGTTCGTGTAAACTGTTGTTCGTTCGCGTTTTGCTAGGCGCGACGACGAGAAAAACGATCGAAACCGCGATTCGACTAACGGTGCCGGGTTGGCGGCGTTTATCGACTCGCGTTTACTCGAGAATTACGCGAAAACGTCTCCGACCGCTGTCATTCACTGATACGCGCCGAGATTTACTGTGTACGTCGACCACGTGCGCGCTATTTCTTTATCGACGCAGTTAAAATAAAAAAAGAACGCGTAATTACGCGATTAACGCGTTCGTTTACCGTGCGACGCGTATCTTTTCAGCGGAGAAAATAATCGGTCGGTGCGACGTCGAAATAAAAAAAGAACGAGGGAGAGAATTGAGAATTGTTCTGTTCTCGTTTGCGTAGGAATTTTCACGGAACGTACCGAGATGTTAATTTCGAGCGCTTGGTTCGAGATAATCGCAGCGGCACTTCTGACCACGTTGATCTTCGCGACTAGTTATCGGCCAGTCTGGTGGTTCTGGAGCGGAGGTTCCTCGCACAGGGCCAACGGTGAGTCAATTCGAGTCGAAACGATCGATCTTGATCGTTACTTGCGAAACAACGAGTCAAGCTCGTTACGGGTTCGATTCGTACGCAACGAACGAAACGCTTTACGATCGGTGAACGCGAAACGCTCGTAAAAATTCGAGACGCGACGCGTGCCGATCGAACGATTTCCTTAAGGAATCTCGCTAGGACGCTGATCGAAACGGCCTTGCGTCCATTTTTCGTATTTCTCGTTGGGAACGACCACCATTTTTACCGTTTTGGTTCCAAAACTGCGCGATCGCGCTCTTCATATTTTATGTCGAAGAATACAGTAAACTTTATTGTTTATAAATGCAAACGATGTGCATTTTGACGGGTTCATTTTTACGGGTTCCGTAAATCTAGCGGTAATTGTTCGTCTATTAATTGAATATATTTTGCACCGTTTTGTCGCCTGATAAAAAATTTATGCCAGTTTTTATGACCCATCTACATATGTCCTACTTCAAATGGCAAAATTTGTTAAGCCGAACTTTGTAACATTTATGTTACTAAGATAAAGAATTTGTAAGCGTATTCATTTATGTATCATCGTTTGTTCATTTATTTTTCAACTTCATTTTCAACGTCGAAATAATTGTGCATTATATGTCGGTAGTTTTAGCGTTTAACAATAGAAGTACCGTCATTAAATGTATGCATTTAGAATTGAAAATGAAGTAGAAAAATAAATAAATGAATATTGCAGCGTCACCTAACATATACAGCGATTCATTAGCTGAATAAAACATGACAGACATTTTGACAAAAGGACGGCAATAAAATTTTGTAAAAAATAAATGCCAAATCTGAAACTAGTCATTTTGACTGGTTGGTAGTTCTAGTATTAATATACTTTCTAACTCAAAATTACAAACTTGTTAAATGGTCATATTGACCGCTTTGGTAGGTTTAGTGTTCAGACAATCTTCGACGTTTCAAGATCAAGAAAACCGAAACGGTCAAGAAGAAAAGCGAGTACACGCGACGCGTGATGAAAATCGTGAAAAATAGTGACACCGCGCTGTATTTCTGAACGACGTTATTCATCGAATGACCCGATACCACGGCAGATAGCCTCAGTTTTATAAATACCGTTCGAATCGACTGTCGCGACTTGTCAAACGGAAAAGAGATAATGGATATCGGTCGAGCGCGTATTTGTCCGCGTAGCGAAAAGGAAAATTGGTCGCGTCGAAGAGAAAAAAAGAAAAAAAGAAAAGGGAACGCGAAGGAGGAACGGTCCGGAGAAATTGCGTTTCGTAGGGGCGTTCGAAAGAACGACCTTCGTTTCGAAGTAACCGCGCGTGCACGATCGCCTTTCTAAGCTCGAAGGTTCACGGCGTTGAGCAAGGTCGTAGCCGACCTCGCATCTTCCGACCTTAGAACATCGAGCTCCTCCAACGAAACCGACCACGTTCCAAATGTAACGAGTTTTCGCGTCGATTCTCGCCAGGTACGGCCGATGCGTTGGGCCGAAGGAAATTCAAGACGGTCTCGGATGTGCCGGGACCGTACTCCTTACCGATTCTTGGAACCAGGTGGATATTCTCCGGATTCGGATCCTACGCGCTGAACAAGATCCACGACGCTTATAAAGGTAAGAAGTTTCGCTTTGACGCGAACCCTTCACCGAATCTCCGAACGTACCGCGGACGCGAACAACCGAGTCAAAGTTAAATCCCGTAACGAATAAGTAAATTGAGACCCGGTGTGCTTGAATTTTATGGAGAGTATAAAAATAGTAGAATAAAGCTCGCTTATTATTTGAAAATAATTCTGCTTCCCTGTCAATGGTTTCTCGTATTACCTAAAACTAGTACGCACCCCGAACAGCTGATGTCACAGTCGGGTCAGTGAAGTAATTTTACTTTCTGTACGCAAGGAAACGTTTGCGGAAGCTTCAACGCGTTTTTTTCTCTGATTCAAGAATAGATTTGAATCGACGGTACGGAGCGTTGTGCAAAGAGGAGGCATTATGGAATTTCCCGGTGATCTCCGTGTTCTCCCGTCAGGACATCGAGATTATCCTGCGACGAAGTCCGAGGTACCCGCTTCGTCCTCCGCAGGAAGTGATCTCCCATTATCGACAAAACCGTCACGATCGTTACACGAATCTCGGTTTAGTCAACGAGTGAGTACCGACCATACTTGGACCATTCGTATCATCTGAAACGAGACTTCGTGATTCGTGGAAGCACAGTTCGCGCGATCTTCGACATTCGGTCGGGTGTAAACGTGTTAATTTGTGAACCTTCTAATGTATACACGAGGAAATTTTTAAAAGTACCTATTTGAGAATATCGCGAAGGGCTAAACGAACGAACAATTCGACAGACAAGGACAAACGTGGCACGATCTGCGGACCGCTCTTACGTCAGAATTGACGGGGGCCAACACCGTCCTTGGTTTCTTCCCGGCTCTGAACGTGGTCGCCGATTCCTTCGTCGACCTGATTCGTCAACGAAGAACGATGGGATACAAAGTAACGGGTTTCGAGGAGCTCGCCTATAAAATGGGACTCGAGAGTAAGCATCACGTTTCTTCCTTCCACGACGCGTTACTTCACATCCCGCTTTATATCATCGCATTTCTCTTCCCTCAGGTACGTGCACTCTGATCTTGGGTCGGCACCTCGGCTTCTTGAAGCCGGACTGCAGCAGCGAACTAGCCAGTAGATTGGCGGAAGCGGTCAGGGTTCACTTCACCGCGTCTCGAGACGCTTTCTATGGTTTGCCGCTTTGGAAGCTGTTGCCGACGTCCGCCTACAAACAGCTCATAGAAAGCGAGGATACTATATACAAGTGCGTCTCGAACCTCGAGACTATATAACGCGTTGATTCCGACATTCATGATTTTCTCGCTGAGGCGGCAAACGTTTGTTAACACCTTGCGTGCTAACCCGTTTTTGCCCGACATGATTTCCGGGCCATTTGCCATTTTCACTCAAAATTCACATACTATTACACAATATGTAGTACATCATCGATCCATAAGTAATTACCTTGTATGGAGTAGTTATGGAGAATTAAATTTGTCATAAAATATATGTTTTCGACGAATTAAATAAATATGACTGCGTGTACCACCAGTGATACACCTGGCCTGAAGATCAAGTTTAACGTGTACCACCTGGTACACACGACACGGAACGTGTTAATAACATTGGAATAAAATAAAATAAGCATATCTCGTAAGATGGTAGCCTTGTACTGCCTATTTCTTGAAATACAAGTTTGACCTATCGTGATACACGCCGCCTCACGTTGCAGTCGACTGTAATCCACCGATGGGTCACGTCACCTCGCAGACCTGCGTGACCCGACGGTGATGCACTCCGGCATCAACTAATTTCACGGGCATACCCGAATGGTAGAAATACTACCTAATCATTAAATAACACCGTTTCATTTGCAGTCTTATATCGGATATCGTGGAAACCACGATATTGGAGAAGCGGGACGACGCCAAAGATGAATCCGTGGAAGCGGTATTTCAATCCATATTGAGGCAAAAGGGTCTCGACGTACGAGATAAGAAGGCGGCCATCGTCGATTTCATAGCGGCTGGTATACACACGGTGAGGGAAATCGTGATCGCGTTAGAAAACCTTGACACTCATTCGTGCATTCGTTTCGTGCAGCTAGGAAACACTCTGGTGTTCCTGTTCGATCTGATCGGTCGCAATCCGAAGGTGCAAGCCAAACTGCACGAAGAAAGCTGCTCCTTGGCTCCTCCTGGCTGCGATCTCACCATCGAAAACTTGAAGAAGGCCAAGTATCTGCGCGCCTGCATCGTCGAATCTTTTCGGTGCGTGATTAACTTCTTTCGCGAACGATCGTCGTCTTTGTAATCGATAAAGCAACGTTTTCAATTTACCTCGTATAACTTTCAAACTATTTATTTTTAACTATTTAATCTTTCGCGTTTAGAAAGATTCCTACGACAACTTGTATCGCTCGCATCCTGGACGAACCACTCGAAATCAGCGGATATCGTTTGGATGCTGGTGTAAGTATTTCTAGGTACACGTTGCTCTAACCGATCGTGTAGTTCAGACAGGGCCGACAGTTTTTGCCCCGGGCCGTATCGTAAAAGAAATGTTTTCACGGACCGGATGAAGTATTAAAATTAAAAAATGTTAAACACAGCACCTATTTATTGCAGAAAACAAAAAAAATCTTTGATTATGAAATTTGTTTATGAATAATTGTAAGAAAATCAATGCAACAAATTAGAAGTTTTAATTCTCTACAAAATGAATCTTTTTTAAAAAATATCGTATCGAGAGTTTAATTAATTATTAGAAGTTGAATGATAATGTTGGCCATGCCCGGTGTAGTTTCACCTCTGATCGGTCATTTGACTCGGTTCGCAGACGGTGGTTCTGTTACACACATGGATAGCAGGTTTGAACGAAGAGAATTTCAAAGATGCCTCGGAGTATTTACCCGAGAGATGGCTAACGCCCGTCGCCCCGCATTCGCCGTTGCTGGTTGCGCCTTTCGGGACTGGAAGAAGAATATGCCCGGGAAAACGATTCGTGGAACTGGCGCTTCAACTTATCCTTGCTAAGGTTCGTTTGCGCGTAACGCTCGTCCCGGAATTTTTCTTTCTATTTCTTTCTAAGCTGTTCGTTTACCCGCTAGATCGTTCGAGAGTTCGAGATCGTCGTGGACGAGGAGCTTGGCTTGCAGTTCGAATTCATTCTAGCACCAAAGAGTCCGGTGACCCTCGGTTTCCGCGATCGTTCTGTCAAAGCGTGATCCTGCGAAGCGGATTCAACGATTACTCGAATCGCTGAAATTTTCGAGAAGATTATCTCGTGTTCTTTTCGTAAGTTCGAACTACGATAATTTCGATCAGTCCGAACTACGTGATTCGTTTGTTCCGTATCAGAATATTTATCGTTGTATTTATACTCTATCGCGCATCCCGTCGTTTGGGATCTTTTTATTTTTCCTTCGTTCGATTTGCTCAAACTCGTTATAAAGTCAATGTTCTCGCGTTTAGTGCAGGTAAAAATAAAACGATCTCGAATGCGATCATTTTCTACGTTTATTGCGTATCCTATATCGTATCGTTTTTCAAGGTCGAAATTAAAGAAAATCGTCGACGAAGTTACATTTCTCTACAAACAGTTGTAATTCGTAGCCGGATTCGCTGAGAAGAAGATGTTTTTGATGCGATATAAAATTAATTGACGATACATGTATAACGTTCGTGTAAATAAACAGATATAGATATCGTTTGTTAAATATAACGATGAACGCGTAAAGATTCAACAAAAAGTTGACACGTACATTCATTCCACGCGAACAACGGAATCTTTCAAATAGTTTGCAGAAATCTTAACCTATGTTTCGCCTACTGACCGTCATTCGAATTGGCTATTTTATACAGGATCACGATCGCGTCTCGTCCAAACGCGACGTTCTACGAGATTGAACGTCTCTTACCGATATTAAATTACGTTCGCTTCGTTATTTTGATTTGCTAATATGGCCATATTCTACGCACGCGTGTGGTTCACGTTGCAACTTGTATCATACGAGCGTAGTTAGTTCGTTCTAAAAGACTGTGAATAGTTATTAAACATATGCGACGTAAATTATTACAGAATCATCGTGGTCTCTCGCGTTCGTGCAATCGTCACCGTGATTCGAAAGTTATGTCATTCGTTCAACGCAGAGTGTTTCGTTTATCGTAGTTCGTATAATGCCACGCAATCGTCGCATAACACCTCGTGAAAAGCGTCGATCGAATTTTTGGTAAAAGAATTATTTGACCAAACCTCTGATGCTCCTCGGTAAATTCGGAGTTGAACCCTTATTTACGCTAGCGGCGGTCGGTCTCATGAAACTATGATTTCTGGTTCCGGCCCTCGGTTGAATCAATTTGCTCTTCGAGGTCGACGTTTGTCCGGCGCTCGCGCGGTTCAACGAAGCGGGTTGTTGCCCGGTGCTGCTTCCGCTGCTGCTGCTACGGGATGCGATCGTTCGTCCCTTGTTTCCTTTCTGCGCGTCGATCGTTGGCTGCAAACATAATTTTTCATTTCCGATAAACGCGTTACTTTAACCCGGTTTAATCCCGAATCGGTATGCGCTCGCTATTTTAAGACTCAACTCGATCGCGTACGATTTACTTCGGTCGCATAATATAGATAACTTTGCATACTTTACTTAGTGAATACGAGTTACAACGCTTTTGTTATACTTTCTGGAGTGAACAGATGATGATTCGAGATTTGCAGTGTTGCGACAGAATATGTATATAAATATGTAAACATTATAGGCGAGTTGGGTAAAAGTACCTGTCTCGAGAACTGCTGTCTGCTAGCGGGTATATTTACCTATTTGAATGTACTTGCTTTAAAAGCGGGGCAAGGTACTTTTACTCTATGGGTTTACATACGGAACTGAAAGAATTAGCCCGAACTTTTTTTTTTGGATTCAACTACTTTACTATATCAGTTTGGTCTGTTTGGCTACCCGTTCAAAATGTGTTAACGCAGATTTAAAACCAAATCGCAGAAAGCTAACGCGAAAGAAGATGTTACCCCGAGAGATTTGCGTATGGCTCTTGCGGTTGGACCGACGCTGCTTCCGCTGCTGCTGCTTCTGCTCGCTGGTATTCGGCTGATGGTCGCTCGTGGATTGATTCGACGTTTCTCCGCATTTTTGGGAAGCGGTGGACCGTTCGACGGACTTTTCCGCAGATCGTTGGTTAGTGCGCAGATGGCAGACGTGTAAGTACCTAAATGAGCGTGATTCGGTACCAAGTTTCGCACAGTGTTCACGGAAGTGGCGCTGTTCAAGGAACTTCGCGAACTGCGTAGACTGCTTCTCGATCCCGAACGTTCCACTTCGTTTCTCGATTGATTGCCGTTAGGTCGAAGAGTTTGATTCGAGTTCCTCTGCATCGATTCCGCTTTTCTGGATGCCACGTCCGTTCGTTTGATACCGTTCGTTCGTTTCGGCAGGAAGCTGGATTTTTCGCCGACGCGTTTCACCGCGGTCGCTCGCTTATCGAAACCTTTGATCGACGACGATTTCATCGCGTTCTCGATCGTTGGCGCGGTAAGATGCTCCGTATCATCCATGCGTACGCGATCGTGGTCATTCCTGGTATAACGCAATTCAGCCGGCGAACATCTTATCGAGTCGTGGGTGTCCATCTCGTAATTACCGGACGACGTTTCTTGGCTGAGCGTTTCCGAAACCAAGCTCTGCGTCTCCTCGAATCCCTCGTCGTTCATTTCTTGGTCCCGTCCTTTCACGGAAACGGGCAGAGCAGGGGAAGAGGTAACGCTTATGTCGGGAACAAATCTACCGTGAAACGTCGACGTGTCGGTGGTTTCTGTACGCGCGGGTTGCGCGTTGATACCGTTTCGTTCGTGAACCTGATCATTTGTTTTTCGTCGTTTCGAGTCGTCCACCGAGTCCGTCCGATCCTCCATACATTCCTCCTTCCAGGTATCGACGGATTTCCTGAGTCGAACCGAGGCCAAAGTCGCTTCGTTATCGTTGCTCTGATTCACCTGACTCGGCGGATTGTTCGCCAATCGAATCGCCTCTTTCACCTGACTAGGATCGATCATGCTTCTCTGTCGTTCTCGGCTGGTGACCGCTCTCTCCGGAAGAACCGTCAACGACGGTTCCCGCGGTCGCGATTCCTGCATCACGGGACTAAGCACGGTATTCGTCACCGCGACGACAGGCGGTGGTTGGCTGACTGGTAACCGCGAGTTGCGGTGCGTCAACGGCCGCGACAGACGTTGAAGATCTTCGCCGGAACGAACGATGTCCGCCAGCGCGGTGTCGATGTCGAACGAGGACGCTTCGCGTCGTTTTAGTTTGTCTTGCCAAGCGCGTAGCATGAAATCTTCGTCGTCTCCCTCTTCTGATAAGGGCAGAGTGTGCGGACGTTGCACCGGTTTCTCCTCGAACGATTCCAAGTTCGCTGCTTCCTGTTTCGATTCTTTCTCCGCGGAATCCTGAGCTTTTTTGTATCTCCGCGTTCTTCTCGCCGCTGAGTAACGATCGAAGTTACCTGAAACGATCGCTCGAATGAATATTCATCCGTTTTTACTATCATCGACGAACGAACGAAATGTTACGACCTACCTGCACCAAGGTCCGCGCTACCATTTACATTTTTCGCGGCAGCGGCCTTCAAATCTCTACTCTGGAAGGAACCGTTACAACGTTCCCTTTTGCACGGTTCCTTTTCGACCGGTTTCACTTCCCTGGGCGGACTAAACAATTTTCTAGTTGCCGGAGGAGTTTCGATGTTGTCCGAATCGATTTCGATCTTGTCGCTGATCTTCTCCTCCTCCGTGCCTTTCTTTAGCTTTGAAAATCTCCGCGATGTAGAGGCCTGTGGATTCGTGTACGGCTGCCGCAGGTATATCGTCAACTCGTCCTGATGATCCGAGTTTATCGCGTCGTTTAGTCTGTTCCTCTTTCTGTCTTCCTCTTTAATGGACTACGCAATCAGAGAAATCGTCAAATTGTCATCGATCGAACGATTTAACCGTGCGAAAATACTATATGAAAGAATGAACGTTCACCTGTAAAGTGCTTAACGCGAGCACGTTGTCCGCGCTGAGTCTTGATCTTAATCTACGAGAATATCGAGGATCAGTCTCTTCCACGCTATTTGGTACGTTCAAGCTGGACTTTCGCCAAGGAGATTTGTCCTTTTGCGATGGATGCGTTTCTGCTTCTGAAAACGACAGCGATAAATATTTAGGTTACGTATTCGAAGAGTATTTATTGTTCCCGACGGTTTCACATAACAAAAGTAAGAAAAATAACCTTCGATAGCTTCCATTGTACGCATCACGTCCGTCTTCTCGACCGACGGACGCCAGTCGTAAATATCGGAGTATGCTTCGCGCGTCGAATTACTTTCGGTCGGAGTGTTCGTCTTGCCTTCGCTTTCTGCGAATCAAATCATACGAATCAATTTATTCATATTTCATTCGACATTACGTTCGCACTCAAAGCTATTTCGCATATTTACCCGAGTCTTCGAAGGACCGTCGATTCGCTTGATGCAATTGTCTCGCTTTTTTCTGAAGTTCTTCACCTGCTCGATCTTCCTTCTCGTTTTCCGACAACCAGGCTTCGATCTTTTGCCGCCATGCTTTCCTAATTCGGCATAAAATCTACTTGAACGTGTACGTGAAAAAAGAAAAGGATAAATCATGTACGTCATAACCGTAAGTCTTACCCCGCAGGCTTTGTTTCCTCTTCTTGCAAAAACGGTTTGCTTTCAACCAAAGGCGACGGCGAGCTTGGCCTTTCGCGATCGCCCGAAAAATCGGCGTTCAGTAGGTCGCTTCTGCGAGATTGGCCGCGAGCTCTTCGTGCCCACGAACGATCTGATAAAAGTTAAAAATCGATCCCTAAAGTTCAGAAGCGAACATAATTTTGCATATTGTACCTAAACTGCCCCAAGATTTTCTTTCTCGAGTACCATCTTGACCCGATGTTCTTAAAAAGTCCATCAGATTACCGTCGTCGTCCTCGCAAGGTAATCGACTTCGGCGACGTCGAAGGGTGCCGTTCGGTGTAACATCTGCCGCGTGAAACAATAGAAAGTAAGAAAATTGGAAAACGGATCCGAGAGATACGAGGATCAAGCGATAAAACCTGGAGAATATATTTCTTCTTTGGCAGATTGGTGATCATTGGTTCCACCGGAACAAGAACCTAGACGTCGACGAATATTCGGCGAGCCGGTAATCGAGACGTCGTCGTCGGAAGTGACGCCTCCGTTTTGTAATCGTTTGATCTGTAAATCGAAACGAACAACTGTCTAAGCCGATGAACAGTTTCGACAACGTCGAAACCTCGTTATTATACGCGTACCCTGGCTTCGTGGCTGCGGCTATAATTTCTTTGAAGCAAGCTGGCATTGAAATCGATAGGATCGTAATCGGCTAGGTTGCATTCGGATTCAGAGGTTGGTGCCTCAACTTGATTGGTTACTGCAAAGGGTACATCGATAAGGAATCGAAAGAGGAACGTACATTAGACAAGACTATCGATAGTGTATATGACGTACGTAATCGTTTTTTAGCCAACAACTGTTCCTCTCGTTGCTTGCGCCTCGCCAGGACTTGCTCCTCTTGAATTCTGCGTCTCTCGTTCTCAGCGACGGCTTGGTTAAATTTTTGGCAAAACTGATGGAACACTTTGAAGCATTCCTCGATTTTGAAAGTGTTTGCGTCCTCGCAAAAAAATTCGGCGAGCGACCTCCTTAACGTTTCCAGTTCTTCCATGTCTCTTTTCAGCTGACTCATCTCCTGCTCCGCCATCTACAGAAAGGCACGGTTCAAAAATGCTGTTTAACGTATTCCAGAAATTAATTTGTCAACGCGAAAATCTATACCTGCAAAAATTGTGCCATTTGCTCTTGTATGTCGATTTCCGTCGAAGAATATTGAATCTGCGCCTTGATCTTCTTAATCTTTGTGTCGAGCGCGTTGAATTCGTTGTTCAGCTGCTCCGTCGTTGTCCTTGTAACGCGAAAACAAGATAAGAGTAAAAATATCAAGGGAATTACGCGTTATCGTCTGTTCGTTTTAATGCTCACTTCGTAGCAGCTTCCAACGCGGTCATGTTCTTGGTGAAATCCAACAGATCCTTCCTCTTTCTTTCGGCTTGCTGCAACACAAATTCTTTAGACGTGCACACGCGACGGAAAAAAACGTCCGATCGACGAAACAAAGTTTACTTTACCAAAGCGACGTAATGTATGAGATTCATTCCAGGCTTGTTCGCACGAATCTCCGTTAGTTTTTGCAAAGAGGACAACTTCACCCCGGCAGCGTTTCCCGCGTAACCGCCCTGCAACATCGGTTTGAAATTCTTTCGATCTTTCTGAATTCATAACGAGAGACAACCGCGAGTTCGATATTGCTCGTACCGAGTTGAGAAAATTTCCAGCGACCAGAACCATGTAGAGCATCTCTTGAAGCGGCTTGTTCGTCATCAGATCCTCACCGGCCAGGATCATCGAATTGATGCTCGGTTCCAGATAAGCCATATTGGCTGCGAATTCCTCTTTCAGCAGCATGCATTCTATCCGCAATTTGTAACTGTTGTCAAAGAGAAGAAAAGATTAAATCCGTTCGCCACGAGTCGCGAGCGAAAATCGAATTGTTCCTCACTTTGGCACTTGGACGAGTTGCAGAAAGAATTTCTCGGCGTTACCGAGCTTCGACTTGTCGCCGTCGAAACTTTTGAGCATCTCCAGTTCATCCACCTCGGGCAAAATCTTCAATAGACCGCGCAACTTCTCCGCTCCGATGTCGTCGTGGCCGCCCTCTTTTAGGAGTCGAATGATGTCCTCGTTCGAGCTGCGACAGTCGACGAAACGGTTCGTTAACACTAAAACTACCAAAAGGTGTCAAATGATCCTCTTACAAATTTCTTACTTCAAATGACAAAATTTGTTAATCTGATCTTCTTGACCATTATGCTGATTGTTATAAAGATAAAGAACCCATAAGTGTATTCATTTATGTTCCATCGCTTGTTCATTCATTCTTCAACTTCATTTCTAACATCAAAATAATTGTACACTTTACGCCGGTAATTTTAGTGTTACCGGTACGATAGCGTCGCGATCGATCGTGACTTACCTTCGAAATTGTTTCAAGAATATGTTGACGTTCAGGCTCCTCTTGCCGTCGAGAAGCGCGATCTGGAATACGTTGTGTAAGTGGAACGAGCGAACGAAGGAGACTGTGTAGCAACTGTAAGCGAAAGAGGTACCTCGGTCGGTTCCCGACGTCGTTTTTCGGCGTCGGAAGTGGCACCGTACGAGGAACACGATGCGGCGGGTACCATAGGCGGTACTTGTTGGCAGAACAGACCCTCCATTTCTGCCCAGTCTATGTCCGCCATGGGTGAATTTTGATGCTCGTTCGCGACCAGCGACCAAATGTTGCGTTTGCCGATCACCTACGCTCGATGGGACGATCGACAGATGAAACATGATCCGGACAAAGAAATATTAGGTCGAGTCATAATTAACTTCCGATGCAGCTAAATAGAATTCGTATCTACCCGCTATAAGTTACTGGGACAACGAATTTTTTTTTCACTATATAGATGAAGATTCAGTTAATCCTTTGTCAACTGTTTTGTGTGATGGACGTTAAAAAGTGCATGTTCGTCATGTAATGCTTTGAGAATTTAAGCAAGGTGCTAAGGCAACAGCAGAGAAAATATGCAATGTATATGGTGAACGGCTGATCAGGCAGTTAGAAATTGGTTTGTAAAATTTCGATCAGGAGATACAAGTTTATCTGGCATCACGGCTCTACCCGAAAAATGCGAAACATTGTTAATAATAATGTAGTTAATTTGGTTTAAATAAAATAATTTTCACGCAAGGAGAAAAACAATTGAATTTGACTAAAAAAAAATGCCACGAACTTTTGCCCAGACCCAATATGATAAATTAATATAATTTCGTTATTAAATGAGAGCGAAATAAATGTGTGACAAAAAAAGAACGGAAGTTACTTATAACTCGACCTAATAATAGGAACGGGTGGGTGTACCTTGTGATTAGGTATCTTGTTCCAATTGATGGTCTTCATCTTTGCCTTGGGGGTGGGTATTTCCTGTTGCGGCAGAAGCCTCGCGCGATTATTCGGTTGCTCGGGGGTGGGCGCCCGTGTGACCGGTAGCACGTGCAACGGGGGCGGCATAGGAGGCGGCTCCATCGATGCATCGGCGTGCGTCGCGTTGGCGGCGAAAAGGGGCGGAGGAGGAGGCGGCGGTAAAACACGGCCTTGATTCGGAGTCAACGGGTCGGCAGGTGGAGGCGGAGGAGGCAGAGGCGGCGAACTCTGCGGACCCGCTGCCAAATTGTTCACCTGCAGCGATGCTTTTCGAGACGTTCCGCACGTCTGATCGGTCCCTCGACAGTGACAACATAGATTCGTCTGCACAACAAAAACCCGTTCGTTTTTATTTCGTCTTCGAGATACTCTCTAACCTGCAGGTCAGAGTACTACCGTCCACGAGTCTTTCGATTTACTTGGAGACTAGGTGATCGCAGCAATTTGGTAGCGTCTTCCTGGTTCTCCAGCAGGGTGGCTCTGTGCACCAGCGTCTCCGCCGTGTCCCACGCTAAATCGCTGGCGGCATCCTTGGGATCCAGTCGCAGCAGATGCTGAAGAATACTAAGGAAGGGTATTTCTTGCGGAGTGTCGGCGATCTGCAAACACGCACGTATTACGCGATAGAGACCTCGATCAATTTTCCTCCCGATGAAAAAACTGCGTGGATGTTGCTTCTTACTTGGCCGAGAATCGCGTAAAACACGTCGACGTGCGAAGAAAGATCGATACCCGGTGGTCCGTGGTTCGACAATTCGTCGTCGGTTTCTCGTTGATCGTCGAAGGCGTCGAGTTGCACCCTCAAGTCCGGAGAGTGGATTTTCCTGCAAGAATAATCGTCTTCCTGAATCTGACTACATTTTAAGCCTTTACATAGTAGTTCGCTCTATTTTCGTCCCGCTCGGCCCGAACGTTCTCTCTAGGATTTCAATTTCTACGGCCTAGTTTTACACTCTTCTCGATGATACTCGTTATACTATCGTCTTCCGAACTTTTTTCGCTGTAATCGCAACGATTTTGCTCGACGTAGCGGGCAATTTGTCACGAGGAACCGAAAAGAAGAAGAACAAGAAGAACTAAGCGACGAACAACGTTGCGTTAAAAGCGAAGAGACCACCTCAATGAAAGCAACGAATCGCGTGTTGGGTCGATTCGTATTTTCGTGACGAATCGTCTACACCGTTTCGCGTATATTTCGATTAGATAAAAACGATAACCGTTCCGCGATATTCGCGAGTTGCGACGAGTTCCAGCCGCGCTTCGGAAACGTTTTTCGTTTCCTCGATGCACGCCCAAAAATACTTGGTTGCATTCACGATCGTCCAGTCGTCGAGAAATAAGATACAAAACTGCACTTTTCACCGTACATCGTTGCTTTCGTAACGATAACCGATCCTATAAATTATCCTTCGGCGAACAAAACGATCGAAGAGATTACAGGGTGAATTGAAATACCAAATAATGAAAAGATGAGCAGTCCGGTGATTGGAACGGTACCTCGACTCGTTCCAGCGCAATGTGAGCCGCGACTATGGATGCACGCGTGTCACGCCGCGAGCTTACTCGCGAAGAGTTAATTTCGGCTTTTCTTTCTTTCTCTCTCCCTCCCTTTCCCTCTTCTCCTTCGAATCACGCCGTTTCGTTTTTCCTTTTTCCTTTTCCCCATTCTCCTCTGTTTCGCGTTCGCCTTCTTTCGATGTCGGTTTCACGTGGTCCTCTACTTCTCCTTTCTTTCTCTTCGCATCGGTAGCGACGATAATGTTGGAATATATTCAAAACTTTCGAACGGAAGAACGAAGAGAAAAACTCGGCAAGGGACATTGTATTCGTGCGTAACGATGCTTCTACGACGCCGCTCGTTTCCTGTCCAAGAATCGACGCTAATTGATTCCTTGTACCGTAAATTAGGACCAAACGATTCGAACGATATTTAAAGCAACTCCTCCGAATAGTTTTGTTCGATCAAGAATAGTTTGCTCTCGTCCGTCATCCCATAGAGGAACGACGTATCGTACTATTCCTGTAGACCTTAGGGAGTGATTTAAGCGGAGACCTAAAGAAAGCGACAAAACTCGTAGCCGGTGCATCGTGATTCGGCGCAAATACCGCTAGTTCCGATCGTACCGCTGTCAATCGGTTTCCTTTTCTTCGTTTCTGTCGACCATCGATCGTGATCGCGGGATAGAATGAACGAGTTGATGGGCCGCGACAATGCGGGCAAACTGGCTCGTGTAAAAGTGGGTAACTCGTCACGTTACACACAAAGACGATTGGATTAGTGCATGCAATTACCATGTATCGTATATGAACCGAACGAGTATCCGCTTCGTTGGTTAACCCCTTGCATCTGTTCTACAAATGTGTCAGACATCACGAATTATTCGCTGCTGCAACATTAACGCTAGATTTACAGACGTTTAATGATCATTTATATTTAAACTAAAGCAGAAAAAGTTAATAAAGTATGACACATAAACTGGTTTATACAATGATCAGTTATCCTGACAAAAGTTGACATACATTTTGATAAAAGCTTTACAAATAAAAACGAGGTTTACCATATTGGAAACGCGAGTGCGTCACGTGTGTAGCTCGTGATAATAGCGCAAGGGGTTAACCAATCTTCGATGATCGTTCGATACTTTTGTTCGGATGCATGCCGCTTCTCGATGCATGCGCGATATTAACGTTGGATTAGGTGCAGATGAAAAGGTGTGGGTACAATAAAGCGCCCTTTCGTAACACTCATTATTATTTATTATTCAACGATGTTAAGGTGTTAATCAGTTAATGTCATGAATCCGGGTCGTCGCAGAGTACTTACCGTAGCTCGTTCAAAATCGGAAGAAGCTTCAAGCCTGCGAAGAAAATTAGACAATTAGTTCTTTGTATTTCGTGTTTCTCGTCGTTGTACAGACTGTTTCATAACGCGTGGAATCGTTTTCGAGCCGTAGACAGGAAATAAGGTTTCGTTCGAGGAAAGTATCTTTCAGTTACTTTACCCACCGATGAACTCGTTGCGGATTCTTATACGATCCTTCAGCACGGGCGTGGAGATGACCAAACAATTAATGAACGCCAGCAACGCCGTCCGATAATCCTCCGCGGTTGCGTTCTGCAGTTCCTCCACGACGATTCGCAACCGGTAACGTTCGCCTTTTCGTTTCTGCAATGTTTCGTCGACGATCAACGTCACGCTTAGCTTTTATACCTATCACGATCATTTCGGCGTAATGTTACGCGTTGGCAAGAATCGTATTCGCGCGTTTAATGGGACAAAGCAGTGGTCGATCTGTATGGCACGTTGGGAACGTAGTTCCAAGAGAACATTACGGTGTAGATCGTTCTTTTGTTTGACGAGGAAAGACCTTGAACCGTGACTTTTACCCAAGAGTTTAGCACGCGTTCCCGTGTACCAACAATAGGCCGTGTACGTAACGATCTCTCTCTCTCTCTCGTGCACGACGCAACACCTTTTCGATACACGGGCATCATATCGAGAAGAACTGTAGAACTCTATTTTCATTGTAACGATCTATCGAGCTTGCAGCACCTGATACTCGTGGAGAGCGTCGATGGCTCTCTGTCTTCCATCCTGACTGTACACGCACAGCGCCGAAAGCAATTCCACCACTTGTTTCTTCACCGACGTACAGGCAGTGTCCAAGGCTGAAATTTCACGAGAATCATGATGAATGCGCTCGATACGCGTCCGTGCTTCAACTACCGAGAACGCGTTCTTAATAATTTTTACCCGAGGCGAGCTTAACGCAGTAATCAGGATTATCCACGATGTAATCGAGACCAACGTGGGAATCCATATTGACCGCATCGGTCAAAATCTCTGCTCCGAGTCTGAAACGGAAATAGGTATTCTTAAAAATTTCCTCGAGTATACGGTAGAAGGTTCACAAATTAAAAAAAGATTATGATGCTGCACCTTCTAGCTGCCAAGATATTTAGAAAAAGGCATACTTTCAACCTCAAATTTAACAGCCCATTATCACCCCTTTAAAATGTTACATTAGAGTGATAAGGGTTAATCATTGTCATTGCCATTAATCATCAACAGAAAAGTAGTATAAAGGCTCGATAGAACCTAAGAACGCCGGTATTCGGTATTCACTGTGTCAATAAAACCTTTAAGAGTTCCCTTAATAACAGCGTTAATTTCTTCCATTCAGAATTCAACAGAGTAGTCGAAGAAATGGCAATTTCAATTCGATCGCGCGTGTAAAACGAAGCTCGAAACGAGCACGATGGACGAGAAAGTCGATAAAGAACGGGTGAAATTTCGATTCCGTTCGGATAGATCGATCGTGAACGTACGAATCCGCGGTAACGATCCTAGACCGAGGTCTAGGTTGAGAATAACGTATCGGACTGTTTCCGCGTGTCCGCTTTGCCGCATAAATACGCTCGTATGACTAAGCTCGCGTACTAGGGCAAAAAAATGAAGTACCGCGAACCGTTTACGCGCGAAAAACGTTACCCCTAATCGTTAACGAATATTCGTGACACGTTCCCGTTCCGATTCGATCGAATTAGGATACAGCGGCGAAGTCAAAGGCGTCGATACTCGAACGACGAAAGCTCGTGTCGCTCGTGGGTGTACGAAACCGCAGGAAGGACGCGCGAAAGTAGGTAAAGGCAGACGACGAAAAGAAGGCGGAGAAAGAAAATAAGAGATAAAACGAAGAAGAACGAGAGAAGCGATCAATTGAAAAGGAAAGAGGGGGAAAGCGAGGCGAGAGAGTAAGAGTGAAAGGGCGAGAGAGGAAGAGGTGGCAGAGAGGGAAATATAGGGGAAAGACCATAGGATTGCGTCATCGTATGCATGCACATACCTCTAGTCACGTTTAAAAATAGATTCTCGAATATTATTAAAAGGGCCACGATACATCGTGAACGTTTCGCGACAAATTGATGTCGGTTCGAATGTACGTGGTAACCGGCGCGGCGTCCCGAACGTTGTAAGCGAAGTTTTCGTGGTCGACGGATTTTTTTCAGTGATCGATTTAGACGAGATTCGACAATAAAAGAAAAGGTTGTTCCGCGTTTCGAGGAATAAATCGGCGCACGGTGCGCGATGCGGTAGACGGGACCAAAAAGGACACGATTCGAACAACCATAAGCGAGATCTGCGAGTAGTATTCCGAATATAACGAGGAACGGAGAGGCTGGTCGAAGTGATTCATGCTGGTACGCCTTGCTACGGCCGTACCAAGTCATCGGAGCTTCCTGCAATCGTGCCTACCGCCGACCTCCAACTTCGCACTTGCATGTCTGTAGTCTGCACGGTGCACTTGCGTTTACGGTCACTGGCCATCTTAGGAAGGCCGCGAGTCGATCCGTCGAGGAATAATAAAGAAATAATACCTCGTTGAAAAAAAAATCGTCGAATGTTTTTTTTTCGTCTCCGGGACGGTGGAGTCGCTGCGCCCGTCCCGCGTGCTGCGCGAAATGATCTACGGTCGCGTGGCACGGTTTATAAAAGGGGAAAAGATTACGTTAACCGATCGGACGACGGAATCAATCGAAACGTTGTTCGGACATCAATTTGACGGAAAATGGAGCAGCGTGGATCGACAAAGGACGAAGATCGCGCGTGCTACTTACCCGCTTACTTACCGCATTTAATAATTCAATCGCGGAGATCGCTAATAGTCGGTGAGCAAAGACGATCATGGACGTATGTACGAATTTGCTTGTGTATCATGTGTATTTAGGCATACATATACATGAAATAGCACTCACGGCGGACGTGGGATACCATATCGGGTACCTTGTTGACCTCGCCTCTCTTCTCTGTCCCTCCTTCTCGTTCTCGTTCTCTTTCGTCCGCGAACGTAACAACCTAAGTGTGTGTACACCGACAATCTGCTCTCCTCTCTTCCCACGTCTTTCGCCACCGTCAAAAGGAGTTTCGACCGTCGCCAATGTCGTTTCTCGGACGTTCGTCAGCGAAAACGGAGGATCGGACGTTCGACGCGAACGATCGGCCCCGCGTCTCCAGTTTGACCAAATTTGATGCGCGGGAAGCATCGTGGGAACCGCGGGAAATTCGACCAGCAATTCGCGACGCGCGCCGTCGATTACGCTCCAACGATCGCAAACCGCGCGCGCTAAGCGCCACTAACGAGCACGTGCGAGACTCTCGTCGATGTTTCCGAATCGTTTCTCGATTAATCGAGTTCGTAGGAATGCCGCGCGACATCGACGGAGGACGGAGGTTACCTCTAAATGTCCATGTATAGACGCGATCAGGGACATCCGGATATTTTCTGTTTCACTCGAATCTCGAGCCAGAAAGCAAAGCGGGGAGACGAAAATCTGCCGCGATAACACGTCTGGTTCGTCGATCAAATACGTCGAGACGTTGAATCGATGCGTCGATCGACTCTACGATCTGAGCCATCCCATGATACCACGTACGACTTTATTCATGTTTCGATGTACATCATGCGCGACAATTCGTAACAATGACGATCTCTAACTCCATTTTGGTATTGCTGCGGTAGTTGTTCGAACAAAATCTCTTTTGCATTGCCGACACGTACTTGCTAATTTCGTCACGTTCGTCTTCGCGTGAAAGTCGGAATAGTACATAATCGTCCTTGCGCAAAACGAACATCCAGTCTAGTGAATTTTCTATTTGTTGGTTGACACGCGATTTCGGGACTCGCGTTCGCAAACTTGTCAGAAGATGATTTTCGTTTATTCTGATTTTTATTTTACGACGCGTTGTATCACGAGCGACCATGTATAGCGTTCGTTTTCATTGGAATCGAGAACCATCCCCGAATTTGGGATTTTGAATCATTCTGCACTGATGCGAATTAATCGTGGTTACCTTGTCGCAACGTGGTCATGGCCCCGACTGCTTGAAACATAGTGGTCAGGATCGTCCCCCCTTTACTTTTACTTTTGCGCCTATGACAACTTCTTTGATTCTACGCGTTCGTAAAATTCGGGACCGCGACATTTTCTTTTCTCCAATTATTTTTTCTGAATCTCATCGTACTCTCGAAAATTATCATTTTCTACAACGAACGAGGTTGTATGATTTTATTACACAGTAGTTTATTACTATTTGAAATATTATTGTCTTTACTGGTTTATACTCGTCGTTCGGTATTCCGAAGACAGTACGTATCCGCATTAAGATTCTTGTCAAATGTTTAGTCGACGTTATACGTTTAACGGTAACGTTGGCGTGCATATTAAGAAGTTGCAAAAAAAATCAACAAAATGTATCTTTTCTGCCCGTATAATTTCTAATACTTTCCACATTTGAATACGACTGTTTCATCACTTCTTACGCAATAATTATTTGGAAATTGAGTAGTACTAAATTGTTAGTCTAAAAATGGAAATAATGTTTGCTGTATTGACGTGGGCCAACAAACGAAACAATGACCAGAAACAAAGAAGGACACGTGTATCGTTTTAACGATCAATGAAGGAAAGGATAACGATTTTCTTTCAACATGACGTTTCTTGCAAAGAAAGTGACAAAACGCGACAAAGTTTGACAAGTGTTCAAAAGACGATTTCGAAAAAATGTGGAAAAATGAAATACTAGTACGAGTACTGGTAACCCGACCAATAAGATTCTCTTCCTTTCTCACCTTTTATTTTCATTTGAAGAACAGGTTGATCGAAGAATGGGTGATCCGTAGCTTTGCTGGCATCCCGATCGCGGTAACACGCGACACACGCACACTTTTTTCGTCGAGCACCGATTCGCGGAAACTGCGTTTCAGGAGCGCGCGACGGACCGCCACGATGCTACAGAATGATTTAATGCGCATGCGCAATTCCCCTCCGGGATCCAACATCTCGTTCTTTATCGTACCCCGACAAACAAGGATCATAGTGTCATTATAATTTTCACCTTTTCCTTTTTCATGAAGAAACGCGATGTTTCTTTTTACTGTACTTTTATCGATTCATTCGATCCGAATTCGATTACAACTATATAAAAGTACGCAGAAATGTTTAAGGTATATACAATTTTTAACAAATTTTATACGATCATTAAATTTGTGTAGTCGTTAACAAATTGGCTTCGATGTTCACCGTAAAATTTGCGATACGTCGAATTGTAAAAAATACTTTGCAGTACATGTTACGTATTATACAATGTATAAATAAAATTTTATTACTTTACTGTCAAGTAATATACACGGGAGGCGTCGACATGTTGATCGGTTCACAGAAATTGATTAAATTGGTAAACTAGTAATTTAATTATTTCAAAAACGTTGATGAAAATTTGACGGTTGCGTTGGTTGAGCAGTCGAATAAACCATGCCGGTTGGTTGTTGATGGGTCATCGCGTGACTCTGATGCTGATGAAACTCTGGAGCTCCGTGAGGCCCGTTGAGCCTTACCCGCTTTGCGTTTTGTCCGTGGTTATGATCATCGTTTCCTTGTTGTTGTTGTTGATTTTGTTGCTAAAATTCAATAAGATACGTGGAAATAATAATAATATCGAATTAACTTATATACTTACATTTTGCTGTTGATTTTGTCGCGCTTTGTTTTCAGTCTTTTCCTCTGTGTCATCGTCCGTCAAAAACTCTCGTTTAGGATACGGAATTGGGCATCCAGCAAATATACTAAAACATTATGATACCTGTTACATTTACGAACAAGTATTTAATGTAATGAAACGAAATCACATGTGATGAAAAATGTACTCTTGCGTTGGCAATGGTTCCTCTTGAAAGTAGGCATCTTGCATAGAATGTTCGGACGTTATTCGTTTATTAGGGTCCATCATTAATAACTTTTGAAGCTAAAAACAGCTAAATCAGTGTTATCGTTCAAAAAGATAATTAAAGCGGTTTAAACATATTTAACGGTACCAAATTAAATGCTTTGCTGTCGGGTTTAATTTTATGTCGGTCCATATATTTTGTGAGTGAACAATTTGCATAACTGTAAACAAATATTTGCGTTGATATTATACTTCAAATATTTTATAATAATTGTTTTTAAATGTATACCAACTTTTGTCTTTTAAAATCTTTCAATAATGTAGGATGTTCTGGCATTTTCTTAATATCTTCCCAATCTTTTTCCAAAGGGAATCCCATCACATTGAATATCCTAAATATCACAATTTATACTTTAATTGATGTCATACATTCATGTTGTATTAAAACATAACAATTATAGTAGTAACATTTAATCTTACCTATCTAATTGATCGTGATGATATGGATTGCTGGTTTTCAAGTCTTCTTGTCTACAATGAAATATAGGTTCAGACGTTAAAAGTTCAGCGAATATACAACCAATAGCCCAGATATCTGTAAAATAAAAGCAAAATTTATAAAATCAAAGGCATGTGCAATACAGCTTTGTCTTTTTGGTACAGACAACATACCTATAGCTTTTGTATAATGCCTAGCACCTAAAAGTAATTCTGGTGCTCTGTACCAAAATGTTACTACAACTGGATCTAAGTCTGCCAATGGTTTTAAGGGAGCATTAAATAATCTAGCAAAACCCATATCAGCAATTTTGACTCGTCCTCTTTCATTTCCTTCTCCCATTACTAAAATATTCGCAGGTTTCTAAAGTATTGTAAATATGCAAAATTAATTATAAGTAACAGTATATAATATATATACATATATATATATATGCAGATAGTAATGTAAAAATAATTACCAAATCTCTATGGAGCACCCAATTGGAATGTAAATAGTGAATACCATCCAGGATTTGATACAACAAAGATTTGACCATACCTTTTGGTACCATAACAGGCTTTTTATTAGCCTTTGCTGCTCTGTGAAACTTGATTATATGCTAAAGGTCAAAATAAAAAATTGTTAGACAAAACCTTCTTTAAAGGTTTCTTTAATGGTGTTTAGAAAATATACTGTTAGAAATAATAAACATACCCACAAATCGTGTTCAGCAAAATCAAATAGTAACCATACTTTGCGATCGTTATGCGATAGAAAAACTCTGATTAGTGTAATTACATTTACATGTTTTAATTCTCTAAGTAACTATGGAAAAAATTGATCAAAGTATTTTCAATATAATAATTATTATTATTAGACATTGAACAAAGAAAGAAAATTCTTACAGCAATTTCACGACACGCAGACATTGAAAGTCCTGTTCCTTCAATTTGTTTAAGACCAAAATCCTTTGTATCTGGCCGGGATTTTAATTCGCTATCTGGTACACTATTGAAATTTTATTAACATATATGTATTTAATTATAATAATGAAAGATAAAGACAATGTAATACATAAACAATTTTGTCCAGACAAAATTCTGAGTATAATCATACCATGATTATTAGGTATACTTGAGAGATGCAGTAAACGATTTTCAAATAACAATATTCAAAAACCGAAAGATGTTTAAATGTTTGAGGTATTCCAGTACCAGTAACATGGAGTATTCAAGAAGAAATTATAGTTTTCTAATAATAAAAGTATGAATTTACAAAGTTAAAAGTGTTAAGCATTTCTTATAAAATAAACTATAAAGTTGTCATTGCATACTACCAAATTTTTGACGTAAGTCGAGAAATACTAACCCTTCCTTCCTACGAGCTTTATAGACATGCCCGTAGGTTCCTCTTCCAACTTTACATCCTTCAAATTCGAAAAGATCCTCGACCTTTGTCCGATCTTTTTGAGTTTTCATTTTAAATTCGTAATCCATCATGTTTATTATTGTCGGACAATTATCAACTATAAACAAACATCTTTAGTTTACATTTGCATACAGAAAGTGATCAACTTTTGCTCATACTATATACCTCGCTCACTGTGCGTTATTATACCGTATGCATACATACACGTATATATATGTATATATATACATCAAATTACACACGCATATAAGTCTAGATGGCAGCATGTACATTCTTTAGAGCGTGGTGAATTGTAAATTTATATCGTATAACCTGGTATAATCCTCTTGGGTGTTATTGACATTGTGATATAAAAACATATTTCTGCAACAAATTGTATTCAAACCAATACAGTTGGGGATAGATTCCGTTGTGTATATTAATTACATTTATGTTGTATTCTTCTATATACATTTAAGTTCAGCTATGAAATAATTTCTATTTATTAAAGCTGTCAATATTTGGAACATCATATACAACTACTTGAAGAAATTAAATTATTAGAATTATTGTATTTAACTGTAATTCATGATCAATCATTACAATGTCTGCCACAACTGTGCATAAATTAATCACATTTATAGGATTGATGTCAATATTGCATGCAGCTTACTCAGCCGCTCAACGTAAGTTTTATTTGCATACGTAGAACTTATTTAATTGTAGTTCGATACTTTTAAGGTTAAATCGTATGACATTTGATATTTACTTTAATTCTGCGAAACATAATTACAGATCGTACCTATTTACGAATAACAGAACAAGAATTTACGACGTTACCGATTGATGTAAGTACTGAATGATCTTAATATGTATTATACGGCGTATACATTACTAATAATTAATATTCTTGAATTAGATTTTAATACAGGGTATTGTCAGCTTATTTATGGTTATGTACGGGGTGATGTACATTGCTGGTGATTTCAAAGAAATTCGTGCAGTGGTTGACTTGGAAAATAAATCTTGGGAAACATTAAGAAATCTTCCATCGTTTCAAGTATTTAATCATCGAGGAAGGTCTTTATCTCCATATTATGCACAATAATGCTTCTGTTAGTAATATTTATTTCAAAAGCAACACAATAATAGTATAACTTTTGTAAGGAATAATTTAGCTGTGACATATTCATAGAGAATTATGAAGCAGGCAATAAGGGATTTAAATATTTATAACCGATTCAGATTGCAAAATAGGTAACAAATAAAAGGATACACATTCTTCTATGTTAATAGCTTTAAATCATGTATTTAAAAATATGTGTAAATGTACATATACTTTCTAAACACAGCAGTGAAGTACAAATAAACGAAATATGACAATTTCTTTTCATTTTTTTACCCATATGTTGTATATTTATTTTATGCAAAACATCATCAATGAATGAATAATAAAAGTGCAATTCTACAAAAAGGCATCACTTTTTCTGTTTCTTCTTTTCAGCTTCTGCTTCTTTTTCTTTTTCAATTTCAGTGACATAGTCTCCAATTGTGTCTGCATCTAACATCTACAATATGTTAAACATTATAAAATAGCATCATTTGTTGTGCAAACATGTAAATAGGTATCGAATTTGTACCTGTAATGGTTGACCACGTCGCATCACTGCAATTTCTAAATTCTTTTTTCCTGATTGTACTACTTCCAACAATGCTCTAATAGCTAGTTTTATGGTGCCCCTCTCAGTTGCTACTTCTTCCGGTGTGTAATACTTTTGTAAAAATTCATGAACAGTTTTAGCACTTCGACCTGTTGCGTTTGCCTTTATAAAAAGGAAAGAAAAATAATTTGATTTAGCTTTCGTTTTTCATTTCTCAAGTAATCAGTATTTTCCCAAAAATGTACCTTCCACTCATAATAGATGCCTGAAGGCTCGGTTTGATACAAGTGTGGAATACCATCATAATCAAATCCAGCTAAAAGACACGATATTCCAAAAGGTCTTCTACCATTACTTTGAGTATATTTTTGTTTTAAACCTGAAAATAATAAATTAATTTATTTTAGACACACAGTTATTTAGCTTGCAAATAATAGAATATATTTACTTACTTGCAATGTATCTAGTTATATACTCCAATGTAACAGGATCTTCAACTGTTAATCGATGACTTTGACACTCTACTTGCGCACGATTAATTAGTACCCTTGCATCTGCGGTTAAACCTTTAAGACAAAAAATAATGTGCATCACAGTAGGATAGACTCGTAAAGTAATTATTAATTTATTAAGTATATTATTTCAGACCGAACCTGCAAATGCCATTACAACATGATCATCTAATAGACATATTTTACGAACTGTTCTTTCTTCTTGTAATTTTGCAATAGATTTTTTTTCGACTCCTAAAACAACTACATCGTTACCACGAACTCCAACCTGAAATAAAATCAAGTTTATAGAAACCTGCCTTTTAAGATGAATGAATATTTACGTCATGATTCGCAAAAATTACTTTAATTTTACAGTTCAAGTATACTCGAACGTTAGTTCATAAAATTTCATCTAAACAAGAAGTATTCAATCAAGAAAATGTACAGAATACGGTACAAAATTGACTACAAACAAAACAGGTTAGATGAAATTTGTCACCGTACCGCTGAAGAACCTTTTCTGACGGCTTCTTGTGCATATTCTACTTGAAGCAAATGTCCATCAGGGGAAAATACTGTTATAGCCCTATCGTATCTTGCTGTCATTGTTTTAAGTTTCTAAAAACTACACAGAACCTATTTAACTCACAAAATGACTTCGCCGTTTTTCAAAGAGATTGCTATTCATTCGGAAATCTGATTCTTCTTTTTACCGATAGAGGGTAACGAGACATGACACGCTTTTCTAACTTGGTGCTTGTTCAGCGTATCACTGCATCGTTCATTAAATTCTTTATAAAATCAAATTAGATTATTTCTCAAATTGGAATAAATTTTTAAATACGTACTATTTAAAAATACTATATTAATGCATTAACTATGCTTTATTACATCATTGCGTATACATATTACGACTTCAGTTGTTAATCTTTCAAACTGTTTTTTACATCATACGTCGCGTAATATTGTCCTCATTTTATGAAAAAAGGATATTCGAGATATTGATCTCGAAGTATTTCGATTTTCAAATTAAAAGCGTCGTATACGAAACTATATTACGTTCTTTAATTAAACTATATCCATCTTTACTAGTTTCAAAGGTATTAGAAAAAGAAGGATCAGAAGAACATTTACTTGGTTTAGAAAGGAAAAGTAAATACTTAGAAACAAATTGTGCAGTTCATAATTGTATTTCACGCGATTCAAAGGTGCTAGAAAAGAATGTGCCGTGGGAGAAAAAGGAAAACATTATTTAGACATCGAAGATAGCAAATATAAGAAGATAACGATTAGGCCGAAAAAGTAATGGAACAAAATATAAAAAACCTACAAACAAAAATGATTGCTTGCTTCACACGCACAACAAGAAACGTGAGAAATTACGATTAGAATTAAGAATAGAAGGTAAAAAACACTATTTTGAAAAGCCCGAAAAAACCGAATGAATTTCGAGTTGCGTAAAAAAGTAGTGGGGGTGAACTAATAGAACCTGTATTGTAAGCAGTATAAAAGGCGACGATCGACTTGGTGAAACGTTTAGTCAAGGTTGAATGCTCTTCAGTGCCATGTTTGTTCACGCAACATGATCGGGTTGGTAAAAAGTTTTCTAATATTTACACTATCCGTTTTCTCACGAACCATTTTCACTCTTTGAAATTTTCTTACATTATACTCGAGTACCTGTTACTCGTAGTGAATATCGTAGCGCGTTATCTTATTTGATCAATTTTGCGGGCAACAGTGTAATAATTAAACGATTGTTCGCGTAAACGTGTCGCGTTCGATGATTATTATAGAAACGTCATCGATTAATTTGTTAGTATTCGAACACATACAAATTTTTGTTTGCCGCGATCACGCAATCCGCACATTTACACATTTTACACAACAGTTACACATTATATTGACCCATAACAATTGCATCACTGATCATTACCTTGTCTTTTGAGATCAGTTGCATTACATAAAGAATGTGACCTTCTAATGTTACGCAGATATTTTATACATCGAATCTCGTAGGAGAAAATATCTTGTTCCGATCAAACACGGTACTTTTCATACTAGTTCGAATCGTAAGCACATCGCTACTCTCGGCGTTATTCCTTCAATTTATAAGCGTTAGATCATCATACATTATCTATACAAGGAAATAACGTAAATCAAGAGAAAATCAGGATATTCAAATATCGTTATTTCTTAGATAACTCGGTGAATGTACCATTTTCTACATCGCGCGCGTGTACAGAGTTTATTGTAGTGTTATTTCGGCGTAATCTTCGATAATATAATATGTATTTTACAGCGTGAATTATTATTGATCCTCTTAAGCTTCTTGTACTTTTTTCAGCGAGTTCACCGGTGATTCGTTAATCATTTTTTTTTTTTTTATAACAATACCGTATAGTCATAAAAGTGTCAATAATTGGCACTTATTCTATCATCCGTACAAAGCATAAATCGTAATCGAAAGTGGCGAGAAATGAGTTAATCGTGCCGGTGATATAAGCGCTTGTTACGCGCATCTATGTCTCGTGGAAAACTTTATTAGGATATTTGGTGCGATTCAACAGATCTACGAACAGAAAATTCCTTTCAAATCGAAGTTCGATCTTGCTCCAAAAAAATAAAGTTACAAGATATCATTACGGTATCAGCGAATGCGTTATGTACACAGACACACACGCGTTATTTTACTCTCACGTATACATATGCATTATTTTACACTCACGTATGCATTTGCATTATTTTACGCACACATATACGAACACGTTATTGGCGGACAATAATTTACATAATATCGTTGGACACGATAAATCGAAATGATCGATCGCGGACAGACTTGAAGTACTTTTTCGTGTTTCTCCCAATGATACAACTTTCAAGAGACAAACATGAACTGTGAGGTTCGAGGCCGATCGTGAACATTTCGAATTGCATTCAAAGTTATCCAAAAAGTTATCGTCAAAATATACTCTTCGCGCGTTGCTGCGTATCGAAGATTAATCCGACCATTCTTTCCTATGCAGACTAAGCAAAAAGAAGATTCTAATATATGGGGTGAGCATCGCCATAATTTTAGGCGTGATCATAGCAATAGTAATCGTTTCACTCGCTAAAAATTCAGAAAATAGAAACGACTCGAGCGATGCCTCGCACAGCGGAACGTATAGCAAGGTAATTAATAAACGAAACACAGTTTTTATTAGAATTTATCTCGCACTATGGACAAAATCGCGGTAACAGTTGTCTGATCGTTCGTTCGCTTTATTTTTTAGGCTGCAGTGTCTACGAATGGACAGGAATGCGCGCAAATCGGTGCGGACATGCTCGCCAGAGGCGGTTCGGCCGTGGATGCCGCGATAGCTGCTCTTCTCTGCGAAGGAGTAGCCTCTTTGCACAGGTAACCATCGAATTTTATCATTCTCCCGAATGTTCCATCTAAATTATTCTTTCGAACATAGTTTCTTCTCTTCCGGAAGTACCAACGTCTCGTCGACGTTACAGTCGGTTCCAACCGGAAGCGTAAGACTTTCGGACCACCGATCGGATTCATATTTTGAACAGTGATGGATACTTCATTTCGTAAGGAAGGTAGTCGAATCGTTTGTGAATCAAGTACCCGTTGCCGAACGAGTTCCAACGAGATCGTAACCACAAACTTTCGAATTCGTTCGTTTGTTTTCCGCGCCTCGCCACGTTATCGTGCCGCACCATTTTTTTGCGGTGCATACGGCGCTATTGCGCTGCCATTAGCCCGTTTCCTACCGTGTTTCGTTTTTCCGGAAACGATGACCATCATACTGCGACTGTCGTTGAACTCGCAACTTAACACTGGGTTTACGGAACCCGTCAAAATGACGGATTTCTTATTTTCAATTACGAAAAGTATTGAAAAACTTATTGCAAAATGCATGCTAATCTTCATCGAGATGAAGAATCTTTCTATAAACTGGCTTACGTATTATACATTATTTATTTGTTTTTATAGTTCATTTGTCATTCAGACATAAGTGGTCATTGAACGTCCGTAAATCTAGTGTTAATCACGGTGTTTTTCGACGAATTCCGCTCCGCTGTACACTATCTTCATAGGTGATTTCCAAACTATGTAACGAAACGTTCATTTGCGTGTCCCAGTAGATCCGTTAATACATTATATCTAATCTGTACTTATTATCGTCTTATGATAGTTCATAGTTAAGACTCGATCGATGATTCGAAGGTCATGCGCTTCTCTCGTTGGTAATGTAGCGAGATTCGCTTCGTGATCGGTGCTTTATTTGATCCTGATTAATTTGAAACAAATTCCCAGTCGTTTTGATAAGTCATTATCGCGACGGATCTTAAACGTAATATGTTTCTTTACGGAACAAAGCATGGGATTAGGCGGCGGATTCCTAATGACAATTTGGGATGCGAGGACGAAAACAGCGAATTATTTGGACGCCCGCGAAACAGCCCCATCCGCGGCGCACGAGAACATGTTTGGAAATGATTCCATGGCGTCGATGTACGGTAAGTTGTTGCTCCTTGTTATTATTATCGAAACGAATGTATGTACGTTACATTGATACGAATTCGATTTACAAAAAGGTGGTTTGGCGATTGCGGTCCCGGGCGAACTCCTCGGTTATTGGGAAGCCCATCAAAAATACGGAAAACTTCCGTGGTCCGAATTGTTCGAACCAACTATCTCTCTGTGCACCACCGGATCGATCGTGAATAACTATTTGGCGACATACTTGACCAACAAGGAATCGTTGATAAGGGCGGAAAAAACCTTGGCTGAAATTCTCATCAATCCTGACACCAATTCAACGTGGAAAGTGAATAGATTTTCGTATTCGTTTAAGTTGTTTTTCTCGTCTATGCATCGATCGATAATCATACGATTTCCCTCGTTGTTAGGTGAACGACAGAATAAAAAGACCACGTTTGGCGGAGACGTTGAAATCCATCGCCAAACACGGACCAACGATATTTTACAACGGTAGTATGGGCGACACTTTGATTCAGGAAATCCAAGCTTACAAAGGGATCATGAAGAAAAAAGATCTAGAGGATTACAGGTTTACCGTTTGTTGTTAATGCGTACGAAGCGTTCGTAGAGACTAACATTTAATTTATCGTAGAGTAAGATGGATGAAACCGATCGAATCGAAGCTTGGGAATTTAACCATTTACACTGCACCACCGCCTGGCTCTGGAGCGGTATTAACTTTCATTATGAACGTTCTTCGCGGTTTGCTGCCCAATGACGATGTGAAAATCATGTGGCAATATTTCGTCGAATCGTTTAAATGGGGTTACGCCAGAAGAACGGAATTGGCTGATCCTGATTTTGCAAACATCAGTGAGTCAGCGTTTTGTGTTATCTTGTAGCCACCGGAGATAATCGTACACAGAAAAAGATAAATACGCACTTTTATTACATCGAGCCAATTAGAAGTGTTTCATTGTTTTCAGATAAGTGTGTACGATAACCGATTGTTCAATTGCTATGTTTAAACATTACGAGTTTATAAAGTATATCTGATATTCGTGATAAGCGATTAACGCCAAAAATAACTCGGAATGTGCATTATTTTTCGATTTGATCGTGAATTCCAGAGATTTCTCTGTTATATCTGTTTAACTAGTTGGACAATATCGATCGCAATAGTGGCGTATGAATGAACGCGTTATCGCTGCTCTTGCAAAACTTAATATTGAAATGTTGATAATTTTGTAGCTTCCGTACTCGAAGACTTAACGTCCACTGAATATGCTCGCGCGATTCGGATGAATATAAAAACCAATGAAACGAGTAACGATCCAAAACATTACGGTGCCGTTACGGCCATGCAAGAAGATTCGGGAACCAGTCATATTTCCGTTTTGGCTCCTGATGGCTCAGCCGTATCCGTAACGTCGACAATAAACCAAGTGTATGTTGAAACTACTAAAACAACGCTTTCCAGTTGTAATCGCAAACGAAATGTGTACTTTTCATTGCGCTGTATTGTAATTTCGCAGACTCGGTGCGATGATACGTTCACCGTCAACCGGAATAATATTTAACGACGAAATGGATGACTTCAGTATACCCAATAGGAGCAACGGATTCGATCTACCCCCATCGCCAGTAAATTTCATTCGCCCTAAGAAAAGACCCATGAGTTCTATGAGTCCAACGATAGTTGTAAGTTCTCTTTTATAAGCGAGAAACCTTAGCATTTGACGAGTGTACCGTGTAATCTTTGATTGCGATTACATCAACGCCATGTACGTGCACTCACGGATCCGACACTTTTTCATTTCTTTCTAAAGGTTGATGAAAGTGGAAATGTTCGATTGGTAATCGGTGCCGCGGGCGGCGCTAAAATTACGTCAGCAGTTGCGGTAGCAATGGCATTAAATCTTTGGTCAGGGTATAGCGTAAAAGAAGCGGTCGACGCGCTTAGAATTCATCATCAGGTAAGTGGAAAGTGGTAATTTGATATGAACGCTGTTGCAACGCCGTCGACTCCGTGACACGATATTAATCGCAAGTTCATAAAAATTCCAGTTATTACCAATGGCTGTTCAAAGTGAAAAAGACTTTCCCTCGGATATATTAAATTATTTATCCAGTATCGGGCATAACATTAGCACTTACTCAGGAATTGGAAGTGCTATTACAGCAGTGTCCAGAGAAAATGGAAAGATATTTGCCAGCTCGGACTTCCGTAGACAAGGAATAACTGCTGGTTTTTGAACGAGGGACTCGTCTTGTCGATAAATTCAACAAAATATACCAATGAAACAAATCAGCCTGACAAGAGATTATTAAATACCGCGGTGTTGCAATCTTAAACGCCAACTTACAAATTACCTGTTCAAATTTGTTTGGCCAAAACGTCTCAATGAGTATTAATAGGATAAGTATAATATAGAGATTTTAATGATTGTAGAATAGATGTACGTTGTTTTAAACGTAACATCAAATTCGGTTGTTGAATTTGTTATTTGACTAGAATTTGTTATTATTTCGTGTATTTGTTACAATAAATGTTTCTAAAAAAAGGACACGGCTATATTATAAAAAGAAAATTTATTTAAAACAAATGGCTTATACCTAATGTACTCATCAAATGTCATCGATACGAGAATTTGATGGCCAATACTTATTCTGCATAATATTACGTTAAATAACTTATGAGCTATCGCTATCGCTTTCGGAAAGTTTAGCTTCCTTTGTTACTTTCCTTACGCAATGTTTTACTTTTTTGGTTTTGCATAGTCCTTGTTTCGATTTTCTAAGTACTTCGATCGCATGCAATTTCTTTTTCAAAGCGTTCGCTTTATCCTTCTCTCTTTGGGGTATGTATTCTTCGATATTTTTATCGTTACTGGCAACGACATTACTAATTTTAGATTTGGTAGGAACATCGTCGCACTGTTGGGTTCTTGGTGTACTTTTTCCCTTTCGATCTTCGTTCAAAGATTTCAACTTCCGTTTCGGAGCCTGTGGTTGCCCATCCTCCGTAGCCTCAGAGTTCTCTGTGTTACTGTTGTTCAATCTTTGTACAGCTTTCTGAACTCGTTTACTCAAAGTCATCTCGATCGATTGTGGAACGGTTTGTAATTTAAAATACATGTCGATTAACTTTTGGGTTTTGTTTTCTTCCAATCTCTTCAACACGGGTGCCATGACCGCGTCAAATTTGTTTTTGTTCCAAGCAAATTTTTTTTTCGTATAGTCATACAGTAGTATCATGTTGGGTTTACCCCAAGTAAAACCTTCTTTCGATTCGTCCACTTTCGGGAAAAGGTATGCTTGTACAACCGCTTGACTCGGAAATCCTATACATCAGATAATGATATCATGTAAATATACGTAACGATAAAATAAATGCTACGTACCTTTATGGACTTTTAAGTTTTGAAGTTTATTCCGCAAACTCGCTTTTCCGGGAGCTGCTACTCTTCCTGTTTCAACCCACGAACAAAAGTCAGCTAAACCATGCAACAGGTTGTCGCCTTTTGTAGGAAATGCTGCTAATATTTCCAAGGCAGTAACAGGTCCAATACCAGTTAAACCTATAGTATAATCGCTGCCAACTAAAAGCGCAAGTTGTATCATTTCATTCCGTGTTAATTCTAGAAAATGATATAAACCTTTAACTCAGGCATCCAAACGAATTTTTATGTATATTGAAAAGGAAAAAAGGTTTCGCTTACTAAAATGATGTTCTATGTCGTCTAGACTGAACTGAAGAACTTTTTTATTGTTATCAAAAAAATTTTTATAAACACATTTCCCGCCAAATAACCAAATATCTGAATCGTCTGTGATTGTACCATCGACGAGACGAATTTGTTCCAAGTATGCGCATTGTGCCTCTGCCTCCATAGGCGCCACAATATATGGTATACCAAATAATTGTAACAATTCCTATCAAGACATGATTTCCGTTATACTTCATTGAAAAACTAAGCTAGTTACTAGCAATTTATATAATCATACCTGAGCTTCGGTTCGTATTCGATCAGAAATATCGATACCTTGTCTTTCCAATTTACCGATATTTGCCATCAACTCAGTTTGTTCATCCTCTAGCCGTCCCTGCAAAATATATACAAAAACATTAAACAAAAAAATACGCGATTATGTATAAATATAAATTAGCGACAGTGTACCTTTAAGGATAGTAATTCGTCTTCGGTCATAGGTACTGGTCTTTTCTTTTCTCTTACATCGACAGACGCACGTTCATCTGCATTATCTTGCGTATTCGTAACTTGCGTGTTACCTTCCGGTTCCCTTGCATGCTCCATATTATTCGTCTGTTCTATTTCATTTTTTTCCAACTGCACATTTCCGTTTACACCATCATTTTGTATGAGCGGTATTTCAGTACTGTTCATTTTTGTGATATTAGGCAATTGTTTATCTTTAACTTGATTTTCCATTGGTTTTAAGTCCGTTTTTGCTAAAGTAATTTTACTCCCTGTTGTTTCGTGTTCACCAGGAAACCTTTCTGCCATTTTTGTAGGTATTTTATCGGACGGTAATTTATCTTGGGAATCCATTTTTGTTTTCGACTTGCTATTTGGAGCCTCAAATACATCGGCAAAAATATCATTTTCTATTTTTTCGTCAGACCTAAACGTTATTTGAATCCCTTCTCGGGAAACATTTTTATTGTTGGTGATGTCCACGTCTGATATTGATTTGTCCTCTATCTCTATAAAGTCATCCGAATCTGAGTCAGTTGAACTAGTCATAATTACGTCTGTTGATTTCGTTTCTGATACATTTGAAACATTTGATGTCGTAACTGATGATAAATTGGTATCTGTCGTGCTGCTTAATGTCGATGATTCTGTACTCTGTGTGTTGGTTGGTTTTGTTATTTCTATAGAATCGAATTTCCCACTTTCTTCATTACTTTCGGTTATCGAATTTAAGGATTGCATATATAATAAATTATCCTTTCTCTCGTGATCTTCTAGTATTTTAAATGAATCTTTACATTTTTGGTTTTCCAGTTTATTCTGTTCAAGAAGATCAACAATTTGTTTTTCCGTTAATCCACTATACTCGAGCATGTATGTCAATGCAGGATTCGTAACGTCTTCTCCAAAATATTTTTTTGGTAACGGTCGGGATTCGATCAATTCTACTTCCGACTCAGTATTGCTACTTGCTCCCATCGTTAGTTCAATATCGTTGTCCCATTCGTCGCTGAGTTCATATTCATTTATATCATCACAAATTGATATAGTTTTACTAGAACTAGCTACAGCTTTATCAATCTTATCTATATCGCTTGTATCAATTTTACCTTTATCATTTATATGAATTTTATCTGTGTCATTTGTATCCATTTTATCCGAATCGCTTGTATCGTTTTCATCGTTCGGATTGGCATCATTACTATTGTTTTTAAAGTATGCATTCATATCTATGACATAAAAATTGCAAAAGGTAAGACAGCAGCTGATTTAAATATGAAAATTAGTCGAATCTATAACGTACCGCTTATGTATATTAATCTAGTTGTACTGTCCGAAGCAACGCGATAAGTACAATTCTGACCACTGGTATTTATACCCTGTTCTTTTAATAATTTATCTAGTTCATCCAATGTAAGTGTTTTTCCACCCATTTCTTTTTCTGCGGATTCTAAACTTTGTTGAACTAATCTACGTTTTAACAAACGTTTCATTTGATAACCAGAAAATTCGTGGGATTCCTAAATGAAAAAATATTGTAAGAAAAGGTATACAGTAAAAATTTATCTAACACCGAAAATATACATATACCTCAGGCATTTCATGCAAACGACCCCATGAATTCTGTTTCCTTGTTTCCTTAAGGTCGGTAAGAATCTCATAACGCATATCAGCAGGTAATGCCTTAAATTCGGCACTACTTACGTCCACGTTATGAATATTTCCAATCCATTTCGTTTGTTTTCGCGGACTCAACTCAACAGATGAATCGGAATCGTAATCATCGCTGATACTCAATTGCGTTTTGCTTGTACTGGGTTCATCTGATAATTTAAAAATATCATCCACAGGTTCCTTGTTTGGCAAATTTAAAATTATTTCAGAAAGGCCACTATCTTGATTTTCTGGATTAAGTACTGTTTTCACGGCAGAATGCTTTATCAAATTATTTATTAATTCTGTCCTCATCTGTTGGGCTTTATTCTTAGCCATAGATTTCTGCTTCCTGCGCAGAGCCTGTGAACACATAAGAATAGGAGTCTTTTTTCTCGCTACCTGGTTCCCACAGCAAACTAATTACATACAGACAATATTATAATCACGATAAAAGTACAGTTGTGTTTATACATGCATCCACAATATAGTTGATATGTACTATTTGAAATTCATGACAACTATATTTTATAAAATAAAACTCGAATAAAATTTATTAACTGTATTGCCATGGAAAAGTATTTTCATATGTTTTTTAACATATTTATTAATTAATAGTTAGTTTTCAAGTTTATGTAATAGTAAATAAAAGTATATTTACAATAGTGTTCTTTTTAAGCATTGGCACACCTCCATCGAAAACAAAGATTGGTTTGATCCTATAATACAAGAGTTTACATATTCTGTAGAATAAACCAATAAGATGGGCATTTGGTTTAGGATTGCCATAGCGGTCTTGATATCCTTGTAATACTTGATGTATCCAAATCGATATATCTAAGAATATACAAAAGTACCTGTGTTATTTTACTAAATAGAACTGGAGTATAAGCCCATGTTCAAAGTTTATGAACATTTATTATATAAATATCAAAATATAAATATACCAATAGCCAACACTTTCCCTTCAAGTGTCTCCAAAGGAACTTGTTTTCCTGTTTTATCAAGTAAACGCCACAGACCATAAACACCCATTATGTAAGGTGAAAAATCTGTAAAAAAATATTAAATTTCAGGAAAAGATATCATATGTTGTGTTAACTGACATTATGTAACATCGTATATTCTGATATATTATAAAATATGTTTACAGTTGCTCATAACCTATTTACTGAACAAGTGGAAAAGAAACAGAAACAGATACTTACAATTTATTAACCTTTTATACAAAATAATGTAATTTACAAACATATTACGTACATTAATATTACGCGTTGTCAAATCGTTTAACATTTATATAAATTAAAACGTACCTTGCTGTGTATGTTCTCACGCAACTAGGCATCGCAAGTACCGGTCAGCTGATTACAAAAACAATGCACTTGCTTTCGGACAGATGACATTTGGATCTCTATACTAGTTGAAAGAATTACAAAATAAGATAACAAATATTGACAAATATTTATATTAATTATATATGTTTATAATTTATTTCATTAGACTTTTTAAAAGTTACTAATCATATTCTGTTTTTACTAAATTTCCCTCAAATTTCTTGTATAAAAGTTTATACAATTTGAAGCGCTCGCGCTCCTTTTTTCGTTATTGTTATTACGGAATGTATGATTTGACTGTATTCTTTATTGTCCGCGTAAATATCGTCAAGATACTATAAAACTTGCTAGTATAAATGTCACGTAAAGATCAAAATGAATATATTATTATATTGAAATTTTTGATAGATTTCGAAAAGAATGCGTAATTTTTTCAACTAAATTTTTTGTAGAATACAGGTAATGGATACATGTGGATGTAATATATACTTTAAAGAATAATGTTTATTAATTTGTTTAAACCTCTTATACAAATAAAAGTGTATATTTATGATGAGATAAAAAACTATCAGCTCATAGAACGTTAATTTGTCTAACCATACGTATTCGTCCTATATTATACAGTACATATCAAGCTGTTGGTCGTTCATGTGACTTGTACACATATATGGAACGTAATACGTATAATACATATTTGTGTGTTTCACATATATTCTATATGCATGCATGTACACAGTCATAAGCATGATGTACTTATATATCGTATCGTCATCATCAGAGAAGCGAAGTGAGGTAGAGGCCACCCACTCTTTCCCACAGCAGGTTTTTCCCACGCCCCCCAGGGTAACCCCAACATCCTTTTGCGGCAGCAATTCCAGGGCATCTACGGGGGAGAGGGGAGGAACTCACATCAGGTGGGGAACAAGAGGGGAAACTGGAGGCGCTTGGGTCGACCGGGCCATTGTACAACAGTAAAACAATAGAATCTGCAACTCAGTAACGTAGCTATATATAGCACTTAAACACTAATCTGCTTCAATTAACATCTATAACCAATTAATGATCGATATTCGAATCTTCCAGACAACTTGAAATTATTAATTATTAAAAATTTTATAATTATTTAATAACGGCAATCGTAATTATATAAAACAAATTGTGCTGTCCCGTAAAAATGGATATTTATTTTTCGTTTTAAAATATTTTTATGCTATTTTGAAAGTTTATAAATATAATTGAAATAATATTTATGATTTATTAAGGAAAAGAATAGTTTGACGCGTAGACACAAACTGTGGGAACTATTCAGCTTTGAAGGACCTTACTATGCTATGTAGCTACGTTCCTGTTGCAGCCACTTACGCGGTAGTAATAACTCTACGTTGATCGTTTCGAACTTAGTTACTCGGCGAATACCGTCGGGGTAGGTTGGGTGTTTTTCGGCCGTTTTAATAGAACAAGTGTTCGTGATTTGTTGCTAGAAGCGAAAATATTGTAAATATATTGAAAATAAATAAACAGCGCATAGATTTTATAATCGCGATTGCAATTAATTTTAAACAGTGGTTCAGGATATTACGATTCAATTTTAGATTTAAAGTGGCGCGCGCGGCTAAGTAATGTCTAAGAGTTGGTAAGACTGTTCGGAAAATTCGGAAAGTGAACAGGTGTTTTTTGAATGGATTAGGGAGAATAGTCGACGAGGACGCAGAAGGATTCACGAATGGTGAACGATCGACAAATGGTGTAATATTTGTGAATAATCGACAAATTAGAAAATGCATTGGGATTTATGTTTTAATTCGAGCTATTATGAAAAATGAGGTGAGCACCGAAAACGTAACCTGTTTTTGTACAATGTAACTTTCCCTGTATTAAAAAGGTAAATAAACGATTTTTATCGAAAGGATTGCATAAACTTTTTATTTATAAAATGTTTATGGTCCATTTTTTATATAAAAAATTATACCAAAAAGAAATATGATATTCAATTTCTGTTATCAAAGTTTTCATATTGAGTAAACTCATTGTTTTTAGTAGATTTCTTTTAGTAAGAGAATAATTGGCGTTTGAGTATAATATTTTAGTTGATATAAAATAGAAAAGAAATGTGTAGTTTTAATTACACAATGCTTATAAAATTTATGAAATAGTAATCAGTTTGTCATTTATGTATAAATATAATTATAGCATTAGTATAGCACATTGAATCTAGTTTAATGATTTCATACAGAATAACATGTTTATATTTCTGTTTGTGCAATATTTAATTAACTTAAGAGTATAAATAACTCGTATTAGGCAATTGACAATATAAATTTTATTAGGAAATATAAGCTTATTCCTCTTAATGGATTATTGTTTCCATTTTTACCAAAGTGTTATTACATATAATATAATTATATATCTTTTTGTTAGTAATGGTATAGCAAGATGATGGAAAAAAATATATAATAAGATATAAAAGTAACAAAACAGTACCTTCACATTTGCGAGTACCCAGATACTATTTCACATACACAGTGAACAAGGGTGATTTAATTCATGCAGGAAAAATGAGCTCAGCTTGGTTCCCACAGCATATACGCGTGTTTCCTTTTTCCTGTGTTAAGACTAGCAATTCTTAGTAACTCATTTAAAGAAAGATGCCTCGTGATAATTACATCTTAGATCGTGAAAAACACAAATCTTTCTCACGCTAAAGTCTTCGACTGGTAGCATCATATGTTTCTGTGACTATTTGAATCTACCTATTTAATAACATACCTTTATTTTCTATTACATTACCGTAACATTATATCGTATTTCTTCAATTATATTCAACTTTATACAACAAATTGTTAGCAGTTACTACATTTTATTTTGTTACAATATATATCTTTTAATAAATAATTGTCTCCAAATAGAAATACAAGAGAGACATATTCGTAGTAGGACTATGGTTAGTATATTACCTATCATAAGTCTTTACGTTGAAATTTTTTTCAGGTGAATCAGCACAAGCAATTATGACAAGCCATATCATAGATGACAAGGATAGCATGCAGCCAACCTAGCAGCTTTGTTGTACCGTAGAGAGAATCGAATCGGAGGTTAAATATGCCACACCAGTTTGGTTTGCCTACAATGGCACATGGAATGCAATCTCCTCCGTCGCCGACCTCGGTGATGTCGGTTTACCCTCGATATGGATCCGGTGTCTACAGACCGGATCATCAAGATCAAAGGTTGACACGCGAGGCGATGGAACGTTATTTGCGCGATAGAAGCGACATGGTTATCGTAATTCTTCATGCTAAGGTTGCGCAAAAATCGTATGGTAACGAGAAACGATTCTTTTGTCCACCACCGTGTATCTACTTGTTCGGAGATGGTTGGAGAATGCGCCAAGAACAAATGCTTCGCGAAGGAGAGAGCGAACAGTCCGCTCAACTTTGCGCGTTTATCGGAATCGGTAACTCGGACCAAGATATGCAACAATTAGATCTCAACAACGGTAAACAGTATTGCGCGGCAAAGACGTTGTACATATCGGATTCGGATAAAAGGAAACATTTTATGCTCTCGGTGAAAATGTTTTATGGTAGCGGACACGATATCGGCGTGTTTCACAGTAAGAGAATTAAAGTGATCTCGAAACCGTCTAAGAAGAAGCAATCGTTGAAAAATGCCGATCTGTGTATCGCGAGCGGAACAAAAGTGGCACTGTTCAACCGGCTACGGTCACAAACGGTAAGCACGCGTTACCTTCACGTGGAAAACGGAAATTTTCACGCGAGTTCCACGCAGTGGGGTGCATTCACGATACATCTGTTGGACGACAACGAGAGCGAATCGGAAGAGTTTCAAGTGCGAGACGGTTATGTGCATTACGGTAGCACGGTGAAGCTGGTATGTTCCGTAACTGGTATGGCACTTCCGCGTTTAGTAATTCGTAAAGTGGACAAACAAATGGCCAGTTTAGAAGCGGATGATCCTGTTTCGCAGCTGCACAAATGCGCTTTTTACATGAAAGACACGGATCACATGTACCTTTGTTTGTCCCAGGAACGCATAATACAGTTTCAAGCTACACCGTGTCCGAAAGAGGCGAACAAAGAAATGATAAACGACGGTGCTTGCTGGACGATTATCAGCACGGATAAGGCGGAATACCAATTTTTCGAGGGTATGGGTCCGGTGAGATCACCGGTGACTCCGGTGCCGCTCGTTCACAGTTTGCACCTGAACGGCGGCGGCGACGTGGCGATGCTCGAATTGACCGGGGACAATTTTACCCCGAATCTTCAGGTGTGGTTCGGCGACGTAGAGGCAGAGACTATGTACAGATGTCAGGAGAGCATGCTTTGCGTGGTTCCCGATATATCTCAATTCAGAGGCGAATGGTTGTGGGTACGGCAACCGACACAGGTACCTGTCTCGTTGGTTCGTAACGACGGTATCATTTACGCGACCGGCTTGACGTTCACTTACACCCCGGAACCGGGTCCTCGACCACACTGTCCGCCAGCGGACGAGATCATGAGAGCGCCACGAACCATGCACAATCAAGCGAGTATGCCACCCGCGATCGCGGACGTACCCTGGAACACGCATCAACCGCCTCAGTCGGGTCTCTGATATTTCCTAGACAATTACAGTGTGCATCACCAAAGTTTACGACCTAGTGAGACGAACGCTGTTTCGAACGTTATTCATGCTCCGAACGATATTTCGATTTCAGTGGGTAACGAGTCGGTCGGCGACGATACCGACTCAATGACCTACGCGTCGAAGAACACGTTGATTCGAGTCGATAGCGCGGTAGCAACATTACACGACACGAAGACGTAGCGATTTTCATTGCGCTATATCGCGTCGTCTCGCCCTCCCGCGAGAACATACTCCTTCGTGAATATGTACAATGTGCCGTGTATCATTTCCCTATGTTCATAACACGTAGGTTCCTAGCTTTAAGCGTTGATACAGAGCGTTACACAGGGATTAGAATTTATAGCGATCTTAGAGTTAAGGGCTTTGTACGAATGTGAATAGCTAATTATTTGACGGCCACGGAGTAATGGAACGGATTTGTTATAGTTCTACTCTGCCGTCCTTTACGAAACTTCTAAATTTACGGCTCAGTCCGTACAGTTCCATATCGATCGCTAACACTGGTTGTGCATTCGACGTCGGTTCGATAAAGTCTCGTTGTCGAAGAAATACTCTTTGATATTGAAACGTGTTCGAGTCGCGACGCATCCTGTACGCGTATACATTTTACACGTTTATAAATCTCTATAATCGAGAGAGTCTCGCGATTAGGCGTCCGTTTCGTTTATCGCGGGTGCCGACTTGCGAGCGTCGAGCATACCGATTTGAGACAACAGGGAGAATCCGAAGGTAACATCGTGTACGCGTTGTCAAAAAATTTTCCCACACTTTCGTTTCTCTTGTACAGTACCGAACACTTGTCTTTAACTATATGTTTGCCTTTGATTCGGAGGTGTGCTACGGTTTCGACGTAAATTTCGTGAGATAATCGCGTTTGCGTAACGACACGCAAAATCACATGTAATCTCAGAGAGACATTGGCAATAGTTTTAAAAAATTATCTGCATGACATAGGAATTATTCTAGTTTTAACGGGGAACAGGGGGAAGAGACAAGTCGCGTTTTCAGGTCCCGTCGAAATTACCTGTGCCACCTCGACTAATTTATAGCGCTCAGATGTATCATGGTTTTCGTTTACCGACGTTATTTATTTCTATACGATATATGTTATCTTCCCGGCGACACATCTCGGATCTTTAGCTTTTCTAACGTAGACGAATATTACGTTACGGCACGCTTTTTATTAATCTCGCTCTATTTATCGGCACGTTGGTTTCTCGAAATTTGCGGTATCGTTTGCAAACATGACCAAGCGCTTCAAAAGGTACTACACGTATCGATGCATTTCGGATGGGTGAGACAAAGTTGAATCAACGTATATATATATATTTATACATACACACATATACGTGTATATATATACGTTTTTAAGTCTCTCTATGTTTTACAATAAATTTGAAAGATTTCTATAATAAAGCCTTTTGCTTTACGACCTGTACACGTTACTTCCAGATCCCAAAATCTTGTATGTTCCGTGAAGATTGTTCCACACGATGACATTTTTATGAAAAAAAGCGCGTTTGTCGAAAATCGATTATATAGAATATTTTGCTGATCTTGCGTATACAGGGCGGTAACAAACTTCACCAAAACCGGTAAAAATAAAAAAAATAAAAATATGATCGGTTACGAGCGATTCGTTTCTTGATTTCTCGACTGCCGTCGAACCGGTATAGATTTTTTTTACCAGATATCATCAAATATAATTATCTGCAGCAGGAAACGAGATAGGATCGCTTTGGGAATTGTTTTCCCAAAGAGAGCCATTGTAAAAGAGGAATGTCGGTCTATGTATACCATGGGAATTTACCCACGATTAAAATTTGCACCGAGTACCTGAAGAATACGATTATCTTTATTCACAGTAATAAACTGCGGATTATTAATAATTACATCCTTACATGTATCAGTGGACGGATAATCGATGAATAATCACTGCGATTCGTTAAGTCGGAACATTATTTTTGAGCATAAGTTTTCGTACATATATGTATATAAATACATATACATGTAATCTAATTAATTTTCCGAAGAATTTTCATCGATATAGAATATTCTTTTGGCCACACTCGTAGCTTTAATTGCACGTAACTTCGTCTTTGTCCGATAGAATATGTTCGAAGCTGAACTTCTTTAATTGTATCTCCTACATATTAAAATAATACTTTACAAAACTACATGAAAATCTTATTTGTAAATAAATCATGTACAATTCTTCTTTTTTTTCAGCTAATCACTTGTGTACACGCGAATTTTGCGATATCCCTTGAGTTCTAAATATGAATAACGTACAAACACGCACGAATACGCACTTAAAATACGGACGTAAAGAGTGACTATTTCGGTATAAAACATTTTTTATCGCCTTGTGGAATGTTGTTATTTTCAATACTGAACGTGAAGTAGCCAATTTTTCTATTATACTGTTGCATTTTATAGTTTTACTTCGCTATTTTTATACGCTTATACGAATTTATTTATTAAATCGTGTTCACTTGATACGTATTGTACGTTGTTTGTTCATGTTCGTGAGCATTAACGAGATGTACGAAGTTAACAGATCATCCATTTTGTAACCCAGCGAAGTTTCACACAACAATTTCGAACCACGCACTAAGTTTCCGATCGTCATATGGAAGTAAGTGTTCCCTGACGACCAGTTTGAGATTCTAGTGAAAGGATGCGTGATTAATATGTCCTGAAAATAGAGGTATTCGCGTGAAACTCTTTACTATATGTATATTTTCCGATTAAATTGTATAATTAAATTACTTACTTTCGTTTGTGGATGTATGAGACTCACGCCGTGTTTGTTTATCGCGATCAACAACAATTCTGGATAATTTGGTTCTGTACTTTGTTTGACTTCGAAAAACGCTGAACCGAATGTTGGCCATCGATAAACAATTTTCAAGAACGTTATCTTCGCGTCTTCGGGACTCATTCCTATGAATCAAAGCATTTACATATTACACGCGTGATTTGTACGCATGAGACCTGAATAAATGACAGAAAGACGCGTTAATTTAATACGCCACGTCAATAAACGCGAGGGTCACCGGATAACCGACACGACCAATTTAATAGACTGTAAATGATTAAACAGGGAAGAATAATTCTGAATAACGTTAGTATCTATTACGCTAACAACGCATTAACTGACACTGAAAACGACCGTGCATATTACGACGTAATATAATAGCAATTATCATTTATCCTAAACACGAACATATATTTTTCCTTTTCTTTATTTTTCGATTTGTATCTGGTAGAATTTTATCTTCGTGCGTTAAAATATAGTCGTATTAATGTCTTACCAGCATCTTGATTATACGCCGCTATTATCGACCTTTTCCAATCATTGGCGCTTTGTACCTTCACCAAATCGCCCGGTATCAGTTCGCGTAACATTTGCCTGTAATATAATTCCCGTTGAATCAATGTTTTATAAACGCTATCGCGAAGAATATGTCGCAACGCGTTTCACTTACGGTATGGCTTGAAGTTCTTGTTTACTTTCACCGAAACGAACTCTGTACACTAATGCAGCTAATCTCGAAGCTTCTTCTTTCGTACATTTATGATAGCCTATATGCGAACGAAACAAACGTGCGGTGAGACTAGACAGAACAATACGATGCGGAATGAGATGCCGTCGAAACAGAAAATCATTTATACCTCTTAACAATTTAGGTAGTTCTTGATGAAAGTGGAATATAAGATCGGCATTTCTGTCCTTTCCAGGCACGGTGTTTGTCCACAGCTTCTTCATGAAGAAAACTTGATACGTGAATTGGGGCGATACACCTACGTACGATACGAATCTCTTAGCATTATGTAACCGATCAAGAAGAATACCAAAACGAAACAGAATAGAAAACATACCGTCACGGGACGGCCGAGCTTTTCTGATCCAATCCGTCAAATGTCGCACAAAATCGAAGAAGAAATCGCCTTCCGGAACCGAGATGACTTTATCGGCAATTTTCACGAACAAACTAAACCCTTCCGCGGATCGTAAGTTAAGTCTCTGAGCGATGTTTTGACAGAAATCTTTCGCTCTCGTCGACGAATCCACTTCGAATGCCTACGTACGATGAAAAATCATAATCAAACAGTTGCTTTATCAACATAAGAAAGAAAAAGCAATATGCGTGCGTACTTCGTCAGTATCATCGGGAAAGTATACTTTGTGAAATATTTGGGTCGTTTTGTGTTGTATTGCTTCTACTTCCACCTGATGCGGAGGATACTTCCTTTGGCCATTGCGTAAGGTTTTTTGTAGCCTTTGTAGAGAGTCCTGTGATATCGGATGTCGTCTCGTTCGTAAAAATAACGTCAATTCCTGTCAACGATTAGAATTTCGCAGGTTTCGTATAAACCGTGGTATACAATAAAAATATCGAGAATGTCACAGCCATTGTATACCTTCAAAAGACTTTGGCTGCAAGTGAAAAGACCAGTGGCGAGCCACATTAATTCCCATCCACGTTCTTCGCTTAGTCTGTTTCGATTGTCGGTGAGTTGTTTCATGATTTGACAGTAAATCTCGTCCCGAAGAATTTCGTTCTTCAGTGGCCCGTCGAAAATAAGATCGGTGTACTCGTTACCGATACGCGGCCGTTTGGTCGGCAAATCACCCATATATTTCAAGATCGCGTTGAAAGCGAAACACGCTTCCTCGGCAAGTTCTTCCTTGGATATTAACTTCTTCAAAAGAGGTTGTTTGATCGGGTCCCTCGAGTGATGCCATAATTCGTCGGTGTGCCCGCGCCTCGCCGTGGTCAGTGTCAACGCTTTCGACATCGTTCTCTTTGGCGGTGTTCTACGGCATACAATTTATCGTTGTTGATAAAGGTTCGCGAATAACAAGCAAGCAGAGTATTTACCGAAAATGATCGATGGCGTATTCCAAAAGAGTATGGGGCTTGTCGCGAGGTTCTACTCCGTTCACTTGTTGCGGATATAGTTTGCGACCGTTTTCGGTTCCCTCGATGCTGAATAAAGACTAAAAAGAGAATCGGTTCGTTCGTTCGCTTTTGAGGAAAGAAATGACAAAACCCGGTAGGAAAAATCATTACCAATATATCGTTCGGTGGTTTCGTCAACGAAGGCAACACGTAAACCGTCTCCGCTGGAAAATCGCCTTTCTCGCCGGTCCTTTCGCAGGTACCCACGCACCATCCGGAATTGAGAACAGTCTCGCCGGTGCTCTCGTCTTCCAGAACAATAAGATCCCCTTTCAAGAAGCCGAGGAACGACGAGCCTTCGCCGGGTGCTTTGTAATCTTGCAACGCGATTACGAATTTACTACGTTTCTTCAGACCCTCCAAAAAGTATACCACCAGATCACGAATATCCTCGGCGTTCGGGCTTTGAAACGTGAACTCTTCTCCTCGCACCGTTGACAAGTTGAACGTTTGCGTGAACATTTTGTTCGTTCTGGAAACAAGAATACCATGGCAGAGAGATAGAGAATAGCGACGGAGTACGAGGGAAGGGTAGACAAAAACGGATGAAAGCGGCTATTAGTGTCCGACGAAGAAAAGCGTTACGTACTTTTGACTAGATACGGTGGTGATTTCGGGAAAGGATAATTCCAAAAGCACCTGTTCTTGATCATCGACGACGTACACACCGGTCCAATTCACGGCTATTATAACGTCGTTTTTCGGTAAATTCGGCCCAGAATTCCTATACGCTTCGTAGAAACGGGAGAACAGTAAGGGCCACTTGAATTTCGCGTAGCCAACGATATCCTCCTTGACTCGTAACGCAGGTACCTTTTCTTTCAGGTAGTAACTCTGCAAGATGGAACAAGTTAGGGAACGCGTTTCGTTCGAAAAGCATGCAGAAGTCACGGAAAGTTGAACGCGCGTTCACCTTTTTGTACGCTTGTAAAACGAGATGCCCCCATCTGTCGATCGCCTTGTCGATGCCCGTTAGGCAATAATCCGGGATATAGTTGGGCAAAAGCGTGTACAGCCTTTCTACGCTCATGTCGGTGTGATATTCGATGTAATACTGTTGCGCGGCGATCATCGCCAGGTCTTCTTCCTTGTCACAACGATATTCGCCGAATTTCACGCCTCTGACCACCTGCTGATAAATTAAATTGGTTGCAACTTGATCCTCGGTCGGCTCGTGCCACGGCGCGAATATCTCCTTCCTGAAGAACAATCGCCACGGGGCGTTTCGTTCCTGAGCACCTTGTTCCTTTGCGTATTGCTCGCACTGAGAGATCGCGTCCATCACGTGATCTCCGCCGCTGCCCAGCGACGAGACCTTGTCGAACAACGCGATGTAAAGAGAGAAGCCGAACTGATCGCGAAGGGATATCTTGTCGGAGAGTTGATTGCACAGTTCCCTCGCGGTGGTCGCCGAATCGGCCAACAAAGTTTTAGTGTTTCCGTCCATAAACGTGATGGGTAGCATGATCGGTTTCTTCGATTTGGTGGCTTGAAGCTCCAGCCAACTGGGCGGTTGATTGCGAGTGCCGTTGTTGAACGTTCTCTTTAACCGATCCTCGCAATACGGCGCGTAACCCGGTGGACCCTCCCTGATGAACGCGCGCAGATAATTGACGAACTTCTCCGAAGGAGCGAAACATCCGACGCAAAGCGAGAGGAGGATCCAGCCGCGAGCGTGCGACGACTTCGAGGGATTGTTGGTCAGTTGCTTGCATATCTGACAGTATATCTCGTCCCTCAGTTCCGCTCGCAATATACCGTGGCCGATGATGAAATGAAGCTTCTCGAGATTCGACGTGGGTCTCGCTTCCAACCAGGACTGGTAACTATCCGCCGTGTATTCGTCCTCCTGTAACTTTCGCCTGACATCTTCTCCCAATTTGTTTTTCCTTTTCAACGTGAGCGAGACCAATTTGTGCCTGATGGATCGCGGCTTTTGTCGCAGAAACGTTTCCGGGTCCATTCCCATCATCTGCGCCTCCTGAAATTCCTTGCTTCGTATAAAATTACGGCCAAGAGTGGCCGTTACCTTCGACATGACGGATGTCGTGTCCCTGTCCATCGTGTGGAACCTGGGCTCGGGTAGATCGCCCGTGAAACGGAGTATGGTGATCCATAACGCTTGCGCGGCCAGCTGATCCCCTTGAGTGTGCAAAGGCAGCAACGGATGTTTCAACGGTTTTCTGGAATACTGATGCGTGATATTCCCTTGGAAGTAGGTGGCGGCAAACTTTTGAAATTTGAACTCCGACAAGTCCTCTTCGTCCTCGGATGCAGTTTGAAGGGGACTAATGATCTCTTGTTGATCCGCTTTAGGCGCGGGTAGATCATTGAACACGGAAGTTTCCCTGGCGGGAGTCGGAGCTTCGCTGCTGGAATCTGGCAAAAAGTCAAACATCGCCTCGACCAATTTGCTATCGTCTACCGGCTCGTCTTGCTTCTTGGCCGCATCGTTGATCAGATTCTTCTTGATCTCCATTCTGCGTCGATCTTCCAGCTCCATTTCGATCTCTTTCCTCTCCAGTTCTTGCATGCGTTCCCTGTAATTTTGCTCGGCGATCTCTTTTGCTCTCTTGTTACCTTGGTCCTTCAATTCCCGTTCTTCTTTCTTTCGAAGTCTCAACGCCTCGACGTGCAACCGATACTCGTACTTGATTTTCTTGTATCGTCTTTGAGCGATCAATCTCCTGACATGAGCCTGTATCTTCACGATGGCCCACAATTTTTTCTGGAACATCTTCCGAACCAGATAGCCTCTGGCTCGGGCCTGAAGGGCGACGATGTGTCCCCTGAGGTGCCTGAATCTGTGTGACAGTACCCGCGATCTAATGAGTGCCTGAAGTCGCATGTAACCTATTCGCATTCGTTTGTATCTTTGTCGTTGCGCGTAACCTCTCCAATATTTTTGTACGATGGTCGCCGCTGCTCTCGTGCGAAGAAACCTCCTTCTGTACACCCAGCCGCGTATGTTTCGTTGCAGTATCAAAATCTTTCGCGTTAAAACACGGTCACGTTCCTGTTCCAAGAATAAGTCGTGAGCATCCTTAAGAAAAACTTTCGTATGGCCGAGTTGGTAGTCCGACTTTCCCAATACTACGTGACAAATCTTTGCGGTGACCGCGCGGCAATCTACTTTATGCGCCGGTGGAATGCCAGCTATGAGAAACCGGTATCTATCGACAAACTCGGGAAACGAGTGTCTAATAGGATAACCGGCTCTACGAATTCGAATGGTCTCCATCATTCCGGAATATCGTAATTGACGGCAACAGAGGCCCCTGTCGAACATCATAGGTTTCTTGAATTCGTTGGGTTTGATGCATCTGATGAAGAACGGCTGACAATTGCACAACGTTCTCATCAAAGAGTCCAAGGATTTTTTAAACTGAGTCGATAAGGTGGGCGCTCGTTTCCTAGTTTCCGAACCCATACCTATATCTTCGACGAAACAGGTTTGCAAAAACTTGTTCGACGTTATGTGAATGAGTTGTAACAGGTCGGCGCTGAACGTGTCCCGGTTCTTTTCGAGAAAGCTCCTGGTGTCGTAAAACACCACGCCCGCGAAGTGATTCAACCCGAAAGACGTGTTGATGTCCGATTTCGGTTTCAAGTAATTCCGATGACTTCCGTGCGTTTTATGTATCTTTGCCAGCATCGTCTGATCCGTACCTTTGGGAAACTTTGACTCCTCGTCGATCAGAGCCATAATATTCAATTGCTTGATAGCTATCAGATCCAACGCGTCCTGGTTATCGACGAACTCGATGTGCTGCCAATTGATACCCTCGTGATTGTACTCTTCTTGCTCCAACTTGAAAATGTGTTGCACGAAAAACTGCTGGAGATTCTCGTTCGCGTAATTGATGCAGAACTGTTCGAAGCTGTTGTGGTTGAAATTTTCGAAGCCGAATATATCTAGGACGCCTATGGCGCTCCTCGAGGAGTTCTTGGGTCTGTAAATAGCCTCGTTGATCTTCTTGACGATATGCACGAACAGCCGTCCGTAGATTCCTTTGACGAACGCGTCTCTGATGTCCACCGATTGCTCCCTGGACAACGTGGAGACCTGCGCACGCGTTACGATCGACACGTTAGGGCGATATCGTCTGTTCTAGCGATGAAACGCGTCTCGGCTCGCAACGCGGATAATTCGTTACTTACGACTGTCTCACCGTGAGCGAATATCGTTTTTCGAGTAAGCGCGTCTATCAACGACTGAACGGGTACGCCCAACAGATGCGCTACCCTCTGCACGTTCGTCTGTTCCGGGATTTCCGTGGCATCGAGGTTGTCTGGAAGAGCAAAGGTTACCGGTACAGATCAAGATCGTACGAAACGAAGGGGGCGTCGTTTCGACGGGCAACGCTTACCTACGACCGTGGCCCTGTACTTGACGTTTCCCATGTGCAACAGGGCGGCCAGTAACTTGAGTATCTCCCATATCTCGCTATCGGAAAACAAGAGAACCTTCATGGCTGACCTTATATCGGCAAATTCCGCGGCATCGTCGCGACCTTCGCAAGTGATACTACCGCCCTAAACGGCAGAAAAATACCTTACGATTAACCCCGCGTCGTTGCTGATTCTATTCGCGTTAACACGAATCGGACGTTACCCCCGTTAAGTATTTGTAGGAGGACGCGTCCTCCAGTTCCAGTTTTTGCTTCTCCTCCTTCGAGAGACCAGCCAGCATGCAGTAAAATACATGGTAGTTTCTCTCGTCCAAGCTCTGCGACACTATTCGCGATTTCTCCAACAAATACTGCTCGATCTTGGCTCCTTCTATGACTCCTTGATCGTTGAAGTGGATGTCGATGTATTTTCCGAAACGCGACGAATTGTCGTTTCGCACCGTCTTGGCATTGCCGAACGCTACGGAAAGAGAAGGATTACCCTCGCGATCGAATCGTCGTTCGAATCCCTGCCAACGGATCCGAAAGCTTTACCTTCCAGGATGGGATTAGCTTCCAAAATTTGCTGCTCGATCCAAGAATGCTTGCCGCTGATCGCTGCCAAATATTGCAATATCAATTTCGTGCTCTCCGTTTTGCCGGCTCCGCTCTCGCCGCTAAAGACACAAATGTTTTCGTGAGTGCGATAACCGATATCGGAATACACGCGTTTTCGAAGGAAGGAAGGAAACGTCGTGCAATATACCTGATCACGATGCACTGGTCTTGACCATATCTGTTCATGTGAGCGTAACTGTTGTCTCCGATGGCGAATATGTGCGGCGGCAATTCACCGATTTTACGATCCTTATACAGTTTGATTTGCTCGGCGGTATAAATAGGCAGTATCTGATACGGATTAACGGCGACTAGAATGGAACCCGTGTAGGTCTGCGCAACAAAAGAAACGACACCGTACAGAACTCGGCGTTGTTTTTTTTCTACGGTCTCGAGAGAAAAATCGCTCGACCCAAACGATCATCGCTTACATATATGAGATTCTCGTTGTAACGGATCAACAAATTTCTGAGAATGCCCGCTTCATGGAGGTCTCCCAGGCTGATCATGTCCTCGACGCCTTGCACGGAAGTGGCATGCATCGCCTTTATCCGTCTCTCCGGAGTCAGCCATTGTTCCTGAAAATTTCGATCGCGCTATCGGAACGGGTTTTTTCGTTTTTCTACATCCTTCGGCTACGGACTTTCGTCAGCGAGCTCGACGGCCGATCGAGAACGAACTCGAGAAAAAAAGTGGGCAACGTTTACCTTGTTATCGTCGTCTTTCACTTGGATGCGTCTGCCTTCCGCGGAAATTACTCGTGCCCCGATCGCTACGTCAAATTCTCGTCCAGAGATTGGCTCGATCCATATGTAATCTCCCTGAAACGTAATTGTTGCGTTTGCGCGTGATTTCCCTCGTCGCTTTGGCTAAAGAAATCGATGGAAATAGCGGGTTCGAACGTTTCGGGATCCGCGATTCGCACCTTGGGCGTTTTGATCAAATAACCGATAGCACCGCGGTTCACCGTTTTTCCGCGAGCATCGATTTCCATCGAACGGCCAGCAAAAATGATCGCGATGCCGCCACGAAGCGATTCGCGTCGATTTTCTCTGTGTCGATTCTATCGTGACGGTTCTCGTTGGTCACGATCGCGTCTTCTCGCCGTTCTGACCGTCGTCCACGCCAGTCGATAATCGCATTAACCGAGCGAACTAGTACTACTCCGGCTTCCGGTTAGGTATTACACGGAACGCAACGCGATACGCGTTAAGATCAGGCTGTACGGTTCGCGGTGCTCGAAACGAAACGGCAAAAGAAAATCGTTGTTCCTCGAGGTTGCCGAATGAGTCTCTATCGGTGTCCCGCGAAGCGTGGCTGCCCGATAGGACAATCAGTGAACGCGGTTCGACGGTCAAGGTGGGAGAATATCCCGCGAAATCCGCACGACGGACATTCGACTTAAACCTTTCGTCCGTGTACAAAGATATCCCAAAATCGGACGTCGGTATGTGTTCGTAACGACAGAGTTTAGTCTCGTTCGTAGACTACTGCTTAAGGGGCGCGTGTTTTTGAACACCCTGAGTGCCACCTTAACACCTTAAGTTCCACATTCAAACAGTTTGAATTTCTTTTAGGAAGTAATTTTATTTTCGATAAATTTTATAGACAATTGTCATAATATTCTGCCCTGGTTTATTCGATAAGCTCTAATATATTTACAAGAACTTTTTGTACTTTGCTATGTTAAGTGCATCAACTAAAATCAGCGGTAGATTTATATATGAATTCATGCGTCACCCGTATGTGGATGATATGGCACAAAAATTCATCCGATTTGTCTTTTGAAAATTCTGTGCGATCAGAAAAACCAGATTTTTACAAAAAAGTAAAAATTTTCTTTGACATTGAATCAATTTTTTAATTTTTAACTTTCTAATGTTTTTTTCTAGTTAAAACGGAAGATACAGTCATAAAGTTTAAAAATTAGTTTCAGTTATATGTTTCAGAAGAAATAATGACTGCTATCGTGTACGCAGTGAACAGCGTTCAGCACAGCCAACAGTGACGCATTTGTTATATAATGTAATAATGATTCAATAACAAAAAATTGGATTTATAAGTTTTTATCGCCAATGAAACAGCTAAAAAGTTTTTAAATAGACTGCAATGATTTATGCATTTGTCTATGCATTTTTCGGTATCCCAAACCAGCCCCCCCCCTTATACGCGAACAACAATGGTCCGTTTTTAGCGCGAGAACAGTAGGTAACCTCGCCGACGAGTTCATGCGTCGCGACGCTCGAAAGAAAGTTTGAGAACCTCTAACTTAGCTTGCGCTCGGTCTACGGATACGCGTACACGCGAACGCGCAGCCTGTGCCTGATATTCGTACACGTTCCGATTGTTCACCACTCCGGAACATCGGAAGAGCTCGTCCGCTCGTTACGAGCCTCGAACCGAGCCTCCGTTCGATTTTGAGATTCTTTTGCCGCTCGGCGCACGATTTTACTTTCGGTCTTTCACGGCCATGCTCGACGATCTTTTCTTTCGCCGCGAAGCCACCGAAAAAATTGTCGATGCCCTTCCTGATTCCGAAAACGATCTACATATATTACAGCTGCTTTATATTCGATCTCTAATTGATAAAAGCATAGTGGATAGGTTTCTTGGCAGTTTATATTCTTTCGTAGGAAGCATAAATTGATATACATATAATGAAATTTGTAGAAGCCGACCTTTGTAGGAAATCGACGAATTGTTGAAAGCGATCTAATATAAGCGATCAAACAGTTCCGATCAATCGCTCGACGAGTGCACACGAGCATCATTAAATTATCACTTATTACCACGTCCGTGGAAAATTAATTGGGAATCGAACTTCCGACCCCTTTTCCCTCTTAAAAAATTAAGATAAAATTAATATAATATACGATCAGTATGATGGCTGAGAGTAGACATACGACCGCAAAGGGTTTGGTTAAACGCATCGAGATTGAAAGATGCGAGACCATCGTCTCGCGTCAGAACGAATATCGTGCAACGATTATCGCGCGCGTTCGATTCGATTAGTGATTGATTTTCGCGAGGGTCAGTTTGTCGCGATCGATACGAATTATCGCGAACGGGGGACCCGAAAGAGAAACGAGCGGATACGGGAAGCGGCGTATCGTTTAGAGCACGTTCGAGGAAGGTCGCAGTCCGAAAAAGGTTAACGCGTTGGCCGAGGGGAAGCTAGAACGATAGGCGTGAACGTGTGTTCTAGCGCTTGGTAGCGCGCGCACGCGAATTGCACACACGGGGAAGAATGGAATACGATCGAGGGTACAAACGCGTGTCCGGTAAAACGATTCGCGTCCCGTTATACGACGGCTGGTTCGTTCGCGCGAAATGCTAACGCGCGTTCTACAGGGCATCCGCGAAGTGACGAAGGACCGTTAACTATGCCTAATTAACCGACCATTCGTCGCGATACGCGTTGCGCTTTTCCCGCTTCCTTTATCCGCGGACGTCCGATACGAGAGTCGAAAAAAATATGGAGGAAATCGCGCGAAAACGGTTCACGAACGAAAGAACAAATCGAAACGAGACATCCCGTCTATTTCGCTTTAGGCGCATTCCAACTTTATCGAGGCATCGAGGCACGAACGCGTCCAACGAGGAAAGCGATCTCCTCGAGCGAACCGGCTCCCCTGACTCCCGGATCAACCTGTCGTTCCACCGCGGAACAATTTTTCAAAACGCTTAACTAGACCATCCACGTTATTGGTCGATTTCGATTGATCGAGATCGTTTTGATCTGGTTCGATGCGAATAGGTTCAGAGCGGTTTAAAAACTGGCGTGTCGCTGCAACGTCGAGAGATCTCGTCCCTCGAACGTGACTTTTCACGCGGAGAAAGAATCCGTGTACGGTTGTCTTCGTCAATTTCACTTGTCACAGATTCCTACTGACCGTCTTCGATGGAAACGGCGACGAAAGAAAGCGGCGATACGGTACGTATAAAGGCGCCAGCGTCGCTGTATCGTCACACGTATGTACACGCGTGTCGCGATGGGGAGGTACAGCGTTTTTCCCGAGAATACTCACCCGCGTGACGATGACCATCTCTCGAGTCGTGGTTGTCGGCACTCCACCTGAAAGAAAACAAAACTTTTCCTCTCTTCTTTGGATCGGTCGTTCAACGTGATCGACTAACTTTCTAGGGAATACGGTGGTCACGTATAGACGAATATCGAGATTTCGAGTAACATACACATATGATACGATAAATAGTTTCGTGGAACCGCTCGCTACGGTTCTCGTTTTTATCTCGGTGTAATCGTGTTCGAATTTGACGTAGGAAAGATGACTCGACGAGTCGTGTTGCTTCATTGCCGAGATAGTCGCTGTTCCACCCGATATAACTTTACAATCCTCTTAACTAATCCCTTTTTCGGTTCCCGCGTTTCTTGCTATCGATATATCGATCGTTGCGAGCGGAGGAGGACTCGCTGCCTGCGAATAAATAAATAAAATTGCGCCGTTTACGATCGATGGCCGATCGTCGACTGTTTGGACCATCTATTAGGGAAAAAATTGTTTCAACGCACGACGGTCGTGTTGTCTGGCTGATCACCGTTAAAGTGGAAGCAGTACGAGCATAAACCTGTTCGCAAAAGTGGGTTAGGCAGTTTCTGCTGTTACCACGTATTCGTACACGGTTTCGAGAACGTCCATCGAGGATTCTCTCGAAAATATCGAATTTTAGTTTCTTATCCGTCGAGCTCCTGCAAATTTCGATTCTCGTACTCGAACTGGACCGTTTATCGAACGGACACTATCGAATCGTATCGAATCATATCGAATCGTATCGAATCGAGTCCCCGGCGAAATAGTAGTTTACGCGTCAATGGCATCGATTTCGTTCTCTAAAAATTCGCTATCCGTTCGTGTTCGAATTATGTTCGCACTAATAACTTCTGGGTCGACGAACCGCGTCGCGATCATCGATTTTCTCTTTTTTCGCGATCGATCGAGCGGATAGCTCGAATATCGACAAGATACAAAATACTATCGCAACTTGACAAATAATATCTCGAACGCGGAACGATGGCGCGACACGATTCGATTCGATGACGGTTCTATACGATAGGAACAAATAGCGGTATAACGTGGTCGAACATAAGAGCAGTAAAAAAATTCGATAGTTTTTCTCGAACTCGCGAGATGAAATGCGGTTCGACGCTTTTTGGCGGTTAAATTGAAAAATACATATACGAAGAACAGGGTGTAGCGATAGTACCGCATGCAGGAGACTTTAACGGCTGATCGAACGACGACGCATGACCGTGCGCGTTCGTTTTACCGAGATTTTACTCGGAATTTGTTTCGTAAACCGTTCCGATACGACGATAATGAAAAAACATTCCTGATCGTATTCGTGCATTTTTCATTCGTTTCCCCCCAACAAATTTAGAATAGTGTCTCTGGTTTACTCGGTTCGTTGATTCGAGCCTTTGGTTCTTACGTCACGCTCGCTTTCCACGTGTGCATCTTTGCTCTATTCCACTCTCCTTCTTTGTTACTCGGTTCGACTCGATTCAACTTGACGTAACGCGATCACTGCGCGAATTAAGTAAAAAATGGAAATCGATTATGTACATACGAATTGACGTGCGTTCGCGAAACGTTTCCCGCGAGAGAATACGCGCAGCTTCGAAACGTTACCGACAGAGGGAAAACCGATCTGGTTCATCGGCGAAAAGTCAGACGTGTTGAGTATACGATCGTTTAGTAAACACTGTAAGGTTCTACGAGCGCGAAACGTTAGTTTTATCTAAAAAATTATGCTTATCTCGCTCGCTTATTATCGCGATACGAGTCCGCGAATATCTACCATCCAAAATTATGCGAGACGGTCATCGCTCTGTGATTTCCTTGAATCACCTTGATAGGTATTGGTATCACCGTGCATGCCGTATTACCCGTACATAGTTTACGACGAATGATCGTTAACGCACATTGAATAAAAAAATATAACACAACGGCTTAGCGATAAACGAAAGTGTCGATAATCGATGCGGTAATAAGACGATCAGCTAATACATCCGTTCATTTTACGAGGAAAAAGGACGCGACTCCGCGAACGACGTCAAGATTCTTTCGAATGAAACGTTACGCGTTTCTGTGACGAAGAAACTCCCCATCCTCGACCGTACGACATTTCGATAAATGAATGTCGATCGCTTACGAACGAATGAACGAATTGAAACGTACCTTGTGCGAGTAACGAGAAACACGACGAAAGCGGCTACACGATGTCGGCGCACTCCATTAAGAGGCACTGCACTGCACTTTGGACGCGGTGTAAAGCGCGCTTTTCATGTCCGACGTGACTGGAGATGATCGTCGGAGCTTGGCGCTTAGCAAAAGCGACGAACGTGGAAAGAGGGAAGAACTCGTACCGTGCTAGGAGATGGAACACGAAAAGCAACAGTAGTCGTTACGAAGAATGGGCCACGGTGACCGGCACATTAACGCGTCCACTCGGGGAGCTTCGGTTCGAATCGGGCGTGCCAGGTGGAAGAGACTGGAAGAGGTGGAAAAACTACCTTGAGTTAGACCATGATCGGCTTCGACTATGCTTTGCCCCACCAAAGCCCATTCCACCTTGACAACCGTTTCAGCTCGATCATCGAATCGTCTTACCGACGACTCTCGCTCTATCTTTGAGTCTCGCTTCGAACATCTCTAAATCTTCTTCGATTCTTCTTTCGATCGTGACGTCATCGTGTGCTCGTGCTCGCGATGCACTTATCCGCATATGCCCGCCGACAACCTGTTGCGATTCGATGCCATCTACGATTCTCTCCGTCGTTCTCGAGCAATTTTATCTTTACCGATCGAGACTCTCGTTCCCTTTTGTCCTACGATCCTACAGTATCGGCTGTGATTCGCGTCGACACCGATTCGAACCGGTTCCTTCTGCATTTTTCTTTCCAATACGCTCCTGCTTATCGATCTGCGCTGTTCGGATAATACAGGCAAAATGAATCGCTTACATTGAAAATATATTTTCATTCCATACGAACTTCACATAAACATTGTACATACATATTCTGTGATTTCTGTAACTCGTAACATGTACATTAATATGCAAAGTATTGAAAATTCTAGCAACAATAACAACATTGGCGACGTTATGCGTATTCGATTACTGATTTTATAAAATCATTTCTATATATAAACATGTTCTTTCTTATTCTTCTTCGCACAACGAATACGGCGCTTTCTTCTCGACCATCTATCATTTACGAGAGCATTTCGATTGGTTCTGTACTAAAATCTGAGTAAAGTACCATGCTACGTTGTTATCGACTCGTTGATTCTAACGATAAGAGCAACGAAAACAATGACGTTGAGCAAACGTTTAAAATAATTGTTAACTTGAACGAATATAAATTAACTTGATACAACAAATTCTATATATCCTATTATACACGATAAAATGAAACAATGATAAACCTTACTAGTCTTAATAAGTGTATAAATTAAATGGAGTATACGTACACGTACATTTATATATATATATGTATATATATGTATTCCGAAACGATCAAGACCTTAATCGCGAGCATTAATGCGCGGCATAACGCAAATACGCAGGGTACGTAGAATTAATAGGGAAGCATATACTCTTTTTAATAATGTACAAACTATTTATGATAATAGACTACGACTCGTAAGTTCTTCTAAGAACATATGGAATAGATACGTGCAAAAATAAGGATGAATACGCTGCGGTAGAAACTATTGCACCAAATTATGGTTGAATGTTCTCTTAAAATGCAATCTCAGTGCGTTATGACGATAAATTTAATTTCTCTTAATATAACTACTTCTTTTCCAGTAGCTACGACAGAGAAATGAATGCTATTTTGTACATCGCTCCGATGTAATTACAGTGAATTGCACTTAGGTACAAGTTATGCGTACTTGTATTAAGTTAACAAGAAATAGTTGATTAAGATGAAAACTTAATGTTGTTAGAACTCAAAGATTGATTTTTATTCCTCTGATATTTTATGATTTTCTATTAATACGTATTATTTTTACATAACTTGTACCTATTTTTCAATCGACTGTTAAGAAGTCAATAACGAGAAATCAATCAATTTTGATGACAAGTTGCCTTCCCAGTTACTTACGTGAAATTATAATATTAAATAATTAGGAATACGATAAACAGAACGACTAGGAGCTATAACGACTTATTTGTGAATTTCCTCACTGCTTTAACAAATTTTTAGTAAAGATTTCCCAAAACGTTCCATAATTTATATTCTTATACCAATTATTATTATTATTATTATTTAGTTCAATTTTATAGTTTAAAATACTTGTTAATATTGTACAGATTAGTTTTCATTTTGTCCTTCTGTAACAGAAATAATTCTTTCGTATCCACTGCATTGTTCGTATGAATTTCGGTATCATTAAAGTTACTTCTTTGTATGTATCGTGATTCAAAATAATAATTCGTTGTAATAAGTTGATGACATAGTCTACCGTTTGATACTTTGGTCATTTTTTAGAAAGTGACTGCACAAAGTAAGAAATATTAAAAAATAGACTGATATATATTAGATTCTTAATAGGTTATCCCGTTATTCCTTTTTATCTGCCGAGAAAAATATTTGCAAGTAAAATATATTTTAGTGATTTTATAAATGTACTATTTCGGAATTATAGAATGTTTAAGTGTTATAGAATTTTTTGTACAAGAAGCAAATTGTGATATTATGATTACAAACACAGGCTTTGGATAACGAATCTTTACACTGTAATATGGTAGTAATAGGTTTCTCCTATATCTTACGATTTGATTAGTTTTGTTAATTATAAATTAACGTGTCTGGAAGTTCACTGAAGAAGCGCGGAAATATCCCAAATTTTGATGAGACGATCTTGACCGATCGTTAATAATCTTCGCCTCGATGCATCCAAATCCATTCCAACAACGTTATGTTTTGCATCGTGAAAAGACGCTAAAGGAGTTTGGCTACGTAACAAATATGTTTAATGTATAAATGCTTTGTATATTTAAATTTTAAAGCGATAAAATTTCATCCACTTACTTTGCTGCTTTAAGCTGAATATAACATGGATCACACACCCTAACTTCAAATTCAAAACCCATTGCTGGTATCGGTATCCGTTGAGATGTACACCTTGCGCACAACGCGCGACCACAATGACGACAGTGATGTTGTCTCAAACCGAGTTGTCGTTGATCCATCATTGCTTTAATATTCCAAAAGAATGGTCTTCCACAAGCCTAAATTTAATAGAGAATCCACATTGGATGAATAAAAATAACAATTACTAGATTGGCTCTTATTTCATAATTATATATATACCTGGCACGTATCTGATTCTACCCATGCTGCAGTTTCTTTCCTATTTGCAGCCATATCCCAACATACTATTACTCCATCTTCTCCTCCAGACAGTAATATGCGTTCGACGCTCGCGTAGCATAGTGCGGTCACTTTATTACTGTAACATTATTAATAAAGTTGTAAAATAACAAACTTATTTAGTTCAATTTGGTAACAGACAGCTCAACTCACTGATGTCCTTGAAGTTCATACGCTGTACCCTGACGTCCACCAATGTCCCATACTATGATACTTTGATCAAAACTACCAGAAAATAGAAGCTGTTTTTCGAAATCCCATGCTAATGTATGAATACTACCTGTATGTGCTTTTAATGTAGTGATTAATGTAACACCATTAGTATCTAATTTTAACATTGCTATTTGTCCAGAATAGTCGCCGATAAAAGCATGTTTTGATTGCGCATCAAATCTAAGCGAGTTAAGGCAATTTTTAATTTTGAACAGAAAGTGCTATAAGTAAATGACTATATTATATTTTCGATCTGTCATGAAAAAGGATACTGCAAAGCAGTGTACCATGCATCTGTTTGATATGACCCCAACTTTTGTCCTGTTTCTGAACAATGTAATTGAAACATTTTATCTCGACCTATGCTTAGAACCCATTCACAATTCGGGGCAAATATAACACCCGTAACTCTTGCTTGATGTGCTGCGTATTCCCGCATGGCAGTCATTCGATTGTAATCTTGCTCCAAAATGAATTCCTGAAAGTAATACGTAACATACTTATCCTAAAATAAAAGGATCATTGATAATAATATAGAAAACTTTCATAACACATACATTGATAGTACCATTTTCTAAACCAACAAATAATTGTCTAGTTTGGACACAATAATTCATGGATGTTGCACCAGCAGCCATATACTGACAAACGCTAGGCCAATATTGGCCTGAGTCGCGTTTCAGCCAAACTCTAACAGTTCTGTAAAAATTAGAATAAAATGAATTACATAAACAAGATTTTTTAAGTATTCTCTACTTAGTATAAAATCGTAGAAGATGCGGATTCGATATTGAAACAAATATTACGAAGGAATAGTTTTATCTTCAACAAAATTATTTAATCTACCTGTCATCACAAACACTAATTACACCATCTTCCCGGGGTATAATGATAGCCGCATTGACATCATCGTTACATCCTTCCAATTTTGACAAAAGTATAGGTTTGCGGCTTGTACTGAATTTATCATGATTCACTCCGGGAGCGGGTTTTATTTCTGCTGCCATTTCAACTTTTAAAACGTAGTATTCCAAGCAGACTTGTCATTTGACAGTTGTCGGACTTCGATGTTAATCAAAGTTTATACACCTCACGAAGGCGGAAGGATGGACTTTTTAAGAGATTGTGGAGAACCTATCGGCGTTGTTCGTGTTATTCGTCACAAGTTTTCTTTGCCTTCCTTTTCTGTTCCTCTTTATCGACTGTAGACGTCCAAGTATACGCTCGTTTAATGTCCTATTCAAGATTTCATTTAAACACCTGAGTTTTTAGTTAACGTGAATTAAGAGCGCGCGTAAATTGTAGAGGGCGTGATAAAACCTTTGATTTTTTTTGTACGATCAGTATGTTCCATACATGGGACACAAAATCCTATGAGATGATCAGACTTTTTTATATCTTGTTGGTGAAGTAGATGTCAAAATTTCCAGGATTCATACATTTTCAGTTCTTTTTTAATTATTAAAATTATTTCCAATCTAAAATCTAATAACACTATAATAACATAATTTAACTTAGATTCAATTTTATTACAAAAGATTATATATAATATGTTCGAAATTTTCACTAATATTTATCGACACTTATTGTTGGCAAATATTATTCACTTATCAGTGAGATGGAGTATTACAAAGATGATGGATGGAAGTCTTTTCTATAGTTAGTTTATGTTACTAATTACTTCGTCGCAGTTTATAAAAGTATGGATGCTGTTTTCTTTATTTAAAATTGTCAATATCGATGATAATAATTGGGAAAATATTTTGTTGATGCAGTTATATCATTATGTCAGGAATACAGGTAATAACAAAAACAAAAATTGTACTTGAATAAAACTGTGAAATAATACCAAAGTTTTGTGACTATTAGGACGATGCTAATAAAGATAATAATCTAAGAAGACAGGGTTCGTTTAGAAAATTACTGCCTTTAAATACTAATGGAGATACCCAATTGAGTATGTCCGTGAAAATGATCGATAGACCGACAATTTCGCAAAATAATAAGGAATATGTTATTTATTTGCAAGAGTACAATATTTTGTCAGAATAGTAAGAGATTTTCAATAAACGATAAATACGTATCAATATATAAAACACTTTGATTAAATAAAAATAATATTTCTTCCCTTTATAGCAAAATGTTATGCTCACAAGAACTAAAGGGTATCTATGTCATACCATCTGCTCAAAATTCTTTATGTAAGTAGAACACATAAATAAAAATTAATTTTTTCATTTCTATACATTTGATAAAGAAGAGCAAATGCGCTTAAATTATTTAGATCAATTATCAATTAATTCTCAGGTCTTGCTTGTCCTGACTTCACCTTATATAATGGTTTTCATGTAAATATGTACATGGTTTATTGTTTGCCACCTTTTTTTATATTTAGGTTTGTAACAAGCATTTGTTAGATTATAATGAATTATTTATGTTAGTATGGTTTGGAGTTCAATTTGTCCGACAAGGAATATATCAAGGAGGAATCTTTAGATTTAATATTATGCTACCTCAAAATTTTCCAGATGGAGGTTGCCCTGTAAGGCTTTATTTTTTAACACACAATAGTTTGATAACAGATGATTCTTTATGCTCTATAATTTGACTAAATCTAATTGTTTTGACTAAATTTTAGAGAGTTACATTTCAAACTCCAGTTTTTCATCCCCTAATTGATCCTGAATCTGGAGAGTTGTGCACAACGTGGAGTTTTCCTGAATGGAGGAAAAGCAACAGAATTTGGCAACTGGTACAGTTCATAACAAAAGTACTAACAAAAGTTGATATTAAAATGAATTCTGTAAATCAAGAAGCATTTAATTTGTGAGTATACAGCTGATACTTGTGTCAGAGTATATCGAAACTGAATATGGATATATGATATGTTAGTTATGTATTGCAGATTAGAAAATAACTTTGATGCTTTTCGAGATCGTGTAAAAATATGTGTGAGGGAAAGCTTGAACAGAGTTTATGATCCACCTCCAGTCGATGACCCTCACTATATTACTTTTAGTCCATATGTTGGTGAACTTTATGATTCTATTAAACAAGAAATTTACCAGTCCAAGGTTAGATTCATCTAATTCTGAATATTGCTTATTCTGCAAAGAAATTGACAATATACTATAATTTAGGATGAGGAAGAAAACAAAGCATTAGGTTTGTCTTGGGTACAGCCAGGTTCCCTTCAACCATTTTCAAAACCCGAAGTAAGATAATAATTTTAGGTAATAAACTGCAAAAGTAAATCGATACACGTCCTTAGGAAATGAAGAAAATACATTTTATGTATGCAGGGGATAAACTATAGTATATTTTTGTATTTTAGAAAGGTGACAAATTTTTTATTATTTTGCGATTAACATGGATTTTTTATACTTTATAGCGAGCATGTATAATACTTTTGTATTTAGCTAAGTTAAAAATATAATCACTAATTTATTAATTTTTATGTGTATATATATATATATATGTACATAGTACAAATATTTATTAAGACAAATATTAGAGTAAGGAAACGGCGGTGAGAAATATTAATATCATTTATGTCTTTTTCAATGTTTTAAAAGTTTCTTAAAATTACTTTAAAGATCGAGAACCAAAGACTGAAGGTTTCGCTTATTGAATCTTAGATTCAAGAAATTCATTGCAGATTAGAGATATTTTATTTATAATCGAATTTTGAAAATAAAAGAAATTGGAAAGTAATATGTAATTCGCATTTCTTGTCTGTAAGTTGAACAAAATCTACCATTTTTAATGTTGAACATACACGCATGCGTAAATGTATTCCCCCGTGCGCGTATACATGAGAATATATTTAAATATAATTTTTAGTATTAATAATATCACCGATATCGTTATTGCTATGATTTGGTGTAAATAATAATTGAATGTATTTTCATATCATAGTTGAAAATTATAAACCATTTCTTCAATCGAAAACGTAACATCGATTATCATGCGTACTGGATTTTAGGTTTATACGACAAGTATTCATGAATCAGTATCCGTCAGAAGAAATGTATATTTCTTGATAAATGCATATAAAGTGCGATAGAATATATTACAACCGATAGTGCCGGATATAGATGTTGTTTACACAGTGTTTCATTTTCTTTTGACATTTCGCATTATTTGCTTGTTATATTTAAAGATTATGAACTACAATTTTAACGTTTAATGACAAACTTAAAGTTGTAGGTAAGTAACTTGGTTCTACATTTAAATGAATGAACAAGATTTACTTTCGCGAATAATAGTTGCGTAGCAAATATTAAATAAGTGTAGAGAGCAACAAGAGACATTAATTTTTGTTAAAAGCAGCATTAGATTTTAAGCGATTTGACTTTTTTACGAAAACCTTTTAGTTACTTGTTCGTAGGTTATGGGCGGACTCAACTCGCATGTAATTTATAAAAAAAAACATTTATTCAACGTGCATATCTCGTTTAATTCGATAATTTTAAGATGTTTAATTAACCTCTCATTCGTTCAGGAAACATTAAAATAGTTGAGCAACCAATTATAATTTATTTATTCGTAATAAGGTCACATTGACACAACTTATCTTCGTATCGTTTTACATATAACGTTATATTCCTAATTAGTTAAGAAATTTGCATGTATCAAGCTAATATATATCTTACATGTTTGTTTTAGATAATATAAAAAATATCAGTATGCAGACAATAAAATGCGTCGTTGTAGGGGATGGTGCTGTGGGTAAAACATGCCTTTTGATTTCATATACAACAAATAAATTTCCATCGGAATATGTACCTACAGTTTTTGACAATTACGCGGTAACTGTAATGATAGGAGGTGATCCATATACTTTAGGATTATTCGATACTGCTGGTAACAATCGATTTATATCTACAACAATGTTTCATACTTTGGTGATAAGAACAAAGTATAAAAATCTTTTTGTGTTATAGGTCAGGAAGATTACGACAGGCTTAGACCTTTAAGCTACCCACAGACGGACGTATTTCTCGTATGTTTTTCAGTGGTGTCACCATCTTCTTTCGAAAATGTTAAAGAAAAGGTTTGCATAATTTTATTTATTTAATTTAATTCGATCGAAAAAAATATAAATTTTGTATATACTGTACTTTAGTGGGTACCTGAAATAACGCATCATTGTCAAAGGACTCCTTTTCTGCTCGTTGGTACTCAAATCGATTTAAGAGACGATGTCGCGACCACCGAAAAATTGGCAAAAAATAAGCAAAAGCCAATATCGGCGGAGCAAGGCGAGAAGTTGGCAAAAGAGTTGAAAGCAGTAAAATACGTGGAATGTAGCGCGCTCACACAAGTAAGGAAACACGTATGGATTATTACGCGTGTTATAATATTTGACATATAATATATTTAAAATATATATTTAACATCGTAGAAAGGCTTGAAGAACGTGTTCGACGAAGCTATCTTAGCTGCACTGGAACCTCCAGAACCAGTAAAGAAGAGGAAGTGTATACTCTTGTAAAATGAGTATTATTTGGAAACGGAAGAAGGAGAGGGATGTATGTTCAAACTGGGAAAACAAAGCGAGGAGTGAAATAGCAAGCGGCGAATTTTATACGTAGTATAAAGCACTGTTGAAGAATGAAAAAAATACGTGCTTACATGGTTGCTTGTTGGGAAAACAAATATTAATCTTTGAAAACACGTTAAGAGCCGCTAATATTACAGCGCGACAATTGGAATCGTTATTTATACGATTATATCGCGGTCGCGACCACATTCCACAACATAACATCTTTATCGGCTTTCCGAAATTTTTCTTAAGCGAATGCTGCACAAACATTTTTCAATTCGTTAAACTTTGTCTCAAAAATTGATACGTTGTTCTACCGCGAGCGTCTTTCTAAAAATTTCATCATACAGATTTGTATCGTCTAAAATATTTTTAGCATTCTTATCGGTGCTATCGATTAATAATATTTTGCGTTCGATAAATCGGCATGGCGAAACGAACGAGTCACAGAGTCAAACTGTGCGTCGAATAGACCAAGAAACAAAGTTCTCATGAATAGATAATCGGTGTTCGTTTTTAATATGCTGGATTAAACCGTATCTTTTTAGCGATACCAGTATTAGAGACTTCACGAATGTATAGGCGTACGATACACGTAGGTACATTATGTAGATACTTGTACTTCCGACCGCGGCATAATTTTGCAGATACTTTGAAACGCGTAACGATAATTTTTGAATTCTGTGCGGCAGCTACGTCAAACAGAAAATTTTCGCAGAAGCATGTCGTTGCTTTCATAGACGTTTCACACCTGATTTTGTACATATCAGCGTTCGTTACGACACATACTGGTACGAGAAACGAAAATGACTGATTGCGAGAGGCGAACGGTGATCACTGGCATTTATACCTTGTTAAATTCGATCGATAAATTCGTTGGTAATATCGTTCGCGTTATACGCGAGTTCGACGATCTTGCAAAAGCGATTGCAACGTTCGATGAGTAGTACACGCGATTAGGCAAGCGAAAGTAACGAACTGATCGAAAGGAGCGTCGAGCTCGTACTTCGTCGCTCGCGCGTTTATTCGCTATTTATTGAACGAACATGACTATTATTCGGTGTACGAAGAATGGATGCCTAAAGTTTCCTTTTTTTTTATTATCTCTATCTCTTTATTCTCATAAACTCGAACGTCACGCAAAGTGGATAATTAAGAGAATTCTTAAACGGCGGATAAGTTTTCGTTCGGTCGTTTCGAGAAGAGAGCGCTATTCGCTCCACGTCGCGTTAAAGAGGCGAGCGAAAACGTCCAGCAGGACCGATTTTGACACGCGGTATTCATTTACGAGAAAGTGGCATTTATTAACGCTATACGTGTCACGATACGTAGACGCAATCGCATTGCAAAATATTCACATAAATATATTTATACTACGCATAAAGATGTTTTATTTCGTCGTTTCGATCCATTCGTTCTTTCGTACGAAAGAATTCCGATCGACCTGGTCGGTATCGCGTTTGATCGTTCCGTGGCTTTTCTCGTTTAGAGAGTAATGGATGTCCGGAAAGCGCACGGTACGCTCGGTACTCTTTGACTTCGAATCGGCACGTGCGAACAGAAATGCAGGGTGTGTAGACGGACAGAAACGGGAGGTAGTCGTTGCTCGCGATGCAATTCGAGTATCGTCCACGTACATAGTTTGCTCACCGTGGTTCGTGCGAACCGTTCCCTCTTTTATTTTACTTTCCCGTTTCTTTTCTCCTCTTTTCCTTTCGTTCTCCTCTTCCTTCGCACGAGCGCGCTCTTTCCCTCCGTTTCTCTGTCCGATTCGGTCTCCCCGTAGTCAGTTTCCTCGATTGCATTACCGGGCGTACCGTTGCGCCTTGTGGTTACTTCAATTAGGTGGATTCGTGGTTACGTATCGACGTACTGGAGCAACTTGAGCACGCCGACACAAAAGGTACACCGGTCACGGACTCATCACGAACGTGCCTTCGAGCTCCCTTGACATTATCGCTAATCACCTCGGATCGATTCCCGTGTACACGAGAAAGAGAGGATAGGTAATGCACCGGTTGTGCAATTTCCTCAATAATCGACACAGATACCGAGCAATTATTCGACCAATGATTAGTTCGATTCACAAAAGAGTAACGGCCCGCTTTCGTGGACGGAGAGCTCGTTTTCGTATTCGGAAAAGGGTTCGACCGATGACCCGCTCGAGAGGCTGGAGTTTCGTCGAAAATCGCGAAACGAGCGAACACGGTCACGGGTACTGTGTAATTCCGAGACGGATCGAAAAAGATGAACACGTAGAAGCCCGCATATACGAACGCACGTATTATAAAACAAGTTGACCACCTGGTGGTAGCCGCGCGGGGGGTCTCGAGCAGCACGTTGACACAACTCATTTTTACGCGGTGTCCCACGCATGATGGGCGGCCCTGCTCGTCCGCGCCACCACCGTTTCTCCGTCGTGTTTATGCTGCTTTATGCTGCCTTCCTACCATCGCTAGCCTGACTAATGGCGCGAGATCTGTTTCGAAGGGATGCTTCTACGATATCGGCACATTCACCTCACCGGCCGTCTCCTCTCCTCTCCCTGAATGAGATACCATCGATTCTTAAAGATTTTATCGCTGCTTCTCCGTCCGTCCTCTTTCTGCCTTATGACTCAACGAATCCACGGATCTCGGATCTTCGAAAAACATCGCCGCGTTTATTTGTACGTCCCGGACGATCGCTTTCGAGAAACGAATTCGTGGCGTACGCGTACGTTAGAGGTAATTACCCGTACGAGTATTCGCGTAGGTAACGCGATACGATTGGTAATTCGATACACTGTTCTTTGCAAATTACAATTCCCGCTGCCTCGTCCGTAGAAAGTTATCCGTTACGGGCTCTCGGTTTCGCTAGCGCGTATCGATAACCGGTCCGTTGTCTTTCGCGTGATCGCTTCGGTTGTCGATAAAGGAAACAAATGCGAAACAGCGAGACGAATTACGGATAAAAAAAGTTACGGTCAAAAGGATTCGCGATCGTTGGAAGTCGAGAGGAACGCTCGACGATCCTGCGGCACTCGCGAGCGTATGTCGCCGAAAACCGTCTCGACGCACTCGAGTGTTCGAGCTTTCCCGTATCTAGCTGGCCATAAGTCAGACGATAAGACGATGGATAAGTGGCACGCGTCGTTTATGCCTCTTTCATATCCGACGCGTCGCGACGGACGATTCTGCACTTGGAGGAATCAACGTTCAAGATCCAGTTTGAAGTTAAACCAGGCCGCTCGACAGACACTCGGGCCAGCACGGCTTTTAGCCTGTCGCTTGTCGCGAGAAATTACGCAGAGCTCGAATATTTTTATACCCCATTAACGTTTCGTGCGTTACGACCCTACTATGCTGCGTTTAGAACGAGACGTTCCTCTCGAGTAGAAACTCGTTTCGTACGATTTTTCACTCGGACGAAGAACGATAATAAGCTGGCGACGAATAGGCCAGGTAACACTTCCGAGGCAACGAGTTAAATACGGACATTAATCCTTTGCGCTATAATCGCGACCTACACTCGTGACGTACTCTTGGTTCGATTACGCTAAAAATATAAACATTTATATTTAACACTAGAACTACCAACCAGTCAATATGACTGGTTTCGGGTTTGGCATTTTTTATTACAAAATTTTGTTGCCGTCCTTTTGTCAAAAAGTTTGTAATTTTTTATCGAGTTAATGAATGGTTGTATATATTAGGTGACGCTGCAATATTCATTTATTTATTTTTCTACTTCATTTTCGATTTTGAAGTACGCATTTAATGCCGGTATTTTCAGCGCTAATAGGCGTAGGTTGACCAAGCAGTCGTTCGAGCAGTATTTTATGGACAACGGAGGATTCGATAACGCGCATTCTGTATCTAATTTTACGAGGACTATTCTTTCCATGCCGGACCGATAAGAAATCTTGAAAATTCGTTCGCGGTGTATCCGCGACGGAAGAAGGGAGCGTGCACGATCCGCGCAGAAGGGTAAGTCTCGCGGGACCGTTTTCCACGTATTTATACCGTTTTATCCAAAGTCTCGATTCTGAAGCGGTCAACGCGATTTACGAGAAACGTGCGCGCCGGGATTCGGTTTGACTGTATCGCGTGTGGACTAGGGTCGGCCGGTGAGACCGAAGCAGGAGATTGTCGAACAATCGATAAGAGGAGAGAGAGAAAAAAATTGGGAAATACGCGGTTTGGTGATTCGCAAGGGCGTCGCGTAGCGCGTTCGTCGCCGGCCAAGAATCAGGAGCCGAGAGAAAGACGCAACGTGGGTGGCAACGATAGCTCTTTCGAGCGGGCAGATTCTGGTGGCACGACAGCATCGTACGAGCACGGTTTGAACGTGATTGATCACCGTCGGTGATCGCGCGTACACGCGTGCACCGTCTACGGATAGCGTTCCCTTTCCATCCTTAACGAGGGTCGCATACCCGTTTAACGTGTCCGCTCGACGACGAACCGATCGTCGTCCTTGTCCTGTTGCTCGCGAGTCAGATCTGGATTTTCGATGGAAGCGAACCGTGGGGGGTAAGGATGCCTAGATGCGGCCGATTTCCAGCGAGGCAAATGGCCCTACCTTGGAAGCCGAGGGTAACCGCGTTTCCAAAGATCGCGTCAAATACTTTTTCTCGTCGTTCGATCGATCGTCGTCGTCGTCGTCGTCGTCGTCGTCGTCGTCATCGGTGTATTCTCTTTGGTGCGTTTTTCGCGAGATCGCCGTGAGGGCAGAGCTCATTTCAATACAAATTGTGCATGTATGGCATGGAACCGCGTGTTGCACGAACGACGTTGCGTCCCCTGCGCCGTCATTACCGGTCCCTCGACGATCGGTAGCGTCATATGGCCAACTCCGAGCGGACGTTTAGCGTAAGTAGCGTGCTTACGCTCACCGCGTATCTTCTATTATTCTTCGGTCACAGCGTTTCAACCGCTTCGAAATCGCCGTTCGAGAAACCCGGCCGACGTAGCGCGTAGATGCGTTCGGATCGTAAAAAAAAAGAGAGAGGGAGAAAGGAAAAATAGGAAACGGTTCGGCGATAAAGCCGGCAGAGGGGTAGAACTTGGGTAGAGCGCGGTAACTCAAACGCGATTACCGACGCGAACGCGGAAAAGAAGGAAAAAATTAGAGGCGGAGGGAGAAGGTCGGCGAGCGTCTCATCAGGCTGATAACCTAAGAGGAGAGAAGAGAGAAGAGACGCGCGTGTCGCCCACTCACGGTGATTGCTGCCACCAGGTTTGTTCCTCGACACCCCTCTGACACCCCTGCCGCGATCGTTGCTTCGGTGTTCATCGGCATCCCCACCGCGGCCGTTATCCCCGCTCCCGTATCCGCGCTCCCACCAGAAGTCCGGTTCATCCCTACTATTCCCGTGCCGCGATCGTTCGACCGTGCCTCCGTATCACCTTCTGCTCCCGAGGACCCGGATTGTCCACCCACGCTCCTCTCTTTCCTTCTCTTCCTTTTTCAACCACCCCGCCCGTTTCCCTTCGCTTTGCCTTCACGCCCATTCCCGACCTTTCTTCTTCCTCGATTTTACTTTCCAGCGGGGGAGAGACAGAGACAGCTAGCTACACTCGATTAGAAGGCAATAGGCGAGAAGCTACCGCCGCGACCGCGTTTCCATCGAACGTCGCTATAGGGGTTGAAACCGTCGAACCGTATCGATATCCCTCCACGGACCAAACTAGCGCGATACTTTGCTCTCGGTCGCGACGATGATTTCGCGAAGAACCACGAAATTACGCCGCCGTTACTGAAATCTTGTCAATAGGACGATTCCACTGCCTCGGGGGTGAGAGGCGTCGTCCGTGTATTTCGCGAATGTGCCCGTAATTATGGAACTGGTCAAAGTTACGCGCTTCTTGTTTCGAGATATTTAACACTAGATTTACGGACGTCTAATGATCACTTATGTCTACATTGAAAATTAACTATACAAATAATTAAATAATGGATACTGCATAAACCAGTTTCTAGAAATATTATTTATCTCGATGCAGATTAACGTGCCTTTTTACATGAGGTTCTTAATAATTTACGTAATTGAAAGTAAAATATCTAAGGTCCGTCATTTTGACGGGCTCCGCAAATCTAGGGTTAATGGATTACGTTCGAATAGATTAAAAAATACTTCTGTATTATGTAACATTTTAAAATAAAATTCTACCAGTCTCGATTAATGAAAATTTATGTTCAAACACTGACGTACTATGTACTTACATACTTCGCACTGTTCGTGTAGTTTATATTTATTGTCGCAAGTTCACGAACCGCTAATTAACGACAAAATCAAGTTAAACGAAATAACTAAGAATTAAACCAACAAACAGGAACAAAATAATGATCTACTTGCAAATTTCGAGATACGCACGCTTTGAAAATCGAATTGACGTTGTACATATAGTTTAAGTGTGCGCGTGTCTCTGGTCGAGGTGAACGGTATGTTTATATATTTTCTTTTTTGAGTTATTTTTTGAAATATCACGTCACATATAAGTACATAAGTAATTGTTTGTTTTTCCCTTAAATTTTCTATTCTGTACAAATACATTGCAAATCTATAAAAAATAAATTTACAAATGTATACAAATGTAAACATTACAGTACTTACATACATATGTATATCTATTCGTTTATTTCAAACTGCATTTTTCTATAATTTTCACACATCCGTTCGTATGCTATCTATTATTACAATAAGGGCGATATTAAATTATGCACTTTTGCTCGACCTGGTATTAAAGCAATTAATTTGTTAAAATTCCGTCGGTCTACTAGACATTGTACTAGAAAAACGCTCTCGTTCGTTAAGGATTAAAATGTGTCTATCAGGTCCGGAATGGGATACTCCCTTTACGATTCGAACCGAGAGAAAAGCCTTATACAGGAAGAGGTTCGGTTTGCATCGGCAAAACGAGGCGCGTAAACGCGAGCACGAGCTGGCGGTTAAACGACCACGCGATACGTTTCTTCGGAAGAGTATACGGTTCCCCGGGGATCTTCGATCGCCGTCATAAAGAAGATTGCTCGTGGTCGGTTCGCGTGCGATCAAAGCGTGCGTGCTCGACTCGCGTCGTCGTTGCTCGCCGATTTTTCCCGTGGCCGGTAAATTGACAGCACAGATGACTCGAGCGCGTGCGTGCGCGATCGGCCGCGGACAGCCGGAAGACGCGTTCAGTGACGAGGATCGAGCAGGAAATTTCCACGATCGGCCGTGGCGAGAAATCGAGAGATCGAGAGTCGCGGGGTCCAGCCGAAGCGGTTGCGGCCACGAGCCCGATATCCGGTTGTAGCTCGAAGCTGAAAAGCGTAGGGGAGTTAAAACGCTATCCAATTTCTCAGGCCATTGAGTGCGGCGACTGCCATCTGTCTAACGGGTGGCCCCGTGCTTTTTACAGGCGAACCGTGAAATGCGCAAACAGAAGGTCCGGACCTCCTTTACATTTTAATCAAATCATTTCTCCGTTACGTGGATCGACCGCCTTAAAGGATCTCGCGAGACCGAAGGGTTTAATTTCTTTTCGCTTCTCGTTTTCCGGTCGCCGGGGAATCGCCCCTCTTCCTCTCTCTTTCTCTCGGTCTCTTTAATTTTCTCGCGTTTTCTCCTCGACCGGAGGAAAGATCTCGGCAATTTCGCGGGGACGGGAAGGAACGAGCGGAACTCGACGCGATGGGTAGAGGGAGGCGACGAGTGCCGATCCGTAACGCGTCGCTCTCGAACCTCGCCGGGATCAATTTAATTTTGTTACAAATAGCTACAACCCTTTGGTTGCCGGCTCCCGTGGCGGGCACGTACGCTTCCAATCGGTTAATGACTGTTTCGAGGATCGATCGTTCGCCGAGCGAAAGCCTCGAAATAATCATCATGGTTTCAGCGTAATTGCTCCGCGGGAAATGAGAAATAGCTCGGAACGTCGGCGAGGCGCAATTATGGAAAAATTAGTTAATTGTCCTCGGAGGATCGTCGAAATCGCGTTACGAGTCGCGTCGAAGCCAACGACTTTCTTCCGACGGTTCAAAAGCACGGAGAAGAAACGCGAGAAAGAGGGTAAGAGCCGGCTGATAAACGACGCGATCCCCGTTGGTCGTTTACCTTCTGTCTCGGCGCGGACGCGTACGGCTAGAATCGTTGATCGCCGAACCTTTTTTTGCGAACGAGCCGATACACGCGTCTAGTCCGGATTGATATACGTCTAACCGTGTGGCCGGTACGTATGGATTTTACGGCGCGTAGCTGTCTGCCACGGATGCTTGATGGCGGCCGCGGAGGCAGATTCATCTTTGACGCGAATTGGCCAGGGCTAAATAAAGCTGCTCCGATGAGTCTCAGCGGGGCTCTCGCCGCTCGATATACTCGCTCTTCATAGATAATTTACCGGCCAACGGAATCGCGACCAAGATGGATCCGGACCGTTGATGCGAACCTCCGCGCGACAACGTTATCGGTTTCTCGATGGAGGCGATCGTTACGATCGAATCGTTTTCGCGAGACCTCGCTCACCCGAAATAAAACGGATCACCGCGAGCGTCGCGACGCCGCGGATCGATCTCGCGAATCAGTCGTTCACGGCTCGACAAGGAATCGCTGTACGCGACAACTTTCTCGTCTCGTCGTCGTCGACGCGTTTCTCGAGCGTCCTCGACGACGCGGGATGGAAATCGAAATTACGAGGTTGTCCCGCGAAAAAGATAAAAGATCGGCGACGAGGGACGAGAGGGCGATGGAACAGAACCGACGAGACGTTGGGTTCCAGCGAGAGATACGGATCCGGCAACGAGAAACAGGGAACGAAGGGGTTGGTGGAGGGAAGGGGCTGGCGGTGGTTCGAGGGTAGGCATAAGGGGGTCGATAAAGTAGCGATCGCGCACGGGACTCAATTACACGCTCCGGCGCGCCTTCTCTCTCTCCCACCCTTTCTCACCCTTCTTCGGCTCTTTCGCTCCATAGTCATCCCTTCCCCGCTTCCGTTCTGCTCCGCTTTTCTCGCTCGACCGCCATCGGCACTCCCGCCCCCGAGCCGAAATCCCTTCTACCCTCCGCTCCGGTTTTCCAGGCACCGTTCGCAACCGGTTCACCCCTAACCTCCCGCTATCCCCTGGGAATCGTCCAAGAGACGGTTCCACGCTCGAACCAGGAAATCAGCCAGCCGACTCCGACGGCAACGCCGTTTCCGTAGCAAGTAGCCCGCGTGATTCGCCGTTTTTTACCAATTTCCATTCGCTCTCGGTTTCATCCGTATTCGCCTTTTCTTTTCTCGTCGTCGTTGTTGTCGTCGTCGTCGTCGTCGTCGTCGTCGTCGCTTCGCGATCGATCGTCGCGAAACTCCCCGTCGTTTCCTCCCGATGCGAAGAAATTGTCCGATTTCGAGATCGCGAGCGACTCGGTCCATCGATTACCCGAATGTCGGAAGCGACCGGCAATCGTTTCGTCGGATAAGCGTGTCCGTGCAGCGAACGTTTACGAGCGTCCAGTAATTTAATGGTTCGTGACCGAGTCTCTTTGATTCGTTTCTATCCGGGAATCGATCGTTTCGATTATCGTAGAACGCGCCGAAAGAATCCTCTTGACCGACGCCGTTCCGAACGTTCCTCGAGGATCGGTCGATTCGAGGGTAGGTAGCGAGAAACTTTCGCGAGTATCTCGAGAGTATCGGTAGGCGGTCGACCGGTCACGAAAACAGAAATAAGAAACGAACGACGAAACACGAAGAACGAGAGAGAAAGAGAGAAAGAGAGAGAATGCCGGGTTCCAACGTAAGTAAAAGCGGAGAACGAGCCGTAAAGGAGGAAAGGGAGAATGATTCAGTAGTGAAATATGTTAGGAGGTCGGCGTAATGCCTTTCTTTCTCCCCCCTTTTAAAAATCGAGTGTACGAAGCCAGCCAGACAATAATATTTCACGTGCCGCGAGGCTAATTGAATGCTACCACGGTAGTTCTGGTCCTTAGCAGGCCCTCGGGAGTTCTCGCCTCTCCTCCGCCTCTCCAATGGGTCCGTTTCTCTCTCTTCCAGTTGCCGGATCTTCCTACACCGTTCCCTTTCGTTTCGTTCCGTTCCATTCCGTTTCGTTTCGTTTCCGTTCGCGCGATGCCACCGATCCGGCGTCGCGCGGATCCCGGCGCGTCGTTCGGGCCCGTTTCGTTTCTCCTGCTTCCTCCTCGTTGCGTTCGTCTCTTTCTCGAGCGGAGGAGGGATTCCGGACCCGCCGTGCGAAAGGACAATAATTAACCGGCGGTTAGTTTACGTCGCCCCCCGTGGTTTCGGGCCTCTATACGCGCCTACCTACGGCCTAGGGGTTCCCAACCTCGAATCGATCTCGCGGACATCGCGCGATGAATACCACTCCCGTTGCGCGTTTCCTCGCGTACTTTCGTCCGCGAACGTTTCGTCGTCGCGCATCGCTTCGGACGTCGCTAGAAACGGCCGTTTCGAACGTCCGCTCGAATCTCGCGTCTTTGACCCGTTCGCGACGCGTCGTCGCTAGTTGGGAACGTTTTAACCGGGCTCGCGGGGCCGAGATTCATAAATACGGCTGTCCGTAGGTGTAGCGAGCCAGCCGGAGTCACACCTTCTTATAATTATTAACGGGACAAATGAGCCAGGACCCGTAGCTCGTATACAATACGAGATTGGGTACGGCGATTCGATTCGCTCGTTTCTCGATTCACGAGACGGCCGGCCCGTTCGCTCGACTTTCGTCTCGCGTCCTCTCCTCGTTTCGCACGAGAAACGACCGGCGATCGACCGCGACTCTCGCGATTTCGCTGTTCGCGTTTAATCGTGGATTCGATCTTCCTTCTCGTCGCCTTTCTTTCTCCGAGGAACGATCGCGCGCTCGTTTACGCGGTTTTCTGTCCTGGCGCGAGACCAGAAACGTTTCGTGGCCCGTCGTTCGTCGATTGATTTGTGGGCAGCGAAGTATGGGCGTGGTTCGGCTTTTCGAACGATAAATACCTGCACGAGATTTCCATCTGTTAGGATTCGAAGACACCTGCTGTTCGAAACCTTTTCACGCGCTGCCTTCGACGCTGGATCGTCGAATCGTCCGAGAACTCTCCGCGTTTCTTTCTTTCTTTCTTTCTTCCCGTGTCTGACCGTCCGTGGCGGGGCAAGACGCGATGTTATCGAGCGATTTCGATTCGTCGACGAAATCACGATCGTAATTGTTTCCACGAAAGCGCGCGGGAACCATTTCGGTGAAAGAAAGAGGGCGAGGCCCGAGACGAGAACGAGCGATCGCGCAATAAAGCGTCGCGAGTATACATGCGTTTCTTTCTCCCGTAGGCTCGAACGCGCGTGTTTTTTAGTTATCGGCAGCGGACGGGCCGATTATAATTGTAAATGCTACCATAAAGCAAGGCTAATGCCGGCAGGAGAGGAAATGAATTGGCACGTTGGGGTTAAGCTCCGCGCTGAATCCGCGGGGGGTCCAGGGGCGAGCGTGCAGCCACGCCGAGCCTCGTGAATGGTCCCGAAGAATAACCGAGGGCCCGAGGGCCCAACTCGGTCATTAAGTTACGCGCGGCATTAAATCATCGTTGCTGTCATCATCCTCGTTATCTACCGCCTCTGCCGATTCTTGGCGGTGGCGGGGCGGCCATTCGTGGCCGCTCGTTTTTCGCTCGATCGTCGCTATCCGAGAGGATCGATACATCGCTTACGGCACGAATTTCGGTAGAACGAGGGAACGTTGTCGCGTACGACGGGAACTAACGCGGTTCCGTGGATACGGGGATGGCGGAGGCGATCGGTGTGTATTCGTGGTTGGAGCGCGTTCCTCCGCGGGGGGTACGTCAGTGTCCCCCGGTGTTAGCCGGCTAACGCAAGGTTAGCCCATTCGTTGGTATCGTGGCTCTTTCTTCGATCCTCTTTCTCCGTGGATCGCGGCGTGGAAGGCTTCTTCGCAGCCTGCCGGTCACCGCATTCCAATCTACCCGTCCTCCTTTCCTCTCCGACCTCGCAGGTTCGAGTCGCCACCCTTCCTCGCGTCCACTCCTGTACCGGGCATACGTTGCAGGCCCTCTTCGACGCTTCAAACCTCCTGACACTCTCGTATACCGCTGGTATCATCGTAGTTGGCTGCAGCCTTTAAGCTTTTATCCCTCTCCAGCGGCGAAGATAACATCGGCTCGGTCCTCTTCTCGGCTCGCCAGCATTTAGAATAAGAGAGGAGACCCCACTGAGCGAAGCACCGCGGTGGGTATTCCGGGTACAACCTGCCACTCGTCAGCCCACCCTCCTTAGCGCGCGAGACCGTTTGCTCCCTGTCTCTGTCCTTTTCTTTCGCGCGACTCCCTCTTCCTACCTGTCCCCCTTGTCCCGTTCTTCCCTTCCCCGTTTTACCAACCTCTACTTTCCTCTGCTATCTACAAGCTCGGACCCCCCCCCCCCCCCCCCGCACCCCCGCCCCTTCGATCGCGACTCGAGTAAACGACCAGATTCGTCTACGCTCCGAACTCTTTCGCTACCAGTCTCTGTCGACTTTGATTCGCTCTCTACCCACACCTAGAGAGACCGACGCGATCGTCGAAGCGAGCGAACGATCGACGCGGCTGATACGGAACGCGCTACTAACCAGAAAGAAAAGGCTCGCACAGGATGTATCCTTGAAACGATCCTGACGTATTCCATTAGGACCGATACATCTCGCGCTGACGCGACCCGACGCGTTCGACGATTCCACCGGCCCGCTGCTTCGTTTTCGCCGTTTTCGTTCCTGCCACTTACCGAATTACTCCGAACCCACCTGTCTTCTCATTTTTAACGAACCTCGAGCTCTAGCGGCAAACGTACCCGAATCGAATTCAACCCCTTGCGCCAACATTCGGTCGGCAACCGCGTTAATATGCTGATTTTAAAAAAAATATATTACAAAGTCTATTATGACCATCGTAATACTTTAATAACTGCTCACGCAACGTCCATATGATATCCTGAATCTTGCTGTTTGGGTCATTGAGTACATTCAATGTGCGACGTTGTCTTTATAAAAATGTTTTATTAATCACTTGTGTGTAAGTTGAAAATATTTGGTAATATTTATTAATAATTTATAATGAATAATACATATGCAGGTTCATAGAAAGAATCTCTATCTCGATGAACGTTAACATTCGTTTTGATATATGCTTTTTAACAATTTTCGTAATTGAAAATAAAAAATGTAAGATCCGTTATTTTGACGGGTCCCGTGAACATAGCGTTGATAACTACTCGCACAACATCCGTATGATACCCACAAGAATTGTTAGTTTCTGCCAACGCGCAAGTCGTATGAACGGCTATTAAAATATTAAAATAATCGCTGTTGCAATTTCTTGATAACGGGGCGTATATGACCCACGCGGCCTGCACGGAAAGTCTTCAAAGAATCGTCTAGTACGAAACGCGTTAAAGTGACCAAAGACAGTTTGCATGTCGAAACCGTTTCGCATTCAGCGATCCTCGACCGTGCAAATTATAATTATACCGAAAACTTTAACATTTAGCCGCATTTAAAATATAAACAAAATTTACCATATCTGAATCGCGAGTGCATTATAGCGCAAGGGGTTAACGATCTCACGGTCTCGATTTCGAATCGTGCGTTCATCGGGCGATCGAGAGCCAATCAGCGATAAACCGGGGGGAGAAACATCGAAAATCGAAGACGCTAAAAATGTCGAGATTCGTGAAGATTAAAACGTAAGATCCTAGTAATCTTGAAATTCGGAGAATTTGATGCTTCGGAGATTCAGGAGATTCGACGATATCGACGATTTCGAAGACGGGGGGATCAGGAAATGCGCGAACGTCGAGAATCGAAGAATTCCGGGAAATAGCGAAGTTCGCGTCGTTATCGAGAGGGAGGTTACGTCGCAGCCGGGTGTACGCCTACGCCGTATCCGTTTATACCGAGCTAACGAGACTGCCCGGGGATCGGATCCTCCGTCACGCTTCCTCTCCGACGAACGATCCGATTCGTAGATTCCGCGTATCATCGACGTAACGCCTTCCCCGACGAGACCAAAAAAAAAAAAAATAGAAACCGCTTGGGAAGATATTAGGTCGAATCATAAGTAACTTCCGTTTTTCTGTCACACATTTATTTCGCTCTCATTTAATAACAAAATTATATTAATTTATTATATTGGGTTTGAGAAGAAGTTCGTGCAGTTTTTTTTTTAGTAAAATTCAACTGTTTTTCTTATTGTATGAAAATGATTTTATTTAAACCAAATATGCTCCATTATTATTAACAATGTTTCGCCATTTTTCGGGTAGGGGCACGGTACCAAATAAACTTGTATTTCCAGATCGAAATTTGACAAACCAATTTCTAAGTGCCTCGTCAATTATTATCTTCTCCGCTGTTGCCTTAGTACCATTGCCTTTCTTAAATTCCCAAAGCGTTACATGACGAATGTGTACTTTTTGACTCTCCATTTCAGAGGTTAAGAAAAACAGTTTAACCCCTTGCGCTATAAACGCTAGCTACACTCGTGACGCACTTCCTGTTCAAATATGGTAAATCACGTTTATATTTTTGATACGACTGAATGATCAATTTGAATCTAATTATAAGTCACGCAAAATATTGGCATTCGAAGTTCCCTTAGCCACCTTAAATTGTAGCAACGAATAGTTCGTTATGTCTGACGCGTTCGTCGAAGAAATCGTAGTGCAAGACGTTAACGCAAAGTGCATCACACAAAACAGTTTACAATGGATTAATAAAATCTATTAATCTATTATAGTGAATAAAAGAATTCGTTGTCCCGGTAACTCATAGCGGATAGATACGAACATTAGGTTCTACTCAGCTGCATCGGAAGTTACTTATGACTCGACCTAATACATCCGCTCGGTCGAAGAAAGTCGGATAAAAAGAAAAACGGTGTCGGCGGTGGTCGCGAATTAAACGGTGAAAGCACGAAACCCGTGAAATCGTTAATTGCGCGGTGATTGATCGAATCTCGCGTCGAAAAGAAAAAGAAAAGGGAGATTCTCGCGGCGTGCCGCGCGGAAAGAAAAGGATCGCCTCGTCATCGTTTGTCAGCGTCCGAGCGCGGTTTCCTCAAGTAGCTGCGCGTTAACGTTGTTTTCGTTGCTACCGTATAATCGTTGGCGGGGTTGTAATGCCTCGAGAAAACCTTCCTTCGGGCAAACGGCGTCGAGGGTGTTCGGCGATGTTTGAAGAGGCTTACCACGCGGATAGGTCGAGTGGATACGAAACACTCGGCGCGCCTCATGCAGACAGGAAAACACTCGAACGAGTTCACCCTAACGAAAACACTAATTTGCCTTTCTCGGTTTCTTCTCGTGCGTCGCGACTCGTACAACGATCCCGTTCCGTCATTCCGTCGCGATTTCTCTGCATTCCCGTTCGTTTCGGTCGAATCCGTGAAACTTTAATCCTTATCTCTCCTACGTCTATCGTGGCTCGTCGTTTCTTTTGAATCGGATAAATTTCGTTCGCTACTTATAATAGTTTACTCCTTTGCGAACGAACTCGTATAGGGTCGAAAGACTCATTACATGTATGCATGTGCCCGGCGTAAACGCGTTGTTAGGGCCGAGAAACACATACAATGTAATATTACTTATACATATATGAGTGAAAATCGCGTTTAAGTAGAAATACGCGTGGATAGTTGAACTAACCCTTTGACTAACAAAATTACATTTTTTTTGTGATTGTGATTTCGCATGAAAAATTACTTGTTTTTGAAAGATTGTTATGGTTTCATCAAGTAAAATACAAACACTAAATACCATTTGGTTTCGAGAAACAAACTTTTGTATATGCGAAAGGGTACGCAAAGGGTTAAAAACATATTTGTTACGCACTCAGCATCATTGCAATACATTTTATCGAAAACCCATTTCTCGATGTATGTCGTAAATTAATTAAGGAGCCGGTAGGTAAAAGAAATCAATGAGCGCAAAGGGTTAAACGTCCCAAAATATCCCGCGCTCGCGTAAATATCCACCTACGAATTTTCCAGCTTCGTTATCGATAATTCGTGTCCGAGGTCGCTCTTAATCGATATCGCCCTTTCCACGGAATTAGAAATCCCGCGAATAATTGATACGGCAAAAACGCGACTCCCGATCGCGTCGAGATCGAGAGGAAACAATTTTCCACGATAAAAACGACGATGCTCGAAAGGTTCCGACGGCGTTGTTCGAATGGGGAATCGAACGAGGCAAAAGTCCGAGTCGTAATCGGAACGGTGGTCGCATTTAATTCGACGTTTGTCTTCGTCCGGTGTTCGCCGTGCGCAATTTCTGAAACGTTACGCGGTGCCGCGTACGTGATGGTTCACCCGGTATGCGGCTAATAATTCCGGCGTTATATCACCTATCGACCTAAGTATTAGGCGGCGACCGATATAATGACGTATCTAAGGCGAAATAGGAGGGTACAGAGAGGCCGCGGGAACGCGCGTTATTACATGCTATTGGGAACTAATTTGAATCAATTTACTTTAGGTGGCCTCTCGGCGCACTTTCTTAAGTCGGCCTCGCGTTTAGCGAGGACGTGTCGGCGCGGCGGTATCGCGATATATTCAAAGGATATACCTCTATACAGGTATCCATCGATCCGCGCGTTCCTTCGCCGCTTACTTTTTCCCCTCGAAACCTGTTCGATCTCCGAATTCGCCACGCTGCCTCGTTCGAATTTTCCGTTCGTGCACGGGTCCGAACGTTCGCTCGGATTCTCGAAAACTAGACGAAACGGTTCGATTCGAGATCGAGATTTCGTCGTTCGCCCGCTCGAACGAGAAACTATCGTGCACCGCCGTCGAGGCCGAATAACGCGATAACGAAGCGGAAAAGTTCGACGGAGAAAATGCGCTCAAGGTAGGATCGTAAAGTCTGGATTTCGCACGGCCGTCGATCCGATCTCGGTGCGTAATCCGTGAATCGGACACGAGGGTACATCAAAATATCGCGACGGTGATTTCATTGAATTCTTCACGGCTTCCTCGCTCCCCCGTCCTCGACGATCGTAAATCTCCCTATCGAGGGATTTATTGGCGTCGAATCGGTTTCTCGATCGCGTCGAACGACTTATCGAAGCCCGCTCGCGATACGCCTACCCGTCGATGCTTCGTAAACGATTCGCTGGAAATCGTTGTTCGTTCGTGTTTGTCCAAGTAAAATTATAATTAAAAAACGGTTCGGTTCTCGAAGACTTTTTATTGCGGGTGATGTTTTTCGCCAAGTCGAATATGGATGTACGCGTACCTGAAAAGGTACATCGTATGTTCTTTCGTAGGTATGTATAAGTATTTGCGACCGTCTGCTTTTCAGCAGTTCGATGTAAAGATCGGTTTGGACAGGACAGTTGTTCCTGGTTTATATTATTTTACGTTTTACATTAAAGTTCTTTTCGCTAAAAAGATTACTTTCGACAACCTGCTTCGAACGTATTCTCGACGGTTCGAGCAACGTTGAAAAACGAGGCGAACCGTTCAAAAGGCGAACTCGATCGCACGGATAATCGGCGTGACGAGCTGGTACGGGTGCACGGAGTCCGCGGAAAGATTCGAAGAGTTATCGGAGGGGGTAAGGTCGAGGGTGACAGGAGAGCACGAGTCGAGGGTGCCGTTCGAGTCGGTCGCGTTTCGATTCTTCACGGGGATCGGTACCCTCTCTCCGTCGTTACCCCGCTCGTAAATCAACGATTAAATCGGACGCGTATAATTCGCAGTAGTTTTAATCGTAAACAGTTTAATCTCGGTCGGATGCGTAGCTCGAAATCGGCCACGTCAAAACAAGAGATTCTTCACGGCTTGGCGAACGCGACTCGAACCCCATCACGGTCGCAGGGGGATACGGCAACTAGCGGAACCGTATAACGCGCCCTTTAAAATAGAGAACCGTGGGTAACGCGATCTCTTCTACCTATTCTATTAATCGAATTTTCATCGGGGATTCGTAGTATCTCGTCCGAGCCTCGTCCCTTCTGCTCGGACGCGAGGTATGGCCGTTTTAACCGACGTCGGCGTTCGGCGAATATTTCGATCGATTCCACGGGATCGAAAGGCGGGCTGGTGCGGGGTGGCGAGGGAGCCCGTGGGATAAAGTCGACGAAATTTTTACGATACGCGTCATCTGCCGAAACGACCGCGGGCATCCGCTGCCGGTTGCCCTATAAAGTAGCTCGTAAGTTTATTACGATCGTTATTAGACCGATGCATAATATCCTTGCCATTTATTGCCGCGATATCGGGACAGCACGATATTGCCACGATGGAAAACGTTTTCGCCGAGCGATCTCGCGGAGTACTCGAAGAAACCGGGTCGAGTCTCTTTTTTTAATTCGTTTTCCGATCCTCGTGTCCAGACGTTTCTAACGAACAGATCCCGTCCGACGATTTCGAGACTTTCTCGGTGAGTTTATGCGGCTATATAAAGCACGTGATACAAGCTACTTTGGTAAGCGGGCCGGTTCGCGTTCTCCGGTCCCGCTTCAACCCCTTACGGAGGATATTCGGCGACATATGCGTACGCGCGCGAAAGCAATATGCGAGGCCGACGAGGGTGGAGAGGAGGGCAGAAAGCGAAACAGAACGAAGGAGAAACGGACGGCGAAAGACGGGGGGTGGAAGAGGGTCGAGAGGGTGGCCTTTGAAACGGGATATAGTCCGGCCACAGCTTGCGGGTACGCGAACCTTCCGAGGGCACCCCACGAATGTTAACGCGCCGCATTAACTTCGTATTGGTTAGAAACGCGGGCTCTTGCAATAATTCTGATAACGCAGCATGTTGTCGCGTTGCCCGGCATACAAAACGAGGAACGCCTTCCGCCACCCTCCTCTACGCCGAGTTTCTTCTCGCTCGAGTATCGTCCGTGCTTCGCTCGGCACAAACTGTCGCTCTCGAAACCCGTAAAAGTTTCGCGCGTGTCCTTTTTTCGAGGAACTGTCGCGCGGATCGAACCGGGGAAATTTCGTTCGCTCGTTCGATTTTTCCCTCACGGATAACGACGAACCGCCATAAAAATTCGCGGGCCATCGTCGCGAAAGAGGGGACGTCAAAAATGGACGATTCCGTAGGTACGTTACTCGGCCGTAAACGTAACCGCGTACGGTGCTCGCTGATAAATTTACCGCCTCGTGTCTCCGATCTGTTCCTAATGGATTATCCGCGACACGAAGGACCTCGCGGATAGAATCGGAGATCGACGGAGTTTTCGAGCAAAGAAAACGGCCGATTCGGAGGGAAAAATCGCCGCCGATGACGTTCGTGGGCGTAGAATCGGTTCGGCAACGTGCAGGGTTTGACCGTGTGCGGTCCGAGAGGAGAAAGACGCGCGAGTTACGAAGGCAAGAAGGTAGCCAGCCAGGAAATCTATCTCGCATCGGCTCCCTTCTACCATCGTCAGGACCTTCGCGTACCGCCCTGTAATCATCGCGAGTCAGTGGCGGCGGCCGCTAATTATGTTTCATAACACTTCTTACCCCCACTCCCTAATATCCACTCCCTTACGGGCAGCTCATCATTTATTTACATCGTGGTCGTCCCGAGGGATAACGCAACGAACTCCGTTCTTTCCGTCCGTGCGTTCGCGATTCGACGCGATATTCGAGTCGAGAGAGCGTATCCTAGTGCCTTCCGGAAGTCCTCCTCGGTACTTTGCGACGTCCTTTAATCCTCGTACTGCGATTAAACCCGTGTCGACCTTCGTAATTCCAACTGTCCCGATTACCTCGACGAGAAAAACGTCTTTTCTCCTTTCCCCGGACGACGAGAATCTTTTCGAGCGGCGCGAATCCACGAGGGAATTGGTCGTTAACGGTATTCCGTAAAGATACGCCCGGCAAATCCGAGGCGGACGCGGATTTAGCCGACTACCGCCTAATAGGCGGTTCGCGGTTCCCGATCGATTTCGGGATTACGGGAAAGCTTCCGGCTGCCAACTGCGATCGTTTCTTTTCGTTTTCTTCTCTCGTGTTCCCGTCGCGCTGACGGGAATCTCGAGGGTCGTACGGTCCGCGCACCCGGTAAATTGGTGCCACTTCTGCGGTCGAGCGATTAAGTGGTTTCGAGCGATATCCTCCGAGAAAATTGGCAAGGTTTCGAGGGAACCGAGTTTTAATTAACCCCCGTCTTTCCACGAGCTTTTTAGAGAGCCGCCGCTCGAGCGGCCCCTTATTCCTTTACGGGGATTCGAGGAATTTACAAACCGTGCGCGCGAAACTGAGCAAGTGGCCCGTTTATTCCCTTTTCTCGTCTCGATCTCTCGATCCTTTCGAGCCACGAATCATCGCGTTCATGGCTATTGTTCGGATACGCGAGAAAAAAAAGGCTGAAGAGAACCTCGCGTCGAGACGAGCGTGCTCGAGCCAGCGGTGCTCGTCAAAGAGGTGTTCGCTGCTCGATTTCCGTGCGTTTCGCTCCGTCACGCGAGCCGAACGACTCGCGTTACCGTGCCCGTTCCTCGCGATATTATTAAATATCGGACTACCTTTGCGTATCGAACGCGTCAAAATACAGGGGTAAAGTCGAGCCGGTTTACGGGCGCGCGGCCCACTCTGTTGGCCGTCAATCAATCGACCGCTCGCAGAAAATTAAAGCGCCGCGCCGACTACGTAAATATTCCGGGTAAGGTATAGCGAGTGGGAGCCGAGCAAGGGCGTAAGTAATCGCTCTTAATCGTACCGCGATATCCCCATACTTTTACCCCGCGCGATCCTCGATATTTTTCTCGATAATCGTTATGCACCTATTACGGATATACGCGTGGTACGTACCCCCGTTACGTCGACCACTACATTCCCCAACTCACCGACGCGCGTTTCACCTCGAAACCTCGATTATATTGGCTCTGCCGGAAACTTCTGTCCGGTAATTTCGTTTCGAGTTTGAACACGGTCTTTCGGTCGTAGTATGGCTGTCTCTTTGCAACTGCGTTTTTCGCGCGTGCCCTTCGATATTAACCCTCTGCGCTCGAGAGGTGACTCACTCTATATTCTTTAGCAAAATCTGTAGTGCTGCACATAAGATGTGTAAAAATAATGAAACATCTGATAGTTACAATTAATATTAGGGATAACTTCAAAAAATATCATCAATCTTTTCAACCAACAAGTCTTACAGTTGCTATCTGTTCCTGGTTAAAATACCTTCGAGTGAAAAGGGTTAAGTTGGACGCGACCGTGATACGCTTTCTAACGTATTCCGTTGTTTTAATGCATAAAAGGTTACGATAATCTTCTCTTTTAGTTGCTCGCCATTTATGATTTTTTCGGAATACGCAATTAATTTATTATCACTTCTTGAATAAAAACGAAGCGGACAACGCGATCAAGTACTTACACTCGTACCCGACAAAAATTCAATGATAATTTTCTCGAAAACAAAGCCCCGCATGAAAATTTTTATTTTATATTTTCGACTTACATTTCCATGAATCAACCCCTTTTCGCTCGTATCTTCAGCTATGAAACACCCTGTACATTATCATCTGTTACTCTAAGACCGAGTGTTTCTCCAAATTATCCGACACGCCGCACGAAGAATAATGTCCGAAAGTTTCGTAAAGTTGTACCGCGTTTCAAGGAAGGTTCAACGGTTCCTTAACGTCCGCCGAGGGCAAGAGTCGGTTGGAAGCGGGCTACGGAACGACTTATCGACAACAGATTGGACAAGTTGTTCGGACAAGCCGTAGAACGACGCGCGTATAAACGACGCGGAAGAAAGAAAAGAAAAAAAAAACGAAAAAGTGGATCGCGGCGATAAGGAGGCGCGATTAGGCGTAGCCGGTCGACGATTATCCGTGCGCCAAGAAACCGATCGGGTAATCTTTGAAAGTCGCGGCGCATCGAGAGGACCTTCGTCGAGATCGGCAACGTCATCGATCAGATTCGTACGAAAGAGCGAAGGAGGACACGATTGTCGCGAGCATCGAAAGTCGAGAGAATAAGTGCCGCGTAACCGGGCGGCGATTTGTCCGGATCAGCGTCAACCTAAGCAGATTACGAGCCCTCCCCAAACGAACCGGTAACCCCGGCGAGGATGCGCGTCGATCGGATCGCGTCGATGCCGCTCGTTCTCCGCTGGGACCATCCTCCTCGCTACAACTCGACAAACCCTCTTCTCCGTTCGCCGCGTCGAAATTGATTCTTCGCAAAAATAAAAAAACCGACGAATTTTACGTTATTCGTCGTTTACGAATATTTGTGAACTACATTCACGGACGCGTAATGACCGTTTATTCGTAAAAAGTAGAAAAGAAAATAAAGAAAATAAGATACATAAACTGGCTTATACAATGATCCTCTATCTTGACAAAAGAAACGTGCCAGGAGTCTTTTTGGCTCGTTCCGTAAATTTAATGTGTTAATCACGTAATTTATTGTCGCATCGTGGTACGCACAGTGTTCAGTATCGTTTTGGCGAAGCGTATAATAAACTTTTACGATGCTTCGAAGAGGGTGCCGTATAATGTAGATAGTTCTACCTTCCTACAGCAAGAGAGGTGTATATGTTCAATTGCTATTGTAACGTTGAGAAACTTTTACAGCTTACGGACTCTTTCACCGGTTCCGTCCATCCGATTGCGGTGAGGATGTGATTATTAGGTGCACAAACGAATAATCCAACTTTTTTCAGACACGGTCAAGTTTATTTTAAAGGAAACTAAATTAAATCGTTTAATCAAAGTGTTCGCCATTTTTCAGGCAGCCGATGAATTTCATCTCGGATAAATGTTACGTCTTGCGGTCGCTTTGGACCGTACTAAACTAAATATTTTTTAGGGTTATGCCTTTCGTTGAACTATCTGTTGTTTTTAACGGACGAACGTCGACATTGCAGAATCATGAAAGAGCGAAAAAATCTATTAAATGTAAAATTGATTTCATAACAGCTTAAAGTAATTCGGATTATTCGTTCGTACACCTGACAGTTACATACAAAGTTAAAGTTGCAGGCTCCGCGTTACGTTCCCTCGCTAGATTATTCTATCGAATCGCGAAACGCTCGTCGGAGCGTTTGGAGAGGATTCGAATTTCCCGCGGTCCTCGCATACATACTTACATACTATGTACGTTGTCGAACGGAGGATCCTCTTTTGACGGCGATTCGGCCGTAACGATCGTGTCTGGTTTCCGCCAGCAGCCGTTCATATCAACGATCCGGTAGTTAGCAGCGGGTATTATCGATACAGTGAGCGTGCTTTTAGCTTTTAGACTAAATATAGCCGGTGGTTCGTCGGTGCCGGCAAAGAGTCAGGCCCATGTCGTTCGAGCGAAGCCGAAACGATAGCGCGTCTGCCGCGACGCCGTTCTTTGAAGTGGTTTCCCTCGGACCGCGAGTATTAAACGGATTCACCTGATCGTAACCACGGCCGCGTAACCGAGACATCCGAAAGGGAGGAAGCTAGCTACGCTCCGGAAGCTTCGAAACGACCGGAAGCGAGTTCGCAGCGGCTTTTTCCCTTTGACGGTCGCGGCTCGCCTTTCAACCGGCTCGTTCGTCCGCGTTCGACATCCCCGGCGAAATATCGTTATTCGAGGCGACGCTATATATAGCCGACGTCGGCAGCCTCGAACGTCATAAAACGACCGATCGATTCGTATCGACGGTGCCCGCTCGTCGATATTAATAACGTCGTTTCGACGGAGCCGAAATCGCGCGGGAATCTTGGAGCGCGTTCGACGTTACGCGATAATAGGTCGGCCGATTCCGGAGTCGAGAGGGCGGCGATTTCGTCGAAGCGGAACCGATCGGGCCGCTTCATGTTTTCCGCTTCATTTCTGCCGCGTATCTCTTTCACGATTCCGACGCTTATCTCGCGCGGTTAATAACGGAATTGAATCGCGTGAAATTTCTAACTCGTAATAATATCGCGGCCTGTTTTTTCTACGCGTTAAACCGTATAATTACGATAATCCGTCGATGGATATCGGGCGCCGTTCGACCATACGGCTACCTACTACGTATTTAGCGAGCAACGCAATTTCCTGCTTTATTACAATAATATCCGGTCTCGGGTCGGCATACACGCCGCGCGCTCGCCTGTTTTCGAAGAGCGAGCACCGTTTGCTTCCGTTTTCCGCGATCGGCGAACGTTCGAAGGAAGCTCGAAGAAATCGATGAGACGCTCGTGGGACGAGTAGGGTCGAGATCGTAAAGCGCGAAACGTTGCCCGAGGCGAAACGGCGAGCAGGAAACAAGGAAGAAATTAGGGCGAAAAGAGGCGAGCATCGAAAAGCGTCGGCCCGTCGCGAGCCCGAACTCGATAAATCGCGCGAGCGGAGCGGCGCTGTATGTACATATTTGCCGTAGGGAGGGCAAACGGGAGGGAGAGGCGGGCAACACCGGCAAAGAGGAAAATGGAGAGAAGAAAACGGTGCTCCCTGTCAGCGATTGCCCCCTCTGGTAAGAAAAAAAATGGCTGCTGTCGAGGCTGGATGCCGCGTCCCGAACCGTAATGTCGTACCACCCTCCCGCGTTGCTCGTCGGCCCGCTAGCGGGCTCGCTCCGAGCCCGAGGAGGAACGGGATTGCCATCGTGCCGAAAGAAACAACCCGGTCGGGAGAAAGGAGGACGACCGAGCGTAACGAGGAGGAAGAACGACTCGATACAGGAGGCAAAGGGGCAGGCACGTAGTAGAATCCTCGCGACAACCACCGTCCTCTCTGTCGCTACCAGCGTCGCGTTCGTCGACGCCGTCGTCGTCCACCACCACCACCACCACCACCACCACCACCACCACCACCACCACCACCGTCACCGTCACCGCCACTACCACCGATACTAACACCACCGCCATCATCGGCGTCGTCGATGGCAGCGTCGAGCAACGCCGCTACCACCGACGTCCACGCTCGGTCCGGCCGACGAGAGAACGATACGAGGCATCGCGTCGCTACCATTAACGGCGACGTGGCCTGCCAGCGAAATCGGCAACGCGTCGACGGAGACGAAGACGGCGATGGTGACGGCGACGGCGCAGAAAAGGAACCGAGACGGAAGGAGATCGAAGAGAGGAAAGAGGCCGCGCGAGCGAAGGTAGCTCGCAGCACGTAGCGGTAGGTTGTACGCGCGCAGAAAGACAGCTGGCTGCCGGTTGGAGATCGCGATCCTCGAAACGGTGAAGAAGGACGGAAGCGGTAATAAGGTGGTCGCGAGGAACTCGTCTCTAGGCTAGGAGGAGTGAGTGGCGCGGCGTGGCGCGGAGAGGGGCGGGGCGGGGCCGGGTGCTGATCGTTCGGGCGGGGCTTGGCCGCCAGGGTCCCGCCCACCAACCAGAGCGTAGAGCGACGCGCGTCCTCTCCCGCCGCCCCGACGCCTCCTTCCGTTTCGTTCCACTCCGCTCCGCTTCCCGACGCGTTGCGTCGCGTCTCGTCGCGTCGCGTCGCCTCGCGTCGAGCCGACGAGCGGCACCGCACCGCGTCCCTCCGCGCTCGACGCGGACGATCGAGCTCGAGAGAGAGCCGCGGTGCGCCGGGGGTGGGGGCCGAAACGAGAAGCCGACCGCCGGTGGCGCGGGTCAGTCTGTCGGGCAACCGGTCGCTCTCTCGTTTCGCGTTCTGTCCGCGCTCTCCGCTCGACGCGAGCGCTCTCCACGTTCCGAGACCGATACGCTCGCGATATCCCGATCGAGTTCGTTTCGCGAGGATACGTTTCTCGTGCTCGCCCGTTCGTCACGATCTCGTTGTCCGTCGGCTTCGGTGTACGAAGTGCGCGCGTCAACTCGACCAGCGCGTACATCGTCCGTCGATCGTTTTGCCCGGTGGATTCGGGCGATCGCGGCGTCGCGAGGATGCGCGCGGCAGGCCGCGCGCCACGACTTTACGCGTAACGTCTCGACGAAGCCGATCGAGAAGCATCGTCTGCGCGATTGCTGCGAGCCTCGCCGAGACGCGTCGTTCTCTCGATTCGATCGGCGCAACGACCGCGAAACGCGCGACGACGCTGACGCGGCCAACAGCCACTCGAGGATGCGGAGGATTCCGCGGTGCACCGTCGGCGAGCTCGCGATCGTTTCCGACGCACCGCGATCCTTCGACGTCCGATAATATCTGGGCAGTCGATAGACGAGCGAGACCCGAGCTGCGGAGCACGGGGTGATGTTGCTGGAGTCGTCGCGAGGTCTCCCCGGCAGGAAGAGAAACGGATTGACCCTGTCTTCGTTCGGTGGTGGCGGTGGCGGAGGAGGCGGTGGCGGAGGCGGTGGCGGAGGTGGCGGCTGCGGCGGTGGTGCCGGCAGCGAAGAGGACGACGAGGAATCGCGACATCCGTTTCTTGGGAGGAAAATGCAGACCGAGGGCACCGCCGCCTCCGCGGTTTCCACCAGCCTGTCGTCCGGTTGCACGCGCGACGACGGTGACGACAGTTCCAGCCCCTCGCCGAACAGCAGCCTCCTCAACAACCTGAACAACAACTGTAACTCGAACCGTCAATGCGCCACCGACTTTAGCATCGCGGCCATCATGGCTCGAGACTCGCGGCAGCAGCAATCTCAGGCATCGCCGTCGCCGCAGCAGCAATCGTTGCAGCAGCCTCAGCAGCAGCAGCAGCAGCAGCAGCAACAACAACAACAACAGGTCCCGCAGCAGCAGCAACAGCAGCCGAGTCAACCGGCGCACCATCATCGGCAATTGCAGCAACAAGCCGTCGGTGGCGGGAAGCTGCATCAACACGGTGAGTTCTCGGACATCGTACGGATCGAGTCCGCGAGCCTCTCTCGGCTCGAGATAAGCTCGTTTTTCTTCGGCGTGCTCGTTTCCACGAGGCTCGTTTTCTCCGTGTCCCCTCTAACGACCCTCGGTGTCGCTTTCGTCTTTCTTCTAACGAGCAAAAAAGATCGTCGAGAAAAATATTCTTTTGGGACGGTCCTCGGTTTCTCGCCTCTTTCCGAGATAATCGAAGATAATCGGTTCTCTACGCTCGGTTTTCCCCGCTAGCTCGCTCGCTCGACGACGCTTCGTCGACGCCGCGAAAGGTCGTTGTCCCGGTCGGAGTACGCGGAACGCCGATAAACGCGACGGAGATAGCGACGGACGGAAGGGTACTAGATGGCTCGGCTGGAGGACCGAACAAAAGGATTCGGTGGTTAACGAATTATTTAGCGGTTAAGACGGTGAATGGAGCGTCGTTGGGCCGCGCGGGGGTCCGGCCGCGTTAATTCGTCGCGCGAGAAACGGCCGTTTCGCGCGGCCAGGTGAGCTGTCTCATCGGAATTCTGGAAACGACCGTGGCTGCTTTGCCCAGCCAGCCAGACGTCCGAACGAGACTCGACGGTGTTTGGTTTCATCATCGCGTATCTTGGACGCCCGCGGCGAATAATCGCCCACGAAGATTCTACGCGGACGAAATTTACGGTTGGCCACGGTGCAATTCACCCACGGAAACGGACCGTCGTTCCCAAATAAACTTGAGTAAACGGCGCGATGAATCGACCAGGGTCTCGCTCTCCCTCCCTCTCCCTCCCTCACTCTCTTTGCTTTCTCCCCTGTATGGACACACGTGTGTTGGACACGCGCGACTACTCTCCTCCTCCCTCCTCGTTATTCTCCCGTTCTTCCTCGTTCGCCCCACCGACGCGATCTACTCGTCCCTGGCTGGCAGGCTTTGCGCCTGAAATTGTTAAATAAATCGCTAATCCCGAACTCGCCTCGTGACTCGCGCACCGACAACGAACCGATCATCCCCTTCGAGCGATTTTCGTTCTTCGGCAACGCGTCAGGGTTCTCCTCTTCCGCGGGACCATCGAAACGAGAAAGGATCTCCCTGTTGAACGTCGACTAGACGCGTTCGCGAAACGATACCGATCGGTAACCGCGATACGCCGAAAACGTTTCGATTATCTCTCTCTTCATCGAAAGAATCGAGAGCTTTGCATTCCGCGCGTTTGCGTCAAACGAGAGATTTCTAGCCGCGATAAACGATAAGCGACACCGATAACCGCGCCGATGCGACGTCGACGATTTTATCGCCGACGAATTGCGCGACGAATGTTGGAAACGGCGTTGTTCGAGGACGATCGGTGCATCCGACGTTCGTCGATCGCCGCGAACCGATCGATCGATAATAAGTTTAACCTGGCAGTTCGAGCCGGCCATCGAGACGTCTCGACACGGCTCGTTCGGCCGGAAATTACACCGTGACAGAGCGTTCCGGCGAGACGGATTCGCGTGGCGCGTTCGGCTCGACAGCCGCGTCGGAAACGGCCACGACGGAGAAATCGTTACGATTCCGATCGGGTCGATTTCTCTTTGGAAAACCGGCGAACGCGAACGAACGCGAGGAATCGCGTCTCGACGGGAGCCGCGGTCCGCGTGGGAATTCCAACAAACGGTGCCGATCGGCAGAACGAACGCCTCGTCACGGCCAGATTAATTTACGTTTCGCGAACAAACAAGCTGCCTCTTTTAATTACTTGTCGACAGATTGATCGATCGAGCAAAGTCTCGCTGTCGCGATCAGATAACGCGTTAATGCTCCGCGTAACCGGCAGGTAAGCAAGCGCCGGAGCTACGCCAATTTTTCTTCTCGCGCGTCGCGCACCTACCGGTCCCTTTCGAGCATTCTTCCCGGTTATTTCGAGGCGAGGACACGCGCGCGCCACGACGAACCGACGGACATTAATAACGACAGGATACGAGCCGAGGAGTTTCCTCGATCGCGGTTCCGCTTTTTCGGAAGGTTTTCGCGCTCGTAAACCTGTCCCCGCCGACTGAACGCCTGGCGACGATACGAAACTCGTCGATGCCTTTGCGCGAACGACCGACGAGACGATCGGTAAGGGGATAACGAGGAGGTACGTGTAAATATCGCTCGCGTACGAGACGCTAGAAGCGTTTGAAACGCGTTCAGACACCGGGAAAAATAGAGGAGGACGAGGAACAAGAAGAAGACGAGAAGGAAGCCGAGTTTCTCGTTGATCGTGGGAGGGATATTAGCAGCCGGACTCGTTTCAATCTGTCCTCCTTCGCGTCTTTGATCCGGCGGCATGCACCCGCGATCGTAACTCACTTGACGAGGTCGCTCGTAAAGTCGGCGGAAACTCGCGCTGTTCGTCGAACATCTCGACCGTCCCGACGCTCTGCAACGACGCTGCACGACGCTGCACGACGCGACTCGTCGTCCGTTTCGTCGGTCGTTTAACACCGCCGTCGAATAAAAATACGCGGATGACGGACCACGCGACGCGGCAACCTTCCCTGACCGACCAATTAGCGACCGCCACGAAAACTTTCCCCTTAAATAATTGTTTTAAACGCGTTTTCGCGCCTCGCCGCGTCTCGTCTCGCTTTTCCGCTCCGACTCTCTCGAACGCCGCTCGTTACGGCGCGACTTCCGGAACGGCCGCGGAAATATTCCTTTTGATTTACGCCTCGCCGCGATAATCCTCGTTTAAAGTCCATCGATCGATCGTTTCGCGTTAAACTGACCGATTCGCGCGAGACAATTGGTCGTCGAGAGAGCGTCTGTTCTCTTCTTGTTTCGCCGCGGCGTACGCTACGCCCGAGGAAGAGTACGGTTAACGAGCGAAAGTAGTTTTTCTCCGCGTTCGATGCTAGAATGGCCCCACGGCTGTTAATCCGTCCGCGATAATTTCCAGTTATCGATCCGCGACGAGATTTCGATTTCGAGATTTTTATTTCCGGGTCGCGTTTGGGCGTGGATCTTCGTAATTTCCGAAACGCCGTCGCGATTAACGAAGCCGGAGCAAAGCTTTGACCGTGATCGGATAATTATCCTTCGGGTACTTTGGGTAATTTCAGTTACCGCGTCGGCTTTATTATTGTAGGAGTCGTCGAGTTCGCCGGGAGCGAAGATACAGGGAAATTAGTTTGGTCACGGTGAAGCGGCTGGCAAACGATCCTTGAAAATCGCCACGGTTCGATCAATTATCCGAACGCGTTGCTGGATTCGAGATCGTGATCGTGAACACGCTAGCCTCGAATCGTGGCCGCGTGATCGCGTTTACGCAATCGCGAGATCGACCATCGGTACGGCGTCTAATTGTCGAGTAAATAAAAATCATCGTATCGTCGGCGAGTTTTTTCGCGAGAGAGAAAGAAGCGACGGTGGATGACTCGCGTTGGCCACGAATTAACGCTCTCGCATTGAATTAACTGCAATTTTCTTTCTCGTCGAGGCCAGCCTCGAATCGCGAATCGTCCCCTCGCGCTTCTCCTTCTCTTTCCGCTCGGCTTCCATTTACCGCTCTCTCGTCGCTGGAAACCTTTCGATACAACGAGCTATTTTCGAGATTATCCGCACGAGACTCGAGATTTCCTCCTGTCTCGATGACCACGATTCGACCAATTAACACCGGATTTACGGACGCGTAATGACCATTTACTTTTTAATCGAAACCAAAGTGGAAATGGGAATAAATAAAGCGCGATACGTAAGCTGGCTTATACAGTGAACCTTCTTCTTGTCAAAAGTTAACTGCATTTGGATAAAAGCTTCTTGGTAGATTCTATAATTTAACCCTTTCAGTGCCAACGACACTGGAAAGCTTTTTCCCAAAATGGATTTATAAAACGTTGGAAAAGATCTAATTTCGTCGCAGCTGAATCAAGAAAATTGTTTTGTGTTCAACGTCTTGTTATATTCTATGCCGATTGATGCCGAGACGGGACAGTTTTGAGTGCGTAATCGCGATGCTCGTGATAATTATCTGAAAGCTCGTGGCTTTCGTTCTCAGGAACGATATTGGTTGTTTTACCACGTAATTTATATAAGGCCGTGATCAAAGATTGATGACTATTCATGGGTGCGAATATTGCTCGTAGAAGAGAAACTTGTCTTTATGTTTCTCATCGTGTTTCGTACTAAAGTTATCCGTGTTATTTCCAATAATTATTCAGATACAATTGGCATCACGCTATTTATCTTAATACGCTGTATTTCGATTTTTTTAAATATCGTTCTTAGTTTGGTTTTAACGAGCCTTTTCCCAAACCTGGTAACGACGGCAGATTGACGCTCGGTACTAAAAGGATTAAAATAAGAAACGGGTAATTTTGGCTCGTTCTGTAAATTCGGTGTTAATTGTCCGCTCGTATCGGCCGTTTGCTCGTCGGATCGCGGCGGGTAAAATCGAGCAAACGGATGAAACGGCGTTCGTCGAGCTAGAAACGTTTTTTTCCGCGTGGAAGTTTCGCAATTTGAACGACGGTGCTCGAACGAGTTTGTTTGGCTGGTTTTCAGAGAGGGAACCGAGCGTGTCCGGTGTGGTTCGCGGGCCACCGGTTATCCAGGAGCCTATCGTCGCCGAGGACGATCCGGAAACCGACGATACCGGAAGCACCAGCGGCAAAGCCGCCTCTCCCGTCAATCCGTTGCTTCAGGAACGGTCCAACTGCGAGGAGCTCAGACACGTGGTGTGTCATCTGGAGACGAAAGACCTCTGGGACAAGTTCAACGAGTTGGGCACCGAGATGATCATCACGAAGACCGGAAGGTGAGCGCGATAAATTATAGTGAGGCGTCCGCGCGTCGAGTAGAAGAGAGAAAGAGGAACCGAACGAGCGTGTCGGAAACGTAGGTTAACGTCGCGTCCGTTGAAATTCAATATTCGAGGAGGGACGCGAACAAAGGTGGAATTACAAGGCGAGAATTAAAAGAAATACGAAAAAGGAAGCGGTGGCAGGCGGTCGGTTAAATTGCTATATCGAGGTTCGGTCAATTAGTCGGTCCGGCTTGGCTCGGTGCGGCGTGGCGCGGCGCGGCGCGGCGCTGCCTGGCATGGAACCCGAACGAGCTTGTATGGCAGTTTATAAAGGTCCTTGAAAGAAGCGGTGGTAAGCGGTGGCAAGCGGAGGCGCTAACCGTTTCGAGAGGGATATCGCGCCTCCGCTCCGATGGAATCCGGTCGGAGGGGTTCGGGGCCACCGCCCTTACCTTTCGCCGAACAGATCTTCGCCCTCTTCTCGTCGGCTGCCTCCTCGTTTCCTGCTTCCCGTTACGATTTTGCTCGGTCGTTCGACGTATCGAGAAAAAGAGCAGCGCGAGCCGAGTAACCGAGCAAATCGAGGGATAAGCGAGAAGCGGCAGAAATCGTGGAAGAAAGAGGGAGAGACGCGGCGGACGCGCGCCTAATTGGCCGCCGCAGAGGCAACATCCGCGCTCCTTCTCGCTGCTACCGAGCTCCCGAAGGGGTTCCGCTCCAACCCCTCCGCTCTCGCTCTCGTCTCTCGCTAGGTAATTAGATCCGCGCGACGCTACGCGACTCGGCTCGTCGCACCCTTCGAGCCCGTCAACTCCCTCGTTCGTTCGATCCTCCGACGCGACCCTTCCGTTTCTCGGCGTCCACCGCCACCGTCGGCGCCACCACGGCCCGCGTCTTATTCGCGGAGCGGCCTTAAGGGCAGAACTTCCCCGTCCTTGCTCGCCTTCTTCCCCTTCCTCTCGGCCGTCGCGTTCTTCTTCCTTTTCTCGCCGGTCGGCCACGAAATTCTCCCTTCTCGCGATCGTTCCACCCTTGTCCTCGGGTTTCGCGTCGCGCGTACCACGAGTGGGCGTGAACGTTCGCCCGAGGAGGGAATCGACGGGCGTAGAGGGGCGAATTCGAACGGGATCGAATCGACGAAAAACTAGTCTCGATTTTCGAACGCGAACGACGTCGTCGAGGAATCGGTGGTCGTTACGACGGCGTAGAAGGGGGCCAAAGGGGGATAAAGGGGTGCGCGGCGGAGGAAGGTGGAATCGAAGAGGCCACCTTCTCTCGCGAGGCGAGTTCAATTCATTAACAAAGGACGGCTTGATAAATAAAAGCATTACTCACGCTCGTGGCGCTGGCGGGATGAATGCATACCGAGTCGACAAGGACCGAGGAGAAGACGCAGATAAGATCGGCGGGTGTCCCCGCGTTTTAGTGGTCGAGCAGCGGGGGGCCCGACACGGTATTAATGTTTGGCCTCCGAGGCAAAACATTCGCGCCAGGCCCGATCCTACGCCACCTCGGCCCTTCGCCCCTGCTTCTCCCGCCGCCGCCGTTCCTCCACCTTTTCCCGTATCCGCGAACGCGTCCCGTATCGTCGCGGCGTTCTCCTCGCCTCTCCTATCCTCTCTGAATCTCGTTGCTCTCGCAGGAGGATGTTCCCGACTTGCAGAGTGTCGTTCAACGGGTTGAAGGCGGACAGCCGGTACGCGGTGCTGATGGACATCGTGCCGGTGGACAACAAGAGGTATCGTTACGCTTATCACAGAAGCTCCTGGTTGGTAGCGGGCAAGGCGGACCCGCCGGCACCCGCTCGCCTCTACGTGCATCCGGACTCGCCTTTTACGGGGGAGCAGCTACGAAAGCAGGTCGTCTCGTTCGAGAAAGTGAAGCTGACCAACAACGACATGGACCGACACGGCCACGTGAGTACTCGTCGATCTCGTGGACGATCGAGCTCTCTCGGGGTGTCGCTTCGTCGTCCGGACCTTTCGGGGATGTTGACGGTACGGGGCGACGCGGCGCGACGGTGGGTATCCGACATCGAGAACGGCTGCGGGCTCCCTTAATTCATCGGATGACTGACGTAAATAGGAACTCCGATCGGGCCTATGGTTCTTCACGGTTCTCATTTGGTATTCAAGACGTAACGCGCTGCCAGACGAGGGCAAAGTGATTCTTTTGAACGGTGAGCGGGAGGGGCAGGAGGGACGGGAAACGAGGCTTGTCCGAGAGCGACAAAGCGCTTCTAATTCGTACGGTCTTTCTTCGGTCGGAATGTCTCGGTATCGTCGATCCATCGTGGCGGTCGACGGGGCTGCGGATCGAGACGGAGATCGAGAAACGCTCCCTTTCTCGTCCGTCCGAGCGGAAGCGCGACGCGTTCGAGTTCTCGATCGAAACGTTTGTTTTTTTTCTTTTTCTTTATTTCGACCGCGATATCGCGAACGCACGCGGTTGCCGCCTCTCTTAAATCTACCGACGAATCGCAACGATTTGCAGCTGGTGTTGAACTCGATGCACAAATATCAACCGAGGATTCACCTGGTGAAGCGACCGGACTCGGGCACCTCCAAGCCGATAACGGACCTCGAGAAGGAACCTCACAAGACCTTCGTATTCCCGGAGGCGATATTCACCGCTGTCACCGCTTATCAGAATCAACTCGTAAGTGTTTTTGTTTCTCGCTCTATCGCTCATTCCTTCTTCTCGGTCTTTCTCTCGTTTCTCTTTCTCTTCCGATCGAATTCTCCCGGTCCGTTCGCGACAGCGGCTCGCGTCGATTCGGCGATCGAATTAGTTCCGTGTCCGGTCGGAGGGTCGAGGAGGGCGGTCGCTTTGGAGCGCGCGAACGTCGCGCGGTGGTATCGTATTTTACGCTGGTCGTTCAGAAGCGACCGCCTCGTGTGTGGTCCGGGCACGCGGTCGTTCGCATTCCGGCGGCGTCGCGATGCCTCGCGACGCGATTCTTCGTCCGACTGGCTCGCTCGCTCGTTCGCTCGCTCGCTCGCTCGCTCGCTACCTTTCTTCTGCGGTGTTCGCGCTTCGAGACACGATCGGAATTCCAGCAGGCTCGTTTCTGGCCGACTCGACGAACGAAGAAAAGTCCGAAACGGCGACGCTCCTTTCCTCTCGACTCGTCGAGGCGATCGAGCTTCAAAGCGCTAACGGGTGGTCCGCGCGGCGGACCCACCCTCGTCGCGCGCGACGACCGCGAGAACGACGGAGCCGAGCCGTTGATGACGATGATGAGGTGCGAAGAGACGCCTCGGCAGTTACCTCGAGCCGGCTCGCTCCTTCTTTTCGTCGCCGCCTCTCCTCATCCACCCGTTTCTCCTCTCTTTCCTCGGCTTCCCGCTTCCTTCGCCTCGGCTCGTTATCTCCCCGGCGTTTTTCTTTTTCTCCGGCGGCCGTTTCTCCGGACCAGTTAAAGCGACGAAACGCTCGAGAGATCTTCGAAAGATCTCGACGGGTGTCGCGGCCGCGAAAAAGCGAACGCAAAAAGCCCGAATGAATCGGTGAAACGCGGAGCCGAGAGCGCATCGATAACTCGTAGGAGAAGCGATCCGGGTCGTTCGGGTTTACGCGACTCGGTAGGATGTCTCTCGTTTAGCGGTCGCTCTCGGAATTCATTCGTCGCGGTTCGCGCGTTCGCCCGTCGCCGGTCGTTATCGCGTTCAACGTTGTCTTTCGTCTTCTTTATTGGCGTCGTTGTCCTCGTCGTGGTCGTAGCGATCGTCGTTCCCGTCGTCGTGCTCGTCGTCGACGTCGAGGGATGCGCTCGTTTAGCAGCCAGCGAGTTTTCTTTTTTCTCCTTTTTTCGCCCCGGACCACCGCTTCATCGTCGCGGACGCTTTTTGTCTTCCTCTCGTCTCTCCTTTCCGAGTCTCGTAACGACCTCTAAGACCGACTCGATCCGTCTTTCTCGCTCGCGCGCCTCATAATTCATAACCTAACAGCCGTCCTCGTTCCCTCTGGCCACGCTCGTTCCGCTCGCTCCTTATCGTCGACCGATGTCCCTCTTTCTTCCCGTTTCTCTCTCCGTTTCTCTCCGTGTCTCTCTTTTCCCGTTCCGTCGCTAATCGTCCCGCTCGTCGTCGCAATCGTCCGTTATCCGAATCGGACCGAGCTTTACCTACGCTCTCGTCCACCTTCGAGTTTCTTTCGGACGTCGTTCTTTCGCGAGAGAGAGAGAGAGAGAGAGATATATACATATATATATAACCGCATTCGAGACAGGCAACGTCGATCGATTCGCCTATGGTTAACCCCTTCCCCCTTTACTACGATCTGCGCTCCTGACGCGCACGCGGTTCAAACACGGTAAACTCCATTTATATTTTTAATGCGGTCGGATGTTCGATTTCGGTGTAATCGTAATTCGCGCGATCGAGGATTACCGAACGCGAAACAATCTCGACGTTCGAACTTTCTTTAATCGCTTTATCGTCGTAGCAATTAATAGCTCGTTACGTCGGACGCGCTCGCCGAATAAATTAAGGGGTTAATAATTAGGAAAACGCAAGCGTTTCGGAGCGGTAGCTAGGCCGAAAAGGTGGACGCGGACGAACGAGAAGATGAGGAAAAGAAAGCGAGAGAAATAGGAGGGGCAAGGAGGAGCCGATGGTTTTAGTGGCTGCAGGCGTCGGCGTCGGCACGCTCGAACGAAAGAAAACATAAATAATCGCGTTCAAATGAGAGAGAGGCGCGGCAGAGGGTAAGGAGGCGCTCCCGTGTAAACCACACACGGCGGACGGACGGTCGTTCGCTCGGCTCGGCTCGGCTCGGCTCGGCTCGGCTCGGCTCGTACGACATTCGTCGTTTTCCATCTCGCGGCGAACGGTTTTCGCGTTATCGTCGCGCGAAAAGAGAGAAGCAACGAGACGGGAAAGAAGAGAACCACCGGCACTAAATAGTGGCGCTCTCGGTGCCGTTCCGAGGTGAGCGCGGGACCCTTTCTTCGATGAACGCGTCTCTATTAAATCTATTATTAGTAGCGGACCGGCTGCGAGAGCATCCCTTTCAATTATCTACGGCTTCGTTTCGCGGAGCTTCTGCGGAGGGAGCGAACCGGGGACAATCGAGGGAACGTTGGCTCCTTTTTTCCTCGCTCGCTCGCTCGCTCCGTTGACCGGAAAATTTGCTCGCCAATTCGTCGAGTTATCGCGAGATCGGAACACGATCTTCCTCTCGATACGCCGTTAAAAGTTCGACGCGCGAACGCGATTCCCTAGAGAACGAGAGACCGCGATCGTTCCCGGGAGATAGAGAGAAACGGAGATAGGAAACGGATAACCGAGTCGGCAAATTCTCGGTCGATTCTCGCGGACGCTCCGCAGCTGGACGTAATTGGCTACCTGTCCCTTCGTCGGATCAAGAGCGATCCTCGTGTTCGGAGGTTCGTCGGCTTTGTTCGATTCGCGCAACAAATAACTCGTTGCACCGAAAGCAGCGGATCGCGGCGTTTCTCGTCGTGCGGAGAACGCGCACGGGTTTCACGCTCGGAGGCATCGCGTGACGTTCCGCGACGCTCTTTCTTCCGTTCGCGAGCGATCGAACTCGAGGCGAGCCTCGAGTTTCGTCCTCGAAACGAAACGGGGCAACGACCTTGTTCCCGCGACACGCTCCACCGATACCGGTGACAAAAATCTCCGGCACGTTTTTTTCCCCGCGATTCCCGCTATCCCACCCGATATAGAGTAAAATATCTGGCGTTTCGCGGCGGTCGCCGGTACGATTTATACGTTCCGACGACGCTTTGGCATCGAGAGAGTGAACGCGGGGAAAGAGGGAATGGGAGGTACGAAACGCGCGAGGAAATTTATCACGGCCGCGCGCCGCTCGCCGCGCGTCCACCGTGGACGCTGTAAATCGGTCTGGGAAGTGGTCCAACCGTTTGGTCGGCCCGTGTCAGCGAATCGTGCGACTCGCGCGTCCTGTCCGCCGGGAAAATTCGAGGCTGCGCCGCTCGAGAATCGTTCGAGCGGCGACGGGGACTCGACCGGAAGCTATACGAGCCGATCTCGAGGACGAGACGCGCGACGAGCGGAAAAGAGCGTTACGGAGGAGACGAACCGGGTGACGACGAACGAGCAGCCAGTCGGGAAAGGGGAGCGGGCCGGAATGCGAAGCGGAACGAGCACGCGGTGGAAGTAGCTAGATGCGCGCGAGCAGAAGGACGCTGACGGCGGAGGTGGGCCAGATGTTTGGCTAATGATGTCAGCGGAATCGTAACTAAAACCGAGGCAGCTCCGGGCTTAGCGCGGCTTAGCCTCGGCTTTGAAGGAAAGAGTCTTATTACCAGGCTGCACGTGCTGCTCGTGAGCGCGAAACCGTAGGGTAATTGGACCACCCACTCGACACCGAGTCCGTCGTCGTCCTCCTTCTCTTCTCTCTTTTTCCTCTCTTCTAGCCTCTTTCCGTTAACCGCTCCATCTCGGCTATTCCCTTCCCAGACTTGTTTCGCGAGGGCGAACGGCTCCTTTCGTCGAACAAATAAACCCCACGCGCTCTCGTCGCGATTCCGCGTTCGAAAAATCCCCAAACGAACCTCGATATCGCGATAGCCACCTGCGATTACGTCGGGTCGCGTCGAGTCGCGTCGCGACGCGGGTGGCCCGAGCCGGCGACGAGTAACGCGAAACGACCGACTCGACTCGACTCGAAGCCGACTTAGGGTGGATTTCCGCGACGGAGGGACGCGGGGTTCTCGAACCCCGTTTCGCGAGCGCGATCGTTTTCCCGGCTTCTTCCAATTTTACGAGCCGTTGACTCCCGATCGATGTGACGCACCGTTCCGAAACGAGCGGCCGTTTTCCGCCGCCACGCGTCGTTGCCGCGAGACGACGGTGACGCGATTCCCCCGGGCGAATAGAGACACGAATGCTCTCTGTTGCAGATCACCAAGCTGAAGATCGACAGCAACCCGTTCGCCAAAGGGTTCCGCGACTCGTCCAGGCTGACCGATTTCGAGAGGTAAAGAGCGACGATCGTTCGACCGGCCGGGTCGAAACGATACCGCGTCCCGAGAGCCGTATTCGCGAAAATGCGTAATCGAGCAGCTTCCCTTTCAGGGAGACGATGGAGTCGATGCTGGCGGAGCAGCAGACCCTCAGGTTTCCACATCGGCTACCCTTCGAGATGGAGCAGCTTCAGGCGGGCGCGGTGAGCAATCTGAGCCTCGAGGAGAAGGCGTTGTGGGCGGCACGGTCTCAGATGTTGTTGCGAGCCGCGGCGGCGGTCGCGGTCAGTCCGTACGCGCAGCTGGTCGGACCCGCTGCCCTGGTCTACCCGGGTGCCTCGTCGGCCGGTACCAGCCACCAGCAGCAACAACACCAGCAACAGCAGCAGCAGCAACAGCAGCAGCAGCAGCAGCAACAGCAGCTAGGACACCTGTGGTGGGCGTCCTCGATCGGACCTACCCTGTTCGCGGCCGCCCATCACCAGCATCAGCAACAACAGCAACAGCAGCAACAGCAGTTGGCCGGCTCGAGTTCGCAGAGTCCGAACGCGGGTCCAGCGGCGCCTCGACCACTCTATCCGTCGGCGCTAGCCCTGGCGCACCATCGATTCTCCCCGTATCACACCGCCGCCGCTCCCAAGTCGTCCACACCCCTCGGAACGTCGCTCTCGCCATCGAGAAGAGCTACGCCCTCCCCGACGGACAGCCTCGGCAGAGACGCTCAGGACCTGTCGCCGTCGTAGTCGCGGACCGGGCCAGTCCGGTGAGATCGGGCATCGCGAAACTCGGGACCACCCGCCGTCCGACGAACGACCGCCGAAAACGACCCACTCTGTACATATCCGCGCCAGGACACCATAGACGCTCCTTCACTGTACATAGCCGCGCAACAACTCGCGAGCTCCGCTTCGCGTTCGCGTTACGCGAGTTGTATAATATTTCGTATCGCGATTTATCGTTATTTATGTTTCGACTCCGTACTCGACGCGGAAAAACGCGAAGCGACCACGAGTGCGCGCTTCGCGTTTCTTTCGCGATGATATCTTTAATCGACGATCCGTCGTCGCCCGCGGGCCGCGATTAGCGTTAGCGTTAGACCGTTGTATCGTTGATGCTTGCGTCGTCGAGACGCGTACAATATGCGCGAGCTGTTCCCTTGTAAATAAACCCTAATAAACTCTTGTACCGAGCCTGCTTGTCTCTTCTTGCTTCTCCTCCTCGATTCCTTCCTACGAAATATCCGCGGTCGGTTTCCGCCTTTCGGCGTCCGAGCGAATCCGTTCGGTTAACCGAGTACAAGGTGAGCATTGTCGAGAGGTCAACGAGGGTGCAACAACCAGGATCGGGTCGGGCTTAAGCGCTCATGGGAATCCGCTCGCGTTTCGACGATCTCGAGAAGTAATCCTCTAAATTGGAAAGCTTTTTAACGCGTGTTTTTTCAGCGCGGGAAGAAAGAGGGGGAGTGGAAGCACCGCGGAAAGGATAGGAGCGGACCGGTGGCGTTCCAACGCGAAACGAAGGCATTATAAAGCCATTAGCCGATGGTCGGGTTCGCTTTGGTCGCGACGTTGCAGCTCGCTCGCTCGCACGCGCGCGAACGCTCTTTATTTGAATACACAAAACATTAACGGCTCGGCTCGGCTCGGCTCGGCTCGGTCGCTCACCCCCTATCCTGGGCGACGAGTTTCCTTCCTGTTCGCGTCGACGAGATCGCCGGCTAATTTTTACCAGACCGTTTTCCCTGGCTCTCGCTCATCCATCTTGTTGCTCCGGTTCTCGTTCACTCGTGCACGGTGGCTTCGCGGTCCGCGACGCTTCGCTCCTAATAACAGCTTGCTCGAGCAGAGCGCGGTCGAGTTCGCCGCGTCCGTTAAATCGCTAATTACCCCCGGTAGACGCTGTGGAAACGAAACGAAACGAAACGAAACGGAGAAGAATCGAGAGCCGCTCCGTCTTTTTCTTCTTTACCCTTTCTTGTCCTCGTTTCGTTCGATTCTTCGCTTTGGGCGTTCGGCCGGTGACGGCGAAACGTTTACTTCCTGGCCGATCCTCGGACACTTTATTCCGCGTCGAAACAAATCCGGGAACGGAACCGATATGCGCACGCGCGATAACCGGCTCTCGCCTAATTTGCCCGGTAATGTCCCGTCGGGAATTAACGAACAGGCCGAGCCGGGGGAGAGGCGCAGCCGGTAGCAGCTAGCCGACATTAATTATGTCCGCTGCCACAGGTGCCAACAACTCGATTATCGGATCTCGATCGGATTCCGATCGCTCGTTTAGATTGCGCCGCCTACCGCGTTCCGTTCTCCTTCGCCGTCTCTTCTTTCGCGCTTTTCCACGCTGCACCTTTTTCTCTCGCGTCTCGTTCTCGAGATCCAGCAAGAACGGACACGGAACGACGCGGGAAAATTTCGTTTCCGCGTAATAATCGTCGCGGTCCGTCGTTTGGCGCCGTCGCCGTCGACGGGGGTGGCGGCTATCGCGGTAGGGATAGAAAAAAAAAAGGGCTTGCCGCGAAATAAAATGGCGGTGGCGAGGATGGCACCGGTATCGATTGGCTCTCGAAACGCGGCGGCAGCGTAGGTGCGAACCACAGGGCATCGTTTCGCGTGGGTGGCTCCGCGACCCGCCGAATCCCCGCTCGCCTATCCTCCTCGCTAAAGCGCCTATTAATTGATTGAATTAATTTGCCGATGCGTTCGCAACGAGCGTGCCGGGGATACCCGGTCCAGCCGCGCGAATTTCCGTCGTAACTCGGTCGCGTCTCTCGTCGCCCGCCCCAAAACCTTCGCCACGAAATTCGATAACGATACGTCCGCTGTTCCCAGCGATTTTTTTCGTTCCACCGCCTATGCTACCCGGACAACGAGATCAGCGTCGCGCGTTAGGTCGATCGACCGAACGGCGCCATCGAGAGGATCGCGAACGACGTGGAAAGCGAGAAAGGAAGCGGATCGAGTTTCGTCGTGGTAGGACTCGGTTTCCTCTTCGTTTCGGGGCTCCTCGAATCGGACGCGACTCCGACCGGGTCGCTCGCGTATTCGCGTCCGAGTTCGTTTATTCGATCGGAGGTGCGGGATCGCAAAGAATGGCTAATAAAAAAAACTGATCGACCCTACTGCACATACTGCCCCACCGATACTCTCACGGTAGACCACATCCTACACCAATGCGGAAGAACCGAACTTCAAAGACAGTAGTAGAATCATTCCACGACGAATAAGGGAATTAATATTTATAAATGAAATTATGATTAAAAGATGTGTCATTGGCCAAGAACGGTTACTGATATACTCTTCCAAGTAAAAACAGGGTCATTTAGTCGTGTACCGGGTCTTGGTATGAAACAGGAGGTACACCGCGTCGTTTTCCAGCGTATCGTGACGTAAATCCGATCGAGCCGGTGCGTCTCGATCGTCGAGACCGTTGACCGGGCTAACACGAGGCAACGTTTAACGAGGGGATTACGCTGAAAAGCGAACGCGAACGATCGATTTCGAAACGTCTCCCGGTGTGAAATCGTCTTTTGAGTACGTTCAATGAAGAGCCGGCTCGTCGATCAAAGAGCGACGTCTCCGAGCGGATTTCGACCGGGCCCGTTGACACTTCGGAAAACGCTTCGCGAACAAAGTCGAACGCTCGTCGTAGCACGAGACAGAAAGGACGCGGAGTCGATGGACGCGGATTGTCCGTGGTAAAAGTTGTCCAAATATTTGGAATCGAGTGGAATTCGGGTGACACGAAGGAAAACGCGCGACGAGTCCGTGACGAAACGCTCGACTGCAGGTGGCCTACAGATGCCAGGGGATTACGGGGTTTATCCCCCAGCGGGATATCGATCCTATTGTAGTCTGGCTACGAAGCGAACGAGTGGAGCAGACCGGAGTACAAATCCACTTCCCGCTACGTCTTCTGTCTCGCACGATCCACCGACGACCCGGGACGAAGATACTCGTCCGGATTTTCCGTAATTTCTAGCGTAATTCGCGACGACTCCGCTCGTCGACGTTTCGCGCGTTCTGTCGTCGTCGAAACGGCGGGACGCCCCTCGGCAGACAGCGAGAAGGTCGGCGTAAATGGAAGATTGATTTTAATGGAAAAAACGAGAGAGGGTCCCGTTCGCGTTCGCTGTCTAATTCGAACAAGTGGCAACGTAACAGGCAAATAAAGTTGGATGTAACTTTATTAGCGGTAGGCGGCGTACGGCGAGTCGCGAAGGGGAGAAGTCGGTCGGCGTTTCTTTCGGGAAATAAGCTGTCACGTATCGTTGGTAAACGCGAGGGGAGCTCGCCCCGTGCACAGGGGGAATAACGGATTAGACCTCGGTTATTCCTCGAATCGAAATATTATTCCGTGTCCCGCGGTTACCGTCGACTCTGTCTTATTCCTTGTTTCGGAAGCTAATTTATTCGCGGGGCGCGTCGTAAAAGTGTCCCGATAAGACGCGAACGCCGTACGAACGAGGACGCGTCCACCCGTAATTATCCGCTCGTAAATCCGAAAAAAAAGAAAAACTTAATTGAATTAAGCCGGGCAGAGCTCGGGGGGCCGTTTTTCGTCCGGATGTCGATCGATCCTCGATCGCGGCGGAGAAAGCGAGAGAACGGTGCGAGATATTCGAGAATTTCCGTTCGTTACAGCTGGAAAGGCGCAAACTATATCAGGAAACGGTGCAATTGTCTTGTCGCGAGGAGACGAGCCGTTTGCCCGAGGTGCGCGAGCCTCGACACGCAACTAACAGGAACCCGATAATTCACGGGCCCACGAACGTGTTCGCTCGGCTCGAGACGGCGAGTTTCGGATCCTCTCGAAAGCCCGTCCTCTTTCCGGCGTCGGGCCGGAAAATCGAAACTTTTCCGCCGCGATGGACCCTCGCCGAATCGACTCGCGAACGTTAATTAAGCGTCGTGGCCCGAACGGAATGCTGCACGGTGCGGTGTAACGAACAGCGGCAACAAAGTCGCGCGTTGTTCCGGAGGTTGCCACGTAAATTACGGTTAAACGTAGGAGGCGCTTCGTCTCGGCTCACTGCCGGCAATTAACTCGAAAGACCGCGCGCCGGTTCGTTCCTCCGTCTACGACGAAGACACCGCCGGGCGTTTCCTCTTTCCCTCTTTCTCGGTTTAATCGGTTGGCCCGTCGCGAGCGGTCTAATCGGCCCGCTCGATGCGACGATAAAACGCGAGAAGCGTCGGTGGGACGTGTACGCGGCTCCGCATCACCGATCGGATGCACGTAATCGTGTCCGTTGTTCCGCTATCGAGCCGAATCAACGCGCATCACGCAACGTTAATTTGTCTTCGATTGCCCCGCCGTGCCGTGCTTCGTGGCGTGGGAGACCTCTCTCTTGTCCTTTTTCCTCCTTTCTGCCTTCTCCTCGCGCGACCGCGCGTCCTCCCCGTTCAAGGGGATCGACGTCTCACCGATTTCAGCCTCGGGCCACCGACGACCGTTCGTTTCGCCGTCTCCTCTCGAACGATTCGTTGTTTTCTTTTCTTCTTTCGTCGACGTTTAACGCGATTTTCCTTCCCGCAGCGAAACTTCGATGTCTCGATATTCTATGTAGAAGGAAATTCGCGCGATACGTATCGGTCGAGAGCCCCGACTCGCGGAATATCGCGGGTCATCATCGCTGGGCGGCACCGCGAGGATACAAGCTCGTAAATAACGTTCGTTTCAATGTTAATCTGTTGCTCGAATCGGATCTAATAAGCACGGAGGCGACCGGCGGCGCGGCATAGACACCTCTCGCTAATCGGGCCGACCCGCGACGGGGATAAACGAGGAATCGAAAAACGGACCGAGGCGAAGAGACGAGCGAGACGAAGCGAGAGACGGAGAGAAAGAGAAGGTACGAAGGTGGAGGCGAATCGAGGGAGAAGAAGACGGGCCTCTCGGCATTGTTCGCGGCCGCTCGCTCGTGACTCGTGACTCTTGCGACCCGGATGACCCCTAGCCTCAATTACCTCGGACACATCCGCCCGTCTGCCCTCTCGCGCGCCTCCCTTCGACTCTCTTCTTCGACATCCGTCCGAGTTTCGTTTCTTCGTACCACCTATTTGCCCGTTTCTCCGCGTCCTCTCGATCCCGCGGCTCCGACGATGCCGCAGAATTTCCGTTTCATCGCGGATCGATCCTCTCGACGTGTAAAACGCGCGGTTCCTCGCGAATTTACCCGCTCGCGACTCGTTCGGGTCCCTGAAACTTTGCGCCCGGTAAGTCATCGCTGTGCCGATATTTGTAAGTGGAAAATTATCGAGGATCTTTAAGTTAATGGATAAAGAATCGCTCGATCGCCTGCAGAAAAGAAACGTTTAATAGAGCAATTTCGAATAGGTATTTTTTTAGCCAAATCTGTAGCGTTGCACGTACGATGTATAAACATAATGAAATAGCCGATAGTTGGAATTAATATTAGGGACATAATAATTTCAAAAGAATTCGAAAAACTTTTCAACCAAGAGGTTTTAGAGTCGCTATCCGTTGCCGGTAAAAATATCTTGGAGCGCAATGGGTTAATATGGGCGAAGTACAAGAAGCGCGCACAACTTGCTAACTGCAAGTTCGGAAGAAATATTATATTTATAGTGTGGCCCAACGGTCTACGTTACGCGATGCAAATTGCGACGAAAAATTACAGATTCAAAATGCACCTAGGACCGATAAAAGTATCGACTACGAGTTGCTTGTCGCGTTAACTCCTTGAGGAGCCTGACTCTTGTCGCGTTCACGGCTCAAACGTAACGAATCTTGCTAAAATTTCGAGCACTCTTCGACTCGAAGTTTGACGTCCGAATATAAAATAGTTGCAACGTCTTAATTTCCTTCGTTCGTTTTAATATCATAACCACTGTTTGGAATCGTTCGAGCACGCTGACGCGTCCCGCGCAGATGACAGGTCGTTCCGGAGCACACCGTTCGGGAAATCGGCAATTAATCGCTCGCGAGCGTACGTTTTACCCACCAACGTTTTGCGCGAATTCGTTATGCGTAATTCCGAGAAGTCGGCCGTTATCGAACTGCTTAAAATACGCGAACAGCTACGAACAGTTAGATACACTTGACAAACAAACTTTAGGATAAGATGTTAATGTCGTAGTAGCGAATAGTTATGTGAAACGCGCTTGTCGAATAAATGGTGACGCAAGGGGTTAAGGGACCGAAGGGTGGTCGATCGGTGTTCGTCGATCCCGAGGTCGTCGAGAAGACACCGAGTCGAGGACGCTAAACGACAGTTTAGTCGAGCGGATCTCGGGTTAGGTCGAGCGAGCCGAGAGGCTCGAACGTCTCGATAATTAGTCGAGTTATCGGTCTACCTGACGCTATCCCGGTTCCATCTACAAGCGTTCGGAATCCCAATAGTTGGTAGCGGCGTGTCGTCGTAAAGAGCTTGTCGCACGCCCTCCGTGACACGAGCGTGGCCACGCGTGTCCGCCGCGGCGCGCCGGTAACTTTATCGCCTCGGATAAGGATCTGAAAGAGGTCGGCAAACGAACGGGGAGACCGCGTTTCCCTTCGATTCCTGCGCATCGCGACGTTCCGCTCGATCTCTCCGCTCGTTTCGGCGATTTTCGCGTCGAGCCTCGATCGGCCTCGCGTCAACGGTCGATCGTTTCTTCGATAGACGTTCGCGGGGTTAGCTATCGCGTGCAGCATCGTTCGAGATCGAACGGAGGAGAGAGCGCGGATTAACGAGGGAAACTGTAATCCTCTCGAAAGATCCCGAGCGATCTCTCGGCGTGGCACGATCCGCCCACCGAGCGCAACGAGGATCGACGCGTCCAGTCGGAGAAACTCTCGGGGTTAGAGTAACGAGAGTCCATGGAATCTCGGGGTTAAAGGGCAAAGCCGCTCGATATCCGAGATCGCCGAGATACGCGCGTGCCGGCACTACCTTCGAGTAGGGTGGGGGGGGGACATCCGCAACGACTCTCTCGCGAGTGCACGCTCGAACGTTACCCGACTACTCGAAGCGAATCCGCTCGAAAGACGCGCGAAGCCGAACGCGACGTTATGAAGACGTCGAAAAAGGGGCCGGGAACGGCAGTAAATTCGTGAGTCGCGAAAATGATCGTTAATTTGCGAGGTGGAAACGCGCGCTAACGACCAGGACACGAGGCTCGTTCCGGAACTCCGGTCGCGTCGCGTCGCGTCGCGTCGCGTCGGTTCTCTCTCTAGGAAAGTTTTGACCGGGACGCCTAATTCGTGTCTGTTCCTGCGGAATCGTCGACTCGCGAATCACCGTCCTAAGCGGAGTATAATTGAGGTCGTTAAGGGGTAGCAGGTTGCGTCGTTTCGTCTCGCGAGAACGACCCGCCCTGCGACTCGTCGAGTTTCATGGAAAGTCGGTCGTTCGCGTCGTCGAGGATACGATCGCGAGATCGTGGAAACAGCGATGCCGCGATCGAATCGGGACAGGTGGTCGAGCGTTCGGCAACGCGCCCCCGGCGATTCGAAAGCCGCGCGAATTACAGGCTTCCTCGTAGGCGAGATTACTCTCGAGAAAGAGGAGAAACGAGTTCGATCGTCAACCTTCGAGATCGATGCGCCGCCGGTTCGCGATCTCTCTCGAGCGAATGATCGGATTCGTGTCGGGAATCGGCGCGATCGAAAGAAACGGGGCGGCGAGGAACGCCGAGCGTCGCGGTCGCGTGGCAGGATGCGGCGTTACCATAGCGACGGGTGAGAGCACCGCCACCCCGAGCGGAGACAGGTCCGTGAGACGCGCGACGGAAAGAAGAAGGGTGCCGAGGGATAAAAGCGTGCACGCTCGAGAGATAAATGTAACGCAACGTAACGTAACGCGATGTAACGCGACGTAACGAGGGAGGAGGCGTAGCTGGGATGTTGGCAAGTGGCGTTCCATTGTGCCGCGACCAACCGACTCGGCCCAAACAATTTGTCGGCGCGTGCAAGACGAGCAGCACCCTCGTGTCATCCCGCCTAGGCGAACGATCTCTTTCACGGGGTTGTTTGCGGACCCTGTGGGCGTGTACGTGTCATCGTACATGCGCGTCTCCGCTCTTTTATCTCTCGTTGTTCGCCGCGTACGCACCGAGGGGAACTTTTGCCCTCGGGCGCCAACCTGCTTGCCTTTCCTTCCGCGCGATATTTCGCGACGAATCGCCAACTCGGTTTTAATTGGCAAAACTTATCGCGAACGAGCCCGTGGGAAACGACCGAACCTTGTACTTTATGGCCCCGCGCTCGATACTCGGGAGTCTCGAAAACGTTTTCGCGTCCGTCGGAAAGACTTAATTCGCGGGCAAATTCGATCCGCAGGGTCGACGCGTCGATTCGCGCCGCGACCGGATCGAGTCGAACGAACGAGAGGAAGAGGCGGGCGAAAAAGAGAATAAAGAGCGAAGGGAAAGGAAATGGCCTCGAGACAAAACGATTGCAACGCAATTAGCTTGATTGGAGGCATCGACGCGGCACCATATCGAAACGTTAATTAGCACCTAACGATTTCGCGTGTGTACGGTGACGCAAGGTGTTCCTCGATTCAGCGCGATTACAGGGGCTGCCGCGGACCGTGGATGACTGTGCAACGCGCTCGTTATACGCGCGACCATGACTCCGCTGTTTGGGCGGCCCAACACTTCGCTCCGCTCCGCTCCGTTCTGCTCGCCGCTCCGGCCACGCGTAATACGAGTTGTTTATGCGTCCCGAATGATTTCAGGCAATATCAACGGGAGAACATCGGTCGCGCCTCGAATCGGACTATACTTAGCCGTCGGTGATTTCGCTCGGCACGGCGGAGGCGGAGACGGTTCGAGATCTCACGAGGATTTTTCCGAAAAATCGACCGACGATGGGGCGTCGAGAACGAGACCTCCGACAATTAGACGGGCGAATCGTGTAAACGACTGGAAGCGGCGGCTCTGCCGAGGAGTCGCGGACCGCCTCTGAGAAACAACGCAAAACTCGAGAAAGAGGAAAGAATAGGTGCGCGTACGGTCCTAAGTAAGTAAGTAAGTAAGTAAGTAAGTAAGTAAGTAAGTAAGTATGTACGATACGGACGACGTGGGGATAGAGCGAAAGAACCGACAGATGGCTCCCACGCCGAACGAACCGACTCGACGCAGCACCTTGATTTGTGGTCGAGCATTTTTCAAGCCATTTGGCTCGACCGCCTATAATTTCCGTCGGTGGCCGCTCTCGCTGCTTCGGCCCTCGCGTGTTTTCCTGCCTTCTGTTTATTTTCTTAACGGCCGAAATAATAAGCTCGAGCGAGCCTCGCTGCGCCACCCGAGTAAAACGGCCTGCCTACCTCTTCGCGCGTATCACGCGCTCCTTCGTTTTGTCGCCGACTTCGAATCGTCGGGATTCGTCGCGGAAATTCGATCGCGACAGCTGCGCCGCGACACGCGACGAAAACGGCCACTCTGCGAAATTGTTTCGAAGCCGACGACGAGCGGTCTATCGAGTCGCGTGCCGTTTTCGTCGTCCGCGTTTCCCCAGCCTCTCCCGTTCTATCGCGAAACGAGCCAGACTAATCGACTCGATCGAGACGTTTTCCGAGGGAGCGATCTCGAATCGGCGGAGTCAAGTGTCGTCCGACACCCTCCGTGTTCGCTCTACCCCCCCCATCACGCGACACGTGTCGCAGCTCGGATCGGTTGGCGCATCCACTGGAAACGGACAAATTGCGATCGATCCGCGTTTCCGTGGCATTTTCCCTGATTAGCCGCGAGCCGCTGCCCGTCCTCGAGGAACCCGAGCGAGAATTATTCGCGGGTAAATCCGGGACGAGCGGGCCGTCGTTTGACCACCGGTTACGCCTTAAATAATTCATCGAGTCGAGAGCAAGCTCGTTGCGAGCAGGGAAAGACGGCGCTCTCGAGATCGTAAACATCGATACAACGTATCCGGCCGGCGATTCAATTTGCGGAAGGGACGCGAAACCGCAGAGTCACGTAATTCGTATCGGATCGAAGTGGCTCCGTGTAACCGTTGTCCGTCGCGTTCCGTTCGCCGCTCGCGGAAAGTCGGCTGGACGTCGAGAATCCCGCGTGGGATTACGACGCGGCAATATCTTGGAAAGCGCGTTCGATCGCCGCGATCGCTGCCGAACGACGTCGTTGCCAATAAAAACGGCGTGATCCGGGTCGGGACAAGATCGGTCGAGACGCGCGTGCCGCTTCAAAACGCGCCTCGTCCGCCGATATTTATTAGCCACGCTTCGAGCGACGGGGATGACGCGAGGGTGGCGCGAGCGAATTTAACGGGGGACGAGGTTAACCGGTTTCAGAGATTAGGACAAGTGTCGCGAATCGATAGGGGGTGACGGGGCACCGTCGGCCCTCGAGGTCGTACGCGATCGGGACAACGATATATCTTGATTCGGTGACCCTTCGCATGGGTATCGGGTTCCACAGAAATCGGGAAATTCGTCCGGGATCGAGGAGCATGCGGCGCGGTAATCCAAAGCCATGGGAACAGCGCGACGTCCGCCCCTTTTCGCCATCGTTTCTACGCAGTTTCCTCGGTGGTCGCGTAACGCCGTTAATCGGCCGAAATGAGCTCGCATCTGTAGCGCGTTGCGCTCGTTAACGTGCCGGCACGGAGACGTTTCGTCTCGCAGCGATTGCAGATCGGTTTTCGTGGGAACCCCGTCCGCCCTCTCCGAGCGAATAACCGTCCTCCACGAAACGGCGATTCCGCACGGTACGCCGACGATTCGAGAGTCCTCGTTTCACGGTTCGAGCAGGAAACGCGGAAAAACTGTGGCCGGCTGCTCGAGGCTCGTACGAAGGGACAACCCCCGACCGGACATCGAGGAAAGTCGGACCACACGCAGCCACTGACACGCCTCGACGGCCACGAAGAAGCCAGGGACCGTTTAACAACCCTTAGCGGTGATTTACTGGCAGCAACGAAACTCTCGTCGTATCCGTGTAGCGAGTTACGAGCGTTTGTCGTCGTACGTGGAACCAGGGCCTCGAGTCGTTCACGGAAATCGAGAAACGGATCGAAGGGGTGGGACACCACCGGAGATTCTCGATTCTCGGCCGGTCTCTCGGTTCGTCTCGATCCGACACGCGGCGGCCGGCTCCGACAGGCATCGCCGACAAAGCCGAAGATTTCCCGGCTAATTACTAGGAGACTAATTGAATGCCGTTCCTCGCACGCTCGCTCGGCCACCTCGTTTCGTCCTTCTTGTTCTTCTCGTTGTTCTCTCGGCCCCCGAGTCCGCGGCCGCGTTCCGTAGCGCGCGCGTTCCCGCCTCTTCGATCTCGCTCCTTCTCGGCCACCTTCTCGCCACCGTTTCCGTCTCGCGATGCGCGATGCGCACCCTCTCTCGACGATCGCCGCCTCGACCGTCTTCCTTTATCTCGTCTGCCGTTCGCCTCCTTCTTTCCTTCTCTGCGCTCGTCCGGCCTCATTCATATTCATGCGCCGGTAATAGTCTGCCGCTTGGCCGCCGGCGAACATTACTACACTTCTTGCGCGCGTTCTCGCCACCGTCCGTCCTCTTTCGCTCTGCAACGACCGCCGATTTTTCTCCGCGTTCCTCGTCGTCGATCGCGAAACTTCGACGATCGTTCTCGATTTCGCGAGACGAACGGTAAGAGCGCGTGTCGAGAAAAGCGGCTGGTCGCGCCGAGGGAATCCTTGCCGGTGGTCGACACGCCCCGAAGCGCAAACACCGTTGCCGCGCGAAAGGTAGACGTTGTCCTTGGCTGCTACGTCGTCGTCGTCGTCGTCGTCGTCGTCATCGTGCCGGTAACGCGGCGTGAAGTTATCCATGAAAAGACCATTTTCGGGATGTAAACTCTCAAATAGAGATCCTGCTTGCAGGGCGACAACAACGAGACGCCCCCCGTCACAGGGTTGTCCCGGCTATTTACGTCGAGTTAACGGTTCGTTACTGAATAGAGGACCTATGCTTTATCCGACGATGAAAAGATGTTTGGCCTCGACACGGTGAAATCGTGCGGGTACGACGAGCAGGGGCGTCCTCGTCCCGTGAAAATTTAGGCACCGTCACGTCTCTTCACCCTTGCGCCGTTCCATTGTCGATTCCGGAAGCCCGAAACGAGGAAACTCTCCTCCCTTCCGATCGATCTCGATCACGCCGACCGAGGATCTCCGTATACGCGGTTCGAGAGATCCCCGGATCGAGAGATCGGGGCGAAAAATCGTGATACGGGGCGATGGAACGAGCACGACGCACCTGAGTCGGTCGCGAAGGATACCCAGGGGGTCGATGGGGCGCCCAGGGGTGCGTGTCGAATCGAGGGGTGGTTTTTGTCACGCTGACCGCAGCCAAGAGTCAACATTCGACACAGCGGGCGTTGTCCCAACGATCCCAACCGGTCCCGAGGATCCCCGAGGATCTCGACAATGGCCAGCTTCCTCTTCGTGTATGCTTTCCCGTCGACGTTCGCTTTAACGCGCGTTCCGTGAACGACGTTTCGAAAAACGGAGATGGGCGGTCCAAATATTATTCCGCCGGAAAGCGATTTATCGCGATTTTCGACGAACGAGGGGAAGAGGGAGCGACAGTCAGCGACGAACTACGACGCGATATCTTACTCGAAAAGAGACATTAACGCGGCGTTTAACGAGAGAACGCGCTCGTTCGTCGGTCGTGGCGGAGGAATCATCCGGAACGGAAGCCAGTTGGCGAACGCGCGCGAAAAGGAAGAAAAAGCAAAGCGTATTTAGGCGGTTAATCCGTTTCGGTGTTCGGTCCGGAAGGGTGATCTTCTTTATGGGATTTCGTCGGTAATCTCGGCCGGATCGAAGACGCCGCCGCGCAACCAACCTGCATCTTTATCGGATCCGGGAGATTGCGCAACGCAATTTAGATCGATGATTTAGATCGATGCCGGCACCGATCGATATCTCGCCATCGGACGATTTTCTCCGCGCTACGTGGCTCCTCTTCCGTCGACCGGTGAGAAAGATGTCGAGAGATATCGCCACGCGAAATTTCCTCCTTCCTCCGTTTTCCTTCCACGTTCTTATCCCTTTCGCGACCGCGATTCTCCAAGATTCTCGCGCGAAATCCTAACGATTTAACGAACTTTTCGACTTCGACGTCGACGAGGTCGCGTTTTTATAGATATGCTAACACTTTCCTCTCCTCGATTTCTTTTATCCGCAACTCCTTTAATTAATTTATTAAATAGATCAAGAAACAGGTTTTCGCTGACACGTATTGTAATAAAGCAGCGCGCTTTTTGTTCCTCTCCATTTCTTTTACCCACGACTCTTTAATTGATTCACAAAATGGATCAAGAAACGGGTTTTCACTGAAATATACTGCAATAATACAGCAGGCGTTATTATCGATATCGTTGACTCTTTGCGCTCCTCGATTTCTTTTACCTACAACTCCTTTATTAATTTAGAGAACGGATGAAGAAACGGGTTTCCGATAAAAGGTATCGCATGTAATGCAACGCGCGTAATATATTTTTAATTTGTCGTAAGCGGAGATAAATGCGACCTCGAACCACGAACGACATAGGACCGAAAAGGGTTAATGTTGTAGCAATTATGTTATGTTCGTGCTTGCCGAAGAAATTGTAGGAGAAGGGGTTAAGGGCGATTCTTTGAGAGATAAAACGACAAAGTGGCACAAAACTCGATAGACTCGTCAAATAGTTAGTCGTTTGTCGTCGATAGTCGTTTGTCCGATAGGTAAACTCGTTGGAAAGAAGTCGATGCGGCGGCGTCCGTTCTAGTTCCCATAAAGGCGAAGAGAACGAAGAAGAAGCGTGTACGAGGTCGCAGGGTCGCGGAACGTTGATCGTAACAGGTAGAGAAGATATCGTGACTCGACGACGATGGCTGCTGGTGGGGATGGATTAGGTCAGAGTGACTGTAAATAAGGGCTCGAAGCGGATAAAAAGGAGAATTTATGGTGAAAATATTTGTGCCCATTCCCATGCTAGGTAAACCATCTCGTAGGCGAGGGTGGCCCATTGACGGTTTTGTTGAAAGTTTCTTCCATAAATCCCGTTCGCATTGTCGGACTTTCAAGAGGAAACCCGCAATGCTATTGTGACACGCCTTACGGACTGCTGTAAATAATAACCGCCCCCTCGTCCCCGTCGTTCTCGCCTTCTTTCACGATCTCTCCGGGTCCATTGCGACCTCTTTCTAACCGAACCAGCTTCTCCTTCGCCCTTTTTCTCTTCTTTTCCTTCTTTTTTTCCGGCTGACTTCTTCTAGAACTTGTCGCGTTTTTTCTCGCTTTTTTCGCTCGCGCGAGTCCCCGGTTATTTCGCGCGCCAGGAGAAGGCCACCGGCTCACGATCGTCGCGCGATTTCGCGAATTTTATCGGCGTCGCGCGAAAATAGATCGAAAAGAGATGAGCGTCTCCGTTCGGTCGATGATTTCAAAGTGAATTTATGGTCGTCCCGTCGGCGAGATGACGCGAGCCGTATCGGCCGATGATTCTTCCGCGATCAGTTTGTAATTGATCGCGCGGCGAGATCGGTTTTATAGCGCAACGGACCCCGTAGGTACCTATCTAGCCGTCGATGATCTCGAGTAGAGCGAGCGAACGATCGTAAAGTTGACGGTAATATTGTGGTAATAAAATCTTGTCGAAACGTCGTGAAATCCGTTTAACGCCCACGCCGGTAATCGAACGTTTTCACGTTTCTATCGAGGCTCGCGCGAGGAAGCGGAAACGCGAACGACTCGGTTTGCCGCGCGATCGATCGGCCGGCGTTCTCGCGACGCGGCAGTCGCAAAACCCTCGCTCGACGAAAACTATCGTCGGCCGTTGAAACGATCTTATAATTAGCCAGCGAGGGCCGGGTGACGAGTGGGTTCCGTGCCGAGCGATATTAACTTTTACCGCGGCGAACCTTCGAAAGCAGATCGAAAGATTACACGGCGACGATTAATTACGGCCGCGTCGCGAGACCTCGCTGCGTTTTCATTCTGCTTTGATACGCGTTTTTAAACCTCTGATAAACGTCGGGAGCCACGCGTTAACAATGTCGGAGAACGCGCCAACGAGAGGAAGAGAAAAAGGACGTCCAGCCACCCACGAAGAGTTCGTGGTCCTCTTTCTTCGATTCCTCGACACGAACAACTCCGAACGCTTTCTTTTCGAGTCTACAGAATGAAATGCAAGCGATTTTTTTATATCGTATCGGAATCGAGCCCAGAGACATTGTGGTTAAATTGCCAGAAACAATTTCCGCGTGTTTCGAACGCGTCTTTGTATTGGTTATCGCTCTTTGTTGCAAGATTCAACGATGTTCCAAGCGGAACCGAGAAGACAGCTCGAAAGAGGAGCGTTACCGTGACACTCTTCCTACTCGTTGGATACGTCGTTCAACCACTCGACAGTTCGTTCGATGGATGCGCGAATACGTAATACGTAATCGTTCGACACGAGAAGTACCGACATTAAATGCGTAATTACTTTAAAATTCGGAATAAAGTACAAGAATAAATAAATAAATACTACTCCTCCCCTAACATATACAACCATTCATTACCTCGATAAGATATGACAGATATTTTGACAAAGAGGCGGCACAAAATTTTGTGATATAAAATGCCAAACCCGAAACTGGCCATTTTGACCGGTTGGTAGTTCCAGTATTAACGATCGTAGAATACGGTAAAATTTTAACGCTTTGACTGCCACGTTACCCATACATGGGTGACACTCAAATTTGTACAAAGATATAACAGCTATATTATTCGTTCACTTTCCTGACTGAAGATATCGGCATTAATTTGGAAGCGTGGAAAATAATTATAACAGAGTATCGTGAGAATATTTTGTAAGATTTGTTGAAAACGTAAGTACTATCCAATGCAATTTTCAATCGCTTCCGGGTGGCAGCGAACGCGTTAAGGTAATTTTCGTGTTCGCGTTGGATAAGCACAATGGCGATAGAGAAAGTAAGGGGTTGCGGATTGAAGACGCTCGTGAAGGGGTTAACGAGAAAGAAGGAGCAAATAGGAGGCAAATATCGAGGGTGGTAAGTAGGGTTGTCGGCGGTGGCGAGTACGCGAGCTGGTTCCTTGGGAAGAGCGTCGACTCAGCCTCGATCCGGACGGTCCCGCGTCTCGCTACTTACTGATATTTATTGCGGCCAGAAACGTGTACGGGCTGCCATAAATCTCCGCATTCACACAGAGTTCCTAATTTACATATTCTCCGACGACTCTCTCCCTTTCTCTGTCTCCGTCCGTCTCGTTCTCCGCGCGCCACGAACGCCCCTTTTCTTTTTCTTCCGGTTGTTGGTTCGCGCTCCGCGAATGTCGGTTGTTGCCGCTCCGCTCCGCTCCATGCAGCTCCAAGCAGCTCCAGGCCGCGCGTTAACCCTCGGAATTTCCTCCCCCGCCTCTGCCGCAGCTGCTCGATCGGCTACCGACCGCGCGCGACCGCTTCTGCCTCGAATTTTTTTCCTCCAAAACGAGCGCCCCGACGCCCGCTGTTGCCCCAAATCGACCCTCGAAGCTCCTTCGATGGCTTTCCGATTCCGAGTTTCGACGACCCGGGGGCTCCACGATTATCGCTACGAGACTAATACGCGACGACATCCGGTTCGGAAGATCGTTTCCGCGGCAACAGCGATCGTTAACCCCTTGTCCTACGATTTATTCAGAAATGCGTCGAATCCGACGATCTATTAATTACTACAACATCAAGGTGACTAAAGAAAATTCGAATGTCTGTTTTGCGTTTACTGATTCCCGAAAAATGTTTTATACATACATACAAACGAGGTTTACCATATTTGCACCGAGTATACGTGACGAGAGTAGGTATTTCGTTATTGTAACGCAAGGGGATAAGAAGCTGCGATGAAATGACAAATTGTGTCATTTGAAATAGGAAATTTGTAAAACGGTCATTTTTTGGTACTCTCTTATTATTAAATTCAACATGCAACTGTATTAAAAATATAAAGTCATTATAACGGAAACGGTTAATCCCTTGCGATACGATTTATTCGGCAGGCTTATCAGACATAACCAACTATTTATTGTTACAACATTAAAGCGACTAAAGAAAGTTTGAATTTCATGATTAAATTACAAAATATGTATTAATTTTGGCTACATGATCGTCATTTTTATACGGGTAAATTTATATGCAACTTGCATTCAATTTTTAATGTACGCGACAACCCCGTCCACGACATCATTAACACTTCGATTGCCACACCGAAGAAATTGAAAATAGCGTTAGGTAATATTTTGATTTTCAACAAATCTTACTAAATACTTTCGTAACATTTTATTATTTGACGTACTTCCAAGTAACTAACGCGAGTATTTTCGGTCACGAAAGCGAACAAATTTTGAATAATAAAGCCATCGAATCTGTTTAGAAATTTAAGTGTCGCTCGTATTCGGTCGACACGACAGTCAAAGAAGAAGAAATTACGAGAAACGAACGAAAGTTTCGAGGTAGAATCACGAACGGACGCATCTGTCGCCGGACTCCATTAAAAGTCCTTTCCTCGAGCCGATTCTCGACCGTTCGAATTCGTGCACCCGTGACTCGTTCATTATTCATTCGTCCAATCCATCACGCGAAAGCTGGCGCGGAGCGTAGCCAAGGCGTGCCGAATTTCGATCCGGGACGGCGCTGAATCGATCGCGATTCGACGTCGAAGGACATCTTTCGGGTGGACGGCGCTACCGTTTCCGTCGAGAAACCGATCTCGGGGGAAGAAGCGATCGGGAGACGCGTTCGAAGATTCGCGAGCGGTCGCGATACGGAGAGAACGGAGGCGGCGCGGCGATGCCGGTGGTGATGGCAGTGGCGGGTGGAGCGTCTTCTCGAGAGCCTCGTAAAATGGAAATCAATTACATCTACGTTTAACCACTTAAACTGGTTTCGCCACGGTCCTAAAGCCCGTTTACTCGTTGCGTGGGGATGAGCAACGCGTATATAGTCGATACTACGCGTCTCGGGTCTGTGCGGTTCGAAGAACGAGCCAGGGAAGAAGGGAAGCTTCGGAAGAACAAGGAACAGGATAAACGGCCGCGTTACGGAGCAGCCGGTGAACACCGCTAGAGGCCTTCTCTCCTCTTCTCCTTCCTCGCCGCCCCCCCCCCCCCGCCCCTCTCCTTCCTCTTCTCGTTCGCTTCTATTTCTTCTTTTCGCTTCGCTTCGCTTCTCTTCTCTTCTCTTCTCTTCTCTTCGTCGGTTTGCGGCGAGCCGCAGATCATTCGTATCAACATAATTACAAGCTCGGGAGCCGCCTCTCTGTTTCTCTCACCTCGCTCCACCCATCACGACGTAACACACGATCGCTTTCGCGCCCCGGTGAAACCTTCCTCCTCTCCTTCTGCCGCTATTACTTCGTCTTCTCCCTTTTCTTTTTGTCTTCTTAACCTTAAACGCGTCGATACGAACGCGCGATGCTTTTCGGTGGCGTCGAAACTCGCACTTTCCGTTTCCCGGTTCTCGAACGGCGATCGCGGTAAGGATCGTGGACGGGTGGGCGAAATACGCGGCGTGTCGGGCGCGGCGGGTTCGTTGGAGGGGTCGCGACCACGTTAGTCGTGGAACGAACCGGCCTCAGAGCGGCTGAGTTCAAAAATAATTGCTCGTTGACAGGTCGTGAAACGAATTTATTTAATTTCAGATAGGTATAACAGAATTATACGGCAGTTGGAGGTGCGATAAAGCCTGGCTGGCGTGACGAGCCACTCGACGACGGCGGCTGCGGCGGTGCCTCGGGAAACATCGGAGAACCGGGTTCCCCGGACCGTTCGAACGAAACAGATCTACTGTACTTACCGACCAACCTATGTACCTCCATTCAGCTCCTCAGAACGAATCGTCTTCGTCGCATCGGCCGTTTCGAAAACGCCGTCGATTCGTCGCTCGGCTAAAGAAGATCGGGTGAAGGAACACAATAGACGACGCGTTAATGAAAACTCGTTTATTCGTATCGGTGCTACATCGTGAATAGGTCGACGTTAACGCTACTGATCGCTACCGGTAAAAGATTTTATGTACAAAGTCGGTCGTCTCGATGAAAGACGAGTTCAATACTATCGTGGTATATGTTACAGCTATGCACGAATTTCATTTACCATTGTCGACGCGCGCGCTCTCTCGCAATTTCGTTCGAGCACGGGTCGCCGACGAGTCGGTTCGATCCGTTTCGGTTCGGTTTATTTACAAGTTGCTCGAAACTCGGTAAGCGCGGAAGGATGCGGTTCGAGAACGGCGCGAGTTCTCCGACGGGTCCGAATTCCGAGACGAATGGTCTACGGTTACGTTACGCGGACACAGAGAGTCAACGAGTACGGGACGTTTCCCTAAAGCTAGAGGATCGCGAGAATTCCGAGACGCTTCCGTAACGAATTCTTCGCGGTTCGAGAGGAACGACGCGGTGTATCGATAGAGGAGAAAGAAAAAACGAGGAACGTAATGTACGTTCCCGGAGGAGATTCCGCGACGTCGCACCGGACGTCGGAATTCTTTGGCTGCGCCGCGCGTTCTTCTCGTCCGACGAAGCGGAACGCGACGGTCGGGCGCGGGAACGAAAGGTTAATTAGGGGCGAACAGCCGCGACGGTGTAACGCTAATTGGGGGTGGAAGGGCGAGTCCTGAGCGGCGGAGGCGTGCTGGCGGGTGGAGGATACGGAGCGTACCTGAGGGAAGGGGCGGTTGCCGTGGGGGGCGAGGACCTTCTGGAGATGATGGCGACCGGAGGAGGTTGCCAGGGCCACGGCAGGGTCGCCGGATAAGGGAACGGAGCGGCGGCCGCCGTGGCCGGATACGGGGACGAGGATCCGGTCCTGGTCGCGGAGTGGGCCTGGCCCACGCTACCGTACAGCAGCGCCGTCGACGGCGCGATCCACGGGGATAACGGGTGCGCCGCGTTCTCTTGTTGCGACTGTTGCTGTTGCTGCTGCGACTGCTGGTGATGCTGTTGCTGCTGAGCACCGAGGGCGGCCGCTGCCGCCGCCGCTGCCGCGGCTGCCGCCGCCGGCGACGACATCGCCAAATGTTCGTACAACCTGACCGGCGCCACGCCGCACCTCACCAGTTGTTGCTCCATCAGCTCCATCGGATCTCTGAAACGAATCGATAAACGTTAACTCCAGACTCGACTCGTCGAAAGAGCGACGGTGCGTCCTCGCGAAGCCGGCGACGCTTCGATCGTTTACGATCAGAACACATATACGATCCTCGGAGAGGAAAACGATCGGAACGGAAGGAGGCGCGTCGTAGCTATTAACCGATCGACGTTATCGGCATCGAGCTAGCCCGCCGAGAAGAATGAATCGACGAAATTGTCGCGCGAACGACGGGGTCGAGAAGACAGAGACACGGTCGACGGATTAGTCGCGGGCTTAATTAGGATTAATTATCGGCGATTGTACGCTCGGGACGATCGGTCGTCGCTCATTGGCGGTTCGCTAACGAGCGGATTATTGGTCGATCGCGAATCGATCGCGTCACCTTGGTGGCGTTCGCGTGATATTCGCCGTAATTAATGACCGGTGTCGTTGCGAAGTCGCGGTGGCAGCGTTGCACCGTCATTTCCTACTTTCGTAATTACCGGCCGGCGCGAGCGAGTACCGCGTAAACACCGCGCGATTATCGTCGAGACTATCTCGAGACGATCGAGACTCTGTAGGCGATCGCGAACCAACGCGGTTTTGGCTCCAGTTACGCGTTCTTTCGGTTCCTCCCGCGGTAGCCGAAAAGAGAAGCTCCTCTGTTGTCTCGAAGCCAGACCAGACGATCCCACCCGCGTTGACCCGCGCGAGAAAACGATCTCGATGGGCGAGCCGCAGTTCGGTAGGCTCCGGGAACGTCGAGTGGTCGAAAGAAAACCTGATACCGGCCGCTCGTCGGATGACTCTACCGTGGCCCGCGCGACCATGATACTCCCCTATCGATCATCCGATTCCTCGAAAGTCCGAAAGAAACTTACGGAGATTCTTTTTCGCGCTCGCCGTCCCACGGAATACGCCGAGACGGTCGATTTCGCGACGAAAGCTCTCGCGAGAGAACCAACTCCGAAGCGAAAAAGCGGTCGACCGGGAACGAGAAGAAGGTTGTTGTGAAGAGGCCGAGGGGCGAGGAACGAACGAGAGGAACAATGGGTGTTATCGTAGTCTCGGTTACCACTCGACTACACCGCTTAACGCGTAACGCGACACCGACGAACGCCGGAGAGAACTAGACGAGAGGCGTTTTATGCGAGTCGAGCGGAAACGTGAATTCTGGACCACCGTGACCGCGCGACGAACAAAGAACGAACGCGGAAACGCGGACACGCACCCTCGTTAACGCGCAACACGACCGAGCGAGCGAACGAGCGACGGTATGCCGGCTGTTTCGGAGAGTATCGACGTTACGCGATTTCCGTCTCAACGAGCGTATCTCGATCCTGGGACGCTCCGGGAACAGAACGAGAGAGAAGAAAGAAGGAAGAACGCGCGAAAGGGCGAACAGGCCGAAGAAACGAGTCCCGGTTGAAAAAGGCGAGGGATTAGGGAGGGGGCCCGGGGCTAATCGCCGTCCGCTCGAACGTGCCGGACCACACACCGCCGCCTCTGCGGCCATTCCTCTTCTCGTTCTTTCGAAATATCGCTGTCAAACGGCCAAACTCTATTAGACGTCGAGTACCGTCCTCGATTTCGCTCGATATCGATTAAACGAACGATCTCGCGCGATGACGAACGGAACGGGGATCGATTACCGACCGCGGCTTCGACGATTTCTTACGACCGTTAATTTTCTTCTCGATTACCCCAGTCGCGCGGATCTCAGCTCGGTCACGAGGCCGGACAATGTTTGCGACACGATTATCACCGTCAACCCCTTGCCACGCAATTTATTTTTCTGGTGCGTCAGTCGGAACAAACTATTAGCATTTACGATATTAACGCGAACAAGAAAGTTGAAATGTTGCGCGCATGTTATGTTCAATGATCCCTGATTACATACATTATGATCGAATATGATCTTCGCGTATCAAGTCTATACTTGTTCGAACAACCCCGTCTGACGCGTTTAAAGTCTTTCCATAAGATTTATTTTTTTGATGCGTCAGTTCAACGCGAAGCTAAAACGTTACGTGTTTTATGTTCAACGATCTTTGGGTATAAGCGTATTCAAATTTCAGTAAGATTTATTACGTTTAAACCGTGAGCGCGACGCGAGTCAGACTCCTGAGAGTACGATAACGGGTTGAATCCATATCGAGACATTTGCGCGGAAGTCGACGACGGAGTAGATCGACGCGGCAAAAATCACGAAAATGTTCGAAATCGGGTGTTCTCGTAAACGTCGAACTCGCGGATCGAGGAAAGAAACGTTTAAACGTTGGCTCTCGGAACGAAACAGGTAAAACGTCGGGCAAGAAAAGAAGAGAGGAGAGGAGAGTAACGTAGCGCGTGCTCGTTACACTCGGCGTTACACCTGTGTGTAGTAGGCAAAACGGAAATGACGCGGCACGACGAGTCCAACTTCGTACGCGTTAACTTCGCTCGCAACCCGCGACGCCCCGTAGCTCGGCCGTCCTTGAATTACGATCCTTAATGTTTTCATAAAGCTTCCTTATGTACAGACAATAAAATCCCTAATTACGGTCGTTCGCCGGTACGAGAGAATGGCCCGAGGCGGTCGCCTATTACTATTCCTGCTATGCCAACTCCTCTAATCGTTCCACCGACCAATAAATATCGCTCGTCGATCCGACGAGTCCGCGTTCTTCGCGTAATGCCGCGGTTACGCTCGAAACGTTCCAATTACCGATCACCGACGTTACCCATTAAAATATTAAAGCGTCCGCGACTCGCGCGGCTACGCCCTTCGATCCCGACACGAACTACCTTCCCGCTCGAATTCCTCCTCTCTGTCGCCAATTTTCCACGAGCTCGAACTTTTCTCCGCGGCGATCTCCTTCGATCCCTGAGACGAGGACGATCTCGAAAGGAGAATTCCTCGCTTTCTCACGCGAGACGAAACACGCACGCCATCGTTGGCTCCGTTTCGTCCTCGATCGATCGATCGAACCGCGGATCGGCAACGAGGGGCAAACGAGGATCGACGGACGAAAGTTTTTCCACGGTAGGCGAGAAACGCTCTCGTGAGACGCGACGATGCGGAGAGCAACGATATTAGCGAACAGAGGGGACTCCATTGACCGGGGAGCCTGTTATTCTCCGCCTACCCCGAGGCTGACACAGGGCATTAGGTAAGTGGTAGATAATAATAGGTTACACCCCACTGATGGTCGAAGGTAGTCGATCGGGCTTCGTTCGACTCGTACCGATCGCGCGATCTCTCTCTCGTTCGTTTCTCGTTCGGTCGTCGGGTATCGGGAGTCCCGATAGAAATTTCGTCGCGCGAGGAACGTGTCGGAAAAGCGAACGAGAGAGAGTCTGGATCGACGGGAGAGGGAGAAGAAGTCGAAGGGAACGGCCACGGGGAGAAAAAGAGGAAGGGTAAATGAGAAACGACCGAGCGAACGATCGCACTGAAATACTGGTAAGAAGAAGATTCGAAAGAAGTCGAAGAAGCGAAAGGAAGGACGAGGGGCATCGACGCGAACGACGAAGGAAAGAAAGGGAGAAAGCCGCGGAGTAAGAGCGAGCGTAACAGTGAAGAAATTAATAGCCATAAAATATGAATAGAAATTAGCAGGTTCGGGGTGGCGTGACGCGTTTGCTCGCTCATTTCCTTTCGGCGCGTTGAAAAACAACAAAACAACGCAAAATACGGTCGAGCCTGTAATTTACCCGGCTGCCGCCGAGCCGTCCGACGCGCGATCGAGCCTTCTCTCTCTCTCTCTCTCTCTCTCTCTCTCTCTCTCTCTCTCTCTCTCTCTCTCTCTCTCTCTTCGTCTCTCGACGCGTTTGCGCGCGCGCGTGCTTTCGGACGTGTGCGTGGACAAGGATCGTACGTGGAAGCCGCGTACGATACACGCCGAGCGGATCGCGAGTGTGAGTGGTCGCTCCGATCGGTTCGGAGCGAGGTACCGCTCGCAACAACCGCTCGGCCCCATCATCCTCGTCGCACGGTAGGTACGGAAGGTAATGATCCGGTAATGACCCCGACGCGTCGGATACGCGGTCTCCGTCTCGCGACTTTTTCTCTCGCGTTCGAAACGCAGTGCCATATATCGCGACAAATACTATATCGGAACGTTCGTCGATCGAGTTTCGGAATCGTCGCGGATCGATGATCCGGTAGTTCGGTAACGCGGTCGGCTAATGGAGCACGGCGAAAGAGGGTATCGGTTAGAGATGCCGCGGCGTTACCTGTGTGCCGGTGGACGCGAAACGGTGGATACGAGGGCAGAGCATCTTCCTCGCTCGAGGACTCTCCGGGACGCGAACGGCAGAGAGAGAGAAAAGGAAGGCCGAGAGTTTGCGAGGAAAAAAAGAGGAGGAAGAAGGCCGAAGCGGCAGCGGTAATGACAGGCCGTCCGCTCTCGAAGCTAATATAGATGAATGCCCTGCCCTCCTTGCCCTCCGGAACCAGCGGAGAGAAGAGAACCTGGAATCGCTCTCTTTCCATTCTCTCCCTCACGAGCCGCCGCTCCTTCGCCGCCTCGCTTCACCAATGTTACCCGTTTCTCGCTTTTTTTCCCCTCCGCGACGCTTTTGTTCGTCGCGTCGCCGTTTCTCGACGATACGTCGCGCGGAATCGTCGTGATCCCGCGATTCGTTGCCGAGTTCGTCCACCGATGAGCTCGCGAGGCCGCTTCGGGACCCAGGGCCGACAAAGAGCGTGGCTCTCGGCGAGAGCCGGACGGGCGTTTTTCGCGAGAGCCTCCGTACTCGGTGTCGAGGCAATTTCGAGTTTCTCGCGGCAGCTGGCCGTAAATTTGGACCTGCGTGGCAAGGTCAGGCGGCTGAGACGAAGAGACGAGGCGAAATAAGGCAAGGCGAACGGAGGCGAGGAGAGAGCACGGCCGAGAGACCGGACCGAGCCACGGCCACGTTTTTATAAATGGTTCTTAAATTTTCGCAGTTACCGTAATATCTTTATAACAACGATTTCGTGGCTTTTTGCGGCCGCGTATGCGAACACGGACTCGATGATGGTCGGTCGGACCCGAAGAGAATAACGGCGGAAGGCAAAGGGAGGGCATAGATCGAGAAGGCGCGAGGGTGAAGGAGGCGAGTTCGAGGGTGAGAGCGAGGGCGAAACCGAGAGAGGGATACAGAGGTCGGAGAGGGGTCGGAGGGGGGCTAAAGGGCCGGAGGGGCATCTATCTATCAGCGGCGGCGTGAAGTGGGCGGGAGCATGCGCCGTATTGCCCTGTACGGCCGCTCTCTCATTAACTCCGGACGCCGCCAGAGCCGCATCCGTGCAGCCGAACACGACTGCCGTAACCGCCGCTCTGCTCCGCACCGATCCGATCCGATCCGATCCGATCCGATCCGCTCCGTACCGATCCGCGCCAATCGATCCTCTTCCTCGATCTTGCACGCTCTTTCTTATCGCCCGCGATACCGCGATCCGCGAAATCGACCTTACGCGGCATCTCCTCGTGCCGAAACTCGCGCGAACGAACCGCCCCCCCGTCTTTGGAAAATTACGGCCCGGTTTGAAGATAGTGACGATACAGAAAACTCTGCGCGCCTAGTTCGGGAGATAAGCCGATCGTCTAATTACCGCGCGTACTACAGGTAGCTAATAAGAAAACGAGCAGTTTCCGGCGTCCGTACGATTTATATGTAAGTAGAGATAACGATATCGGTCGGAGGTTCGGTCGTTGTATTTTAGTTTTTTTCCTCTTTCTTTTTTTTTTATTCGATTTATGTATTTCTCTTTAACCCGTTGCACTATGATTTATTAGAAAAGTGCGTCAGACGCAATGAACTATTCGCTGCTACAATGTTCAGTTGACTAATGAAAGTTCGAGCGTCGAGACTGTTTTGCATTTGCAGATCCTCGACCGTGCAAATTACGATTAGACCAAAATTGAACGTTCAACCGTATTAACTACTTGCGATCAAAATGACCATTTAACAAGTTTCTAATTTTAAGCTACAAAGTATGTAAAAGTGGCTTTTTCGAAATTCCTCTTGATTTTCATAAAGATAAAGAATCAATGTGTATATTAATCCGTGTTTCACCCATCGTTTATCTGCTTTTCAACTTTATTCTTAATATCAAATTAAATGTGCGTTATACTCCGGTAGGTTTAATGTTAATGTCGTAGCAGCGAATAGATCGCTACGTCGGACGCATTTATGGGATAAATTCTGGCGCAAGCGATTAAAGATATAAAGAAGGTATACCGCGTTTGCACCACGAGCGCGTCACGATCACACGGGGTTAAACGAATAACCCGAGTTCGACCGCGGAGTCGAACGACGAGAAAATGCGAGGAAAAACGTAGGAATCGAGATCGGAATGTCGTGCGATCGTTGGTCGAACGATTTCTCGTGAGATATCGACGCACGGTCCGAGTCGAGTCGCGATAGAATGACGATGCAAGATTTTTCGTGATCTCGGTTAGGCAGGTGCTGATTTGAGGAGGGTCGCGTTAGAGCCCGGCCAGTGATTTCGAAACGATCGCCTCCTCCAAACTGCCGTGTCATTAAAGTGGTCGATCGGCGAGCGCGCGAGGTCGCGTCAACTTCTCGACCTCTTGTTCCCGTGTTTCGTGAAACGACGATCCGACGCCCTCGTCTTCTCTCGTTTCTTCGGTTTGACGTTTCACGAAAAACTTTACAAACGCACGGGAACACGCCCATGGTTTCTCGGAAGCGCGTCCAACGTCGCGTCGAACGCATTAGCCGAGAGAAGGACTTTCCGCTCGAGACCCGACACGCCTCCGATTTGCGCGTGATTACCGGTCAACCGAAACGACGCGACGCCGTTTTCGAGAATCCCTGACAGGTCGAATCTCCCGTGAACGCGAATCCATCTTCCGAACGCGATCGATCGGTATTCGTCGCGTCGAACCTAAGTACTTATGTAAGTACGTTACTCGCGACGGAACATTTTTCGTTGAAACAACGCCACAGACGCTATTGCGACCAACCACAAGTATCGAACACTCGACGAATCACTTGACCGACAGAAACAACTCTTGATACGATGGCAAACCTTTCGAAAAAACCTCGATATTAGGATCGCTTTTCATTAAAAACGTTAGTTTTGAGCTATTCTATATGCGATATAGAATGATCACTTTATTATGCCGGTCACTGTACTTACGTGTCCCGTACACCCGATTCCTAATATAAAATATATCCGACTCGGAAAGTCGAGCTGACGCGAGAAGAAAGACACGACCGAAAGATTTTCACCGAAACGGTGTAACTTTTGTCGAAAAGTTCTCGTTCCGTGGTCGATATTTTCCGAGATATTTTCGCAAACGGGTTCCCAGCTTCGTAATCGTTGGAATTCCCGGATCCGGGATGTTCCCTGGTTAGACCGTTCGCAGCCGGTGCAGGAAAATCGATTCGATAGAAAATTATAACCGCGATTCGAGGCGATAGGCGCTTAGGCGTCGACGTGAGCCACTTAATTAGATCGGCCGAGTTCCGATGGTACTAAAATCTTTTACTTATAGCTCCATTACGCGCGGACAAATTATTTAATCGCATCGGTTGCACGATCCCCGAAAGCAGGTGTTTCGCAGGCCTCGCTCGACGACTCGGCTCGGCGGAAAAAATAAATAAATACGTAGCCTCACGGGCGTGCAACGAGCAGCCAGAGGAACACGTTCCGAGAGCCCGATATCGTTTTCGCGAGGCGAACGCATCGGAGGAAGACGACTTTATTGAGTAGCCGTTATTGATTCTCCGAGCAACGCACACGGTCGCGCGCGTTCTCTCCTTACGCGTCCTGCCCCGGCATTTGCATAAAACCTTGAAGCGCGATCCGGATATCGACTGGGCCCGACGCGTTAACGATACGGGTTAACTATACGGTGGGCGTATTTGCAGCCAAGTAGCAACCGTTTCAGCCCGCTAATCGAACCTCCAACGATCGGATAATCGTCTCGACGGAGACTCTCGATCGGGTGCTTGGCACGCGTACCGATTTCGCTCGCGTCTCCGAGTAAAACCAGTGCTCGAAAGAAAAAAAAAAACGCCGTGGATAGGTCCCGGCGAACGTTACGCTTCTCGGAGACGTTTCATAAACTGTCCCGAGTTTACTAACTTCGTAATGTTTCGAATTTCATTTACGCGTTCCGATAAACACCGGTTTAAGACCGCTTTGAAACCCCGCTTCTCTCGAAATCGATTCTTTTTTTTTTTTCTCGCAAACGAGCCGGGTTTCTCTATCTTTCGTGTTTTATAGTTTGTTCGACACCCAGTTACCGGAGGCGAATCGTGTCGGTGAAGTTTGTCGAACAATGATCGGGAACACGTCGCGTAGAGTGATAAGGAAAGGGTTCGTCCATCTGCCAAGATTAATCAAGTTATCGGAGCATTAGTCGTTGTCGTAAACGATAATCCTTTGACGGGACTCGTACGGAGGCCCGTCGAAAAAAAGAAGAAATTCTTTTCTGTCACGCGCGTATCCGCCCTGCTCGTAAACGCGAAGGAAAAGGACGCGCGAGCAGGTGCATCGTCATTCACGCAGATAGAGGATCGTGGATAAGTCGTCGGAATCGAGCGTTCGTGCGAGCAGGCTTATTCGAGATCGAAACGGTCTCCCTCCTGTCTCGCTCGCTCCTTCTCTTCGACATTTAGCGTTGTATAAATTTCCACTTTTAACGAGATCTAAAAGATCGCGCGATAATTCGGCCCGCGCTATGATTAAGGTGCCGACGTTATAATGGCGCGTAATGATCGAGTTGCCCCGCCGCTCTGCCCGCTGCTGCCACGCCGCCACCGAGCACCGGCCGTGGTACCCGCTTCGAAATACGCCGCGAAACGAATCGATCCCGGCGCGGTTCGTCGACGAACTAACGCGTCTTTCACCTACCTATCGAAATCCGTCAGCCTCGACGAGTCCCGGAAGCCTTTGGCGAACGGGTTGCTGTCGATCTTTAGCTTGGTTATCTGCGAAATAATCGGTACGGCCGTGGTTACGAAATCGTCGTGAATCGGAGTTTCAAGGATACGTAGTTAGTTCCTTTCGAAGCTTTCGGTCGCTTTCGGTCGCTTTCCGTCGTCAGCGAGTCTCGACCGAAATTTTCGAACGGTATTAACCGTTAGAGTCCACGGGGATCATTGGAAAAACCTGCTAACGCTTTTCTCGATAGATCGAAAAATCCGTGCGTTAGCATCGAGTTTATAAATATTTAGTTTCGATAAAAATTGTTACGAAGATAATAATGAAATGGAAAATGTTTTAATAGTATTATTTACATTAAGCAAGGAGATATATTATGTATGAGGGTGTACCATGACTTCCTTCCTCTTTTCATCGAAATACGCAATGTTTATTGTTTAACGCTAGAACTACCAACCAGCCAAAATGACTGGTTTCAGAATTCACATTTTATGTCATAAAATTTTGTGGCCGACCTTTTGTCAAAATATCTGTCATGTTTTATTGAGCTAATGAATGGTTGTATATGATAGATGATGCTGCAATATTGATGTATTTTCAATTCTAAAGTAAGTACGCGTTTAATGACGGTATGTCTAGTGTTAAAATTGACTCGTTGCATTAAATATGAACATTTCGGCTCTATCGCCCTCTTCCATCCATCAAGAAAAAACATTGTTTACTTGTTCTAAAATTATTAGGTCTTACATACAAAATATTCCTCGATGTGCATATTAATGTCGCGTCAAAAAAGGAAGAAACTTAGGGGACATCCTAATACGTGCATCGGTAAAATCGAGCGATAATCAGCGACGAAGTATTCTTGGATTTTTCGACACGAAATCTGAAAAGCGTGATCGCGGTGTTTGGGACTCGGGCGGTTAAATATTCGGGCGAATTTCGAAATTCGAACAGCGATTGTCTTCGTTGTACTCACCAGCTGATTTTGGTAGGCGGTCACCGCGGTGAAGATAGCCTCGGGAAATATGAAGGTCTTGTGCTCTTCCTTCTGCAAATCGGTTATGTGCAGATTGTTGTCGTCCGTGTGTCGGCAACGAACCAAGTGTATCCTCGGCTGATATCTGTGCATCGAGTTCAGCACGATCTGAAAACAGACACGAACGAGCTTACGGTTAGCGCGATCGATGGACAATTTATGGAATCTTAACGCGTCGTTAACGCGTCCGTCGCCATGTCATCCACATATGTATGGGTGTGACGCTCTTTTTCTTCGAGCCAAATTGTATTATGAACTGAGATTTTGGAAGGAATTTAATGGGATAAGCATTGAAATATAAATATAAGATACATAAAATAAGAATATTAATATGTAAATATGAATATAATGATATGTACAAATGTAAATATGGATTTGAACCCAGCGAGAATCTCAGCCGAATCACGCTGGGAGAACGTGTTCATTGTTTCGTTCAATTTATGAAACCCGGTGCATAATAGAATATTTTAAACAATTTGTTACATGTGTAACGTGTTGCATGTACAAAGTTGATTGAAATTCATTTAGATCGTTTATCTCCGCGTTAAAGTACGAAACGATAACCGATGAGAAGAGACAGTTTCCGTGTAATATTGTCGGTCAACATTGTGTTAATTACGAAACAGGCGGAAGGTGTTTCGAGAAATCGTGTCTGTTCGTTCTTCCCTTCGTTTATCGCTGCTCGTCCGATCGCGTAGTCGATAACGGAAACGAAGGTAAAGAACACCTTCCGTCGTTGTGATCGTGGGTTTCGCAACAGGTCAACGTTTTCGCTGCAGCGTTGAAATTATTAAACCCGACGCGAAGCGAATTTCTCGATCGTAAAAGAGCGAAGGCGTCAACGTACATATCTTGGCGAAGCGTGTAATCGAAAAGTCGCTACAGCGAGTCTATTATTCGTAATGTAGCGAGCTGGTACGCGGGGATGTTAGAATCGATGGGACCGAAACAGAAGTCGCGTATCGATTTTCTGTCTGAAACAATGTGGCGCGATGAAGCAAATTTCTATCGTGTCGCGCTCGTGCGAACCCCTCGTGCATACTTCGATCATTTACTCGTCGATATTGCGACTTTAGCGCGAAACCGACGCAAATTCTCTGCTTCCACGTAAAATGTCAACCTTCTTCGCGCAACTTCCCGATCGTTCGCGTGGACAACCACGAGCTCGATCGATACATCCGCGGCCGCAAAGCAAAATCGTACACGTTTCGCGCTCGCTCCGTTTCTACTGTCTCGCCACCACGTTGACACTTCGGCGAACAAAGTTCTTCAACGACGCAACAACTATTCGCAAATCGAAAACTTGAAATCGAACGCGTGCAACGACGCGCGTTTCGCTTTTTGTTACCTAACAACGTTCGTTTTCGCGTCGAAACTTCGCTTTTCCCTTTACGGAAAAACGGACGATCCTTCCATCCGGTTTCGTCGATTTCGTACTCGGGCGCGTTGAAAAAATGACAATAATAAATTCGCGAAGACTTTAAAGCGGTCGTGTCCGGTGCTCGAAACTCGGAAAACGGAGGCGTGCTCGAAATCGCGTTTCACACCTACAGGAACGCTCACGATCTCGATGTTCACCCGATAAACCTGTCGTGAATGTTTCCGATCGGATAACTTATTTCGTTGTTCGCGAACCACGGTGCGAAACGAGCCTACGCGACGCGGGCCAAACGTTGTCCACCGTCGAGAAAGTTAAAAGAGGATTCTCGCGAAATTGCATTAAATTTTGCACAGGTGCGCCGATGACCGAGCGTAGAACGGCGTTAATTACGAATTATACATATATGTATGTATGTATAACGCGGTAAATTCGTGAACGTCGATTCGGAAATTAAAAACCGACTCGCTAGTACATTTAACGGATAGCGGGTTTTAATTAAACGCGAGAAACGAAGAGTGCACGAATATTTACTTCTGCTTACGTACTCGCTGAAAATTCGTTCCTGTTATTAAACCCGAAGATCGTTAGGAGACCTACGGCAGCGGGCATCCTTGAAACGCGTTATTAAATGGGATTTTTATTAGCGACAAGATTATCGCTGATAATATATCTCCGATATCTGCGGCTGGCATCGCGCGCGTTAACACGCTGGAAGACATTCCCCGACACGACTACACCGGGACCTGCCGTTGTACGAAAGAGAAAAGAAAAAACCCGGTGGAAAGAAAAAAAAAGAGAATATCGCGTTCGCAACCTGTCCCCATTCGCGTGAAGCGAAACTCGTCGTTATCGCGTTATTCGATAATTAACTAAACGTCTCAATTTTTCGCAAACGAGCCTGGACATCGAACAACCGTACGCGTGTCTTCCGCGGAGCGTGACTCGATCATATTCGACCCTATTAACTTAACTTACGACTCCGTCTATCTCTTTCCTTCCTGTTACGAAAATTTATTCTCGTTATTGTTACGCTCACGCTATCGAAAAGAGCACGGTAATTCGTAATCGCGGAGACTAAAGAGACATCCTGTACGCGTTCCGGTGTTTCCCGTACTACGAAATCAAATTATACCGGCACATCGTGAGAGTTTAAGTAATTCGGCTAATCGGCGTTGATCGATCGGCCTTTGGTATTAAGGCGATCTGAGTCCCAAGGTCCAAGCGACGAACGATTCTACCATTCGGTATCTACGCCGTCGAACTTGGTTCGTTTCCCAAAAAAAGGTTACGTCCGAATTTATCGAATCTTGGAAATATTCGACTCCGTCGTCCTACATCGAAATCGGGACGGTGGAGAATTTTCGTGACGGCCACGGTAGAGGCGGTTAACATCGAGTGGAAGACGCACGGTCGAGAAATCGAAGCCGATCGTGCCTCGTCGTCGGACGTTGGCAATTTGCATCTGGCGATTTATCAAACAACGCGGCGTCCGTGTAATACACGTTGATAGCGGTATTACACACGGGATTTATAGTCGTTTTTCTTCACTCGTGAACTCGCTCCGAACGATAGTTCCCGATCGGTACGTTCCTACTTCTTCCATGGCCTGGATCTCCCCCGCCCCGGATAGAAATGTCCCCGGGAACGCTTTTGTTACTTAATCCGGCTACACCGTCGACCGCTCGTTTCTCGCTCGTAATTTATTTTTATAACGCGAGATTATACCATGAAATTAATATCCCGATACGTCGCTGGCCACGAACCGTTTCCTCCTCTTTCGTAACGCTTCTTTACCGCGGGTATTTATCGTTACCGTTATGGTTGTTCTTACGCGACGAATTATCGTATCGTTCCCCTCGTTTTTCGCGACTCCGTCCGTGCTTCTTCGACGAGAGAGGAGCGCGTTTCGCGGAATCGTCTTCTCGAGATCGACGTAATCGAACTTTCGCGAGAGGATCGATCGCGATCGAACGTCTTCTCTCGAATTTCAACGGAGCACGGAATCTGGTAAATCGGCCGCGTGTCCTTTGGTCGAAAGAGAGTGCGAGACTGCGCGATTACGCAACGCGGCTTATAAATATTTCATCGGTCCGGTGGCACAACGATGCAAGGACAAATTTGGAACGGATAAGATTAGGATCCGTGTAGGGTGCAGCAGCGTGTAAAATTCTGTTCTCTCCAGACACTGATAGAGGGAGAGGGGGGTTGAGTGAGAGAGAGAGAGAGAGAGAGAGAGAGAGAGAGAGAGAGAGAGAGAGAGAGAGAGAGAGAGAGAGAGAGAGAGAGAGAGGCAAAAGTGACGAATTTAATCCGAGTCTGGATAACGAGTACGCGGGGTCCCGTGGACCGGACCGTAGCTTTCCGAGCGGGCAACTTTATGCCCGTACGATTATAGGTGTCTGGGATCCCGGGGTGCCCCTATCCGTTTTCTCTGCGCCGTTGGATGGTGGGACACCCCACTGCAACCTGTCAGAACTCCAATTTGCTCTACTCTGTTCGGTTGCTGCGTGTGGATGCCACCGTGGCGCACACCAGCGCGCACCGTCCTCCGCTCGTAAACGCGCGTTAGACGATACACCGTATCCTCTTCTGCCGTTACTTTTTCTTCTTTTTTTACTTCGATTACGTCGAGTAATTTATCCCGAACCGTCGTGCCTCTCTCCGAGGATATCGTTCCCGGGAACGGGCACCGACTTTCTTTCGCGCGAGGAACGGTAGCTTTTTTCCGCTCGTCGGTCGTCGCGTTCGCGTTGCCCGGAGCAACGTTACGTTTTCCGAAAATCGCGCCTGTTCGTGACCGGTGCCCGTTTCCGCGTAACGAGCCCGTTATCGATCACGATTCGACTATCGATAATTTCGCGTTAACGAAACGCGGCAGGTAATATACATATTTCGCCGAGATACATCTCGCGTACGAACGCGACGAATCGTCGTAAATTAGAGCCGCGTAACGCAATGCACGAGGATGAAGTAGCGAGTCGGCATAACTTTCCGTTTAATTGATCGACCCTTCCTCGGTCGCGACTCGCTCAGGTATTTCTACGGGAAACCTAATACTTGGCGTGACAGGCAACAGGAGATTCCTCGCGAGATCGTGAGAATCGTGCTAGCTTCATTCCAGATTCAACGGGTTCGCTCGGAAAACCGCGTCGCTTCTGCTTTCGTTTCGAAAAGTCTTCATTTTGTCGGGCGCGTTTGCTCCACCGACGTATTTCGAGAAAAACGCTCGACCGAAATCAACGAAATACGCTTTCCAAAGCTACCACGAGGTACGGCGCGTTCCTAATCGATGTTCGCGATAAAAATATAACGATATCGCTTTATTAGCGCCGTCTACGTGTCGAGTCCGCGTTTTCTCCGAATAAACATCGTTATTTAAATAAAATCTGGTAGCGCCGTCACGCACGAGTTTTACAGGCGTTAACCTCGTGATTTATAACGTCGAATCGGAGCGGTATAGTAGGTAGCAGTCTACTAATTAGTTATCGTCGTGTTTCAATTTGTGTAACGATTAGACAAGATAATCTATAGTGCCCGTGATAAATACGTATCCTTTTTCTTTCTCAAACTCGAAACCCGTATATAATTTGTCGAACGAGATCGCGTAATCGATTTGCTGCTTAGCTACGCGCGAAAAAATCATAACGAGAGGCGTTAAAAGCGTGAAAGAAACCGGGGAAACGTACCGCGAGCACGAGCTACGTACGCGGCTCGAAGTTACGCCGTTTCGTTTCGCGACAACGAAAGAAACATAACGGGCATTTTTCGAACGCGAGTCGAAAATCGCGAGGTTTTTCGATAGAGCAACAACGTGATAGAGAGAGCGAGAGAGTAATTATACTTTCGTCGAACGGACCCGAGCTGGCTCGCTCGTGTTTATTCAATTACGCCGTAAATCCCGATCGAGCATTCGCCGTCTCCCTTTCGAACGTATCATAAATCGCGTTTAATCTCGATGTTATGGCTGACTAAAGCTTCCTGGCATCTCAGGCGCTACAAGTGCGCCGCGTTAAGAAATTATTAATATCCATTGATTCCAGCATTCCCTCCTCGCGTACTCGTACAGCGTCGTTCAATATTTTTTCGCGTCGAGCGGAGCGGCCGTGACTCCGTTTTTCTCGTCGGAGGGAAAGAGAGAAAGAACGGAAGAAAGGCGTCGCGGTCCGGTGTAAACGGCGTGGTCGTTTTCACGAGGGCGATTCGGGTTCGAACGGGAGAGAAATCGGAGAGCAGATCGGAAATTCCATACGCGAGTATCCGCGGCGATAGCGCGAGATACGCGGCTCCCCGCGTGCTATCCGCCGCGTATCGTAAGAGAGAAGGTCCATGGTCGCAGGTGGATGCTCGCTTTTGGACCACCGTGTAGTAGCCAGCACGCAGGCGGGGGTCTTATAATATCGCGTCATACGAAACGATGAAATAGTGGCCGTAGCGAAGGAATGTTCCCTACCACTTGAGTCGTCGAGTTGAGTTGACTGGCGTTGCGTGGCTCTCCCGGTCTCTCCCGGCACTGCTCCGCTCCCCGCGACCGCTTTTAACCGGTGTGTCTGTTCCTCGACGCTCGGCTGCCTAGCTCTTTCTTTCTTTCTTTCTTTCTTTCTTTATTCCGAACCTTCTTCTGTCCCTCGTGTTTCCTCCCGGCCGACCTTTGCGTGTATGTTCACCTACGTGCGTCTATCTCGAAGCACGGCAATGCCTCGTTCCGCAAACGCGTTCCTACCAATCTACCATCCTCGCGGACAAACCGACCGTTCGGAATTTCGCACTACTCCCATTCGGAAGACGTTCGATCTCGTTAACGCGTCGTTAATTCGAGTCCCGTGGAAAATCCTTTTACGTTCCATCGACTCTCGGTCGAGTTTCGAGGATCTCGTATCGAGCGGAGTATTCGTATCTCCTCGCGAGCGTCGATACCGCGACACCGAGGATACGGTGAACGAAAGAGGCGAAGGTAAGCGGAGAAGAGAAACCGCGCGAGAATCTCGAGGCGAGGAAGGAGCGCGCGAGACGGCAACAGGCTGCTTGGAGAGAGATTCAAAAGGTGCTCAACGGGCCAGGCGTGGGCTACTCGTGATCATCATGACAAAAGCTCCAGGCAAACATCCATTCAATTTATTAGCTTATAGGCACGCCGTCGTGCCTACTATACGCACCACCTACGACACCACCGGCAACCGCCTATAATGCTCGTAACATTATGGCCAGTCCGCGAGTGGACGGTTCGCGCGACCCTCTTTCTCGCCCTTTATCTTCCCTTTCCTTTCCTCCTTTTTTCACCCGCGGACGCGATCTTTTACCCCGTTACTCTCTTTTCGCCATACGGTCACGCTTTTTACGGTGTTAAGTTCGCGCGGTCACGATATTTCAATGCACGAGAAAGAAACGGACTCGATTCTATTTCGATCGCGTTCCAACTTCTCTCGGAGAATTCCAAAGATTCGCGCGGTAAACAATTTTCTTTTTTTTCTCGAACGCGGCATCGAGACCGCTACTTTCCCGCGGATTTATTCGCGAGCGAGATCGAGCAAACATCTACGCCGAGGGAAGCGATCCAGAGACCAGCTACGGTTTTTACGTCGGAACATACGTTCGAACGCGTTCGCGAGATATACCGCGTTCCCGTTAGAACGAAATCGCTAATAATACGTTTCGATCGGTCCGCGTTTAAACCCTTTTCGCGCGGATGTTGTAGGTCGCGGTAGGAACGCGACGCGAAACGAATATAAAATTCATGTTGGATAGCAATTAAGCGGCAAAAGAGAAGGAGAAAGGGGGAGAGGTTTAGCACGCGCGCGGAAAGATTGGTTCGTCATCGATCGGCCGACGCGACGATGGAATATTACGTTTCACGGGCTGGCAGCTTCGACGCCCACGATTAACGAGCAACGTTGATGATAACCACGCCTACGTGACTCGGTAACGTCGCGTATCCGTTTTACGAGGCCATTTTCGGTGCGCGCGAACGTCCGAAATCTCGTCGTCAACGATGTCTTCGATGCCTCGAAGGAGAGCGAAACTGCGCGATTCCGTTCGGTGAAAAACGACACTGTAATCCGTGAGCATTGTCCACGTCGTTGGCACCGGTCGTTCGTTAAATCGGCCGCCTTATATTCGAGAAACTTACGCGCTTTCCGGCCAAATCACGCCTCTACACGACCGACCGCGCGAATCTGTGAATATACCGATAAATAACCCACGAACATATCGTTTCTCGCTAAACGTCTATCCGGCTTTCCTGCGCGTCCTTCGCGTCTCCCTCGATTTCGCCTTTGTCCGCGCTCTCTTCGAGCTTCGCGAGCATCTCCGCGTTTCTCGCGAATTCTCGTTGATATCGTCGCTTTTCCGAGACGAGATCGCGAATATCTCCGTAGCAAATAGTTCGCGCGAAAGTCTTCCTCGGCGACGTTTCTATTCTCGTTGTCGGATCGTCGACGTTGCCCGTTCGTCTCGGAACGTTCGTCGAAACGAAAACGAGCATACCGTTGTCCCCGTGATCGATATTTGACCCTTTGCGCTCCAGTTTACGAGGGTGCTACACGAACCAGCGACCGGCCGACCGAACGACTTCGCAGCGACATTTCTTACCTGGCCGTGTTTGTCCATGTCGTTGTTCGTCAGCTTGACCTTCTCGAACGAGACCACCTGCTTTCGGAGCTGATCCCCGGTGAACGGTGAATCCGGGTGAACGTAGAGCCTCGCTGGCGCCGGTGGATCCGCTTTACCAGCTACCAGCCAGCAGCTCCGATGATACGCGTATCGGTAACGTTTGTTGTCCACGGGAACGATGTCCATCAGCACCGCGTACCTGCCTTCCGACTTCAATCCGCTGAACGACACGCGGCAGGTGGGGAACATTCGCCTGAAACGCCAATCGCTCGTAAGAATTAACTCGACGAAAGCGGCCTCTCGATGACAACCTACAACGTACGCTATTTCGTTCGACCGAACGAAAGATTAATTTTGACCGAGCGCGAGCCGCGATTTCTACCGAGCATCGGCGACGAGGATCGTTGATATGAACGTCGCTTCGGTAATAAAATAATTTAATCCCTTCCGCTAGATTTATTTGCCAAATGTATCAGGTATAACGAACTATTCGGTGCTGCAACATTAACGTGGTTTAAGAAAGATCGAATGGCGACACCGTTTAACAGTTAGCGATCCTTGACCGTCCAAATTAGAACACGGAACTAAGTTTATTGCGTGTACGCCTTTAACAAAATTTTATCCAGTGATTGAAAGAGTGCGAGTTTGTAGAAATGGATAAATAACGATAATACGAACCTGCCTTTGAAAAATTTGGATGGTCTCATCGAGTACAATACGAATACCAAATACGAATTTGGATTTGAGAAACAAATTATCGAATATTTCATCGTGGCACCGATCGGAGCGAAAAGGTTAAACGGCGTGATCTAGTACGCGAGAGGAACGGTTCGAGGTTGATCCCGTTTTTGTTTTTACCGAACGCGAAGAAAATTTGACGTCTAACCTGCACGAAAGGACGAGTTCCGCGATGGGAGCGTCGCGAAGCTGACGAAGACGTTCGGAAGCGTTCGGGGGCGAAAAAACCGGAAATGAGGGCAAAGTAGACACAAGGTTCGGAAGGTTCTCGGAACGAGCGAGTTTTCGTCGGATCCGTGGGGCGAGCCGAGTTCGAATCCGAGGCAGAGGCGCGTCTAACTAGCCAGCTTGATTGAAAGGAGCGCCCGCAGGCCTTTCAAGCTTCGTTACGAGCGAGTCACCCTTGAACCTCGTTACATGCAGTCAACTTTTCAACACCTTCGGCGTCGTGGCGCACGCGCCGCGCAGATGCGCCTTTTCGTTTGACGTTGACGCGTCCGCGAACGCCGTCCGCTTCCCCGCGGCTTCGTGAATCCGCCGAGAAACACCGAACAAGCCGACGTAAAATAACTTTCGAGAAAGTTGTCTATTTATCGAGAAATGAATTCGTCGCGACGATCCGAGTGCCCGGGGCCGTGCAATCCACGGAACAGGACCTGTCGAAGAAGTTGCATTCGGAACGTCGCGTTGATCCTCGACGAGCTACCGCCCTGCATCCGAGCGAGGATCTGCGAGGACGATTTGTACGCCCTGCTCACGAAGAGTCACGACCGACCGAGCCCGGACATACGAAACGTGTCGCCCACCACCGAGTACGCGTCCTCGGAGTTGACTACCGACACGTTGGTTCCTCGCAAGGACGACGCGAAAGACGATGAATCGCGCGTAACAACGATCCAGGGAGAAATCCAGGCAGAAATCCCGGGAGAAAAGTCGAACGAAACGGACCAGCAACCGGAAAGGAAAGACAAGGATATCCAGACGTCGCCGGTAGTCGACGGATTCGTTAGAAGAGTGAAAAAGGATTATCTCGGAAGCGTTCAGACATATCGGATCTCTCGACCAACTCGTTCGACGAGCGTGTCGCCGTCCTGTTACCGTTTGATCAACGCGACCGTCTACACGGCCATTTTGCTACTGCTGGCCGTGTTCGCTCGAAACAGACCCATTTTTCGGATCCTTCTGTCCAGTCAAATTTGCGGGATTCTCGTGTTGTTGAGCTGGAGATTATCCGGATCCATCCTGCTCTGACACGAATTCGATCCGGTTCCTTTCCCCGTCTCCTCTGACATCGACGACCGGAGATAAACACAGCGTTCGCGACACGTTGAAAGTTGCAAAGAGAAGAACCACGGGATAATTATACGGCCACCGAAGCGAAGACGCGACGAGCATACGATTCAGGTTGGTTAACAACGATCACGTTGAAAGCCACGAACGCAACAAATCGTGAGATCGGGTTCATTGAAAGACGGTCGGAACCGAGACCGCAAACTCCGCGATCGTTTTAAAGTCATCGACCGCAACATTCACGGACGAACGAGCTTTCGATCTCTCCGCGATTCAACGACGCTACGATACGATACTGCCCGAAGAGGAAACTCGTTTAACCCCTCCATGAGGTACATACTGTTCTCTCGTTCTCTAACTCACTCTCTCTCTCTCTCTCTCTCTCGAGCAGATTTCGATAAACGTACTTATTTTCGGACAATGTCGATTCGAACCGCGAAGCGGGAGAAAATCGTTCGACGATTCCACGCCGGGGCGAATTTCTGGTAAGTAGCAAACAGCGATCGTGACGCGATAAATCATCGAGGACATCGCCGTCCAGAAGGGTCGTCTCCCCTCTTAATCGACACGAGCGGAAAATGTATTCGAACGACTATTAAGTCGATCGAGTATACCCACGATCCTGGGTCGACCTTAATTCGCGTTAGCCTCCTAACCCTCGTTCGTCTCGCCTGCGATATCGCTATTCTCTTTATCGGGAACCGATTTGTTCCGAAAAGAAATTCGAACGAGTCGTCTGCTGTATCTCGAATCGTATCCTCCGAGCGTCTATCCTTCCGCCGAGTAAATTAACCGCGTAAATTAAAGCGGAACGACGGCGAACACAATAAAACACGCGACGCGATCGAACGTCGGGGAAAAAACGTTTCCCGATCCGCGTTTGGTTCCCGGTGTTCCACGCTCGCTCGTTCTACCGTGTTTCCCCGTCAAATTAGGCAGAAACAAACAAGCCCTCCATGGGCCGTGGCTAACGAGGCCATAATCGCAGGAACACCTCGACCCCAAAGCACCCCGACGGCTACGCGCAACGTACGTACACGCGCGACGCGTGCACCTCTACTCGTACATCTGTTTGTTCGTAGATGGAGAGCGGGCGAGTTTCGGTAGCTAGAGGGAGTCATCAGGGCCCGAGGACAGACAGACAGAAGCGGCAGGAAGGGCTGCTACAAATGGATTACGGAAGCACTGGATATTATAGCGATCCGAAAGCCCACCCGAGTTACTTAAATGTTTGCCGAGCTAACGACTTCGCGGCAGCCCGCGCCAGGTGTTGTCCCTGTTATATACCTAATTATGCCCGGGGCGATTTTCCGCGCGCTCGAATCGACGGCGAACGAACTCCGGAAACGCCGGAAGCGGCTCGATCGAAAGTATCGGGCCGCGACCTTCGCTATCGACTCGCGAGAAAATCCTTTCTCGCTGGCAAAGGCCCGAGATCGTTCGTCGTGTTCAGACTTCCCTCGGTCCGTCGTCTTTTCGTTCCCGAGAGCGCTCGTTCCCTCTGTCGTGTTTCGCGATACGTGTACGTTCTCGCGTAACGTGCACGTTCAGCCTGCCCGGTCGAGGCACGCGTGAGTGTATAATGTAGGTTGCTGGCACCTTGATGAAGGGTTCGCGTGACGAGTACCCTCTGTCTGCCGGTATCCTGTCTCGCTCTCCGCGCTGACCTGCTCGTCCACACCTTCTATTCTGCCCCGTTGCTTCGCGCTCCACGATCGCCTACTTAAACTTTGAAAAATATACGCCAACTCGACCTGTTCGACTGTCCGAAACGCTTCCGTCGTACAAACCGAATCGAATATCGACGAGAAGCATGTCTGGACCGACGACGTCGAGTCGGAAGTCGCCGTAACCCCGGGCCTTCCCGGTTCGCGTTCGCGATAACGAAATTGCCTTTGTTCGCGATATTGAAATGGTGACCGCCGGGAGTAGGCAACGCGAACGAGGAAAGAGAGAGGAAAGAGAGAGGGAGTAAAAACTGGCGAGTGCCAACGTGGGAAAAAAGACCCCATGAGTTGGTCCTCGAGGTAGAATCAGAGGAGTATACGGTGCTGGCACCCCGTAGGGCCAGACAATTCCACCTGATTGGTCCGAATTCGTATTGTCACTCGAGAGACTGACGTTTTCGTTCAGCTGGGATTTCGTGCCAAGTTTCTCGTGCTAACGACGCTATTCGTGCATCGCCACGTTCTTGATATATCGATCGTGCACGGGAAGAACATCAGCCACAGCGACACGCCCCGAAATTATTTCGAAATTTTTCTTTTTCGCCTCTTCGAATCTCCGTTTTCTTCGGTCAACTATACCCGTCGTCGTTGGGTTTTTCGATTCGATCGTGGCGCGCTCGCGATGGTGGCCGAAACGCGAAAAGGGAAGAGGGAAGCGACGCGGTTGCGCGATTACGCGCGAGTCGGATCAATGACGCTTCTTCGAGGACGGAAGAGAACAGGAAATTTAACCTTCGGGGACAGCGTTAGACGAGGCTCCCTCGCGTCCAAATATCATCGTAATTTCGACATGGTCACGCATCCATAGAGCTCGCGCAGCTGCGGCCTCGACTTTATTAGCATAGCTATAAAAATGAAGGTGCACGCGCGCGCGCGCGCTCGCTCGCTCGCTCGCTCGTTCGCCCGCGTGTCGCGTATCCACGCAGAGGCACAAATTACCGCGGTAAATTACACCGAAAGCTCCCTTAAATATCTCGTAAAACGCCAATCAATGAAATCCATTAGTTCGAGTACGTCGAGGCGAGCCGCGCGCGTCCGTTCTTTTTCTCTTTCTTCCGTTTCTGTTCGACTCGTCGCAATTTACCGGTGACGCGGCCCGCAAGAGGGTTACGAACCACCAACGAGCTTTCGTTGCACGGTAGACGCCGTCCAAAAGCGACCATTCGAATTTGAAATACGACCGTGGAACGTCGTTGCGTTCGGTTTACGTCGTCGTGCAATTTGCGTAAATTGACTCGTATCGTCCAATTCGTGCAAATAGATCGTCGCGCGCGGGCAGAAATTTCGAGTTGCACGGAATCGAGTTCGATATCTGTTCGTAAATCGCGATACGAAAGTCTCGCTGCGCCAGAATCGAACGCTACCGGCAAAGAGCGATATTTTATTCGAAGCACGAACGCGAGCGAGTACGCGATCGTACGAGGTTCCGAATTTCGGTCGGAATCGAGAAAAGTCCGCGGCCGTTCGAGCCAGAGGCGATCGTCGATATACGTTTCGAACGTTTAACCGGTTACTTTCAACCCCGGTGTACCCTAACCGTGACCCGCGCGTTCGAGCGGCGATAATTAACGACCGCCACGGTAATCGCAGCGGCGTAGCGGCGTAACGGCGGGTAATTACGGTCGAAAAAAGAATTCCCTTTTCCCGTTAGTGGGCGAACGCGTTTTTCGTTCGGCGCGCCTTCCAATTCGTTTACACTTGGCAAATCGAGGCAATTATCGAAGCCGTAACTCGAACGAACGGAAAGCAATTTACCAGCGCTCCTCGAACGTCGCTCGGATTCTCCCGCTTCCACGAAAGCGAGAATCGTTTCCGCGAAACTCGGCTCGGTCTCGCGACAACCTGAGTAAGAGACGCTCGGTCTCGCACACGGCCATCTTCCGTTCGCGGTTGCGCGCGAAAAGCTTTGCTACGTCGATGCGACAGGCGCCACTCACCTTCCCGTCTTCGTGATGATCATCTCGGTGCCGAGGTCGTTAAATTTGTCCCAGAGCTCCTTGGTCTCGAGGTGGCACTCGACGTCCCGAAGCTCGTCGGAGTTGCAGCTGGTCCTCAGCCGGTGTTTCCGCTCGTGCTCGCCGTAAGCGTCCTGGCATTTCCTCGCGGACGATGCGCCACCGAGATCGTCCGGGAGGCCGTGAACGGGCCCGTCGTCGACGCTGCTGCACTCCTCGACGTCCACGTCGACCTCCTCGTCGTCCTCGTTGCCGGACTTGTCGGTGGCCTCGCTCTGGCCCTCGCAGTTCTCCACCTCGTCGTCGACCAACAGCGCCTCGTCCGTCACCACCGTCGCAGTCGCGACTATGTTCACCGGTGACGTCCTCGCCCCTGAAACATCGCCGTCTGTTTTTCGTTTACTCGCCGCTTCGGATCCGGTCGCCTCGATCGCCGACAAAACGAAAAGCAACGGGGCAGCTGGATGTTGATATCGTCTCGAGAGTGACAAATAACTGCGGTAAATGGAGGAGATTGTTCGCGACACGACGTTTCTGCGCGTCGACGGAATCGAGCTACCAATCGATTTAAACGAGCAAGATGAACCAAAACGATACGCGAGGGAACCGGGAGAAGCAAGGCGGGGGTAATTAATCGAACCGGCCGCGCATCTGCTACGAAGGTGGCGCCTAATTAAACCGTCAGATTTCAAGAAAGCCAATCCACCGCGCCAGTGTACACAATGTTAATTGCGCCAGTCACGATACCGATCTGTTAATTTGTACTATTCCGCGCGAACAATGCGTCTTCCGGCCTCGTATCTCAAATTGGATCCGCGGACCGATACCGCGTGCGCGTACGTTTACGCGCACCGTGTCTGCCTTTCGCGTGTCGCCGACGGAAAGACCTTTCTTCGAATTCTTTCTCTCGAATCTCTGTCGTCCGTTTTTCCGACTTTATCGCGGTACATTCGTCTCGTTTCGAATCATCGTTCCTGACCGACCAAGCGTTTCGAGAACGAAACTCGAAAACGGAGACAAGTAACGATGACCGATTTCCGCACGAGGCGGAAGCGGAAGCGAACAGTAGCGACAACGCGGTCAGGAGGAACGCGAGGAGAAAGAAAGAAAATTCTGGCCCGTTAAGGGGATTGGCTGACACGGAGAACGCGACGAGAAGGCAGCAATTTCGAGACCGGTGACCGTTCCGAAAGCGTACGGTATGGCTTTGCTCGCGCCGTTTCGGAAACGTTTTTCGAGTCGTGCTTGCCGGCCAACGTTTTCTTCCATACGGCTGCCTAAACCGGTTTTCCGTCAAATTTTCGACCGCGCGTTTGACAGCGACGACCGTCGACCGATCGCTTTCACCGTTTTCGACTTACCGCCGCGTTACGACGACCTCTGTGCCTCGTTGGCCCGCAACATCACGCATCTAATCGATCTATCGTCGTCTAACCGATTTCCCTAATCTCCGAGACGAGGGAAAGCGTAATCGATCCACGAATCTAACTAAAAATTTCTCTAATTGCCCGGAGTCGTATCGAGCAACGCGCACGCGTATTATGTAGGGAGTTTCCTTTAATCGCGACACGGTGATCCTACAATTATTGCTATCTCGCAAAGAGCAAATCGTCAATGACCGATAATTGGTTTTCACTGGATAGCCAAAGGCATCGAAAAGTCTGCTAATAAACTTATCGAACGGCTACCGTGTACGCGTCGACTTGGTCGTTGACACATTTTTAACCTTCGCCGATCACCGAGTCTAGCTCGATACTCGGAACGCGCGTGCTCGACGAAATAAAAAACGAAGAAAAAATGCTTCACCGATACTCTTAAGAAACATTCTATTTTCCTTCTGAATCGTTTCAATATTATTATTAACCTGTTAAGCACGTCGGGTAACTGGTCATGCGGAAACTCGGGCGCGACACGAGTTTGGTGAGCGAACTTATCGTCGAGAATTTTGACCTTTTCGAACGAACAATCGTCTGTCGAGTTTAAATGCTTTACGGCTTTAGGGCTCTTTCTTTCTTGTTACCGCGTGTTTACACGCGTAACGAGTCGCCGGAGATCGGTGTATTACAAACGTTTATGCAAATACGCGTTCGCGTATTTTCCACGCTCGTTTTGTACTCTGTTACAAGTACGTAGATATTAAAAATGTCTTGCTATCACGAACTATCTCGTGTCGAACGTAACGTTAAACACTTTACATATGCGGTCCTAACAGAGGAATACGTCTTCGATAACTGCGACGAAAAGTGCTATCCTTAAAAAGGAACTGGTACAGAGAAAATCGACACACGAGATAACTGAACAATTTGTGCAAATATTTTTTTGTTAAATCTATAGCGTTGCGCGTGCTATGTTTAGGAATAGGGAAATGTTCAACAGTGGCAATTAATAGTAGAAAATAATAATACCTAACACTGGAACAACCAACCAGTCAAACTGAGCAGTTTCAGGTTGGACATTTTTTATTAAAAAATTTGGTTGCCACTCTTCTGTCAAAATCTCTGTCACGTTCTATCGAGCCAACGAATGGTTGTATCTGTTAGATGATGCTACAGTATTTATTTATATGTATATTTTTCTACTTTATTTTAAATTGTTAAGTATTTAAGTTACTGTATTTTAAAGGGTCTAAAGAACGAAATTAATGTCCCGCGTGCGAATGGACGAGGGAAAACTTTGTCACGAGCGTGGAAAATTTGATCGCGAACGGTTCCGACGATCGAGAGGACGAACGACGGCGACGCTCGGAAAGCAAAGAATAAAAAGAAAAGATCGGTGAAGGAACGGGTAGCAGCAGTCGGTCGGTGAGAGGAGGAACAACGAGGACGCGTTAAAAACGAAGACGAGTTAACAGCGCATCGCGTGCGTCTCTGGTCGCTTGCGTGCGCTCGCATCTGCGTGCACGTACGCACTCACGCACGACCTGGCACTTGTCCTACACTCGTACACGTATCCTCTTCCTCCGCCCCTTTGCCTTTCGTTTCTTTGAACCTTCTCGACAATAAGGAGGCGCTATTGCAAAGAGGAGCAAACGCGCGTGATGCGTTCGTTCGATGTTCTCGCGCGGCGGACGAAATTCGACGATTTCGTTATTGAGCCATCAAGCGCGGGACTGGTTTCGCGAAACGACCTCCGCAACAGCCGGTCGACGGTAGGTATCGAGGAAAGCTCCTCGTTAACGTTACCGACGCGATCGTTCGAGTCCTCTCTCTCTCTCTCAGATTCTTCGTCGTTTCGACGTAAACTAGGAAGAATTCGACGAAATCCGAGAGGAGATTCATCGAAAATGGGTACCGATGATCGAAACGAATGCGACAACGATCTTCCGCGTAATGGAAAGCGCGTGCGCGTTAACACTTTGAGTGTCATGTCACCCACGTACGGGTGATATATGTATATTTACATACATAAATCTATCGCTAATTTTATTTGAAACATTTAACGTAACAAAGTATACACAATTTTTGTGAACATATTAAAGCTAATCGAATAAGCGAGGATAGAATATTATGAAAATTATCTATAAAATTTACCGAAAATAAAATTACTTCCTAAAAGAAATTGAAACTGTTTTAGAGTGGCACTCTAGGTGTTAATAAGGACGCGTGGCATTATGGCCGTATATGCAGCGCGTTACCCAGGGATTGGCGCTCGAGGAAATTGAAACTAACCTAAGAAGCATGTCCTGACCGTAAATCGTTCGAGCTTGATGCCGATCGACGATCGATTGCGATCTGTCTATGCTCTTTGAATGAACCAATGCGCTTGTCCGCGCGAACCAATAAAATCCTATCACCGAAAATACGTAAGAGTCGATGCGGCAATTTCTGGGTGATTAGGTATACGTACATGGAAATCGAGCTCGTACGAATCGGGGATATTTACGACGTTACGTGATCGAATCTAGAGCCACGGCTTCCATAAAACCGGAAGCGCGGCCGGCGTCGAGCTCGAGTGGACATCGTGGGTCTTTTTAAGTATCCCGTCGGGGATCGGGATATTCGCAGGGCGCACAAAAGAGGATCCGTGAGGACGCATGCCTCGCCGGAAGCTTTCCGGCCGAACAGAAGGAGTTAAAGGTTTTGGGCGGTGGTGCGCCACGAGGTGGTCCCATGTTCCATGATCTTAAGGCAAGAAGAAATATGACCGAGCTACTGACGTCAGTTTCCTTTTGCCACGACCGACACTCGACCACCCAGAATCCTGTCACCACCCAGCCGTTCGAAGGACGTTGCTCAAAAGGATCGAGACGCTACGAGCCGAATAACGATCGCGTTACACCAGTTGACGCGCTTCTCGTCTCTCTCTGCGGAGAGGAGAGGATTCTCCCTCGTCGAGAAACGCGAGCGAGATTACGCGGAACCAGATTACCCGACAGGATCCGATCCGATCCGATCCAATCGAATCGAATCGAATCGAATCGAACGACCTTCGACGCGGATTTGTCGCGTTCGTCGCCGGCCGAGTTTCATTGTTGCCTCGCCGAATAGCCGGAATACGATTATTTACGTTCAGACAAGACGATATTTTTTCGCCTAATCGAACGGACGATTCCTTTCTTGGCCACGGGATTGTACGTTCTGACTGTGCGAGAACGCACCGACGTCTCGCGTTTACCTGTCTACTATTGCGTGATTACATTTACAATTAAATGGCTCGTGTCCGATTACGTCAGGGCATTGCGATGAACCGGAACGAAACAAAATTTCCTCATGGCTGCTCCATTTTTCGCGCGGTAACGAGATCGAGAATCTGACCGAATTAATCCTTTCGCTTTGTGATTATACTCAACGATCGAGCCTTAACAATTTGTTCGCTCGTAAGTTCAAAAATAAGTATATCAAGTTCATATTGTCCCGACCTTGAGAGGAAGTCTATCGATCATAACGTAATTTATTTCTAACGATTTTCAAATTTTTTAACGCGTACAACGATGCCTTATCATTTTGTTATTCGGTGAAGACGGCATTATTATATTGAACACCTTGTCCTAATGTTTCGTAAATATATAAATGCCTACATTACTTATAATTTTATAAGTTTTAGAGCAACGATCGTTTTATTCGGCATAATTGATATTTAACCATTTACGCTCGAAAACATTATTATCCTTAGCAAATAGCGCCTGTAAAACTTTCCGGTTAAAAAAATTGATCGATTTCTTTGAAATTATTATTTCTTGGTCGTTGATCGACAATATTTCCGGTTTAACCATGTTCAAACATCGCGCACGATACTATGAACGTAGTTAAAGGTTGTTTATTAAAAATTGTTGTATCAAACGAATTCGGTGACGGTGCTTCGGCGGACTCGACTTCCGAAGCGAAAGGGTTAAGAGGGTCGTTAGAGCAACGCGAAGTCGGCTATCGAACGATCGGTTAGTATACTAGTCGGTGGTTTCGAACGGTTTCTTCGCAATTATTTCGTCACGAGCAATCACCGTCGATCGTTCGATCGTGACGAATCCTCTCGAAAAAATACGCTCCGAAAGAACGGTGATTCGCTGCTGAAATTCCGCGTCTCTACAGGTGGTAAATACCACCTGAAATTTACACCGAAATATTCCAACGACGCGGTACAAAATCTAGTCCAGACCTACGTTCTTTTCTCCGCGAACACGCAAATAAATGTTCGGACACTGTTTGTAATACAATGAATAGGCCCGAGTTATGTTCATCGAACGAGCGTTTCTCCGAGAGAAACTATTCACGGACGATTTCTCCACTATTTTTAAACGTCCGTTTCGATATTCGCGGGCAAAGTACTTATCTAGGTACGCGGATCGGGACTAGGCAGAAATTGTAGGAATCGCGCGAACCGTTACCAATGGGTTTTCGATGGCGAAGAGATTGTCGGTGACGAAAGAAACGCTAAAATCGCGACGCAGGGAGTATCGATTCGTCGAATAAAGGCTGGATCGTTCGATCGCGAATCGAAGAAGAGGTCGAGGCGAATTTCCGCGTCGAAAGGATCGACGCTCGAAACGGACGCGAGGAAAGAGCGGTTCGAAGCAACGACATTACCGATTTTAATCGCGGACCGTGTTATTAATGGAAATTGTTCGGATCGTTATTGAACGGCACACGGTGGACGTAACGCGTTCGGGAAACAATCGCCGCGGACGCGGCCAATAAGGATCCTATGAATCTAATTGAGGCTGTGGTATTTAATGTTTTCCACCTCGCCCACTCCGCGCGGCGAAACTTGTTCTCGAGAACGATTAAGAATCCCAAGATTGCTACGGGAGCTGTAATGGCGTCGTTAAGTGCGCTAATGTGATTACCGGCTGAAAGCACCGGACGAGTTCCCGAACGCAAAAACACCGTGCAATTTACGTTCCCTCGTAGAAAAATCGTTCGCTCGTGAGAAAGATACTTTTTCGTCCGAAAATGAACGCGAGCGTTGTTGCATCGCGTCCGGTAATTTACCTCTATTTCGCCCGTACACGACGACGGTCACTGGTCGGCGTTCGATCGTTTATTTCGAGGATCGCCGTTTTTCTCGTCGATGTTCCGCAACGCTTTTGACGCGAGCATAACGCACGGCCAAACGGGGGAAAATCGAGCGACGGTGCTCCGAGATAGCCTCGATCGTTAATTTCGTTGCGAACGGCTGAAATTTACGCGGCGGTCCGTTGGCAACAATTAGTCGGTCTGCTCCCGTTTCGGACGCCAATTATCATCTTAACCCGGGCCAAATGTCTTTCTCGAACGAGCGGCTACTATTTTCACGCGTCGCCTAATGTATCACGAATTTGTAATTAAACGGACAGCGGCCAGTCAACGCCTCGACTAATGGATCTCGAGCGAGGCTTTATTCGACTCCACTACCGAACTACTCAACGGAACGAGGGATTCCGTCCGATTAACCGGTACGAACGAGACCGAGGGAACCAACGACGAGGCTCTCTTCGTAGAAAATCACGAGACTCTGGTCCGTATACCGTCGAACAGGAAACGGTTCACGGCGAATTTACCGACCGCCGAAAGAAGTTCCTCGATCTCGGGACGATCGAATTCCGGGAACACCGTCCCACGGTGGGAGCGGGATTTTCAACGGTTTTATATCGAGCCTCTCGGCGAACGGTGCCGCGCCGTCGGAACACTCGGACGCGTTTCGCCGCGAGTTAATCGTTCGGCAGGTACAACCTCGCTTAACGATCGTCCGAGACGCGAAAGAATCGCGCGAGCGAACCGAAGAGGAAGAACGCGCGCGCGCGGCCAGGGTACGCGTTCGGAGCGAGACGGGAAAAGGAGAGATCGCTGAAAACTTACGGTGATCGAGAGCGGAATCGGCGACGAACGGTTTGCCGGTTGGACATTCCAAGCTGGTATTAGCGGTAGCGGCGGCGTTGCCAATGCCCTGCAGGTGGTAATGCCCGAAGGACGGACCCCTGGGCGCCATGATGGCCGCGATGCTGAAGTCCGTCGCTTTTCCCCTTTCCCCCTTCGTAGGCATCCCTTCGCGGCCGACGACACTTTGATTTCTACTTTATTCTCTTCCTCTCGTCTCGTTTCGTATCGTTCTCTATCGAGTTCGACGTCGCTCCGTTTGCTCGCGAACGCGATCACTCGTTCGTTATGGTCGCGCTACTTGTCGCGTTATCACTAGCCTCACTCGCGACAAGACCCGTTACGCCGTGGTCGGTCGGCTCGTTGCGTCAACGGATCCGCGAGAGATCGCCGACGAAGCGACGAGCGATCAGCTCCGGTGCGCTTCCCATCGATCGTTACGTTCACGGGAAACGAGAGTTTCGCGATACAGCGTACGTTATCGCGGGACGAAAATCGAACGTAACGTGTAGCGATCGGCGCGATCGAATCGGCCTGGTAAACGCGATGTTGGCTCGAAAGCTGTTTCGGCTGTGTACGCGGCGCGGAACGAACGCGTCTGCGCTGCTCGACTTCCCGAACTCCACTGGGCCGCCGCTCCTCCTCCCACGCGCACTGCTCGCCCCACCAACCGAACAACGGCAACGACGCTCCGCGAGCCGGAGCTCCGATAACGACGCCCGAACGCTCCCGAGCTCCGTTCGACAGAGAAAGAGAGTGCGCGCGCCCCTATAGGGGCGTCGCCACGGCCCGGCCCCCTCGACCGTTCGGGGCGGTCGCCCGAACGCCGGTCACGTGACGCCGAGCGACGCCGAAACAACCGCGATACACGGTTTACCGACGCGGCACGAGGGCGGCCCGTTACGGAGGCGCCTCTCGCGACGGACACGCCCATCCTCGATCACCGACACGACCACCGTCGAGCTACCTTCGACCATCGTCGCCCCCGCCCCCGCCCCCGCCTCCGCCATCTCCACACCTCCGCCGTCTGAACCACCGATCGCGTAGCTATCTCGAAACGGCGTGGCAGCGGCACGGTGGTCGCGCAACGACGAAAGAGAGATCGATCGACCCCCTCGTGCACCGGATGCCCGGCGTTTCTACACTATCTACGAGTACTTATGTACCGCGGTTCTCTACATGCAGCGGCGCGAGACCTCGCTTCCGTCAAATTTTCGCTCCTCCGTCCGTTTGGATAATCGTTTCGTCGATAATGGACCGCCGCGGACGAAAAATGCTCCGTTCGCGACGAAAGCTTCGATCTCTAGAGTCGCGCGAGCTTATCGGCAAGAACGGACGTCCCTCCTTCCGTCGCGATTACGCCATTGCTGCCGGCTCGACCGTCGCGATACGCGTCCCTAATAGAGGCGTACTCCTCGGTCTGGTCGGCTTCCTGGGTGAAAGCGTCGCCGAGGCGATGCTCGGAAAAATCGTTCGAGTCGCAACGCCATCTTGATTTCGGCCATCCTCGCGAATACGGCAGCGAATACGGGAACGTTTGCGCCGAAAAACGACGAAAAAGAAGAGCGAGTGTCTTTTAGCAGGGGGAAGAGTTACGGAGTGGAAGCAATAAAGACCGTTAAAAGCAACCACGAAGACGCGGACCGATCGATCAAACGTCGAAAGATTCGGATCGTCTGTTTCGAGGAGCGTCGCGTTTCACCGCATCGGTTGGATCTTCCGGAGCACCGAGGGGTGATTTACGGCTCGCGTTTAGGCACTTAGCCGGTCTACCTAGCCCCCCTTTATTATACTAATTTCTCGGGCATGTCAAAATACCTATCGTGTACCGGCCTCCTGAATTCTATTCGACACGCTGGGTGCCTCCGTAGTCGACCGCATAAAGGATCCCATTCCGTATAAAATATGAAGACCCGTGTATCTCGCTCTATCCCTGCGTCTTCCTTCCTTCTCGTCTTCAGGTAGCTGAAAAGACGCGGCGCGCTCGAGGAGTCCTTCGAACCGCAGGAACGAGCTGTCCCGGACCCCCCGTTTGCTTTGGCATTCGAATGTTTTTAAGGCGGTTGCGGATACTCCGAGGTGTCACCGTCGCTTTTCAAATTCGTCACCCGTGGCGAAACTCGCCGTTTAACGAGCTACGACTGTATCCACTTAACCAAGTTTCCCGCGTAACGAGCATCCTTCGAACGTTGGCAAACTTTAAGCTCGCTATCTCTGCTCGAAATCGAGCCATGTCCGGTCTCCTTTCGGGGGAAAAGAAAAACGCGAACAACGGAGAAAGCGACGAGAAACGCAGAAGAAACGGGAAGGCGAAAATGGACGAATTACAAGAGTTCGTAAATCGGAACGTTCGACGTAGATTACGACGCGTTAACGACTATTTGGTAATTTACGGAGGAGAAACAATTACGCCCGAGCGTTGTTGCGACGCGGGAGTACGCGAAACCGATTGGTCATCGAGGGAGCGGAGAGGAGAGACAGGCGATGGAAACGGCCTCGCGATGCGCTCGTATTCGATAGCGATACCTATATTCGACGTCGATAGTCAACCGGCCATAGAGAATCGAGAAGAAACAGTGATCGCTGCACGGAACGCGCGATATCGGTAAACTGGGGAACACGGTGGCACGAGCTTCTCGGCTCGTCAAGTGGCTTCTGGAGAGTGTAAATACACGGTTGCTTTTCTTCGGATGTTCGTCCGTTCGTAATAATAACAAGAAGATTGCCGTCAGGGGCGGCGATAACGAGAAGGCGACTGGTCGAGGCAAGATCAGACGAGTAGTAAACATGGAAAGCGACGAGGACGAGTTTCGGCGGGTCTTTTCCGTGAGAAGGAACACCGCGTATACTCGAGCCGCTACTCGAGAACGCTCGAGGGTCGGTCGATCCTCGAGAGCGTCGCGGCGCCAGCCTTCGCTCTCGAGGAGCCCGACGAATCCCTTTTACTCTCTCTCGTTCCGCGTGGAAAACGTAAACCGAATCTTCTCTGAGCGACGAGCGTTGTTCTCTGATCTCGGCGCTCGCTGCTCTTTTCGAAGAAAAGTGGATCACGAGCGCGCACTCGAGCCGAACGAAGCCGCGAGATAAGAAGGATGGCTCGATGGCCGACGATTATTCGAATTAATGCTTAGACGGGTCGTCGGTGCGGTCAGAAATCCACGATCGCGAAGCGTGCATAATGCGACCACATGCCGAGCGCGACGCGTTCCTCCTCCGCGATCCTTTTTCTTTCCCTGCGCGGCTCCCATCAGCTTGGATCACGATGCGTGGGTTCGAAAGCGGAGAGACAAGGAGGATAACGAAGAGGAGAAAGATCGGACGCGGGCATGAAGATGCGCGTACTCGCGCGATGTTAGAACACGTGTAAGGGGCAGGCCAGGGAGGCATATATACCCGACGAATAACTCGTGTCGGGTCGAAACGCGCTCGTTCGCGTGGGTGGGTCCCCGTTGGTAGCTCGTGACGATGCCGGTTCTCGAGCGCGAACTAGCTGGTGATCGACTCCTCGAGCGTTTCGTTTCTAAACTCGACCACCGTCGTCGATCCGTGACCGGACATTGTCCGATGACAAATCGTACGCAATTATCGACGGTCTATCGGTGAACGAATTTATTCGCCCGTTTACCGGTACGAAACGTTCGCGCCGTACAAAGCGGAACTCGTTCGTACCGAAAATATTCGGGAATAGAACGCGAGTAAAAATCGAGCGGTCGCGAACGGGGTAATCCGTCTTGTCGTTCGGGAGCTCGAAATTGATTCTTTTCGAAGGAGTTTCGATTCTAACGAGAATCGTCGGTTTCGGATGCGGCAACTCGGTAACCGCGAAGATTGGCCGAGATAACGATCGCGAGTGAAGGATCGGCACGCGAGCTCGTCGACGCCTGGCGCCGTAGAGAAACGCGAAAATGTATAATCGCGTAGAGTGGGCGGGATAGCGAGATAAAGGGAAAATCGAGTCGGTGGAAGCGTTAACGCCTCCGGATCGAAGCTCATTCGATCGACGGACTTTCTTTGTCGTGTTACGCGTTTCGCGAGTCGTGCCGCCGTCGAATCGATAAATCACCACCGCGTCTCGACGCTGCCTCGAACGTTATAATTTAAGGACGCGTTAAAGTCTTTATCCGTCCGTCGGTTTATAGTTTGTTCGGCCGTCAACGAACGCGAAAGCGACAACTTGTCCATCGACCGTTACGAACTTTCGTACAACGACGTAACGTAGTACTTAACGAGGGACGAATCGAGCGTATCCGAACTACCAACTAGAAGAAAAACTCGTAAAAGCGACAATTACCGTTTCGAGCAGCTTCGATTCGAAACGTCGCGCTACCTGTTCGCGAAGAACGAGTTTCCAACTCGCGTCAAGTTTAACGCGACGGTGGTTCGCGCGCGCGGTGACCTCGTAGGAAACCAGTTTTCGCATCCACGCCCGTTAATTTATTCGTTTATTAATTGGCCAGACGGATCGAGGTTTGTGGCGGGCGAGGAATCGAGGAGGAAAATTCGAGGCTCGAAGCCGGTCTCGCGGTTGCCCGATGATCCCAACGGACTCCCCGGACTGCCAAAAAAAGAACGCGCGAACGTTCGCGACGTTTTTAGCACGGCCGATTCATCTCGACGAAACCATCGCGCCGCGAATTACGAGGCAAACCTCGTCCGTGTGTCCGAGCGGAAAGGAAATTCGACGCGGACGCGGCTATTAATTACGGGTCGGATGCACGGACGGACATAATGAAGTCAGCGTTTTATCGTCGCTACCGGTAGTAAGTTTGTTCGGAGGAAGGAACACCGAACACGACCAGGAAATATCGGAGTTGTAAATTCTGGGGGGGGGGGGGGGGGGGTCGCGCGAGCTCTCCGTAGAGATAAAAATCTCCGGGTCCGGAGAGATACACTGGCCCATTTTCACGGTATTTCGTGACTTTACAAAGGGTCGTTCGACGAGAACCGATGGGTCGCGCGTTTCCTTCGGACCGGGAGATCAGCGACGAATCGTATAAAAGGAACGGATCGTTCGGAAACGAAGAAGCGCAATAAGTCGAACGAGAACGAAAGGCTCGTCGACGAGACGACGTCGCGGAGGCAGGACAGAGCCGAAAGGAAATCACGTTGGCGTCGACGAAAAGCTTTTCACGGGTATTCCGAGGGGGCGGTACAGAGGGCTGTCGAGCAAGAACCGACGGAATGGGATTCCAGGAGGACCGACTACGCGTTACAACGTGTTTCACACTTTGGGTTACTCGCCCACGCCCCCAAACAAATATATAATGCGACATTAGAATAACAAATACCGGTTGAAGTATCCGCGCCTAAGAGCCACGGGGTGCCTCGACCAGCGTATACCTCCGCACCCGACATAAATACTAATACGCGCATAAATAAATATGTATATCTTTGGAGCGATTCGTTCGCGAGTCAGCCACCCCGGGGGGAATGGAGGAAAATTCTGCGGATCTTTTTGTCGATGAGACGCTACGTCCGATGTCGAAAACGGATACGCGGCGAACGAGCTCTGGTTTCATGGGTGGAGGATCGAAACGGGAACAGCGTGTCGCAACCGATCGAGAAAGAAAAGCGGGGATCGTCGTAAAAACGAAGAGGACTTTGTTCCTCGATCGAACGCGGCCGGAAGCGCCTCTTCCCGGTTTCACAGCCCCGCGGCCTCCGCTTACGCGATACCGAACGGTCGCTCGGGGACCCTAATCGAAATTACTTTTTTAATTCGGCGGACTTATTTAGCCATTAAGAGGGTCGGGGACGGGGGTAAAGTCGGACGACGTCCCCGCTCGACGAAAGAACGATCGTTTCCCGGTTCGAATCTCGAGCGAAATTTCCACGCGAAGGCGAATCGATGTCGAGGAAACAGGGTCGAAAGCGGAAGATGCTCGAGAGACCCGAGCGGAATATTGCGGCGCGGCCCTTCGTGAATATTAATCGAGTCTCGAGCTCTCGATAAAGGAAAACGCCGGTGGTAAACGTTGGTACTTGGGCGCGTTGCTTAATCGAATAAGAAGCGGTTGTTCGTTCGAGAACAAAAGATAAAGGGTGAGCGAATCGATGATGGCGGTGAGCCGAAACGTATGGAAGCGGAAGAAGAAAGGAGGGCTCGAGAACGCGTTAGAGGGCGGGAAGGTTAGAGAAGGGATAATGAGGAGGATGAAGAGAGTATCGGCATAATTCGCGCTCAAATATCGCTTCGAGAGTCCGCCGCAGAGAGAGAGAGGGACGACGAACAGCGTAACCGTAGTGGTTTCTGGGTAATTTCATAATTAGGAGAGAGGGGAATGTAGGCGGGCGCAACCGGCAAACGCTCGCGAGCTCCATTAAGCTCGGAGAGGAAGCTCGCGAGACGGAATCGCGAAGATGAACTGTCCGAAAATTGTAAACGCGTCGTAGTCGCGACGTTCTTTTTCTTTTTCCGGCGATTCGTTCGCGACGGTAATCGTCCGAGGATCGATAAGATCGTTTTGCCACGGTTCTCGCGTCTTCTCGACGAGACCGTAAGAAGGAGAACGGCTCGACGAAACCTTTCTGAAATTTTTCCGTCGTAAAGCGGTCGCGCTCGAAAAAGCAACAAGACGGGTAAAATTTACTTTGCGAGCGTTCGCCCCCTCGCGGAGCGACTCGTAAATCTGTGTAAGGTCAACGGAATGGGGGGATTCGGGGAAAGGTCGGAGGTGAGGCGCGGAACGGAGTCACCCTCTTTCGAGATTGCTCTTCGAGCGGGACAGCTCGGTCGATAAAACAATTGCCGGGGGGATAATCGGCATTATTTACGCCGGATTCTCTGGTAGATAGGCGAGGGTAACAGAGGCGATCCGCTCGAGGGGAAGAGAAGAAGAGGGTTGTCGTATCACGGGCCAGAATACGCTGGTTGCAAACAGAAGCACGCGGGTGCACGAGGGTGGAGAGGTAGAAAAGAGAGAGGTCCGAAGAAGATCTCCCGACAGTTATAAGCCTAGGGTGATCTCGTGCAGCGGCTTCGTCGGCTTACGGCTTATCCCGCTGATCCGCCCTCGCCGTTAAATTGCTCCCAATTAGATACGTCACTGGATCCCGATGTCAACCGGCTACACGAGCCCGCGATCTCTCCCGAGGGAGCGAACGCGCGCCGCTCTCTAACCCGCGAACGCGAACCGCGCTCCCGTTTTCGTTCGTCCTCGAACGAAAAAGTTTCTTATCGCGCGGACATTCGTCGATCATTTTTCCGTCGCGTTCGTCGTCTCACGTTCCGCGACAAGAGATACCTCGTTATTTCGAACGACGACCTTATCTTCTCGCCCGTTGTTTCTATCGATGCCTCTAGAAACGTTCGCGACCGATTCGCTCGATGATCGTAATTCGACTTTCGAGTCTTTGCTTTCCATCGGCCTCTAACTTATCGCTTAATCGGCCGCGATCAAGATCCGGCCGTTTCCGTTCGCACGCTCCCTCCGTTCACCGATTATCCACGCCGCTTTGATCGCGCTTCGTCGCAAATCATTCGTTACGAATTAACCGGCCATAACGCGTGATCCGCGTAACGCGTGTCTGGTGATCCTGATATTCTCTAAAAGTCTATCCAACGTCGTTACCGACGGTCACGGTATTCCCGGAAAATCAAACGTCTCTCGATGGAGGCCTCGAAAAGGAAGATCGCTCGCTAAGTGGTCGCGTTTGGCGAAAATTACAGCCGCAACGTTGCTGGGGAATCGAGTCGATTAGATCCGGCTTTTCGACGAATCGGAGATGGTTTGCGGTTCGATCGGCTACCGGTGTTTGGTCGGTATCGCATCGGAAGTCAGCTCGCTGCCAGCTCCTCTTTCGGCGTCGGCCAAATGTTCGCCGCAAACCCGTCATTTCGCGTCAAGCGCCTAACTGGCGACGTAATAGACGCCGATCAAAGATGGCAGGCACAATGGCCGCGAATTCCCGCGGGCGCACCGTTCTAGTCCTCCTCGAGTAGTACGCTTTTAGCCTAAACTGTCCTTCTGTACCGGTAAACGTTGACACGCGATTCTTCCCCGCAGACGGGCGGTCGCTCGCTCGCGCGCGCGCGCGCGGCACGTTAAACGCCATTTGCCCGACCCTAATCGGGCCGAAGCTTTTGTCCTCTGGTCTTTTTGCTTCGGATAAATATATCCTTTGAACTCGGTCAGTTTCACGAACCGGTTCCGCGGTCCGCGGTTTCCTTTCAGCGCGTCGCTACCAAAGGATCTCTACGAAACCGCTAACGAGCCGCTCGTTTCCGTAGTTTCGAGCAAATCGTTCCACGCTCGTTCGACGATTACCACGGACAGTCGGCACGATAGAATTCGCGTTGGACCACCGAGCAAAGAGCGTGTCAGTCAAGTCGGACGGTTAGTCGACGGAACGAGCGTGGTCTTTGTTGATCGGGGTGCATGCGTAATAAGGTAGACGCGCCGTATCCTCGCACCCTTTTTTTTTCCTCCCCGCGCGTTCCTCTCCAACTGCTCTCGTCTTCCCTCCTACGATCCCTCGGTGTATATAGTACGCGCCACCCTTCGTTTCGCGAGCCGAACGAACGCGGGCTGACGCGATCGGCCCTCTACTTCGCCATCGAGCGTCCACCAAATCCTCCCGCAAATACGCTGCCAACCGAACGCAACTGTTCCGGCTTATAGCTGCCCGAACACGATGCTTCGATCGCGCCATGCAAATTAGATTCCAATTCGATACGATACCGACCCCGACGATTCCTCCCGAGCACAGCTTCCGACAACATCGCCGAGTTGTACACGGTGTCGCGAGAATCATGATCACGAGGTGATTCTACGTATACATACACGGAAGTCTAGCAAAAGGTGTACAATTTTTTCCCCACGAGTCTTTGTTTTCGAGAAAATCGACGTCGAGAATTTACTCGGTACGTGTGCACTCTTGTACATGCCGACTTTGTGCGTATTACTATACAATCTTCTTTTCATTGTTGTTTGCATTTAGAGAATCACAGGAAAAATCGAACCTTCCGATTTGCGTTACGAACGTTCGATGGTTTTCGATGTTTTTGACGCAACCTTCGTCTCGAACGTAACCGGTCGTGAAAGGATGACTTCTCGTCGATCTCCACGAAACGAGAATTTCACGCGTTTCAAAGAAGATACGGGATGACAAAGGACGGTCAGCTGACTTTGACCGTATTCCGGCTGCGGGAACATTGTGTCAAGCTGGACGATCGGTTCGATTCGATGAATGAGCTTTCTTCTCGTCGTTACATGGTCGTTCGGTCGTTGTTTGGACAAAACCGAGTAACCGAGCGGGGAATCGTCGAGCAAACACGGGAAAGTAAACGGTAAGCTGTCAAGGGATGTCACGAGTCGACCGTGGCTCGATCCGAAAAGTCTACCACCGCTTCACGGTCACGTATTTCGCCATCTTTTTGCTAGGTATTCTTTTCGCGGAGTAATGTTTCGAAATTATATTACGGACAATTTCACCGATCGTGGGAAACATTAAACGCACGTGCGCCTCTGGATACGCATCATTTTCGAATTGGCGAATTAATTTTAATCCTTGGACTCCAAAGGTGACCGACACTCACCGTTTCGATTAATACAGCAATTTGAAATAAATATTTTTCAACTGAATCTAAAGCGTTGCACTTATAAAACTTCTCAACCAAAGTTTTAGAGTCGCTATCTACGAGCAATGTAAAAATACGTTGGAGCGCAGATTTCATATTTTAAACCGTCTTCGATTTGGCATACTTGCGACCAACGATCTCAAATTCCACGCTAACAAACATTCTCGTGGATCTATTTATTTTGTAATGTAACGTTCGTTATCGCTATTACTGAAATAAGTAACTCGCGAATAGAAGTAGATAAATGTATGTACATATTTCTTTAGACAACGCTGCAACCGTGGATGTAAGTACTTACGTCTCTACCTGTACAAGAAGACTATCGATTCTTACTACTGCATTCGCGTACGCAACCATACGCCTTTAAAATGATCACCGATCTGGTGCGAAGCCCGCTTCCAGCAACGTTATAATATACATTTTACATCCGTTAATGTATTACTTTCTTGCATTAATAAATTACAAGCGTTGCGCGAACTTGGTCGATCCTATCAACGTATCGATTTCGTTCATCTTAGAACAAGAATTTTTTGCCGTATCTCGGTATGCGAAGAGAGTTCCGGTTTCCGGAGGTGTAAATTTCGCAGCGGAGGATGATCTCAGGGACCTCCGGAGTCGAGTGCGGTGCCGCCATCTATCCAACTCGGTCGAAAACGACGAGCTGGTTTCGAAGGGGTTGAAAAACGCGATCGCTTCCTGATCGCGCGACGCGCGCCCAACCGAAATAACGTTGAACGGTGTCCGAGGAGGTAACGCGGGTTAATTGACGCGGTAAATAAATAATAATTAGCGTGGAACGAGGAACGAGAGGAAAGGCGAACGACGGGATAGAAATCTGGTAAGAAAGTTTCGTAAAAGCTCGGTCACACCCTCGACCTCCTGCCATCGGACAATATTTCACGATATCTTCTCGGATTCTCCGAGGCATGGGAGGACCCCCTATGGGCCTCCGGCTACATGAAAACGTATACGTCACTGACGCACTGTTCGCGGCGATTCTGATGGATCCTGGGATATTCGATGGGAACAAAAGAATGTTGGTTTAGCATGGAAGGCGTGTTTGTTATTTTGATGAGGTATAATGGGATGGATCTTGGGTGTTGATGCATAGCGCGTAGCAGGGTGCCGAGTCCAGAATCCCGTGGATCCAAATGGAGATCGGTACAGGCCCCGTGGGCTCCTTCGAGACCCCTGTAGACAGGGGCCGCAACACGTCCATCACGTGTCACGGTTATGTATTTAGACATATCTCACTACTATCTCCCATATCCTTCTTCCTCCCTCGCTCCTTCTCTCTTCGCCATGCCGTTCGACTCTGACCTTTCGTTTATCATTTTTCTTTTCCCCTTCTCGGATCTACGTATTCGTCTTCACTTGCTACCAGCTTACAGTTGTTGCCTCCTTTGCCCTTCCTCGTGCAGCTCCACGGATCGTAACAACGGCCCATTACGAAAATATCCTTCTTTCGTCTTTCAACGATTTCGAGCCTCGAGTTTTCTCCGTACTATTCTCGGCAACGCATCGTGGTAAGTCGAGCACGTTCTTAGAGAGGAGGAACGCTCGACAACGACGGTAAATCGATCGTTCATCGAATGCCCCCATTCGATCATCGTCGATCGACGCTTTCGCCGAACTAGATCGCTCGATCGATCTTGCAACCGATTCGAATTAATTTTTTCTGAGTCGCTTTGCTTTACGACGTTTACCTCGCTACAATATTTCGACGTTAACCCCCTGGCTTCTTGCAGTTCAAACGAGACAAACATAAATCGCGTTTTAACCCTTTGCACTCGGAAGGTGACTCACCATTTTGTTTAATATAGCAATTTTGAATAAATATCTCGTAATTGAATCTATGGTGTTGTACATACGATATATGAACATAACGAAACAGCCAACAATGGCAATTAATAACAGAGAGATAATAATTTCGAAACCATTCGTCGAACCTTTCGATCAAAAAATACCTTCGAGCGCAAAGGGTCAAGTACGATACCGATTATAATTTGTATAATCGGAAAATATCAAATTTTCTTGTTCAGGGTAACGCTGCAGTAATAATTAATTAGCTCCGAACGACTCAATTGCCGAAGAGATTGTAGGTTAAGGGGTTAATTTCCGAGATGTTGATACCCGACGACGATGTCGCTTCGTAGACTCGTCATCCTCGTAATCGTCTTGGCCCCAGGTTCAATTTTCTCTCCGCTTCTCATCCTCATTTTTTATTACCGTCCCGTTTCCGCTGGCCTTTCGATCCGGCCGTTTAACCGTCTTTCTTTTATCCCGAATAATCACGCTCACGACACAATCACTGTCTCGATTGCTGCTCATTAATATTGCTTGCCGCGTGTACCGGAGCCGGTAGTCCCCGGCTATCCGCGCCGCTCGACCACCTCTCCGTCGCCGCGTCGATTGAATTTTTTATCGCGGCAAAGTGGGAGCCTGTTTCGAACCGGTATCCTGCCGTTTTTATCCGTTTCTGTCCGTTTCCGACGTCCGCTTTAAACGCTCACGGTATCGATCCCGAGGAAAAGCCGCCAGGCCTTTGTAACAAACTGTACACCGTCGCTATCGATCATCGATCCTTTTATTGCGTACAAAATAGCATGAACGGGTATTAAAAAATAGAGAACAATTTCATGGAAGACCTACGAACACATGTACGCGTCGAACGATCGCTCGTCCTTACGCTCTTACTTTTTTCCTTCGTCCTCAAGTTTGACAAATCGACGCGTTCGCCTACCAGACTGCGCACCGAGCCACTTTCGTTTTTAATAAAACGCCGGATAAAATAATTGAACTTCCGATCATGTGTCTCGTTCGTAACCGTTGCGACAGTTTCAAACGAGTTTCATTTATTTCTAAACGCGCAAAGTGAAAAATCATGGGTTCGAAAAATCGCGCTCGCGTTATGTACGTGGATTTTTCGCGAGGCATCAACATGGGGTACTCGTACAGGATGCTTCAAACAAGTTGCACACCGTGTGGCTCGATTTATTCGCAGAACTTTCGAGGTGGTACATAATTTTCGAAAGCCCCTGTGCAACGCTGGTACCGAACGCTTTCTGCGAAGCTCGCAGCTGCTCGATTACAATTTTCTAGGCGATCATTCGCCGTTCGCGACAGAATTGGCCGGTTTCACCATAAAATTGATGAAACCGTCGACGTCTTCCAACTCCTTGGAGTAGAACTTCGCCGCGATGGTGGCACGTCCCTCGAATTTCGGTACCATGGAGAAGGAACACGTCGCGTCGGCGTCGACCTCCACCGATTCCGTCAGCTTCATCTTCAATTGCTCCTCCAAACCTGGTCCTTCGATCAAAAATCTGCATTTCTTCAGCGAGATCGGTAACGGATTCCTAAATCTCGCTGTAGCTTTCAATGTTTCACCAACCATCGGCTCGTTCTCCAACTACGAACATAAACGTAAGATATCAATTTCGATCTCGAACGAAGGAGGAGCTCGCGATATAACTACTATATACAACCCAGGAATTGGCGTGTCGACTCACTCGTATTTTCGATGGTAGGATCTTATTGGTTCGCGTGGTCATGTATATCAGTTAACTCAAACAATATAAACAATCGGCATTTGGTGATCCTCGATCGATGGGCGTACTTCTTATATTTCGTTTCAACTTCCTCGCTCGCCAATTTCTGGGTGACGAGCTGTACGTACCATGATCTTGATGTCGGGTTTCCTCACTCGAAAATCATCCTGCGCGAAGTACTCGTAGTTGGTGTCTTTGACCGTGGCCAAACAAGCGATGTTGAAAGCGCATTGATTCATCAATCGATGCCCGTACTCTTCCCAGGAAAGATCCATACGCACTTCTTCGAGCACCCCGGGTCTTACCAATCGATCGACGTTCAATCTCTTCACAGGATCGCCGACTCTGCCCGTATACAGAACGGTCTCCACTCTCAAGATCACCGACACTCTGTACTCGTTGTAGCTGCTTCTGTTTTTGATCAACAGCACCACGCTGTAAGAAGAGAACACGGTTCGTGAGAAAGTAAATTCGAATGTAAAGTCGGAGGAAAGTCCGTAGAGACCTGAACGGTTGTCCTATTATTATGTCGTCGCGTAGCTCGAAATTGAACATGATGTCGTTGAACTCCTCGTTCAAGTAGTAACGGCTGAACAGCGATTGGCTTTGACGCAACGCCTTCAACATGGCAGCCCGTTCCTCCTCGGATTCTGCGAAACGAAGAAAACGGTTTCATCGATATTCCTGATCTCGTTAAACAGAAAACTGAACCTCGTACTCGACGGGGATCGTCTTACTTTCCGGGTACTTGTAGGTGTGCGTGATGTCTTCTCTTGCCCATCTACCGACAGCCTTCGTGCTGATGTATTGTCCGATCCTGGAAATCGAGAAACGAAGCTTTTGTGTTTAGCTTGTATTAACGCTAGAAGTACAACCGTTCATTAGCTAAAAACATGACAGATATTTTGACAAAAGGGCGTCAATACAATCGTTTAATATGGTTTCCTGCAGGCGTTCGAGTCAATCTTTCTTCGTTAATTTAGCCCTGTTAGCGCCACCGAAATTTATTGGTACTAGCTCGTTATTATAACACAAGAGAGTCAAAAATACTCGCTAAAAACGGCAACAACTCGAAGGAGAGAGAGAGAGAGAGAGAGAGACACGGTTCTCTCGACTCACCCGTACACGTCCTTGCGAATGAGTTTGAGGGGTTGGGTTGGTCCATTGTATCGCCAGAACACTTTGTCCGCGTTCACCTCGGCGAAGAGGAAGGCGTTGTCGTAAGGTCGAAGGACCTCGCCGTTCTTCACCGAAGCAACGGAAGCAGGTCCGCATCGGTACGCGTCCTCGCTCAACTCCTGGGGCGTAGCGTCGATCGCTTGCCAGCCAGGATATTCGAGCGACAGATCCAATCGCTTCATCCAGACCTCGTTCCACACGTGGAAGTTCCTGCAACGAGGGATCGGGAATCAGAAACGACGTATAGATGGCGAATCGAACGCGCGACGCGTTTTTCCGCTCACGCGGTGAATTCGCACACGTGCTCGCAACGTTTCGAGGGGTTTCACGAATTCGTCGTCTCCGACCGTTCACCCTAGCCACCGCAACGTCGTCGTTATATCGTTCGCGTAATAGCACGAACGACGCAATTGAGAAGAACGAAAAATTGCTCGTCGCAAGGGGTGTATTTACTCGAACCGTTCATTTCTTTTATGCAAGTACCATTAGCTGTCCGGGTCTCCGCGTCTCGTTATCCCCTACAATCTTTTTTTCGTTCGAGCGAATTTATAAGTACTTGCCATATCGAGTCGCTGTTCAACTCCTCCATTACTTTCCCCTCGGCATCGACGAAATAATCGACGGTCAAGCTGCTTTGAGTGTCGTGCGCGCTCGAGTAGTTTGTTACGACGCGACACGGAAGTCCCAGGGTACGACAGACGGTGGCCAACACCCCCGAAAACACCCAACACTGCCCGTATTTTACCGGTTTCTTCGTCTTGTAATACTGCTGCAGAATCTTTTGCGAGCCCAGCCACTTGGTCGGTGGCGTCCCGCCTCCGAAATCGTCGGACCAATTGCCCATCACGGCCCCGTTATCGTCCGGCGAATTCACCTGGAGCAGAACAATCGTTCACGGGAAACGTATAATATAAATAATATATTTGGTCGCGCGCACCGGTCAAAATATAGGTACTGTATGATCGTGCGTTTGACCACATGTTCGATCATCGAACAACACGACAATTGCCGAGAGCAACGTTCGATTCGACGCGACGAATTATTTTCGTCGGATACTCACGGCCGCGGACAAGATGCGAGATATAACGACGGGATCGCTTCTGCCGAAGGTTCGAACTTTTCCCACTTGAATCATCAAATGCAGAGCGCAGTCCAATATGTCTCTCTCGAACTGCGAATACTTCCAAACCGTTGGTCTCAGCCGATTGTAACTTCCCCGCCATATCAGACCGTCCTCCGCCATCACGTATTCCTGTCGATGATCTTCCTCCTCCATGTACACTATGTCCTCTGAAAGAAATTGTTGGTTCCAGAGAGGGTATAGGAAGAAAAAACGGGTGCGCGCGAAATCTTAGGTGTCGATACCTGGGCACCAAGGATTGAAGATCAGATAAAACGGTTGTTTCATCGTGTAGCTGATAGCGCCGTCCAAATTTTTGTTCTTCGTGTCGATGTCCATTCTCCACTTACCGATTATGGCGTCAGCGGACGGCACGATCTGAATACAAAAATTATTTTACCGTCAACGGCGAGTTTTTCATCGGCGATGAATAAACGAGAGACGAAAAATCGGTTGCCTTTAATCGAAGAAAGTTCGGTTCGATCGCGTCGATGGTAGCTTGCCATGAACCCTCGGATACTTCTCCCGGATACAGTACAGCGATGGCCACCAGAGTCCCGTGACCGTATTGCGGCTTCTCCACTTCGTCCACCGTGAAAACTATCGACATACCGTCAATGTCTGGATCGTAGCTCCTGGATAGAGTCAAGTGGAGATAAAACTCTTGTCCCCGTCGAACGACCAGCCTCGACTTGTCGTCCTGTCGAGTCATCAAATCGTATCTCGACGTCCTGTGCAATTCCCCGTTCTCCGTTATGCATGGGTCCACGTCTATGATCGTCAATACCGGGACCCCGAAGTCTTCCCCTAATACACGTATCGAATTTCATTAGCTACCTACGAAAGCACGATCGACGCGTTGCGTAACCTTCATGCTCGCGAATTCGCGAATATCCGAAAACGTACGATACCCAATTTCGTATTCGTGGCAAGTTGCCAACCTATCGATGCAAATCGGCTCGAATCGAACGCACCATGATTCTTAATCGCCTCTTACTTCTATTTTCGGAAAGTTTGTTTTTAACGCGTCTTTATGAAAGCCTACGTTCCTACGGAGTAAGGTAGTTAACGGGTATTTTAAAGTATTTTAACCCCTTACCATACAATTTATTTTTATGATGCGTCAGTCAGAATTAACTATTTACAACCACAATATTAACCAGTTAGCTGTGTTTGACGAGTATACTCGTCATAGAGAAGTGGCAGGATTTTGTGTCATAACGAGTATACTCCTCAATCGCGTGTAACTGGTTAACCAAATAAGTAAATATTAGTAATAAAATTGTGAATTTTATAAAATAGACCCAATTTTTTAATCCAATATTTTAACAGCGACACTTATTCCGTGATTAATCGTGGGCTCCACAACTAACTGGGTAAGACGAACAATGAAAGTTAAAATGTTATGCGTATTTCATATTCAATGATCTTTGATTATGTAAATTGTAATTGTACATCAACTTTTCGTGCAAGCGTATTGAACATTTTAATAGGATTTATTACGTTGAAACTGCGAGTGCGTCACCGATTAGACTCATCGAGGTATGACAAGGGGTTAAGAGTACTGTCGCTACCTGTAGTTCATCTATGATTTTACGTTTATGACAGGAACCACCAACGCGTTAATTTCTGGTAATTTTTACCATCTATAAATCAGGTACGTTATCTCGGTAATGAGTAAATGGTCGTTAGTGGTGATCGAAGGGCAAAAAGGATGATAATGGATCGAGAAAAGAAGCGAAATGCAGGGAAGAAGCGAACAACACTCACAATAAAATCTGTACGGAAATGGCCGGAATCGGCGATCGTCGAAAGACCGGTAACGATCGTAAAATCTATAAAACATCCTTCGAGGGTTTGGAAAGGCGAGCTCGTCCCTCGAAAACGAACGGAAGACTGAATCCATCGGCTTCGTTCCCACTGAAGTCTTTTGCTTTCTAGGAGTTCCGTGAAATCACTGAGCGATCGATGACGTTCCTCATCGATCAAGAGGAAGGAACACGCCAGGGGACGCGGCGCGACGCAACGCGACGCGACGCATGGCGTCGGGTGGGTTGCTGCATTCTAGGAGAACCATCAAGGATCTTTCTGCACCGGCGAGCGCGGCCATACATGGTGTCATCGATGACTCCGATTGCCAGTAGGAGTCACCTACTTTTCATTCTGTCAATTAGCTGTCGCAATTGGCGATCGTCGATCATTGCTTTCCTGAATTCCGCGAAACAACGACACCCGATGACATCCGTCGAAGGTGCACGCCGGAAGTTGCCGTACACCGGCGACTCTTGGAAAGTCGTTCGGAAACAAGGTCGAGGAAATGCCGTCGATCGTTAAGTCGAAACGGTGACACGATCGCCGACTTTGGAAAAGATAATTACTCAATCGCCATAGAGTCGTTCCACGTTGACGGGTATCGATCGATGTGATTACCTTCTATCGGCGCAATTAGCATGTATCGGTGCAATTAGCTTCTCTGTCGGCTTCTCAACATCTTGTCTCGTGACTTAATTCTCCCGAGAAACGGATCGAAGGCGATCGACGGGATCTTGTCCATCTAGGAGTGCCGCGCCTTGACCGAGAGAAGTCGCGTCGTTCGAACGAAATCGTTCGGCGTTTCGTCGTCACTCAAAGGGTTACAGAAACGAGGACTCGTTCGCATTGACCGTCACCCGATTCCTTTGATCGCCCATTGCCAACGCGCATTTCAGCGATTCACCTTCGACGAGGAAACGAGAGAAACCGTGTGCGCGGAACAAACGGAACGTGTTTCCGCGAATGCTCGTAAATAACGCGCCAACGACGGCTCGGATACGCGACGAATGTCTCGGTCGATCTTTCGACGACACGCTTTTAACCCGTTGCCATATTTTGACGAGCGTGACACGTGTCAATCGCACTTCAAACAAATCTTACTCCAATTTCTAATGCGCTTCAATTTGGAGTTCAAATGTATTTATAAATTGCATAGTCAAGGATTGCTGAACACAAAATTAACATAATTATTGGACCGTTCGTATATTCGTAACATCATCAAAAAATGTAAGCATAAGATTTAATGTGTTAAGAAAAATATAAAGCCTAAACAGAAGTATCATGTTCCTGGATAACGTGACTTCAAAAATTATAACATTATTTTATATGTATGATTGTCTAGCAAAATAAGTCTCGTACGAAACTTCAAACGTTTAATAAATATAAAAAAAAATTGGCATAGCGTTTCAGCTTTCTTTGTCTGTTTTAATATGGTATCTTTGATCGGTTAGTTCCGACTAACGCAACGAATAAATCATAAGGCAAGGGGTTAAGCTCCTTAACACGCTCGACCGAGTCGACTCCAGTTCGAGAAATTCAATATTCCGAGTTCGTGCGATCTCGAACTTTCCGACGAGTTATTCTTTCGCAATTTTCGTCAGTCTTCTCGATAATCGTTAACGTTACGACGAAACGGAATCGCGAAGACGAAGATAGAGTATCTCAACCCTTGCGTTACGCGGCGAAACGCGTCATCGATTGTTACGGATAATCTGCATTCTAGAACGATGCTGTGTACCTTTGCGCGGTTATATATAGCCGAGTGGCTGGCGCTGTTATTTTTAATCGAAAACAATACCGGCAACCGCGTATACGTTCAAGTATCTCGGAACTTGTCGCGACTTGCCGACTCGCTAAAATAGCATCGGTTCACCGCGAAACCGGTCCAAGTAATCGAACGACGACAATAACGCACGGGAACGCGCTTCGTAATTCGATCGTTCGCCCCGATATTTACCGCGTAATCGTTTGTTGCCGGTTATTAACCCTTAACGGTCGTAAGTCGCCTCTCACGCGACAACAGTACTTTGGCTCTGCGGTCGTATGTCACGTTGCAGGTAACAAGGTGGACCCTGTCAAAATTCGTGTCAATGAAGCATCAGCAACGAGCACTGACATTTCTAAAGATATACCAATGTTTTCTATAGTCAACATCTTATTGTATATTGAGCCCAAGAAATGAATATAGAAAATTCTGTAAATTTCTATAACGGTAGCGAAGACGAAAGCGGTAGACGAAGCTAACAATCAAATTTTATTACATTCAAGAAGAGAAAAAATCTTCTTGGAGTGGAAAAAAATGACGCGGAAATAGAAAATATTAATGACTCGTACCACGATTGGTTTGAAATTGAGAATATTGATGATAATGGCCTCTTTAGTAGATTGTTTAAAAAAATATCATAGAATTAAAACTTGTATTTTTTGAAAGAGTATTATAAATAATATCAAATTCGATTAAATATTTCTAACAAACATGTTATTCTTATGATACCGAAAATTTGTCGCACATTTACAGAAACCAGCTACAACCTAGTGAGAATCACGTATAAAAAACTAGCTATAAGGGTTAATTGCCAATCGACTCGGGTCGCGTATCTCGCGCTACCGCGTTAACGCGTTACATATTATCGTGAACGGAAGGTGGATCTTCGATCGCGAAACTTTCTCGCCGCGAAAACCGTCGAAGATTAAACCGCGAAGCGATAAATCTTTCTCCTTCTCGTTTCTCGTCCGACGTATCCGCGATGGTAACCTTAACGCTTTGATAGTCGGTGTCGGGCGTTCGTGACTTTGACGTAACTTTTTGCGTCATCGTTATTTGTCTCGAGTTCGTCTACCGTGTATCCCGTATCGATTATATATCGGAAATTACGACGATCTCCGCGAGAATTTTAAAACGCTGCGCATACGTATCGAGGATCTTGAAGGAATATTTATTAACCCCTTAACACACGATTTTATCGGCGACCGTGTCGAAACGGTGCGATTTAATTTTCGTAGCCAGACAAAGAATGATCAACTGTTAGGGGTATGTTGAACACATCGACCATTGATGGGCGGGTTCCAATTAACACTAGAAGTACCGGCATTAAATGCATGTTTACTTCAAAACTGAAAATAAAGTAGTAAAATAAATAAATAAACATTGCAGCATCACTTAACATATACAACCGTTCATTAGCTCAATAAAACATGACAGACATTTTGCCACAAGGACAACAATAAAATGTTGTAAAAGAAATGCCAAACCCGAAACCAGTCATTGTGACTGGTTGGTAGTTCTAGTGTTAAAATTGAGTTCGCAAGACGATTGCGGTGAAAATATCTGCCAAATTTTACTCTGTTCAGGGTTGTCGCAGGACCGAATACGGGAAATACTTATTATACCGCGTCACCGAACGATCAGCGGACTTTTATGGGCCGGCCTGAGCCTACGTTAAGCGGAGAAAGTTGCAACATTAAGATTAAAGATTCAAAATCTAGTGCCAGTGGCATGTTTGGTAGGTGCGAATCAACGCGATTAATCGTAAGAACGCGGCACAAAGATTGAAACGCGTTACCGGAGAAGTTGATTTCGTAATCGAACACGGAGAACACGCGAACAACGATAACGCTGTGAGATGTAACAAGGAAATCGGTCCAAGAAAGGGGAAGTCCCGTTGGCGACAGGAACGCGCGTAACGCACAGTAATTGGACGAAGGACCGTGTTACGACTTTCACGGAGTGCCACCACCGTGCCAGTTAAACGCCGAGTTATCTGTCCTATGCCGCAGTTAGGTTTTTTTTTCCGCGTTACTCGACTGGCAACAGCCGCATAAAATTAGCATTCTCGTTATCGAGCGCACCATTGTTGCATCCTCGAGCGCGAGACGAGCATTTTGAAGAAATCGTGGAACATCGAAGATGCTTATCCCGTAATGAATTGTGCACCTCGGACGTTAATCGTGTTTCGATCGTGCTTAGACGTTGCCACGCAACATATTCTTACGTACCGAAAGCGACGACATTACGGAATTATTATTCTTCGCTATTCTTTTCCTTCTTTTGTCATAATTTATGCGTTTCGATTACGAACGGTACGTGCAAACACCGCGATTCGCGTTCGCTGTACTCCTCTCCTTTAATTATAGTCTTCGTAGATTTTTCTGAGGAATTGACGCGATTAGTGTATCGTGAATATTAACCCCTTGACATACGATTTGTCTGATGCAACAGTCAGAACCAACTATTCGCGGCAACAATGTTAATACGAATAAAGGAAATTAAAATCTTGTGCACATTTTATGCCCAATGGTACTTCACACGAACTTTACATATCAGCGTATTCAATATTGTAGAAAGTTTTATCGTATTTAAACTGTGAATACGTCACGAGTGTAACTCGTTATTATAGTGCAAGGGGTTAAGTAAACAACTTTGAACATAGTGAAACAGACAATATTGGCGACTAATAGATTAAAAAAAAAATAATAATTTCAAAGAAAATCATCCCGCTTCTCAACCAGAAAGTTTTGCTGTCAAAGGATTAAAGGAAGGGGTATGTAGCAATTTCCGAGCGACGAGATTCGATCGCTATCTCACGATGCTTTCGCGTTATCGAATCACGCGAGGCTTTCCCGATGCGTTACGAAATCGACTATTTATCGCCGAAATAAGTCGCGACGAGAAAATAAAGTACGTCCCGTTGCGAAATCCGTTGAACGATAACGAGAAGCGAGAGACAAAAAAGAATCGCGGGGATGAATCATGAAACGTTTGCTCCACATTCGGTAAGCGGGATTCGGGAGAAGCCAGGCGATAATAAACGAGCGCGCATAATTAATGGTGATGTCACCTTTGAATGGTCAGAGTGTGACACGCGCGAACTCGCTTTCGTTCGTTTCGAGGATGATGTTCGCGCCTCGATCGTGTTTCGCGAACGATCGTTAAATCTAAAAGTATCGGCGACGCGCGTGGGGCACGCGGTCAAAAGGTTCGACGTAAAAAGAGAAACGAATGTAAAAATCTGGTCGGAGAGCGGAGATCATGGATGCGGCTCGAAAGGATCTCTCGCGAAAGAAGCGAAAACTGAAATTTACCATCTGGCGGACAAGTTTATTTTCACTGGCGAAGACGCTAGCGACTTCGACCGACGGCCAGGGATTTTTGTTTGCTTGCTAATTCCCCTTTTCTTAAACCGTCGGTGAACATTGTTTCCCGAAATTTCTCGTAAATTTTCGGGACGGCTTTAGGCCCGACGCAAAGCTAACCCGAAACGCGACCAGATTCGGCAACGCGTTTCGCGCGAGTGCAGTTCGTTTCCGAGAAGCGAACGGCACGCGCGCAAATGAATGAAAGTGATATATTTATACGGAAACTCGGTGACATCATCGGCAAGAAGGACACGATGCAAGGCTCGCGTAGCTCCGAACAAATCGAAAACACGTTTGAAGCGCGTCGAAGTATCGGAAGAAGGGTACTCGGTCCGCGGCCACGTGGCCTCTTAAAATAGGCGCCAGTATGCAACCGGAAAAACGATCGTCCGTGCCAAACGCTGGAAACTTCGTGGAACGTGATCGCGAGCTCGTGAATACCGTCGAAATACATATAGAAACGCGATAAAGCGAGAACGCGTTGCTTAAGTCGATTTATCGGAAACGTTAACGAGAAGCGTTACGCGAACACCGGATTTTATCCGAGCGAATCACGAAACGGGGCTTTCGAGAAATTTATTCGACGAGCGAGAAAGATCTCGCGGTACGGCTATGAGCTTCCGTTTCGATGATATAATTTCAATAACCACGTCGCTCGCCACCCACGCACCGATTCCATGCCGTTCTTTCCCGACACGTGCCACTGCTACGCGCCCTCTGATATCATTTATCCGACGGTACGAGCAATTAACCCCTCTCGGCCGCGGGTCACACGCGCCATCAATGGACGCGAAAGGGCGAGACAAGAGAAAATTAACTTATGCCAGCGGGAAATAAAATGTAGCTGGACACGTACCATGATTTACGAGCCGAAGGTACGCGACTGGTGTTACGCGGCCGGCTGTAAAGAATGTTCGCGCTCGAGGCCTTTGGGATCGAGACTGGACATTTACTTTCATCATCGAACGCGTACACGCATAGACATCCTCGAAAAATTAATTATCGAATCACGATGCAAGCATTTCTTTGCAGCGACCTTCGATTAAGCGTCGTTCACGGAGTTTCGGAGAAGAAATTACTATTTTGATACTCGAAAGTCTCCAAGTGAACAACGAGTAATAATTACTTTTCGAGTTACGTTCTACGGTAATCGCGCGCGCAGAACTCTGAGACAGCAACGTTCACCGTTTGTTTATAAACGCTAATCGTGTCTCGTAGGCGCGTTAAATACACGGCAAAGAAGTTGTATCTCTTTGCGTTCGTGCTATCGACTTAATCGGATGTTTCGACGACGGTAGAAGGATTATAGTAATCGTCGAGAATCGAATATACCGCGTTCGACACTCGCAGGTGCTGTACTTACCAGAATTAGGCGATGCAGGTGGCCGTGGAAGACACTCCGGTTTGGTGCATATCGGCTTCAGCGGACTGTCGGTCACGGTCTCCGGTCGGAAGATTGCTCTGAATCTCGAAAAACACGAACAACACTTGCAAGACATGCCCATTTTCATTTAATTCCATACGAGTGTAACGAAACTCTCTTATTTTTCCGCCCCTTTCCCGCCGGGTTGACGTTTTAATTTTCTTTTAAAAGAATCAACGGCTCGAACGTTTTACGCTCGTGTCTCTCGCGATGTTTCGTTTCGTCTCATGCCTATTCATAAAATAAGTGTACTCGCTTCGAATCGTGAAAGAGAATCCTGAAGCAATAATTATTCGATCAAGGGCATCTAGTACAATTAAACTGGTCGTCGCACAAAAACTGGGGGTAATTTTATCGTTCACGAGAGCGTGTCTGAATTTACAACAAATTGTTTTCAATAAATCTTGGAAATTTTTAACAACGTTCCAATGACGATCGTAACTCGACGAGTTTTCAATGAATCTCAAATATCGATAGTTCGACCGGATTTGAAAATCTGATAAAAAGTTGTACGGAAGGTAAACAGATGATAGCACGTCACATGTTAAGCGCGATCGCGATCCGATAGAGACGACGCGTTGCGTCGATCTGCTCGAAAAGTAGATGAGCGACTGTCAGAGAATTAGCTGGCATCGAGAATGATGCAAACTACGAGATCTCCCCGCAGCCTTCGGTCAATTTTTAGGTGGTCGCTAATGGTATCTACGATATTCACCTTCGTGCACAAGGCATTTCATTATTTGCCGCCTTCCTTCTTCCTTAAGACTCTCGATGATGCCACTATGTTTTATAATAACGTATGCATTAAACGCGTCGCTATTTTACAACGAGAACTATGAAATGCGCGCGATAAATAAAACATGATGGAACGAATTACGAGAATTTTTTTTATCTTTCATAAAAATCCTTTTCGAATCGGGTGCACAAAGAAAATTCTGATTCGAGTTGAACTTTAACACGTATTATCGAGAAAAACGAATCATCGAGGCGAGTATAGGAGTAGTTCCGCGAATATTTCGAACGGGATGTCCGTAGTTGAAGAAAAATATCGTTACTCATATGTTTCACAGAAATGGATTATGGTATATTCAAAAATATACATGTATGTTCTTCCTCTGTAGCGTACCGTTTGCAATTACCATCTTTCGATGATCTCTGGTATCGCTACATTTTTATTTTACGCACGTTTTACAAAATTATATTTAAAATTAAGTATTTTATAAAGTGTATAACACGCTATTTAGCATAAATTAAAATGTTAGCTCAAATCAAATTCTGCTTCGTCGCTGAGGCTGCTCTGCTGGCTTCTATTGTCTTCTATTTTAACAACAGTTTTCATTATATCGTCTATGACGACGTACAGGTATGTGTACACGAAATTGTTGGATTCGTTCTGTAAATAAATTTCATGCGTGAGGTTTGTATAGAATTAAATGAGTGTTCGATTAAAAGGAGTCCAATCTTTACCTCCTGTACTTCTAAGTTCACTGTGCCTCGTCTCCTTGTTCCTTGAATATAAAATTTCATTCTCATGTGTCGTACTCCATCTTTTTCAAAGGCTATGTACCTGAACAATTTTATATAGTTTATTTGCGAGAAACAAAAAATTGAAGACAAAAATCTGTTAAAACAAGATTTATTCTTACTTTATGTGACTTCTACGTCCATGCTGCCTTTGATCTCTGTACGCTTTGATAGGCTCTCCTAGAGCATCAATTATTTTAGGATGCTTGAGACAGCGATCTAATGCTTCGCTATATATGCTGTTTGGACTTTTACTGGAAAATAATTCATTAAAAATCATGTAAAACATATATGCCGTGATCCCCACTCCGCCAAGGATTATGGCCAAATATCCAGCTGATTTGGTATTTTCTTTAACTGAAACAACGAACAATATTCAGAGACGTACCAAGTTTTTTATGCAAACATTTTTATGTACACATATGAAATTTACCTACTTCCGCAAATCCCACTTGAAGCTTATTTTCGTGTTCGAGGGTGTCGGTTTTTGTAATTGACTTCTTGGTGCAGTAAGATGCGTTTTGCCGAAAAGCAGATGTTACATTGTAATAAGGAAAAACGCACACGTTTCTTAGACTTGATATTGCTACGAATCTTTTGCATGAAATATAAGGGATTACTCTTGCTGAGGCCATTTTCTAAAACGTCGATAAATGTAACATACGCAAAAATACGAAAGTTTATATGACTATTTCAAAATATCGGACGACCTCATCTTCAAGAACTAATACGAAACGATCGATCAAAATAATATAAAAAGTGCAAATGTAATGTATATTATAGCATAAACGATGTTTAAATTATTTTGTATGTTATAAAACGCTGGTATTAACACTCCTAAAGTCAAAAATATTTTTGAACAAATTGTGCTATCATGTTCTTAGAATATTTGTTTATGAATAAATATCTGTTTCTTCCCCAAATTTTACGTACCTATTTAAATATAGATGTCTACTGTTTACAAGAATTAATAATTATATTTGAAAGGAATATCAATTCAGACAAGACTCCGACAATTCTTAATCATGTTTGGTTATTTCATGAGCTATTTGAAAGACTAAGTAAAGTTAGGTTACGAAGCGTTAAAAACAAACAGAACATAACCTTTCGTATGTATCGACGGTAGCGATCGGTGTAGTTACTTTTAAAAAAGTGATTGTCAAGGAATATACTAATTAGAATTAAAATAAAGGAAAAATAAATCAAGAATTCTTAATGAAGACTGCTCCACATCAAAGGTTGGTCATGGTTGGCGATCGCGATGGGCAAGTATCTTTTGCATATTTTTTTATTTACATATTAACATTACCTTTTCAAATTTGAAACATTCACATTTAATATCATATTATGTAATAAATAATCCTTTTTACGTATCATTAATTATATTAAATTTTATATTTTATTTGATAAATTAAAAATTGTAATTTATTTAATTGTTATTTTATTTAGATTAAAAGAGTTACTACGTCGTCGATTAGTTGAATGTGGTTGGAGAGATCAAGTGAAATTAATCTGCAAAGATTTGATAAAAGAACACGGTCATGAAATTACTTATGACAAATTACTTTCTATGGTTACGAGCAAAGCAAGGATCCTTGTACCAGACTCCGTTAAGAAGGAACTTTTACAGAAAATAAAAAATCAGCTAATTGCTCAAGAAGAAAAATTAAAAATGTGACGATTTAAAAGTTTCTACTCTTAAATTTTTATTTTGCACAAAGAATATCTTTTGCCAAGACTGTATACAAAAACCATGATATGTCATTTGAATATCTGTTATGTATTCCTATGTAGCATTATAAATATCGTTAATCGATAAACTTATACTAAAATTACATATAAATAAATTATATTTACAAAGATTAATACAAATGCTTTGGTTGCTTAATTATAAATATATCTATTTTTACGTAAATTTCACCATTTATTTAACAGTGGTTCAAGATCGAACGAAACAAATAAATAATTATATTGTTCTAAAAAATTATTGGAACAGTCATTGTTGCGCAAAGAATTGTTTTTGTCAATTTCTATCTATATACTGTTTAAACGCTATCGACATTAAAATAAGTTAATGATTTACCGCCAGAAGGCGGTATATGAACCTTTACAGAAGAGTTTTACGTCCGAGTTCAAAGAGCTTGTGTAGTTATATCTTATTGTCAATAGTTTTTAATTTGTAATCTTACAGTAATTATTTAAATTATTTTTTAACGCGTAAACAATGTTGATCAAAGTGAAGGTAAGAACATTAATCGGCAAAGATGGAGCTACGACATTTATAACTAGTTCTGAAGTAGATTCTCTAACCTTGTTTCAGACACTTACCGGAAAGGAGGCAAGTAACTGCAAATTAATGTTATACGTATTTTTAATATGATTCCGAGGGTCGAACGCGTAAAATACCGTTTACCGGTACATACGTACACGTATAAGCAAATCGCTAAAAAGATGTATAAACAAAATAACCTCGTGTCACGACGACGCGCTGCCGCATAAAAGTAAAACTTGACATTTGATGTGTTATTAACAACCTGTTTCGATAGATTGTAATTTGTCTGATGCAATCAGTACCTGTATTTCTTCGTGTTTAATATTATTTCTTATTGCACCATATAAATATCTCATTATACTATCAGTGACTTAGTTCAGAAACAATTATAAATATCGTTATTCTCATAGATTGAAATAGATATAGAACCTACAGATAAAGTAGAACGGATCAAGGAAAGAGTGGAGGAGAAGGAAGGAATACCACCTCAGCAACAACGATTAATATTTTCTGGAAAACAAATGTAGGTATTATAATTGTTTATAGAAATGATTTATGCAATTACGTAAAAAGATCGTTCGTTGTAAAGAAAATTAGTTTCACGATATTTCATTTCACGTCGCCTTTAACATGAAATTCCTTGAAACAAGGGGTAACGCACAATCCTACGTTGCAGTAAGAACAGTAGTAGCGAGATTCCTTTCGCAATCCCTTTGACGCGCAAACTTTACATCTTCTTGTAGCGTTTGATTTCTTCGCCGTTGATGGAACATATTCTGGAAAGTGATTTTCCGTAGTCCTTACTGGAACCAAATCGCAAGGTTGTCTCGATCTCCGTGTTCCTGTTCCATCAATTACGACGTTTCAGTATTATTTTCTCTCGTCTTCTTTTTGTCACGTGCAGTTTGTATGTACATAAAAGTGAACGTAGCTTAAGTTAAGCATATAGTTGCGTGTTTGAAATTAATTTACAAATGTAAGCCATGTTTTAGAAACAAACAAAAATGTGTTTGGTGTTTTCTAGGAATGATGAGAAAACAGCGCAAGATTATAAGGTTCAAGGTGGATCAGTGTTGCATTTGGTACTCGCATTAAGGGGAGGTTTGTAATTATAACATTCTTCGACCCTGAATATATGTATGTGTGGATATTAAGGAATGTACAAGATCAACCACAAAAATAATAGGACGCTTTCCAATGTTACATGCGCGCTGCGTTTAGAATTCAAATAAATATTTAACAAAATAATTCAATTATAGAGACCTAGTATTTGCTTCACTGATAAACCGAGTATTATTCGACACCGACATTAAAACTGTTCCGGAGAAGTTCGAATGATAGTAAATTTGTAACGATATCGTGGGTCTAAATTCACGAAGATTTTGCAATCTCGATCGAAGCGAGACCCGATCCGAATTTAAACTGAACATCTCAATATATATGATATTTACTGTTACGAGTTGCAAGACCACGAAATGTTTTGAAAAATCGTTGTCAAATACTGCGGGACACGATACATTCGGCGATTTTTCCTCTTTCAATGTAACGTGTCATAGAAGAGACTGTTCCGTTGTAAAACTTACACCGAACTTATTACAGAACGATCATGGCGAATGCAATTTCCATGACCGCTTTTTTTACGTTCGACTTTATAAATACGTGTCTACGATGATGTATCGCGTTAATATATTCAACAATGACAGTTTTGCATTCTTCGAAAAAAATGTTTTGCGATCGTTTTCCTAACGAGAGAATTTAGCGATCTTACGAGCGTGTTACTATCATTCTATCGAAATAAAATGTACTCCAAACGAACAAAATTAATTAAAGTTAATAACGTTAGCGCGTATTCGTGTTACTTGCTTACATGTAAACATTTTTACCACAAATTCCTCGAACTTGTACGAAGACAACCCTGAGATTCTTGGAAGAACGTTATATTCCTCCAAGTTAAATCGTTTCTTTAATCGCTGCGAATCGATTTCCAAGAATCCTAGGAAAATTCTTATATCAAATATGCAAGGTAAGGATACGTTCGCGCACACCGCGCAGATCTCACGCACTTTCTGTTTCGTTGCGAGTACGTATCGCGAATGAAATTAAGTCGCAGTTAGGAGGAACCCTTTGGATCGAGTAAATATTTCATACGCGTAATTTTGTATCGATCGTTTGAACGAAAAGTGTTCTTCTCTCGTTAGAAATATCAACACCGACAATTCCGTTGTAAATCGATTTATTTACATTGCTGTAATAACATTTCAAAGCATACTTTAATGTCGCTTTAAACTCGTTTACAAGCTCACAATTAATTACATATACATAAACACGTTTTTTGAATTGCTGACGAAAAGTTTGACGATCGCTATCGAGCGTATGTATCTCTCTACGATCACTTTTGTATTCCTAGATACGTGGTGCGTTTCGCATTCGCGTACAATTATAATTACACGTTTACGAAATAAACATTTCATCGAGACATAATAGCTACGCGTATCGTTTCTTCGCGAAACCTACTGGCCTGTGAAACATTGTTTATTGAAAAAACTCATCGTATTCTCATAAATGCATTATTCGCTTTTTTTTCTTTTTATTCGTTTTTTTTTTTGTTCTTTTTTCCTTTTTTCAGTATCGTTTAATCGGTGGTCACGAAACCCGATGTAGTAAACCTATCGTGCGATATATCGTACAAATTCACACGTTCGTTCTAATATCTTACCGACTATGAGACAGAAACGCATCGCAACGAAATGAAGTACATGTTTTGCTTAAAGTTTAAGTGAACGCGTTTAATCCGATCGTTTGCTTAGAAAGTAACTTTGGAAACTTTTTTTTTTCTTTTCTTTGAAGCTTCGTGCGATTCTCAACAGCGAGCGTCTACATTTAAACTATGTGTGACTACGAATCGAGTGCATCTTCATTGTGCATAAACGCGTTCGTTCGTTTCGAAATCGTATAATTTGAAACTTACTCCGTGAAACGAAATACTTATACATCCGACAAATCAATCGCGTATATTTACTCGGAGAATTTACGCAGCAGCGAAAGATAGAAATTATTCGTCGAAACGAAGAAGGTACGTATCATTTGTTAGTGTATCGCTTAGAAAGTAAAAATCGAATCGATCAACTTGTTCCTTCGAGTTTGTTGTTTCAATCACAATTCGCTGTGTCGCATTAAACTTCATTGCACATGTATCCTTAAAACATTATCGATTAATTTGCCGTTTACTTAACAATAATTATCCTTTTAGACATTTTCTTAAATACAATCTATTTACTGAGATTACGTAGAATTTATAGACATTATAGAGTACGATTCTCGAACGATATCGATTACTGGCGTCGAATTAATTAATAATAAAACGATACACAATGTGCAATATGCAAACTCTTTTTTCGTTTCATTAATCAATCGCAACCGTAACAGTACGGAACGAGAGTCATTAAACTCGTGCGTAATCGTTTCGCCGGATACACGTTTACGCGATCTTTGTATCTTCACACGAATTCGATTCGTTAGCGGGAAACGGAACAGATTTCGGTTCGCACGAGTTTTCATCCCGTAAATGGTACAGGGAGTTTCAAAATTAGACGAGCGAACTTCGTATGTTCGACGAAGGAGAGTCGCTAAACGTAATATATAAAATGAGCGACGTTGTACTTTCAAATAAAACATGATTAAAGTTTTGTTTCTATCTCTCATATATATATTTTCGATAATATTTCTTCCTTACTTTTTAATCGTAAAATACGAAACACCCTGTACAACGACGATAACGTATACGCGATCGACTGGCACGACGTTCCTCGTGTCTGTTAATCGTGCAAAAATATCAACCACAAGGAACAACACACGGGCAGAAGATACTCTTCCGTGAAAAGTCGATGAACGAATCTGAGCACGGTACGCGATCTTAAATCGTGTCGTCTTGTGCACGATCGTAAGCTTGTCTTTAGATTTGTACAGAGACAATGTTTACACGAAGCCACCGGCAAAAGGAATAATAAAAAAAAAAAACCTGTAGGTTCTCTTTATACTCTCTTACAATATCTGTCAACTGTGGTAAACATCTGGAAAAGTTAATATGTAAACTGTAAAACTATATGTGTAGATAGTTGTCTGTAAGGCACTGTCTATGCGTTCCATTGAAGTAGCTAAGGTTCATCTGGATCGCAACGAAAAAATCGAGCACGCGAACAACAGGCGTGTAAACAGAGTCAGTGTAACCGGTGAACGTTCTCTCATGGAGGTTTTATCTTTTTATTCGATTCGGATCGTCCACGATGATTCGATTTTATCGTCGCTGGTTATACACCTCGAACACCGTGATTCTTTTATTCGCGATACGAAACATACAACGCGATCGTAACGATGGTACAATCGGGTAGATTCCTCGCTAAACACCGAACAAACCTCGATCAACGTATTCGTGTCATTCGGAGTCGATTGATTCTGCTCGAAAATTAATGCTCGAGTGCAGAGGGATAGACTCAAACAAATAAATTGATGCGGGTAAAACCATTTCATTATTTAGAGAGCGCTCCAAGATGGGTCGGAAAAGTTCTGTGTTATCCATTTATTTCTTGATAATCGTGATAACCGTCGACGGTCATCGGTTCGTTTCGTTTAAAACGCGGATGGGACGATTACGAAGCGTGGTCGTTTCCGGTTGGACTTACAGGTGAGGGCGTTATAAAAATTGCATGATTACTCTCTTACTACGCGTATCGAGGCTGCTCCTTCTCGCGAAGAATCTCGTTGCGTCTCGAATGTACCACAATTACGGCGATAGTTCTCTATATTTTGCATCCCACGCGTTCGATTACCTGCCAATTAATACATAAATACAAGTTCGCGGCTGATCGATATCTACAGCGTCATCGTCGATCTCCTTTAATTATCTCTGCGAACGCAACACGGCTCTCCAACATTAGAACGCTAATGTTTGGACGCGTAACAGAGATATCTATGAAACGGTCGATGTAATTAACGATACAACAACAGCAACGGACGAGACACGTTTAACGACCACTTAAAGTATTGTACAGCAATGACTAGAATCCTTACACAGAGATGAGAGGTGTATTCGTTTCGCGGCATCGAATGTCGAACAAGAATAATAAAGCAAAGCGAGAAACGAAAATCAATGAACGCGTTCTCCTAATCGAGTTACGAAACTAGAAGTAAAAAATTGATCGTTTGTTTCGAGATGGAATAACGCGTGTTTCTCTCTTGCTACAGAGACTATAGCGTAATCGTCACGGGGAACATAAGAGATCGATATTACACACTGGCAACGAATTTGAGATCGAAAACGATAATAATAAATTAAGTCCCATGTTACTGTCCACGGAGTCGCTGTTTTAAACCCTTAACGCGTTGCGCCCAAAGGCCGTATGTATATTCAACGCCTCCCTGCGAGACGAACCGTAGATACGAACGAGTCTACGCGATGTATTTCGAACACGGTCTAAAATTACGGCGACGATCCACGGTAGATCACGGAAAATCCTCTCGGCGGGTAAAAGTCGCGCGAACAATACCGTGCACGAACTTATCACGAACAACGCGGGAGATCGTTGAATTTCTGTATCGACTCTAATACTGTATACATACGCGACGAACGCGCGTTAACCGGTTCGTCTCTCGGTGCGTACAAAGTGTATCAAACGCTGTGTCGATGTTTTAAGTAGATCGAAGATGGCTCGGTGAAGGCGCACTTACCAAACGGGAAAGAAGACCGACATCGGTAAACTGCTAAATAGCGAGCGCGAAAATGAAAGGAAAGAAATGAACGTTTACGACGCGGGGGGGGGGGGGGGGGGGAGAAAATCAAAAGATAACGGGAACGAAAAACAAAAAAACGTAAGGGCGATTAAGATCGAACGGTCGTCCCGATTCGACCGAAAAAATACTTGACGGGAAAGAAAAAAAATGAAAAGAAAGAAGAGAGAATGAAAAAAATGGAAGGGAATCAGGGCGGAGCGAGAAGCAACGTTTCTCTCGGCGCGATAAAGAATCTCTATGAGTCCAATTCGTTTTTCGAGCTGCGCTGCTTCTGGATCGTTTTTTGCCATTGCATGTTATGTTTCAAACGCATGTGACGTCGCAGGTCGGTTCTACGACTGAGAGTGGTGTGACATAGGATGCAGGTTGTCTGGTTGCGATGCACTTCGAGGTGCTGGGTCAGCGAAGCAAGGTGCTTGTAAACGCTTCCGCAGAGTCTGCACGAAAAACGCCCTGGACCCTGCATCACCACTTGACCAGTTGTATCGCCAACATGTTTCCGATTGCGTCCCACCCCCCCTGCAACACATTAACACAGCCACGTGACCCGCCGATTCCTCATTCATTGTTTCTTTTCTAGTCAATCAGTGTCATACATTCAATCAGATCGTCAAGAGGACAGTAACACGTAACATAGACTAAGGTACTTAATTATCTCTCTAAGTGATAAGGTTTCTATAGTCTTGACAAGCGAGAGCGAAGGCTATGGGCGAAAGACGATCAATAGGAGGGGATGAACATAATTTACGCAACTAAAAACATATTGGGTCACAGACGATCAAGGTAGCTTTCGAACACGAACCTAGGAACGAGAGAAGGACGGGGCACAGAGTCTCGTCTCGGACGAGAAGTCGATCTATCCGAGTCTATCGGAAGGGTAGAAATTCTGGCGGGCAACGCGCGATCAACGAAGTAGCAAAATACGTCGATTAAAATTAAGAGATTAATAAACTATAATTTGGGATGTCAAAAATGGAAATGTATAAGAATTCAAATCGTACGACGGTCAAACTGTCTGTGCGTGTATTTTTAGCGTCGCGACAACGAAATTGATCGATTAATCGGCGATCGTTCACCACCGCATGCGCAGAATCGCGGAATCGCGTCCCTCCCTTATTGACAGGAGCTTAGGCCCCGCAGCTTCGGGCTCCATTCACATATTCTTACGTTCATGGTTTCCAACTATGCGCGCCATCTGTGACGCGTTTATCGCAGCATAACGTATGAAATGGACCGAAAACTGCTCACTATACAGGCTGATTCTCTTGTTGGTAGACTATAAAGAAAATGTCATTAATAATTTAGCTAAAGACTCAGAGGTCCCACAGACCGTGTTCCTCGATCATGGCTACTTATCCTTTTTGGTATTGGCGGATTTCTCGCTTTCGACACGATATTATTCTTGCTTGTCAAAATTTGGGGTTGAACTTACTTCCGTAATACTTTCTTCATAGTCTACTCGCGAGAAAATTGCCATGTGCGCATAATCTGTAACGGTACTTTTACAGTGCTGTCCAAGGGAGGAACCTCTCACGAAGTTCAACTTCCCACCACTTCCTTTCGATTTCCATAGCGTAATAAAATCAATACGCGTGAAAAGAACTTGAAAATCGTGCAACGAGCACGCGCACACATAAATGCAGGCAGTAAGAAATCCCCCTCTATCGGCATTCCGTTCGAAGACCGAACGAGAAATGAAACGTAGTGGGGGGAAGGCCCACATTTATACCCTTGGTTGCGCTGTCCGCGCATGCCCATTTCGCGTCTCGCTCTCGCTTAGCACAGCCATATCTCCTCTTTAAGTGGTAAGTCGTCATCCCCACCATTTCGCACAAGCGACGATACTTATCCTATTCGCTACCGTTTTTTGAGTCGAGTGAGTAAGGGACAGACAACAACGTGAAATTTTTAGCAATATTACCCTCTCGAAATGACGAGGTTCGAACTCGGTGTCGCTTAGAGAGGCAATACCGCGAGACGTATCAGTCGGTTCTTTCTACCTGTGCTGGATGTACCCCGCTTTTTCTACTTCTACCACCATGGGTTCCCAATTGATTCGTGTCGAAACCAAATGTATTAACCCATGTCGGTAACTCGGAAACAGACACAATACATATCGAATGATTAATGATCGGTGACAGGTGAAATCGAACGACGATCCGTTAAAAATTAACATTGACTCGGTTCAAGGTTTTTGTCGCTTAATTTGAATGGTTTACATCTTGGTCAGAGGCGAAGGGTTCAACGTTGTTAGCATAATTAAATTGTACGGAAATAAGTGGGATGTCGATGAAAAGCGTGAAAATACCAAAGCACAGATAATATAACACGTAACGAGAAGAGTTACCGCTACGAGTTATCCACCCGTGACGGTTTAATCGAAAGTTGATTACTAACTTATAATTACGGGCGTTCGTACTACTTAATTGATACGTTTGCCACCATCGACATAATTATCCGTGCACGAGCGTCTTACGACGATATCGATTAATGAATTATGCGTTAATGTTTTATGGAGAAGTCATTTGTACGATGTCACGTGCAATTTGTACCTAAAAAATGATATCGAAGCATAAAAACTTTGTTCCTATCGGTTTGTTTGCATCGGGCGATAAGCGGCATCTCGAATATACTTACTCGTCGAGATCGATCAATTTTAGTACGTCGGTGAAATTTTGACAAGACATATTTTGTTTCTGTCTTTAAGAAAAGAACTCGGTTGAATTCACATTTTGAAACTTTATTCACACATATTTTCTTTTACTTACATCGTTAATAAACTTGCATAAGCCAAACATAAGATCGTGTAATGATATATTATAATATTTTTTATGTATATATATTTATTTATTTATTTATTTATTTATTTATTTATTTATATATATATATATATTTATACATATACATATATATAGATAGAGATGTTCCTTATCTTTATAAATAATCAAAGAAAGAAATATCAATTTGTCTAAAGTAATAATTGGCATTCTTGTACTTATTTGTATTGTGGCTTCTGAGGAATGTGCACATTCGTCTTGTTTAAAATTAAACACGCGAATCTATCAATTATAAAAAATAAACGCGTGTACAGTGTTTTGCATTTCTCGTTTCTTGGAGAATTCACATAAAATTACGTACTATAAGCTAATATAAATTAAAAAGGAAAAAAAAACGGATATATCGCACCTAAATATTGATTCGTGTCTCGAACAGAAATGTAGCTAGTTTCGATTTAAAAGTAAGACGTCGAAATTACCTAATCAAAGTGTAAACGTGCAAGTTGTGCAACGTAGAGTGTGTGACAAGCACGAAGTGTAACACATGCGATCGCCAAATGTATGTATGTAACACAAGCATCGATTGAACCGCGAACGAACGTTTGTTTCCGTTCTTCGACAGAGTTCTTCGATAAAAGAAACATCGATTTCCTGTCGGTCACTCGATAAAAATGGGCACGCGAATATTTTTCACCGGAAGAAGAAAAATCTTCCTCGCAACGATTGCGTACATAAAATAGCACGAACAGCAAAAATTATCCTAAAATAATCAACGATAGCGATCAAATTTATTGACTCGTCACTTTTTAGTTTCCGTTTCGGTGCGTGGCAACGTAAAGTCCCATTCCGTCCACGCACGTAACAAAAACGAGTTAGGTCTAATTAGAATAAGTGGTAAAGCATACTACTCCTAATAGAAAAACACAATTTACTGGCATTTCTTCGCGGATACTTCCGGAAGGCCTCTTTCCCTACACCACTTTCTAACCGAGGGAAGACTAAGGTGCACGATACTGTACAGCGCGTGCAAAGACGGCCTCTACGATAAAGGGTACAGTGTCGAGTGAAATTACCCTCCATTGCCCTCCATTTTGTTAGTTTGGCACCGAAAAAGACATCCTCGCACGCGACTGTTACTCGTGGCCTAACTCTACCGGTCGTAAAGTTATTTTCCGGCAATTCTCCCTTAAATTGTCCCCTATCCAGCATTTCGTCAACTAGCTTCGATTTGTACTTCGAACAATTTCCGTATATACCGCTCGTAGATAGAAACGTTGCGGCATATTTACAACGTCCCCGTTTCTTTGGCATACAGCGATGTTTCGCTTTGGAAAAATCGCGAGCGATATCGTTATTAGCGTATCGCCTAGCGATAGCCTCTACCTCTGATTGCACGATAAAGAAAAAAAATAATAGACTCGAGTCGGGATTGTCCCGACAATTGGCTTCTTTGGGATTAAGATTAGATTTAAAACAAGCCGCCGAGGCGGAACTAAACTAAGGCTAAGGTAACGAAAAAGTGAGGAAAACCGAACGAGCATGAAATCAACCAACAAACCAACAACGTAAACACGAGAAAAATGAACAAATAAAAGCTAACGCGAAAATGATAATCGTTTAAAGACATCAACCGTTATACTCGCACGGAGATAGCACGAATAAACGAAAATAAATTTCTGTATGTATAATTACATTGATATACACGTGTACGCGTACACGAAATGGGCAAGCTTTCGAGCTTATAACTAAAATATAAATATAAATGAGTATATTCGATATCGTAACCGTATGCGTTATGGCAAAAATTTTTAGTCCGTGAACGGACTGAGCAATTTAAAATGCGACTCTGTACGCGAAAAAAGTTTCGCTTCGGTTTCACTTAAATGTAAATCACTATTTAAGGTACGATCGAAGAAAATGGCACGTTCCGAATCAAGACTGTCTGTACGTAGCGCGATAATAAAAAAAACTTCAGACGAAATGTTCAACGCGACGAGGTTGCGTGAAAAATCGCGTGTTCGATATTTTCGTCGAAGATAACAGGAAAATTGGCAAAACAGAAAGAATGATCGAATCAGTCAAAAGGATGCAACCAATCGGGTTCACAGTCTCACAGTCGATCGATCTCATTCACCGTCTCGCGCGATGTCATCTTCGCGAGTAAACCGCCGTTCGCGATCGATCGCACGAAGAAAGATGCACATTCCTCCTTACGCTATTTTTAAGTACCGAACTCATTTGACTAGATAAAATAATTTGCCTTCTCCTCGTTCGTTCGTCCATTGCGTATGTCTTTGGTTACAAAAAGAAACACGGTTACGCACACGATCCTCCTTCATTCTCCGTTTTTTTTTTCTCCTCGTCCTCCTCTTGTTCCTTCCGATCCTTCTGCTCCTCCATCTCCTTCTCCTATTCTTCCTCCACTTTTATATGCATATACACATATACATAGACGTAACGCACACGTACATGCGTGTGTACAAATGACTAGCACGCAAAATTGTAAGACAGGCATCGTTATTAATAGGTTTCCCGTCGACGACTAGAGTGAAATAGGTTCTTTTTTTTTTTTTTTTTTTTCATTTTTTCGTTAGTGCCGCGTGCAGTGTTTTAAAATTGCGTTTCCGTGATCGAGGAACTCCGAGACACCGACGACCGCGACTTCTTTGGCTGTTTAAGTATCTCTTCGTAACAATGGAGCCTCGTTCTTGGAAACCGCGGGCGACCGAGAAAAATGGCGAAACATCGGTCGATTCTTTTCAACGCGATTCGCGCGATAAATAAATCTAATATATACGTACGAGAAAACGAGTACATCGATTCGAAGACCGAAGGTTCCTTCGTGATTCTAGATTCCCATCGAAACGTTCGAACAGCGGGTATCGCCTACGAGATCGCAGAGAGAAACAGAAGCGCGAAATCAAGAGGGACGACGATCGGGGGTTGTCCAGAAAATTGCTGCGCGATCTCGTTTCGAAGGAAAATATATCGCTTCGATCGCTACTTAACCAAGAAATTACTCTGGTCTCGGTCGGGGAACTCGGATCCTGCATATTCGCCGATCCGTTCGTCCGCTATGGTCGCTTCGGTGTCATTTGCGATCGGTAGAAAAGAGAGTAGTAAGGTGACACGGAGAGTCAGCGGTCGAAAGCAGCACGATCTCTCCGCCGGAAGAAGCGAGAAAGGTAAAGGGTTCGGGTGGCGATATCGCGATGGTCCGATCGTCAGCCTCCGTTGTGTCGACGAGCGCGATGGGATAACGGGTGTGGCGGGTTCGACAACGACAAGACACGCTCGCACTAAGGAATAGGACTAGAAGTGATCCTCTCGACGCTGCTCTCCCTAATGCGTATAGTGGTGTAGGTGGCGTTCGACTCGAGGTCGTCGGGCGAACTTCCGGCGTTCTGGTGAGCGATCTGATGGGCGGTGGAGGAGACGGAAATGGGCGTCGGCAGGGGTGACTGCGCGGAGCTATCGGCCGCAACGGAAGCGCCGGTGACGGCGGTGACGACCGGTACACCGGAAACGACGGAGGTGGTGGTTGTGGCGGCGGTGGCGGCGGCGGCGGCGGCTGCAGCTGCAACGGCGGCGTTGGCGTTGACGTTGGTCGCGTTCGCTGCGGCGGCGGCGGCGGCGGCTGCTGCTGCGGCGTTCGCGACTGCGGCTGCGGCGGCGGCGGCGGTTGTTCCGACGCCGAGCCAACCGTGCCGATTTCTTAAATGTCGCTTCATGTGCGTGGTGCGGCTCAGCACTTTATGACACACCGGGCACTGTGTAGTCCCTTTGTGCATGTTCATGTGTTTGTACATCGAGTCCCGATTCCAAAACGTTTTACCGCAGAGTTTGCACGAGTGCGACGGCTGTTCGATGATCACCGTGCGTGAATCTAAATCAGATATAAACGTTTCATGGTAGTGCGTGCGCCGATCATCGCGATTCCATCGTGTATCGAACGATCACGATTTTCCTTTATTGCACCATCATCTCGTTACATACCAATCTCTTTCTCTCACGCACACACGCACCCGCACACACGTATATACACTCTCTATCATCGATCGCTGGATCTCGCGATAGCTCTACGCGTCGATCGATTATGCTTCGTGCTTGGACAAACGTTACGCGAGCAACGTTCGCGCCATCGTCTTCTCCGTTCCGATCGTCAAGTCCTTTCGTCCTTTTGCTATCGTCTACGTTTCCTACTCACTCGCTCGCTACCGTCTCCGTCGATTTATTGGCGAATCGAGGAGGATGAACGGCGACGAGGGGGGGAATTAAGTAAAAAAAAAAAGGGTAGCACACACGATGCGAGTGTCGTACAAAGAAGAGCTGTCACGAGGTGATGAACACGCAACTGTAAAAACTCTTGGAGCAATCATGCTACTGTGAATCGTGAATATCAACGTTCGAACAACAACGAAAGGTAAAAGAAAACGAAAAAAACAACGAATGTACGTACAAAAATTGTTCAATATTCATGCAGAAGAATATCAAAGATCCTATGGTAGTTCGATGGTGCCGATCGGTTGCAAGTTAGAGATGCAATTGAAAATCACAAAACAAGCATCTTGTAATTACGATAATATTCACACTCGCTTGTCTCGCGCTTGCATCGCGCGCAACGAATCGCCTTTTCTCTGGTTATTTTTCCGGCAAATATGCCTGTCGTGTGCAGTGAACCGACAATCATGTATTTCTTTTGACCACGCAGCGTTTGTCTGAACCGTTCAGCGACAACGTTTTTCTCCCTCGCGACCGTTTGCCGCTGTTTGACGAAAAAATGCAAAACATTTTCTACGATACTTTTATTTTCAATTTGCGCACATACAAAAAAAAAAGAGAAGGTCAATGATCCGTCGTCGTTAGGGTAAAACATGCTCCGTACATTTACAAGTTACAACGACGAAGCTTTCGCGTCTCGATTACGCTAAACGATAACAACGTCGTTTCAGTCATTTTATCCTTCTTTTGCTCCGCATGTCGCGCTCGGACCATGTTCCCGGAGAACGCGAGAAGTCTCGAATTCAGGAGCATGAAAGACGTTAATATCGTTCGTTACGGCTTCTCTCGATCATGCGTTTGAGCAAAGACAAAACTTAAACAGTCGGTTCGCGAAATAGCGAATTCGCGTAATTTGTACATCGTACTACGAACACCGTAGGTAAACTATGTACAGATAAATCGTGGATCGTGTCGTACAGACACGCGCAACCATAACTTTCCTCGGTACGACGAACTTTTGAGAACGGTCGGCTCGTACCTCCCGCTTGTCGAAAGTTACATCTATTCTCTTAGTCAAGAAACAAAAGTAAGTCCGACGAGTAACGGGAGGTTGACGTCTTACTTTTGTTACTTACTCGCGAAGGTAGGACGGATATGTAATTAACGAGTCGATCACGGAGCTAACTTTATTCCGCGGTTCTTCTTACCGATCAAAGTCATCTTTGCGAACGGTTATACCGTGCGTTGCTGAAACGATGCGCCATCAAAGTCTCTACCTTCAAATATTTAGCAAAACTCTCGTATTCGGATAGTAAGTAGTACTCGGTTAACCCCTTGCCATACTTTGACGTCTCTGTCTCGTGACGCATTTATAGCTGGATCACGATACATCTTACTCGGATACGTTTCAATTTGAAGATTGCCGATTACAAAATTGCCAAGACACTTTGATACCCTTTGTTCGTTATAATAGCTACTAAGAGTTCGCACGGAACAACGCTCTTGCCAAATAAATCGTATGACAACGGTGGTTGCTCGACGACTCGTCGAGTCCCTGTATATAGTCCTATTCCGTTTCGACGACTATACGTGCGTCGTAAAACGTGTGGCTAACGGAGCCGCGTTCCGGCAACGCACCGTACGGTATTTTATTGCTGGTCGAACGAAAAACGTATTTGCGCGTAACGACACGGTTTTATCACGATTCGGAATCTCGATCGCGTATCGAATCGCATCCTCCGTCTAAAACGCGAAGGGTCGGTCGCGACTTGAAGCGCAACTCCTCGGATCCTGTAAATCGCGTTCGTTGTCCAGACGACTCGCTACCCTCTCGATGCAGCATTACTTGATACCGTGTATGTTGAACATGTGACAACGCATCGTGTACTTTCGGGTAAAGACGGACTGGCAAATGGGACAGATCGTGTCGCCCCTGTGTATGCTACGATGATGCGCTAAAGAGTCGCCGCGATTGTAAGCACGGCCACACACGTCGCACACCCAACGACCGCTCTCGTCGTGCAGAGGCTTAGACCTACGTCTGATCCTTTCGTAACCGGCGTTCGTCTGTTGCTGTTGTTGTTGTTGTTGTTGGTATTGAGGTTGTTGTTGGGACTGCGACTGCGACTGCGACTGCTCTGGTTGCTCACCATGACGATGATGGTTCCCGATAGACGTGGAAGCGTGCTTAGGTTCTGCGCACACAATCCAAAGTGTTCCCATACACAGACAGACAGCCTCATACTTATGTGATAAAATTTCGCCGGTTTTTTTTTCCTATGCTTCGAGCACTAGAGCTTCCGCTTAGTTTTCTGTAGGCTCGCTGCTTGCCCCTTTCCGTGTCTCGTCAATTTTTACCGTCGATCTCTGGGCGGGAACGTGGCGTATCGAGAACGTAATAGAGCGTGGTCGGTGAATTTTTCACGCACGCGTGTGAAAGAGTATCACTCTCGAAGCGACGTTCTTGGATTTTAACGAGCTTTCGCACGCCGCGACGGATCATGCTACTCATGAATCTTTACGGACGATTCTGGCAAGGTACATAACGTATAAAAATTCGTGACGTAAGTCGGTTGGCCGATAAACGGAATCTCTGGAACGAGATCGAAGTAGAATTACCTACAAAACGACGAGGCGAATTCTCGTTTCGTTGCTGTAAAAGCAACGACATCGAATGTTTGTAACGCGATAACGATTTTACAGTTGCGCGATTCCTTTATCGAAGCGGTATTTACGAACTGGTACTATCCTAGATAGTACTGGATAATTAACTCCGAACGCGTAACTCTTCCAAATCGTTTTTGTGACGCGAGACGGAGTAAACTACGATGTACTCAGCGGTAAAATTAAATAAACGTACAAAACTGGTAGCAAAACCGTGTACAGAGTAATTCGCAAGAACGTGATCCAGCAACGCGTAAAAGCTCGTTAACGTTCGAGGATGTCGCTTCGGTTGTCAGTGCGAAGAAGGGAAAGAGGTTCGGTGTGAGGATGCAGGGCGACAGAAGGCGAGCGACGAAAAGGCAAGAAGAGGAGGAAGAAGACGATTCTTCGATCAACGAAGAATCACCTTCTCGCGTAGTTGGCCATCCTCGAGAGCGCGTCTCATTGTCGCGTTCAAGAGCTTTGTACGTTTGTCTGTTGCGTAGCTGCGAAGTTCCCACATAGTACAGTTCCCACAAAGCACGGTCAACGAAGCCTCCAGCCACAGAAAGAGAAAGGGTGCTTTTTTTTTCTCGACCATCGAAATGACACGAGTAGCTTATGATTGGGTTAATGCTCGCGCGAAATTCCGATTCCGTTACGCGACTCGTTCGATCACGATCAACGATTATCTTTGAACGAGCGAAACAAAGAATGCATACTGGTTTCTTATTGTCTTCTTCCGGCAAGTTTTATTAAAAAAAAAAAAGAACCTTCCTAAATATATAGATCTTCCGAGATTGTCGTATACAAAACATCCTGCTATAGCGTAAAACGTTTACGTTATAAATAGTTATGTCTGCGTGTAACATATAATACAAAATAAAATAAAAATCGGCGACGACAACGAAAACGACGACACTCGCACTTCGTTGGACGCATCCACGAACGATTCGCCTCCAACCTAATAACGTAGAACAAACTAACGATCGTTCGTGTTTACGAGATAATAAAATGCACTCAAAACGCATCGAAGTAAAAAAAAAAGGTGAAAAAAAAAAAGAGAAACGAGCGAACCTTATTTCATAAGGAGAGACAAGTAAGAGAAAATACGTTGATTCTTCGAATCGATCGCTTATTAGTCTCTAAATACGTTTCTTTCTGAGGAACTTTACGTTTTCTCGCGTCATCTTTTCATCGATGGCACCTTGTTCGAGTCTTCCGGGTGTCAGTCTATAATTTAACGCGGATTATTCATTTCGATTGTATCGAGCAAGCGAATATCCGACTTAATATCTTTTGATCGATTTCCATCGAAAATCTCTCGAGTCGTAAACTTAACGTAAAATACAAATAACGAGTAGTAAACAATAGGTAAAAATAGTACGCGTAAGAGTACTGAACAAAGATTGCAAAGATGAACAGCGGATTCGACGAGCGATGCAAAATTTGTATACGATATCGCGTTGCTAAACGAGATGCGCGTTTAACAAGAAAAATGCGGCGCTTTCTTTCTCAGCCAGCGTACGAAACGTAGAGAATTACCTCTCCAAATTATCTATCGAGCTGGAAGACCTCTTGGAGGAAAAAAGTACACTCGAATTTTTTTGGATTCGATTAAAAGGCACCGGTAAAGCGAAGGGAACAACATTCGGAGAGGTAATCCCATTTTTTTGTATAATTAGGCACTACGATGTAACGTTCGGAGTCGATTCGAAACATTTTCAACGAGCGTCGACTCGTATCGTAGATTTTCATCGTTCCTATCCCTCTGTTCTCTCCGATTAAACGACAAACGAACGAACGATACGTCGATCGATCACTTTCGAAAGTTCAACTTTGCGTCGACACTGAACGTGCACTTGTGGATGCGCAGCAAATGAGCCTTCATGTCGTAACTTCGACTAAATATGCGCTGACAAATCGGGCACCTGGTCTGCCCTGTATGCAAGTCCTTGTGCAGTGTCAACGACATCGGATGCTTGAAACCCTTCCAACAAATTCTACAGCGAAACAACAATTCTGTGTCCGTGGACTGACCATAGTCATCGTCCGAGACGAGGTCCGCGGTTGCGCCACCGCCGCTACCACCCCCGCCCCCAGCGGTATCTCCTGCTCGTTCTACAAATAAACACAAACACACAAGATCACCTCTATATTAACCACAATACAACACTGTACGCCGTATGCAAACTTAAATACCGCCTTCTTCCCACTGGCACTCCGTATCCTTGCAGCTACCCCGATAAATTGTAACTACCCCGCGTTGGAACGCGGCCTCTTTGTCCGGATCGAGACGAGCCGGCGTCTTCGCGTTCGATTTTAGGCGCGATGCAAACTCGTCGGGATCGCTGGAAACTGCACGATTTCGCGAATGACCGACGAGCGTACGATCGCGGGCAAAGAAAGCTTCCCTCGCCGCAGAAGAATCTAGGAAAAGGCAGCCCCCTGTACAATGCGAGCTTCGCTCCCGACAGCTCCGTCGAGTACAGTCTAAGTTTACATTGGTAGAGTGGATAATTAGTATAGCCTTAGTCACGTAGGATCTACGGGTACTCGTCAAAATCACCGAAGCTACGTTGGGCACGGTTAGTTTTCTGCCGGAAATCGCCTAAGAGCACCGTACGTGCCGTTCAACGTAGAAGAGAAGGAGGAAGATGTAGCCCGAAGAGAGAGGACGTTTAGAAGAAATTTCGGAAATAAGCGCAAAGCAACGAGTACGATTCGTTGAATAATACAGAAAGTACCGAGTAAGTTCTTCGACATCGTTCGTTGCTCACTAACGGAATACAATTTATCGCTAACCTTCGTACCTATACCCTATCGTTTGCTCCACCAATGTAAATTGGGCCTTGGACGAACGACGGAAGGTCTCTTTCCCTACTCTCGATCGAAGGAAGATCAGCGTGCACATTAACGCGCGTACAAAAATCGCTTCTCTCGATAAGGGACGATCGGAGAAGAACACCAGCCGCCATTTTGACGCTGATTTCTTCCGTACTCGCCTCTCTTAACGAGGGAAAGTTAACGTTACAAGCGGTCGCTACGATATTTCGGAACGAAACGTTGGCACGTCGTGCGTTGAAAGCGTAAGCCGATTAGAACAAGTCCGATCAGACCAAACAGAGAGAATAGAAGGCATACGACACCACCGAAAGGAGATTCAAGCTCGCCAAGTCCCCAGGCTGCCGAGACACATCGAGAATATTAAATAGCGATCGATCGAGATCGTAACTCGCGGCGTGGGTTTCAGAGACAGTGAAAAGAAATGCTGCGAAACTCTCGTCGGTGAATAATCGGGCATGCTTCGATTCGTTTGTTGTTTTTTTTTCTTTTTTTTTTTTATTACAAAGCTTCGCGTACGGTTTTAACAACTTTCTTGCGATCATAGAGCCGGCTACTTTTACAACGTTTCACGCTATAACTTCGACCGACTACGATCATGTTCGACGATTACGTGTCGTGAGTATTGTTCAGACGTAAATTGGACGGCACTGGTGTTCTTTCGTATTCGACATTTTTCGTAAATCGTACAAACCGTACGTACAAGGAAACGGCTTAACTCTGAAAAGCGTTTGAATCGAACGTTTAACCCTTCGCGCTCCTATTCGACTTGACGCGCGCGAACATATCTCACGGTTCAATTTCCATTTTGCGTAAAAAAAAAAAAAAAGAAGAAACTCGTCGAGTTTCGGTTACAAATTCTTGGAGAAAATCTATCCGTTATGTCGTGACAAAATACGAAATATGTACATTTCGGTAAAAATTTATATACAATACATAAATTTGTCTAAGAATTTGTAAAACCTGTGCCTCTCCACCGATCTCCTCTCGATCGAATCTCTCGGAGTCCGACTTCTGATCAAAAAACGCGAAAACGTACGATCGAACGTGACCCGAACAATCATTTACGAGCCACGAGCACAAAAACCGCGGAAAACGATAACGGAACGCAAAGAGTTAAAAGTTGATGCGAGTCTTACAACGTATGATCAGTCTGCGAGTGCATACACTCGAACTTCGCGTTACACCGATGTTCGTCCTGCGATTAAGCCCATGAATTACGTACAAATACAAAAAGAAGCGTTCGCAAACTTATTTCTACGAGATCTTCGGAGCGTTACAACGATAACAACGCCAAGGAACGCAAGATTTACATCGAGCAACTTTGTTTCTGTAATTCGTACCAACGGAACGTACTGTTCGTAAACGTTGTTCATCGTAAAAATTGATTAATTGACATGGACTAGCGAAATCCGATGTAGATGCGCGTAACTTAAACAAAAAATATATATATATAAAATCACTTTTTATCCAGCAGCCAATTTCGATACCGTACAAAAACAAGTAAATTGCGTGTTTTCTTCCGTTTTATTCTTTGCTCGTCGATCGTTAAATATCACGGCGGTTGACTTATGGTTATCGACGTTTCATGGAACGTGTCCATCGAGATACAAATAAAGATTCGTCCAACGATATCGACGAATAGGCGCGTCTTGTACAGAGTGAACATTATCGTTACGTGAACGAGGATGCCAATATTTGTATCTACGTACTTAAGTACCGCTGACAGAGAGATAGATAGATAGATAGATAGATAAATGGAGAGAGAGAGAGAGAGAGAGAGAGAAAGAATCGTTATTATAAAAAATAAAAAAGATGTTGCGTATATCGATAACGAGTTTACTCGTCGCAGTCTTATGTATAGTGTCAAGATTAAGTTAAATAACGATCTTTCTATTGGTCTAACGCGTGCTATATGCGTCGATCAATAAAAAAAAAACATTGTCGAACGCGATAAAATCATCGAATATACAATTAAAATAGTCCCTTAACTGTATAACCTAACCGGTAATTTACAATTAACGCGATTTATAAATAAACGCTAAATCGGCAGTAACGTTGCGCTGTTGAAACGTTGAGTCGATTGGCGGATGAGCGATAAAAATTACGATAGGTACCGACGAAAACGGTAATGTTACCCTTGCAATTTACCACGGAACGGCCACAGCGTCGAACAACGAAGGAACAGACGATTAACGCGATGCAACAAGGTACAAGCGATTGTTCGATCGCCGGTCGTAACATTTTCGAACCGCGATTCGAAGGAATTTCAGAACGTGCCAACGTTTATACAGGACGTTTCAAAACGAATGCACACCGTCAATTACGTGGTTGCGAATTGTCCGTAGCGGAAGAAACCGAAAAGTTCTGTATCGCTTTTAGAATCCGAGACTTCGTTTCCGAGACATAAACGATCGAGCGTTCGATGTCGATTTCGTTCGAACAACGATAGCCGCAAAGAATAATACGAGGGTGTAAGTACATACAGTAAGTGCCGCTATACTGATACTGGATATAGCAGTCGCGAGCTACTCGCAAACACCGGTACTGTCACGATAGGCATAGGAACGCGGTTAGACTATGAAAATGTTGGCCTATCGTGGCTAAAAAGAGAACGATAGAAAGGGAAAGGCAGCGCGGCCCTTACGCTGGACAGATCTGACTCAACCCTTTCGTCGCAACGAACGATCGCGACTCGATCGTCGCGAAACAGTCTACGTACATAGCGTGCGATCCTTCGCCGTTCACGATACTTGGTTACTCGCGATTAGTTGCACCGTTTCGGAAGGATCGGGGCATCCCGGAAGTCGATCGAACAATTGCTTATTACTCGATAAACGAAATCCCACGTAACGAAACTTTTCGATTTGTCTCGAAACGAAGAGTGCACAGTCTTCGTAATGCACTACCTTTCGAAACGCGCTGTATACTATATACTATGTTTCGTCCTCGGTTCTTGTAAGACAGATGTATTACTCGTAGTAGACATTCACCGTGATCGTTTCTCGCTACTTTTCGTTCACGTTGTTCCTACGCCCGATCGTGGACGTAGTCGGAAGAGATATAAAAACAAAAAGGATAGAAGAAATAGTAGAGAAGCACGGGGCGACGGTGGCGTAATTAGTCGAGTAAAAGTATTAACCGAGGGCGGCCGGAGGGGGCGAGTTGGTGCTATGGGGGCGGGATGTGCGGGATGGCGCGCATTTTGTGAAAATCGACGAAACATGGCCAGCGGCACAAACAGGCATTGCAGGGCCAACATTTGAAGCGCGTCTGCCTGAGCTTTCCACGTGATGTGACCATTCCGCGCTGCTTGCAGTGTACACATACTTTTCCGTGGCCGTTTGCTTTGCTGAGGCTATGCGGCTGACCAGATACGTACGTAATCCCTCCTGGAGAAAACACATTGGCCAAACACTTTCGGTTAGTCAGTTCTTAAGTACATGTGCACATGCAGGCAACCATTAGTATACAAATTGCAATTTTTACTTGTTTTCTTTTGTATTGCTTTGCAGAATTTTATTTGCTTTGCTTTGTTTTTGTTTTTAAATGACCAATCCCAGCACCAACCAATCCCGTAGCCGTGAAAGCCAATCTAGAGTATCAGCGATACCAATACCCACACGATATATATTGTCGTACGTGTATGCGTGTATTTAGGTGGAAATATATAGCATTGCCAGGTGCTAGCCGAATCTCTCGATCACCGCTCTAGTTTCTCTTTTCCTTCCGTTCCGGTTTCTCTTCCAGTTTCCTTCCGCCTCGAGAACACGAAATTTTTTACGTTTCATTTTTCTTTCCTTTTTTTTTCTCTTTTTCGCCTTGATTTAAACGTTCCTCGTCCCTATCACCCATTCATTCCTACTCTACCGCCCTCCCTACCGCCCTTTTACTTCGTTCGCATTTTTTTTTTTAACGACGCAGCCTGGCAACTGATCGCAGATCGCGTATTTCTCCTTTCGATTAGAACCGAGGCCTCCGTGAATCGTCCTCTCTTCCTTCGATCATCGACAAAGTTTCTCTGCTTCTTTTATCTCGATACGTGTCTCTGCTGGATCCTCTCGGAAATATTCTGTCTATACGCCGTATATCGGAAGGGATACCTTTATTCTTTCGATATTTCGTCTCGACTCGTTTCGTTCATGTTCCTTAGCTTTAACTGTTCCAACGAACCCATCCTGTCGCTTCGATCGATCGATCGACCGACCGACGACTTGCCGTCGTGACGAAAGGCTCCTCGATTTTTCTATCGTGTCGTCGATTCGAACGATTACCATCGTGTATCTGTGTCGTTTGACGTAGAGTTACAAGGTTTAGCGTGTACAACCAGCAAAGGAGAATAATTCCACGCAAGCACACAAAACACTCGTTAATTATAATTATCGAGCATCGACCTTATTTATTTTTTTCGATATCACCTCGAGCCTCGATAGCGTCCCGATACGAACTCCTGTGCCGTGTTCGATTAAAAGCCTCGTTTTACACGCTCGTTTCGTGCTGAAGCAATGACCTACGTTACGTACGATTCGCAGTCGCGATTTACATATTTTCTTTTCTGCACCGGAAACGAATGGAAATTTTTCCCGAACGAGCTATTCCTGAACCCATCGGTTTATACGGCGAATACGCGCGTTTTAACGCTTCCGCGTCTGCTCGAACGATTCATGCGCCTGCCTCAATGACAAAACGACGAACACAATGGACATTCCGCTTACCTACCTGTCGAATTTGCCTTTTACAAAATAGACAGCAAGAAGTGTTTCGGATCGGGTCGCGTTTGCAAAATTGTTCGCGGAACGATCGAAGGTTTGTTTCCGTGAAAGCGCGTTGCGCCGATTAATCTCGGTTGTCTCTACGTGTTGAAAGAAAATAATTGAAGGGAACACCGTTCCTACCATTGCCATCGCGCGCGTTAAAACGCTTATCGATTCGACCTAAATAATATTGGATTTCCCACGTAACCGTATAACATTTCTTTTTTTTTCAATATTCACGATACACCATGTGAAGAAAGAATAAACAAGATAATACTTGACTGTAGAAAAAGATCGTTTTACATGCTATTATCACCAGCACCACCACCATTGCTACTTTAGATTAGTTGTATTGCAAGGCTACGTATTTTTCTCGTAAGAAAAATAATTACTAGTTTGCAAGTCAATCTCAAGTGTCAGTACTCGCAATTTCGTCGTGATAGTTATTATCGCGATAATAACGAACGTCTGTGCGTAGAACGTTCGCACAAACGTGTTGATGGTTGTTCGAGAACCGAGATCTCTAAATTTCCAAACACCGTACAACTCGCAGATGATTCCTGACAATTTTAAGATTAACTTTGCATGCAAGTAAATGGACGCGTGTGATAGTTACTACACACGCGCGTGCGTGCACGTTCTGTAAAGTTTCTACTGTACAAAGAAAAATTACCTCGTACCAGCATCGGAAGATATTTTTTAGTGTATACACAGAAATATGTTTTACAGTTAGTGCGCATAAGGAACGTAGTGGTGGCTTTTGTGTATGAGTTATTAAGGAAATTTTGATGATTGTCGGCACACATACAGCACTTGGCAATGCTTACTAGTATCTACGGTTCAACCTACACCCGAGTGCCTATACCAATACATTTATGTCCAAAAATCATGCACACTGTGCTACGCTATTGTACAGCTAAATAATTAATAAGAAATAAGGTAACATTCTTTCACAACAGAAAATGCACTTCTCCGCTAAATAAGTAATTGTGAAACGTTTACGTCAATGTTTTACCACGCGATCGTCGTTTTCTTTGGCTTTTTTTTTTTTTTTTTTTTTTTTTGAGTGAACGCGGTCCTAATATTTTCACAATTAAATGGAATAGAAAACTATATTCCGGATATAGGATCTAAAGGACCTAGTATCCAAAACAAAACCTATGATTTTCAAACGACAAAATTTCTTTGCAATATTTCCTCTTTTGTTCCGATCAAATTTCTGAATGAAAATTGAAATTTCTGTTGCTATTACAAAATACTACTGTCTTTATCTCTGTCGATTTCGAGGGAACAAAATTTTCAGTGTCCGTAACGATAACACGAAGTTCTATATGCTACTGTTTTGTTACGTAATTTCTATTGCAAGAAACTCTCATGTATCTTTTCGAAATAAGTAATGACATTAGTTTCCCTCCTAAATCTATGATTTTGTCACCAAAATTTAATACAAATAATCGAAAGTTAAAAGAAGTTAAATATGAAGATACAGATATTCGTTTTGTACCCACGTTACAGATGTATTTTCTTAAGAGACTTTATGATCGAGACAGGAATTCGCGTTTGTACACTGTCCTAGGGGACATTTTTAAATCGATGGATATCGGTGCATACTATGCATGGGTACAAAACGTAGATCCATTCAGCGATGCCATTTCTTTCGTTTAAGAATGTGATGCCATCGTGAAATATTCGATATTAAATTTTGTTCTCGTATTACGCATTTTTACCAATGCCTCATATACAAATTTAAAAGATATGACAAAGCATCGAATTTATCGTAAAAATGTTAAGACAAATATCGATTAAAAAACACTTACCCTGCACTGCCTCTTGCGTTAACCTTTCTCCGGACGTACTAGGTTTTGAAAGTAAGTGGCCTAATTGAAAGACAAAATTATACAACATATCTCTCGGCGCATTTCAAAGGATTATTACGATATTTCTCAGCTATTGACCGTTATTAAATATATCGATAAAAGTCTTACCAACATCCGCTGACTGATGTTTGAGATCCATACTATCCGAAGTGGACTGATTACTCGAGTAGAATGTTTGAGTGATATCGGGTTTCTGATCGTGCTCCGGGGTGTTAGAAGATGTATCTTCTATACCAATTTTATTTAGCGAATTGTCTCCTAAACTTTGTTCTTCGTAACTACAGCTACTTCCATCTTGTACTAAATACTCAGGCATTTCCAGTTTCAAATTTGGCATAAGAGGAATTATTTCAACGGGATCCGATCCGGTCGACGACTGATTTTCCGATGACTTATTTTCAGAGTCTTTCGTAGATAAAGCATTACCTACAGTCTTATCTGCATTTGTATTCGCATTTTCTCGACATTTTCGCCTTTTGCTTGGTGGAGCGTCGGGTTGTATATCGATGGGGTGGTAAGGCATCGGCGATGACGGTGACTTATTTCTTTTACTATCCATTGTTTTACTGGCAGCATTTTGAAGTTGAATTTCGGGTTCGTTGGGAAGTTCTATATCGTCCTGAAGCGTAATTTATAATAAGATCAAAATGTATTATTATTTTAATAGAGTGTCAATTTGTAGGAACCTACCTCTACTAAACTGTCGTTATCTTTTCCTGTGCCATCTGTAAGACCTTGAACAGCTAATAATTCGGCAGTAGTTAAAAAACTTGCTAACTGTTCTTGAACTACGTTCACTTCACCTTGATACATAAAATCAACTAAGGCAGCTAAATCATCGAATTTCACGTTACGAAATATTATAACCGGATGCTGACATGGATTTTCCTATAATAAAATGTATGTTCCAACATATTTATTTGCGACTTATAACCGTGTAAAGGAAACATTTATCCGCTGTATTTACCTTAAATAAATCTCTGAAATATGTACTACACGCCGATAAGAGCATTTTGTGTGCTCTTATTCTTTTGCCCTCGCAGCTTAAAGTTACATCGACGAGATCTTCTTCTGTCCTTAACGTGTCAAAAGCGCATGTAATGTGTTTTAAATAATTATTCCACCTAAGAGAAAATTGTTGACTCGAACCCATACTGATTTTCTGAAATAAGACAAGGTTTTTGTACAAATGTCAAAGAAACATATACCAAGTTACAATGTGTAATCACAGAACCACTGTCTATATAAAGTAACAAAAGATAAACGATCGTATTTTCTACAACTTTGATATACATCGGTACATATAAAAATATTATTGATTATATTTTTACCGTATTTGCAATGAATGCGCTCCCAAAATAATAATTGTGAGTGAGGCGAAAAAATTTGCGGCCCTTAATGCGTAGTGCAGTTAAATTATTAGTAACGATCGAAAAGTGGCGTCGAAATATTGAAATTATCGAAAAATTATGGAAGTAGCGTTAACGCATTAGTTGTGATACGTTTGACAAAAAATAAAAACTGTAAACAGTAGAGCGGAATAGAATTTCATGGCACTGTGGAAGGTTTTACGGGTTCCGCATGTAGATGAAAAGTGGCGTCGATCTACTGAACGATTTCAACGTTATGTAATTGCATCGCGCCAGACACTTTTCTACACGTTAAATAATTTTTCACTGAATCTTATGTCACTCTATAAGCCACACTTTTCGATTAAATGACAGCTGGTAGCCATTTTCCTTCAGGAAAACGCGTAAGATGCGCGAAAAGAACTCAACTTCCTACAGAAACCACGCGCGATGCGTGGGACGTTTCGATGCATGTGTTGAACACCTTAAAGGCGTTTTCATTGGGTAATCATCGACGTTCGTGAACAGTGTTGTTCCGAATTTTTATTCGTTCAAATCTGTTTTATGTTATGACAAAAATGTTTAATTAATGTTGAACAAATTAATCATAATCTCTTTATAACTTGTCTGTTAACATATTGGTATTTAATTTATTGGTATTTTATTTCTTTTTATTACATGAAATATGTACAAAAATCTCAATGTACGTATCTATATTGTCTGATTCAATACATAATAGTAATGTTTATCTATAATAAGTCATTTTTACTTCACTTATGTTTTTCATTCAATTCAGAAAGTTATAAATCATGTAACAATCAAGCAAGTTTTGAGAATTTGTCAGTGCTGAAATTTATAATCATTGTCAATTTGTGTAAATTAAAATAAATAATTTTCTCTTTGTCAAGTTCTTAATATAGATTAGAATTCAATAAAACTTTCAAATCTGAAAGCTTTTAAATAGAGTAATATACAATGTGCATTATGGATTTACCTCCAAATGAACAAAATTTGACACAGATACTTGATAAATTACAGGAAGAAGAGGTTGTATAAGTTTCTTATATATATATACACATATGATATATGTAAAAACATTTTAGGCAACAGCTATTTAATTTCAGATTAAGATAGAAAAAAATTTAGAAGGTATACTTTCAAGACAGTATCATGTAGAAGCGAAACTGCAGAATATAAGCAAAGTATTACCGAATGTTAATATAATACGTACTGAAGGAGAAAAATTTTGTAGTATGATCGCGCATACAAATGATTTAGCAAAGAATGTCAGTGCTAAAGTGAGACAATTAGATGTAGCGAGGGTATGTTGAATTATAATATCTATTTTCATGGGCAACTATTAATCATATAATGTACAACATTACTAATTGTTTAATTATTCTGTTGTTTTAGAGCAGAGTATATGAATGTCAAAGACGCGTTAACGATATTCTTGATTTACAATTATGCAGTGAAGGTGTAGCTACTGCATTACGTAATGAAGATTATGAGCAAGGAGCTGCACATGTTCATCGTTACCTGTCAATGGATCAGCAATTATTAGAAAGAACAGCTGAAGATATCTTAATGGATCATACTAGCATTAGTAGTTCTCTAATTACTTTACAACAAGCTGCTTTACAACTTAGAACAGTAGTTACACATAAATTTGATGAAGCAGTTAAGTCAGAAGACCTTGCTTCTGTGGAAAGGTTCTTCAAAATATTTCCTTTATTAGGAATGCATATTGAAGGTCTTAAAAAGTTTTGCAGTTATTTATGTACAAAGGTAATAAATGCATTATTACATGGCAATATGATAATGTACATAGTGATTGATATATTGAAAACAAATAATGGTAAGTTATAAACTACAGTTTTTTATGCAACTTCTAATGTTTAATAATAGCTACATGAAACGGCACAAAAAAATTTGAAAGCGGCCTTGGAAATTAAAAGTAATGATAAAAGAGCATCGGTTATCTTTGCTGATACTATGACATTATTATTTGAGGGAATTGCTAGAATCGTGGAAATACATCAACCAATAATTGAAACATATTATGGACCAGGAAGATTATTAATGACAGTTTCTATTCTGCAAAAAGAATGTGATAGGTACATAAATTGTATAAGCTTATGAAAAATTATATTAAATATTATCACCGATTATTGTTCAAATAGGCAAGTTAAGAAGATTATTGCAGAATTTATGAAGCATAGATGTATATCTAAAAAAATACAGATGATAAATGATCACCTTCGAAAACCAAGTTCTGAAAGTGCAGATCCTAAAGAATTTGATTTATTATTGGGAGAAATTACCATAATGCATTCGCGAGCAGAATTATACATTCGATTTTTAAAAAGAAGAGTTAAGGTAAATTTCATATTTCTACCGTCGTACAAAGTCCATAAATAAATACATGATTTTTATTACAGAATGATATAGAAATTAGTTCAACGAATGACGCACAATTTAAAAATTTAATGATCGAATTTGAAACTATTATTGTTAATTCTGATTTAGCACGTGGAATGCAAGAACTTTTGGGCGCATATCTTGCATTAGAAAGGTACTTTCTCGAAGAAAGCGTGAGCAAAGCATTGGGGATGGACACATTGGATCAGGATCAACTAACATCTAGTATGGTTGACGATGTTTTCTTTATAGTTCAAAAATGTATTAGGTGTGAAGAAATATTTATTATGTATTACGTTAAATGATATCACATTATTATAATTCGATTTAATTTTATATTGTTTTTGTGTACAGGCGTTCTATGTCAAGTTGGAGTATAGACGGTGTTTGCGCAGTGGTTAATATGGCTTGCGGCATTTTAGAAGGAGAATTTGCAAATAGATTACGGAATCGATTACGACAAGGTTATCCAGCCGGATATTTAGATTTGGCTCAAGCTTATAGTGCTCTTCAAACAAGTATTCAACATGGTCGTCTACAAACTTCAGATACAGAACTTGCGCGTTTAATGTTTTTGGTAAAATCAATTACAATTTTGAAAGTATTACCAAAATTATATAGATTTGTGCATGTAACATATTTATTATTTAGGCCTATCTAAATAATACCGACGTAAGTATCGAATACGTTCAGACACTATGTAAAAGCCTTAGCACAGAAATAGACGCCACGTTTCCTAATATGCAAGATAAAGATAGGGGTAAAATCGACAGTTGTTTGACTGGCTTAAAAGGCGTTATGTCCATTTTACGAGCTGTTACAGATTATGGCTTAGAACAATTGCGCGTAAGCGCTGTTAAACCTAGGGTTACACCTTGGGTTGATGCCTTTTTATCGATAGATCATCACGTGAACGAGGTAAATAATAATTATACATTATCCCTAACTATTTTTAAAAAATGTATATATTTTCAGGATGACTTATTAAGATATGAAACAGAAGAACCTTTTGTACAGACATTAATCATGCATTTAGACGGTTTGCTTCAAAGTTTTAAAGGAAGTCTGACAACATCGAACTACGACGCGTTAATTGGTCTTCTTACAGCTGAAGTTACAGCTCGTTTAGAAAAAGTTGTATTGAAGTCGACTTTCAACAGAGTACGTAGATTTAAGATGTAAATGTTTCTATAGGTCTATTTATAATTAATTTTAATCCAATTTAGGCAGGAGGTCTTATACTTGATAAAGAAATTAGATCGTTAGCAAGTTATTTGGCCGCAGTTACTTCTTGGTCTGTACGTGATAAGTTTGCACGACTAACGCAAATAGCTACTATATTAAGCGTAGAAAAAGTGGAAGAACTAGCCGATTACTGCGGCGCAGATGCAATAGCATGGAGACTAACACCCGCGGAAGTTCGACGAATCGCTTCTTTAAGAATAGATTTTCGTCCGGAAGATATAAAAAGACTAAAACTCTAACAAATTTTCGTATTATTTAGACTACGACTAATAATGTAATTTATATTGAAATAAAATCTTTTGAAAACAAATTTTGAGGACAGTTTCTATTGAAGTGTTATGGTTTATCCAATACGTTATAAATATGTTTCAACACCTTTATTACTGATAACTTCCAAAGTGGTATAGTTAACATTTAGGTACGGCGCGCTTGTTCGCAACTTTATCTGGCTGCCGATGACACAAAAACCATACATATCGATTTTGACTATGACATTACGTGAGAATAGAGTTCCCAATGAATAAATTATTGTTTCTTTATAAATTTGCATGTAACGATGTCGTGAAACTTTATTAATTCATTGTTGTTATTATTATATGCTACAATTTGTAAGTAATTATTGCTATATACTATATTTTATAATTGGTTATTATTATTATTATTATTATATGCTACATCTTATTTGTTTATCTGTGTGTGATATATTTTAAAACAAGGGACGACGCAGAGTCCCACATTACAGTCTTCGCATTGGTACCGCGATCTTCGCCTTGTATCATTTTTTGTGCACACTACACAATTCCGCAACATTTTTTTGGTGTTTACGGTTTTACAGTACGACGGGAAATGTGCTCCTGTAACATTAGGAAACGTGATTTAGGCGAAACAAACGAGAAATAAAACAAAAACGCATAATGCCGCCCAAGGTCGCAATACCCACGAATATTACTAGTGTCATAGCATTCAAATTGATAGTATCCAGGGCAAGCAACTATAGTGATCTACCGTGCCTGAAAAATTAAGTACTCGTATTTTTCTTAAGTAATCATAACATCTCTTATTAATTCATGTTCTTTATTTAATTTGTAAAAAACAATGATTACATTGATTATATCTTCATGTCCCTGAAAAATTAAAATACTTACATACTAAAAGTAATTCTATTATCACAGTTTTCTTACTCTTTATAAAAAAAACAATGTTATTACTACTAAAAATTCACGTGATTTAAGTACGCCAAAATTTATTTTTCTTAAAAATTCATTCGAACATTTTTTTACCGCGTGATGCGATGCTTCACAGTCTTTTTGAATATATATAATTACATCTGATAAAAATTAAAAAATCGACCATATTTCTATATATATTATGTACATTAATAATAGCTTAAAGACGATCTTCTAATGATTATTATAATAATTAGGTATACACGTAGTCGTTCAAACGTTTTGTGTTCATAATTAATTTTTTTTTTATTAATACTTGTTTACTCTAGTAATAATGCCTCATACCTAATACCTGTTACCGCTTATAGTATATCTTTCTTAGTATTTCGCAAAATTTGAAAATAATTCACTTCCTCTTTTTACAAAGTCTTCGGTGTTATCTTCTTTCCATTCTTCTGAATTCTTCCCAATGAAATTACAACTGTTTCCACTCTCTTTTCCAACATTCTACGAAATTACAGAACTGAAATCTATTGCCACCCTAACGGAATCCCATGTCAAGGTTTTTTAAATTTCACAAAATCCCGGCTATTAAAAATTATATTCCCAGTTACGAAATCACAAACATTATTACTTCAATACAGTACTATTTCCCATTAAATCCTACATTGATATTATCGTTATGTCACAAAATTCAGACACATCAATCTTCCTCAAATCCCATTGGTGTTTCACGCTAAATACTCAGTCTCATAAAATCGAAAAATATTAGAAGTACTATCGAAGACAGTAGACTCTCCCAGATTCCACTAAGTCCATCGCTGGGTCTTCTCCGCACCCGTCGAAATCTCACAAAATACTACGCTAACAGTTATCCGCGTCCCACGCTGTCCTCCTACGTCGATGACTATCCATATCCTACAAAGTCCCACGTCGATAAATGTCCGCGTCCCACGTTGATGGTTTACTATCCACGTCCCACGAAGTCCCACGTTGTAGATTTACTATCCGCGTCCCACGAAGTCCCACGTTGAAAGTTTACTATCCGCGTCCCACGAAGTCCCACGTTGAAGGTTTACTATCCACGTCCCACGAAGTCACACGTTCATGGTTTACTATCCGCATCCCACGAACTCCCACGATTACAACCACAGCTGGTATCCCATGAAGTCCCACGTTGACGGTTTACTATCCAGGTCCCACGAAGTCCCACGTTGATGGTTTACTATCCACGTCCCACGAAGTCCCACGTTGATGGTTCACTATCCGCGTCCCACGAAGTCCCACGTTGATGATTCACTATCCGCGTCCCACGAAGTCCCACGTTGATGGTTCACTATCCGCATTCCACGAAGTCCCACGTTGATGGTTCACTATCCACGTCCCACGAAGTCCCACGTTGATGGTTCACTATCCGCGTCCCACGAAGTCCCACGTTGATGGTTTACGATCCGCGTCCCACGAAGTTCCACGATGATGGTTCACTATCCACGTCCCACGAAGTCCCACGTTGATGGTTCACTATCCGCGTCCCACGAAGTCCCACGTTGATGGTTTACGATCCGCGTCCCACGAAGTCCCACGATGATGGTTTACTATCTGCATTCCATGAAGCCCCACGTTGACGGTTACTATCCGCATCCCACGAAGTCCCAGATGGAAAACTATGTCCATCCCATGAAGTCCCACGAAAAAAATTATCCGCGTCCCACGAAAATCGTTGCCGTGTTCCACTACAGCCCATGATGTCCACGCTATTATTCGTACTCCATAAAGCCTCGAATTTAACAGTGGTCTATCTTACCAGTCCTCCAGATCGGAAATTATCCAACTTTTGCAAAATCCAATGTAGAAATCTACATCCCATAAAATATTATATGAATAATTTCTGTGTACTAAGATTTTTTGTATATTATGAAGACTAGTTATTAGTCTTCAGCATTCAACAAAAATTCGAACTGATTACCTTTATTTGAATCTTCCGTGGAAATCCGCATAAAATCATCTTTTTGTCAAACTTCGTTTTCTTTGTTCGACATTATTGCACGACATTGTACATAACGTATGTATCCTACGGGAATATAAAGTTGATATTTTCTACATCATTCCACGACGTGACATGTCAACCTCTTTTCTAATCGTTTCACTAACACTTCCTTGATTTCAGAAATTTTGGACTGATATTTTCTTTTTTTATCCATACATTGGATAATCTATGCATTAGTATATTCTTCTTCAACCTACGAAATTCGTTTTTTGCATTTTATATAATTCCGTTGATTCTTGGAGCGATGAAATTCAATGTTGTAACCTGTTTGTTACACTTTATAAAATCTAGTTTAACTAGATAAGTATCGTTAGCTTAACATTTTTGCTTTTATATTTCGTGAATATTCTTTTCACATTGTTAAAAAAAAACCCTCATTATAATACAAATTAGTATAGTTTTTCCGATTTCAATGTTTTGTAGTAGAATTTTTCGACAATTCTAATACTACTATATTGTTATGGGCATAATTTGCAGAAATTCTGTTCAAAATTTGTATGTGTCATTTTTCAACGTTTAATATTTCGTATTTAATAAAAAAATCATTAGAAACGTCGCAATAGCATAAATATCTAAACAGTGTTATATTCTGCAACAGTTTTCCATTTGCTTCTTTGATCATTTTTGGACGTACTATTGAATTCACGATGTAAATGATTACTCGAAGCAATTTTAGTAATATTAGAGATACTATCTGTATATCCGTTATACTATGACGAAGATTGGAAATCTGGTATTCCTAATACATTCATAAATATTTTTCGAATAAAGTAGCTCTTGATTAAATTCATAAAAATTATGCTGTTAGGTAGCATCTAATGAAACATGCTAGAATTTCAGCATCCAGAAAACAAATCTGAAAGGAAACAGAAATTTAATAGTTTAATTCTTCACAAATGAAATTCAACGTTATCTTATGATCAGTTAGTTCTTACTTTTCTTATATAAAAAAAAAGGCATTTTTGCTGGAACTCTGCATCATATGTTATCCGCTATTACAAAATGCCTATCCCAACAAATCCTTCGAAAAATCCGAGTGAAAAATTGCAACTGCTTTCCCTTTTTCGAACTCGTATTTCCATCATACAATACAACAACGAACAATCCACATATAGCTGATTCAAATTTGCGAGTGGTAGCATCAAATCCTTCATCCATTTCAAACTTCATAAACTGCCCTTTGATTTTTCATCAGAAAATGGAAGAAAACCCACAACAACATCCGACAATCTTATCCGATTTTCCAGTTACTCAACATCGACAAAATCACTAACAAGCCAAAAACCATATGTCGTGACAATGAATCGAGATCGAAATCGTTTTCATATTTATACTTCTCCAGGATATGTTTTCATTTTTTACTTTGCATGAATTCACGATCAATTTTTAAAACATCTTATTAGCTTTTTCCGAAAGGGAAACATGAAACATGAAAAAATATACATTTACTAACTACTCTACATGAAATAATAATATAATTTTTGAAATAATGTGTAAATCCTAAATTGTCACATTCATTAACTTATCTGAATACCGATTTCCATTAATTTGCTAACACCGAACTTCTGAAGTTTTAAATAGATTTTGTGTACTTGCAGTATCTTTTCCATGGTAGAAAGATATTAGAACATTATACGGATGTGCACATATGCATAGGAGTATTCGTGTGAAATATTACATTAGGTTCGATCTTCCAGCTGCTTCATTTTATGTCAACTTATTTTCTTTTGAATGTACCTACTTAATAAACAATTAGCGGCAAGTTTTTCTGGCCTAACTTATTTCATTCTATTATGCTTTTCTAAAAATGGTAAATTAAGTCTGCAATCATAGATTAAATTACACAAGCACAAACTACATAAAATTCTAAATTATGAAATCAATGACCTAGAATAAAAATTAATAAATTATCGAAACCATAATATAACAGTTCGAGAATAATACTATAAATCACAAACTGCTTCTACTCTTCTGATCACTTCTGAAAATTCGAAGTCTTTGATAAAACTAACTTCTTTTCACTCACTAGAAACCTTAAAATACTGTTCATAATGTTTTTAGATTATCTGATACACATGTATGTATATGAATCATTTTCTTTACGTAGTTTTTAAATCATTAATAGAATTTTTATATTATCTTCGAACATTTCACATTTCCACATAACCACAAACTGAATGCATATTTTGTAACTTTTAACACTTTTAGCACAATATAACTGAACTTTAAAATAAACCAATAATTTCATTTAAAACTAAACTTTATCAACAATTTTTCATTTAATGAAACTCCAATCATCAGAATTATTTGTATCAAGTTCTTCTGGTGGAACGTCTGTTGCCAAGTACATTAAATTGTTTAGACCTCACTATGTTAACACTCACTGTCAACATTCAGAACCACGTATGTATCGATTCATAACAGATATTTCATGGATAGATTTGTAATGTCAATTCATAGATAAAATTAAATTTCGAACTCGACAAATATATCATATGATTAATATCAAAACCTAATCAAACTGTTACTTACAAACAATGCGACAAAAATCCAATGATGAAGGTTGATTTTGATTTTCTCTCATCTTCATGTGAATCATATAGGCTAATGTTTTTTATAAACTTATAAATATTTATACCTCTTTTAATGTATACTTTTCGTTAGTGTTACGGTTTTTCAAAATTTTGCTATATAGCATAAAATTCCTCATTCCTAGTAACGTGATAAAAATAATGTTCTTTAAAATAATGTATATATACATACAAATGTACTTCGATATACAGGGATTCTCCTTTATAAAATTGCATCTGAGTACAGTCCGATTTCATTCATGAAATTTTCTTGCACATTCCTGAAGCAAAAATCACAAATCCAACCAAAGATACTCGAGACATTATTATCAATCCATTGTCGACATATTCGAACAAGCCTATTTCAATAAGTGCACATCGCATGTAGTCTAATTTAACGCCATCGTGTTTCTATTTTGCAACGAGAAAGCTTCAAATGTTTGGCCAACTGTCAATTTCTTTTTCTGTGAAGAAAATGCAGAAGATTTTGTTTTGCAGCCCTCCCCAACTTCTCCAAGTACTTCTTTCATAATAATTAGTCGCACGAGTTCTATTAAAACTGTTATACATGAAATGCATCTTCAAAATACAGTTAAGAATTCATCGATTAATGACTCGTGCTGGAATGGATCACCCCACGTCGATCTAAAATATATCTTATCGAAGATAACACTATAACCAAAACGAAAATACGTTTCTGTACACGACATATTCTTCTGATCCTCTTCTTTCCTCAATTAATATTTCGTTGAACATCTCCAAATCCTTCAACAGCCGAATCGAATTAAATGCAGGAAGCCTTACAATTGTATCATGCTTATTGGATTATCGTATGGGCTGTGTCTGCTTCGAATTACTGAAACTGTAGAATCAAATTCTCCTACTAAAGATAGAGCGATCGGCTTGGGCGCATTCATCCATTATCAAGGACTTCCGATTCCAATTTTATCCATCGCAGATAAGGGTAGCAACAGCATCAACCCTGTAGCTCATAACACAAGATTGCATACCCCATCCCAGTACCCCCTACTACTTATAGGTATATAATGTTTACAATTTGAACTGCTTGGCGATTACGCTGTTACCTTTTGTCATATTGCCTTTACTTAAAAGCGTAGTCTACATTTAAATCAAGTATTTCATCGGTTTTCAGCAGAAACTATGTGTCGGGATCCAGTCAGAATTTATGTAATGTGTAGGTCAAAATCATGAAGCATACGGTTGATTAAACGAGTTCTTTAGCCCATTTCCTAGCTGAAACATAACATGTACTATCCCCCCCCCCGCCCCTTCCCCCAATGTCTTGCAGCCCACTTTCTACAATATTCTACGTAATATACAGGATATACCTTTCATCAACATGAATGTGACGCGCTCCAGCAACAGGACTGTTTGCCTGCCGTAGTCGCTTATACACCACATTTACCTTTCCAGCCACTCCTGCAGTATAAAACAAAAACACCCGAAAAATCTCATTGGAAAAAGCAACATTTAAAAATAATATTTATCAAGATACGTTTGATACCACGTTTTCTAACTTATAAAGAGATCGAATTTCTTCAAGCCAACTTCAAAACCACCATTGGTTCGTTCACATAAATACACCACCCTTCATAAAAGTAACTTCCACCTGCCAGTTCCAAGAATATTCTCAGTTATCCTTGATAACGATACACCCTTCAAATTAAAAATGTCACGTAATACCATTTCATAAAAATGGGAAATGTTTTATATATATTTAGAAATTTAGTTTAAGGTTATTTGTATATACTCCACAGTATTGTTGAATTGTTAAAATATCCCTGAATTTCAAATTATAACCATAAATATACTTTTTTGCTTTTTATATCAACATCGTGTGAACCGACATGTCTATTCTGGCTTGCCCAACTTAACGTACACCTCATCAGGAAATTTGTTCATTAATCTAGAACGTATGTTACGAAGATGTCTTTTCCTTGCTTTGGCATATGAGGAATAATGCAGCAATACTAAGTATGTCAGTGAACGTAGTCCATTCGGCAGCCGATTGACGCAAAATACAAGTTCAGCATAATGATCGAGATTCAATATAATCAACATTGAGCCCTTTCATATAAATATATATGCATGCCCTTATAAAAATTAATTGATGCTACTTGCGCAGTACTTGGCCTTTCTGGATCATCTAGGTTTAAGAGACATGCATCGAATTACTCCATACCTCAGGACTCTTATTCCTAATTCAAATGGGGCTATTATAACATTCTTCAGGTGTGTCCAGTTTAGTTGACTTCGCATGGTACACGCGTCAATAAGTAGAACTCGCATAACGACTTGGTAGTAGATATTGTCAAACCTTCTGGACCTGAGAAAACACATTTGCACAGGTAACGGATAAAAGGGATTAGCTCACCAAACAGGATTTGCTCGAGTGTGCTGCAGTTTGTCATGGTATGCCTATGTTCAACCGCAACCCAGATGATTTCAAGACTTAGTCAACGGTTGGATTCTCAAGAGAGAAGCACAGAATGAAGGTACTTGTGCATAGAACTTCAGCATTGTGCAACTCGGTCACCGAACTTCACGTACGTATTTCTAAGAACAAAGATGATTGCCCCCTTTTTCCTTATCCCATACCACCTCTCACCACTCCTGATCTCACATACAGACAGACCGAACCGCATCGCTGATGACCAACACAGCTTGGATATGTGCACAGATCTCTTGCGTGTGATAGAATTTTGTAAGGTGTATGCCATACTGAAAAGGATTTTTGGCATTAATAATGGTGATGATTTAAGTGATTATAGAAAAAATTGTCGATTTTTTTTTTCAACATTTATTATTTTAATTCTTTGGCTCCTCTTCTGCTATATCACAATTGTTACAAAAAAAATTTCGATTGACGTTTGGAACGATATAACAAATCCTTTGAACAAAACTCTATTATTATTCTATATAGTAACTAAAATGTACTGTACAAACTTCTAGAATTACACGATACAAATACATAATGTTTTATGTAAGTCGCTGTATTTCTGAAAAAATAAACAATTGATCAAACGCTCTTTGAATGGTTTCTTACGAGGTCAAACGAGATTATTACAGAAAGTTGCAAAAGGAAATGCATTTGTTTCCGATACAGTTTACAAACCAAACCGATGAAAGGCGTAGATTAGAACATTGGGATCCCCCTTTCTGCTCGTACACCCAGCATCACTGCAAACAGCAACTCCCTCCGCCCGTCCCATTGCCATCTCAAACGGCGAGACTGCAAGTAAAAAATATCCAGATATACACCAGGATAGTAATGTGACTTCTAGTCCCACAGTACCAACGCGATGCGGTACTGTATCATTGGAAATTCCTTCATTGATGGCGCTCCTGTTAAAGTCAATGTTTAATTGAAAAACACTGACAATGACGTAATCTTCTGAGATTGGTTCCATCGCGTTCCTAGGTTTTTCAGACCTGGCCGCCTGATTTCCGAAAGTCTCTTCACCGCTGCAATGGTACTTTGATCTCACCCAACTTCGACATGAAATTGTCCAAGCTGCTCAATTCGGGGCATAAAGGTCCCTGCCACGGATTGTTCTCCTCACAAGATTTTGAGTTCTTCAGATCTTTGCTGGTATAAAAGTTATAATTCGAATAGTCTGTGTCTTGCAAAAATTGCTTTTTAAATTGCTGCCATTTTGAAATGCGAGACAACTGTTTACTGCGCAATTCATGTTCGGCTTTAAAAAGTGCACAAGTAAGCACTGCTTCAACGCGTAAATCACGTTTGCGGCTTCGACGACACATTAACTTCTTGCAGCGGACTCTGCTGATCCAATTAGCTAACTGTTCGGTATGGCTCGGTCTATCGATATCGATATCTCGAACCCGATGATTGGTAGCTACCATGACTTCTTGCTTCTAAACGTAGTTCCTTCCTGCTTGTTCGTAGGCGTTGGGATCTCTTCTTTCCAACGATGACACGATACGAATAAATACTCTATTTCGTTTTCTTGAGAAATTAACTAGTACGTAGATGATAATAGCAGTTGACACACACGTACTGTACGATTCTTAATTTTTTTTTCTTTCACCTAATTACTGAATAAGTAAAAGGTACACCAACCTGTATCTAGCTCGGGTTTTTCGTCGAAAAATGGAAGAAAAACCCCACAAATAGGGAGGACTTCAAGCCAGCGAGCAAGATACAGCCTCCACCGTATGAGGACGACTCAGGAAATGCCACCGCGTCGCCCACAGAAAAGGCTTTATATACCCTCTGCTTCGAGTTAAGTAGTGTCCCTACGCGCAATCGATAGAAAGTAGTCCCTACTAAATCTCAAATTATCAATAGTTTTCTCAAGATATATCTATCTATTTAATTTCTAAACACTCACTTATAAATTTTACTTATAAATTTTGTAAATACTTTATGAAATTTCATAAAATTTTGTAATTTAAAAAATAGCGTCGGTGTAAGAATGCGTAGTGCGGTCAACCCCCACCGTCCTATACCTTCTGGTTTAGCGTCGTATACCTAGTATTCCGTTACGGATAATTCCCAACGTTGCCAAATTTCTTCGAGTTGTTTCGATCAATATTATACCACACCTTAATTTTATTGAATTTTCCCGAATTTTCTACCTATGAGTTGTACATATGTTTTTACTAATACATTTTTAAAGATGCAAAATAAATATGCTGTCCATCCGTTCACAGATTATGCATTGAAAATATTACCTGTCGAATGATTTCCATAACGTTTAATAAACGTTGTTTTATAATCAACAATCTCAGTAATAAAATATATTTATTTTTATACACGACACTTGCAAAACAACGTTTTTAATTTAAACGAGTATACATTTTATAAACTTATAAGAATAGTAAAAAAATATCAATTTATCCTTAACAAAATAAAATATATTTTGTTAATGTATAATGTGCGATCGCTTTCTTTTAGGTATATAAGTGCCGAAATTGAAATTATGGGTAACATGACTAAAACATGATTGTATTGATTTAAAAATATTGAAATACGTACAATAGATACTCTGAAACGTGGCAACGCCGAAGAGAATAACTGTCGTTATAGCTAAGAAATGTAAAAGGACGCTTTCCTTTCTGATTACTTTGTTTTTGTTAAAATAAAAGATGTGCTTATTGTACACGTCAAGTGTAACAATTAATAATAGCAATAAACACATTTGTTACATATCTGGTTAGAAAACTGTTATCATTAAAAAGAAATTTTCGTTTTTGTAGTAATATATTTAATATAAATAAATTTGTATAGATTTCTATTTTTGCACAAATCATTTACATGACTTATATGCTCTTCTTTGTGTCATGACCTCATGATGTATATATATATACAAAATGTACTCTGTATGTATAAACATATATGCCTGTGTACACGTGTATATACATATAAAGTGTATGAGTAATAGATGACACAGAAAACATACGTTTTCGGTGCGTAATCGCTGTTCTTTTCTTAAAAATAATAGTTCCGAGAAATAAAATTTACTTAAACAGCGTGAGTAAGGAATGACGTAGTAAAAACATTTTCAGAATCACAACAATCCCAACGTTTATTTTTTCTAACAATGTAGATAACATAATCTATAAGTTTTATATATTGCAGAAACAAATAATTTATAATACCCGTGAAATTAGTACATAACATAGGTACATATTGTTAATAAATTATTATTAATATTAATATTCATTTCTATAATCATAAGTATTTGTTTATAATCAATACACCAGGCAAATTTATACTTTTTGCAAAATATATCCAATTACATTGGTAGTACACATATATTTTACTATTCAGTAGAGAGAAAAAATATGTTCTCTCTATCTTGGTTCACATGTAAAAATAAATATGAACTATTTATTTGCATATTTTGTACAAAAACATTTACAAATTCAACAAATTTATCAAATATATAAAATTGATATTACCTAGAAAATCATTAATTATACGATTCAAATGATTACTCATTTAATTTAAAGAAATATTTTTTATTTTCCCTAAAAACATGTATTGTTAAAGTGCATAAAATTCATTTTTCATAAATGAATCTGCAGAATCTCTTATATTGAAATTTAATAGCCCTAAATATATGTAATACATTGTCCATTTAAAAAGTGCCCACTGTTTAGATACAGAAACTTTCCACATTGCCCATCTACTGGTACATAATTTTAGTTTTTCTCCGTATACTGAAAGTATACAACATTTTGACATTTCCATTATTCCTGACATTCTAGATTCTGTATGTAAAGAATATTCAATACAGCGCATAAGGTCGTTCGTTTTAAGTATTAACAACATCTGTCGATTCACCTTTTCTAATACATGACTAATTTGTGGCAGTAAGTATGGTATTCCTTTTTGAAATTCGTGTTTTTCTTGTGAGTCATATTTAGTTTTTTGTACACCAGCCATAATTGTATTCCAAGATCTTCCTGATACCATACAAACCAGCAATCCATACATATCTGCAACACCTAAATTTGCACAGTGTGTTTGCATTGCAGTTTTATTAGCATCTAATATTGCTAACCAAAGTTTAGAATATTCCCATCGAAATTTATCAGAAAGGTTGGCATATAATCCATGATCTAATAGTATGATTTCTGCTTCATTGTTTTTGTTTCTGACTAAAACATTACCAGGATGTGGATCAGAGTGTACAAAACCAACAATGAATATCATATGGCTATAAAGTCGGCCTAATTTACTGCTAACTTCATAGGGATTTAAATTATTATTTTGAATGTATTTCAGATCATTAATTTGACCTGCTTCAATAAATTCCATTGTTAAAACTCTTGGTGATGAAATTTCCCAATATATTCTTGGTATTTTCAACCAATGATAGTTTGAAAATATATTTTGAATTTTTTCTGCATTTTTTCCTTCTTGAGTGAAATCTAATTCTTTGGGAATATTCTTTTTAGTTTCATCAACAAGCCAATCAAATTTAAAATCTGGAAATACTAATGATGTTATTTTTACTAAAGCTGACATGGTTTTAATATCTACATAAGAGTTAGTTTTAACTGCTCTATGTTGAATTTTAACAGCAACAACATCGCCATTTTTTAGTACAGCTTTATGAACTTGTGCTAAACTGGCAGTACCCAAAGGTTTAGAATCAATACTCTCAAATATTTCATAAGGATCTTTCTTAAAATCTTCCTTAATTACAGTGAGTACATCTTTGAACGCTGATTGTGGTGCAGAACTGTGCAATACTCGCATGGTATGAACATATTCTGATGGTAATAAATAATCTAGTGCTCCGATATGTTGACCTACTTTTATGTAAACACCTTTATTGGCACAGCAAAGTTCCAAAAGCTTCTGTGCTCCATATTTATGTACTTTTGACTTTAACTCTAAATATTCCTGAGTATTTGGGTCTAGGTTACTACCATAGAATTCCTTTTTGTAATGTCTCCCAATTATAAAAACAGTAACAGCAGCACGTCCTAACCGGACAATACCTATAGATCCTAAATCATATTCATTTGCTCTTAAAGATGCCAGCGTACCCAATCCAATTACTCCAATCACTGCTCCTTTCAACAGTCTTTTGGATATAAACATTATGGATTAAAAATCAAATAAGATTCTTGTTAAATATATCGCGTGTCTGAAATAAAAAATACAGGGTTAGAAAGTCTTTTTATGTATTACATAAATATTGTATGAGAAATAACCTCTTCTTACATGGAATGAAATTCTTCCTTCTTCGATAATTCAGTAATTTTCCGTGCGTAATTTAAATAAAACTACGATCAAAAATTTATGCACTGCACTTCTGTTCATAAAATCAGAAATTATTACTAAATGTCACAAATAATACAATAACCTAAATCATGTACATAGTGAAAACATTATATAGCTGTACTATTACAAAATTATATCTAACAATGTTTTAATTTTTACATTTTTTTCTAAAAAATATTCTCCTATTTCTATTTAATATTATTTCAACTATTTTGCTCCTCTGAAGTAGTGACATAATAAGATGCTAGTATTTCATGTATTACTGTTCGGTAACCTCTAATCACGTGGAATGACAAATGATATGTATAAATTTCCATACATTTATATCCTGGATAAATCTGTTATTGATCAAAATATCATTAATAAATTTGATTCAATACCAGATTTTATCAATAAATTTAAATTTTATCAAACTATAAAACGATATAATTTATGATTTATGATTAGTATATAAATCGTCATAAATAATTGTTAGCGATATACAATGTTATTGTCTTAATTTTTATTTCAGAAATGTTTAATACTCATACATTATGTATATTACAAATGTATTTACATCAATCATTAACAACATTAATGCGCTGCTTGACCAGATGCATGTCCTATTAATGCTTTCTGAAATATTTAATAAAACTGTTAACAAACTGAAGCAATTTAACATCCTTAACTGTACTTTAATGTCTTTAATTACTAAAGTAAGATTAAGTGTAAGAGGATACCTTTAACGACGGTATAGCATTTGTTAATTGTAATCCCAAACTTCTAACTAGTACAGTCGGAGCTGCCGTGCCTTTATATAATCGATGTAATGCGTCAATAGTGAGCATTACTGGAACATTATAGCGTTGTCGTAATGTTTCATATTTCCTTAAATATATTATATCTCCCAAAGTAGCTCCATTTATAACAGCCTCTGCAAGAAGTTGAATCAACAGTGATATATCTCCAAAACCTAAATTTACTCCTTGACCTGCTAATGGATGAACTCGATGTGCTGCATCTCTAAAAAATTGAATATATAAATTATTACTTTACTTATTCCAACTTTTGTACACTATACGAAAAGTATGTAATGTGATTAAAATATGCTCTAAATACAATATATATATAATCTTGTTATTTTACTTGCCCTACTAAAACAGTTCCTCTCTTTACATAAGATACAGAGTGACCAAAGTGTAATGGAAAGGCGGCGCGTGATCCTTCTATGATATCAGATACAGATGGTTGTAACTGTCTTGTTACACCAGTTTGTAAAGATAATCCATCAAGTAATTGTTGAAGGGCGCGCATACCACTTTCGACTATGCCATCTTTAGGATAGACCTTCCATAAAGCACTATTTATGCTATCAACAAATTCGTCTTGCGAAACTTTTAGTAGCTTTTTTGCTTCATCTGTTGGTAGCGACCATACAAGAGAACTGAGACTATCTGTTAACTATAATAAAAGAAAATAATAAACTGGTGCAATACTTCACTTGTTTCTAACAAACTGTAAAACATACTGGAAGTAGTGCTATTGGACCACTTGGTAAAAATCTTTGCCATGCAACAATATTTTCTGTAGGCTGAAATGAAAATACAATTAATATTGTAGAAAATAATGCACTGATTATAAAATAATTGATGCTTACCTCTGAAAGTTTAACAGTTGCAACTATAGCCATTTGATTGTAATCCCATTTCAAATACTGTACACCCATTACCTTTCGTACCAATGAATTTACACCATCTGCTCCAATCTGAAGAAAATATTCTGTTTAATATAAATGAATATCAATTCTAATAAAATTTGTTACACTATCATAGTGAAAAGTGGTAGAACAAAAATCAGGACATTATGTAGAAATGTAGATAGTGTAAGTAAGATGGTGTTTGGAAGGGGAAAAATTGACAGACAAGCAATGTGTCTGGAAATAACTTCAGTTCTGTACCACATTTCAGTGAGAAAACTGAATGTACTTTTTGATCAAACGTGCTTTAAACTTGACCTTGTACGAATTAATTATTTTTATGTACATCAATTTAATATTTCGTTAGAGATATAACTGTTTATTATAAATTACTGTCCAAATTAATGTTATCATAGTGGATACAATTTTACTAAAAATAGTTTAGATTATAATTATTTAAACAATTTAAAATATGTAATATAATTACCTAATCATAAGAATTATTATACATGGTATCAAGGAAAAAACAAATGAGTAGGATTACTTCCTTAAAGGATGTTGATATCAGTTACATCAAGTATTTCATAGAAGCAAAATTACATAATGTGCATCAATTTTAAATAAAATCTATAAATTTTATATCGTGACTTTGAATAAAAATTTATAACATCAACTCTTTTTTTGGTACACACTTACAAGAAAAGGTGGTGGGAGCTAAAAATATGCCAGTTCTGTATTATAAACATCAACGAACATGTGTGGTCTTGTTTCAAACTTTACTGGTAACTAAACTAGTCTTAAAGTGCAATAGGGTCTTGATTAGCCGAGGTTTCAGATTACAAACCTGTAAGTGCAAGTTGCTTTTTTTTTATACTTTAAAATAAACAATGTTACCGAACTATTCTAAAAAAACTTAATACCATAAAATGTATTGTAAAATCAATTGTTTCTGTGCCTTTTGTCTTCTATCAAATTATGACAATAATAGTCCTTGTTATCTTTTTGTTTTTATACAAGATCAAGTTGAAAATGGACTCAACAATAATATTGTAGCATGTAAATTCATAACAAATTTTTATGTAAGTCATTTTTAATTCATAACAAACGTGGTGATCTATCATATTAGGGATTTAATTAATCGAAATTCTATTCTATTTAAAAACTATTAAACCACTGTCTAATAGTTATTAGTTATTAGTACAACTATTAATAATTTTTTAGAAAATACAATGGTGTTGGAGAGCTAGAAAGAGCTAATATGCAAGATAACATGTCAGTTTTCAAAAAGAGATCATTTTTAAATAGATTATTGAGTAGTCATAACTCTCAAGAAGAGGCAAGTACGGACCATGCAATGTCGCCGCCTACCATCTTTATTAATGATACCGTAAGTATAAAAATATGTATCAGACATGTATTTCATTAAATATAAGAAATTTCAGGAAGATTGCGAAGAGTATGACAATATTTGGATGGATAACATAGAAAAAAGTAGTATTAGTTCTGAGCATAGTTCTGAATCTGTTGTAATATGTCATATAAAAGAGAAGCAAATATCAAATCAACAACTGTGGAATACAGAGGAGATTATCCAAGCATTATCTAATCTTCCAGCAGGAGAACATGCACTTTCTTTTATTCCTACTCTTCATGGTGACACTCTACGCAAAGTTTTTGATGAACTTTCAAATGCCAATTTTAGTGAAGTGACATTGAAAAATCAGAAAATTACTATATCTTCAATTGCAAATGGGTACAATTCGTAGCTTATTTATAATTATACTGATTATACCTAATATAATTCGAATTCTATTTGATATAGACACATACAAAATACGTCATTGAGCATTGAAAATGAAGTAGCTGCAAATGCAACTACATTGCAACTTCTTACAAGATGGCCAAACACTTGTCTCTTAGTTTCTTGTTATTTAGACCATTTAGATTTAGTTAAAGCTCTATTAAGTAAAAATGCAACAGTTTCTGCTAGAGATAGCGACGGCAGGTATGAAATTGGATGGCAAAACGATCAAGTTTTAGATATTAATCTATACATTTTATAGAACACCCCTACATTTAGCAGCCTGTGCCGCATCAGAAAAAATTATAGAAGAGTTGTTGAAGTATGGTGCAAATCCATGTGAGTGGGATTTTAATAAGAAATATACACCTTTACACTGCGCGGCTGCTACGGGAAATGTTGCTTGTGTTAAGTGTTTAATAAAATCACGAGCTGATGTAAATGCTGGTCTGTCTGGGAAAAGTCCTCTTTACTATGCTGTTCTAAGTAATGCAGCAGATTGTGTTGAAGCATTGCTGCAAGCAGGTGCTTCTCCTAATAATCCACAGGTATACAATTACAAATAACAAATGTAATACTACAGATTTATATATTTTACTCTTATGCTCATCAATTAAATAGGTTTATACTGAAACACCATTACATGTAGCAGCAAGTCTCGGTTCTGCTACATGCATGAAATTATTACTAAATTATGGAGCAGATGTAAGAGTACAGTTTAGTTCTATGAGGTCTACTCCATTACATTTAGCAGCTGAGGAAGGTAGTGCAGAATGCACAAAATTACTATTAGATGCTGGTGCAGCATGTGAAGTAAAAAATTCAAGAGGCCAAACACCAATGCATTTAGCAGCCCTATCTCAGTCTGCAGAAACCTTAGAAACACTTATAAATTTTGGTGCTAAAGTTAATACCGAAGATAATGACGGTCGCACTCCGCTACACGCTGCTGTTGCAAAAGTGACTAGAGGAATAGAGTTGGTGAAGACATTGATACAGGTTCATTCATTGATTATAAACATTACGTGAAAACCATATAACTGTCAAAAACTATTTGTTTTATTTATTTTAAAAGGCTGGTGCTCTAATCAACAAAGCAGACAAATTTGGTTACACGCCTTTGCATATTGCGGCGTTAAATGAAAGTTCGTCAACGGTAATGGTGTTACTATCAAAAGGAGCAGATGTTACTGCTAGAACAAAAGGTGGTATTTCTGCGTTAAGTTTCATCGTACGTAGAACACCGGACGTATTACCAAGATTTATTTCGCGTTTAGATCAAGCAATTTCTTTACATGATCATGAATTAGGTGATCTAGATTGCGAATTAAGACTAGATTTTAGACCACTGGTGCCTGGTGGAAGAGGAGAAACAGATTTAATGCTTTGTCTGGTAGAAGTTGGACAAAGACATGTACTGAAACATCCCTTGTGTGAAAGTTTCCTTTATTTGAAATGGTTGAGAATTCGTAAATTCTTTTTATTAAATTTAATATTTCATTCTATTTTTGTTGCATTTTTTACAGCATACATTGCTGTTACGTATTTTTGGAACATTGACAAAATTAAAAAAATACTTTTCTGGCTAGTACTAATATTTACTGTTGTATTAGCTAGCAAAGAATTCTTTCAAATGACTCATGGTATATATATTTACATTAAAAGGTGGGAAAATTGGCTTCAATGGAGTGTTGTGTTAGTGTCAATTATAGTATTACTTCTACCAATAAACAATTGGCAACATCATGTTGCAGCCATAGGTATTTTATTAATTTGGATAGAGTTAATGATGGTAGTTGGAAGATTTCCTATGTTTGGTCTTTACATACAAATGTTTACTCAGGTATCAATTAACTTTTTCAAATTCCTTGGTGCTTATATATGTCTTATAATAGGTTTTTCTTTAGGTTTCAGTGTATTACATAAAAATTATAAGTCCTTTACTAATCCTCTAGTTGGTTTACTAAAAACTATTATAATGATGTCTGGAGAATTAGAATTTGAAGATGTATTTTTTGATGATGATGCACCAATTTTATATTCTGGTACTGCGCACTTAATGCTTCTAAGTTTCGTTATTTTAGTAACAGTGATTTTAACAAACTTAATGATGGGCCTTGCTGTGTCAGATATACAAGAGTTAAGAAGGTGTGCAGGGTTGGAAAGATTAGTACGGAGAGCAGAATTAGTAGCACATTTAGAGAGTATGTTATTTTCAAAGCTGTTAGATCATGCTCCAAAAAGAATAATGAAAGCATGTAGACAAGGTGCACTTCTTTTACATCCACCGCATCATTGTGCAATTCATATTCGCCCCAATGATCCTCGTGAAAATCGTTTACCACGCGAATTAGTAAAAGCTGTGTACCATTTAGTAAGTGAAAGAAAAAATCGTTATATAAATGCAAAACATAGTTGTATGCATAATACAAATAACACAGATTTAGGACATTTGAGATTGAGTAGACTATATAGTACAAGTTCCACAAATGACAACAGTCAACAACAATTTAATGAACTGGTTACGGAGTTAAAAAGATTTTCATTTAATATCAATGCACACATAGACAATTTAACCACCAAAGTTGAAAATATTGCTAGAGATTTACATAACTAAGTACGATACATAATACTGACTATATTAATTTTATATATTACATTTACTTACCAATAACTTTGTTTTATATGTTTTTCCATTTTGTAATTGTATTTCTGCATTATCTCCTTCTTTTTCAGGTAATTTGATATTTTCAACTTTAGATTCATAAACTACATTCACATTTTCCTTTTCTGTTAATTGCTTATTTACTCCATGTAGTAACAAGTCATTTTCAACTATATAAGCAATTTCTTCAGCTAAATAATCTTCATTGAATACAATCATAGCATCGGAACAAGCATCCCATACCTACTAAATATTTCACATTTAATTACAATATTTGTAAAACTATTATACAAAATCCAATAATAAACTTTTTTAAATATTTAATGCCATTTTTCATTTTAAACTTCAGTAATACCTGCATTTTCCGTACAGTACAATATCGTGTTGCCTCTATATGTTGCCAAGCTCCTATGGTTGAAAGTAAGATACGTGTTTGTTGATTTAAAGCAACCACACGATTAGAATATTTTTCTGGAAATTTGTATTCAAATTTTTTACCACCTTCTAATAAGAGGACACTCTTATTTTCGAGTCTTCTATTATTTGCTGTTAGAACATATGAAAACATTACACTTGTTAAATTGTTAAATAAATATTATGTGTTACATACACTAATTCAAGACAAAAGGTACACTAACCTAATGCACATGCAAGCGTTGTTCCAACCATACCTCCACCACAAATAGTAATATCATATATTTTATTATTTTGTGTAGTCGTAGAATGATGCTTTACCAACGTTATTCCACTCGGAATCATACATTTACGTAGTTTCAAAATTGATGTTAAAATATCGCAGTATATCACCACTTTTGTGATACCTGCCATTTTTCCTGTTATATTCATGTTGATTTATATACGATACAATAAAAGCAATCTGCAATGTAAAAATATGTAATTGAATGCACTTAAGTGTGTTACATTTACATTCAACGTATAAATAAAATCGTTTGATTTTACTTAATCAATAAAAATATTTTTTTTCTACCAACATTGTTATTATAATATCTTAAACAAGTTATACAAATTTTTAAAAATTATTTACTTTCTCCGTGCAGTATATTTCATGTACAGATTTAATCGTGTTATCTTATTAGTACTACTTTTGTATTTAACAATCATACAAAATGTCTTTAATTAATAGCCTCATCTTGTTCACCATGGTGACGAATATAGCGACGAGGTTAAATACATTGATTTTTCCTCAAAGTTGTTTCACGTAGTGATAAAGATTTCACAAAAAGAATGATTATGTTACAATTGTAATGAATGTAATTGCAATGAATGTGATTTGTAATAAAGATAAAGTGGTGAACAATAGAATTCAATTATAATTCCTATTCGTTCATATGCACCATACACATATGCACATCTTATGTATATTACATATACATATATATATATATATATATATATATATATCGATATTTGAACTTTTCTGCTATTAATTAATCAACAAATACAAAACCGTGACTATAAATTTCTTAATTAAGGTAAGCATTGTTATCCGTAAATTTGAATGTAATAATAAAAATAGCACAACGATTGTACATTTTAGGAGAGTAATAATTTATTTTGTAAAATAATTTGATTCGTTTGGATAACAAAATAGATGCGCGGCTTTTCTAAACCGGTTTGAATTGTTGCAGGCTTGAAGTATGTTTACATTTAATTGTTTAAAAGTAGCAGTATAAGAATATGTTATTAAGATTAAAACATAATTTTGTGTACAATTAGATTTAGAAGAACTGATATTTATTTTTTAATCTTTCTTAAATTCAAACTTTCATAATCCATAAATAAAGATGCATTGTAAAAAGATTTCAACCATTGTAATAGGTAATGACTGAGCACAGAGGAAATTCATTTTACAATTCTTGTGTGAAAGTTCCAGTGGATCCTTGTAGTAGACAACCAACACCTTCTTATGAACGCCTTAGACCAATAAAAAGCAATAAAGATGACAATATTGACAATAAGTGTAAAATAAATTTGACAAAAGATGATCAATTTTTTAATGAATTTGAGATCTCAAACACCAAAGAAATTGTTGACACCTTTTTGGAATTTTTAGAAAGCATACCAGATTATGGTCAGGTTTATCATTTGTCAAATGAACAATTTAAACAAAAGGTAGATTACCTAAGAAGGAAACAAAGATTATTGCTAGAAAATTTTCAAAATACATCTACTGATCATGAAAATCTAAATATATCTAAACTTTCAATATCAAAGTGTAATCAAATAGAATCAAAAATTAAAAGTAAAGATAATAGTAATGATTTAAAGTTGAATGGCAAAAAATGTTCCTTAGAAGAATTCAGAGTTTCTAGTCCTATACTTTTCTCTTTTGATAAATTTAATGAACTTACAGAAGATCAAGATCTATCGATAAATAGGTATTTATCATTAAATGAACATAAATACTTCTTATGATATTCATACTGTAATTTTCTTATTACTTATGGTTATAGCAGCAAAGATAAAAACAGGAAAATGATATATTCAGCTAATAAAAGTTGGACAACATTAAGTAGATTAAATAGCAACGGTAGCATGGAGAGTGATATAGACAGTATAGAGACACAAAGTTTACCAGCTAGCGTGACAAAGGAATGGCATCCTACTGTCCCTAAGCCATTCAGTTTTACTTTAAGGTAATTTGAAACATAAATAATATATAATACCATAGAGAAAAAGATCATTTTTATAAATTGTATGCATATAAAATCTATAGAGAGGAAGCAAGAAAACATGTGGCACATGCTGAAATGGGAAAAAAAGTAGAATGTAGAAATCTAGAAAATAATAAAAGGAATGTTCACAAAAAACGACGCATAAGATCGATTCCACTTACATCCAAGATTCCTCTTTATAACAAATTACTAGCTGAAAAGGAGGAAAGGTTTGTTTCATTTCATATTTCATCACAGAATAACGTATAATAACATTGTATGTACGTTGTTTGGGTACCTACGTTTTAGGAGTCGTATAGTCCGCGAAGAGAGCGCCCTTAATCTAATGTCTCAAGTACGACCTTTCAAGCTAGAATGCGATCGTCGAGCTTGGAGATCTTTAGCGAGGTCTAACCCAGATATTTGTGACAGACTCGTTAATACGAATATGAAATTCAAGGCTAAACCTGTACCAAAGAATTTGTTTAGTACCGAAATATACGATCGTATGCTCGAGGACGAATACTACAGGTCTGTGTGATATATGTATATATTAATTTTACAAATTGTTCGTTGTACCAATATACCTAATACAATGTTTAGACAATTAGAAAAAAAAATAAGGGCAGCTCAATTAATGAAGTCTTCTTCTTTACCTCCATCAATGGCGAGACGAGAGCGCGTTAAGTCCGCGTGTAAACGCTCGCAGAGTACAACGAAAAATTACGACGAGAATACAAACGATGGGAATACTTCACGAATGTCAAGCAATACTTCACTACCATTAAAAGGACATAGATCTATGATGTCATTTTTACCATTACGGGGAAATAATTTAGCAGCGATTTTAAGATGCCAGGTGTCACGGTATTATAAGACTACTTATGTATACCTTCAGTGACCATGCATCTTTTGTTAATACTTTATAGACAAAAAATATGCGCTCGCGTATTTGTGTTGCAGTGAAAAATTGGAACGTGAAATAAGGGAAAGAATGGAAGAGAAACGAAGAGAACACGAAATAAAAATCAGAGAATCTTTAATTGGACGTAATCCAGTATGGAGGGCTTTGAGATCAGCAGCAAGGTACGATTCATTGGGAATAAGATACTATAAGAAAATATCATGAGTATAGTATGTATAAATTTCAAATGTAAGGCATGAACACGAGAGAGATCTTAATATTCGGACCTCTCTTCGACGCGATGAAGCACGTGAGCAGGCGGAACGACATCGTTTGCAGATGGAAATGATGATAGATCGTGTGACGCAAATACCAACCCTTTTTGAACGTCATTCTCAGGTGAATAAAACTTGTAGATGAAACAGATTGAACGTCAAGGAATGATTTATTTATGAAAATGTTCTTTAGAGTTATCAGTCGTTAATAAAAGCGCAACAAGAAAGTGACTCAAAAATATTGCAGCGAAAGAGAAAAAAGAAGCAACGAAAGCGCATCTTAACTAGCGTAGATTCGTACATTGATTGCGAAAATGCGTCTAGACCAGATTCTGGATCATTGACTAGTTCTTCGGGAACTTTGTCGTCCACGAGCCAATCGTCGAAGTCGTCAAATACGGACGCATCCATTTCGGAGAACTCGACAACTAAATCTCATGTATCAATTTCGAAAAAGAAAGGAGAGCGCGGACAACTAAAAGTTTCGATAAACGAGACTGCAGAGCTAATTGAAGATCAAGACAAGAATGGGGAATCACATAATAATCAACATTGTCTTAGTGACAAAAGTGACGAGAATATATTTCGAAACGATGAATATGACAGAGAGAGATACGTATCAAACATTTATTAATTGTAATAATTACCGATCGTAATTAATCATAAGGAAACAATGACCGTGAAAGCCTAAAAAAACAATCGTAATTAGTATCTCTAAGGTTTTATACTATATTTAATTCTATACATGTAGTAAAAATAGAAATTCAATCGCTGAAAGTTCATTGTAATGTCATTAGATAAAAAACTGGGTCCAAGGTAAACATGTCGAATCGTAGATGCGACCAATATGAATGTACAATCAAATTATGCATAATTTATTGCGGGTAAAAACCTCAAAAGTAGAACACAGAGCATATTCGAGTAAACAGTGTTGCTTCCGATGTAATGCACTGAATGCGTAAAAGTAAGATTACGTGTTATGTTATTAACTGTGTAAATGCAACTTTATCAACAATTCAAACACCGTTTGCGCAAATATTAATTTACTCTCTAATGGTGTCTAAAACCCAGTCCATATAATATACAATTTTAGTATAAACACCGGGAAGTCCTTCGGTGCCACAATATTCCGGCCCATAACTGACAATTCCAAATTGTATATACTTCACGTTGCCGTTGTATACTTCCGGTGCTTGAAGCGGTCCACCGCTGTCTCCTTTACAAGAATCCATGCCATCTTTACCGCCGGCACATATCTGTTTGTACCAGACTTGCGTTTGTTTCACATATTTTTTTGCACACTCGTCTACATCGACCAGCGGTAAAAGTACTTGCAGTAACTCGTGACTTCCTCGGTTTGTTTCCGTAATGCCCCAACCCGTTACCACCACCTGTCGTCAATCACGAGAATGAACGATACGTCTAACGGATAAAACAGTAACGCGTATCAAAGAGTAGTAATTAATCGATGCTTACTTTTTTTTTAGTCAAGGTGGCGGCTGATCCGATCGGCATACAAATCGGTCGAACACTTTGCGGTCGAAGATCGGCGTCCCTGTTCAATCGTACCAAAGCGATATCGTTCTGCAGTTTTTCTCTCGAGTATTTCGGATGAAAGTGGACGCTTTCTATACCAAAGTCCTGATACTTTTCAGCGCAGACCACTTCGAGATCGTCTGCTTCTTTGTCGCAGTCGCGTTCCGTGGTCAAATCGTGCTCCCCTAATCGCACTCCCGTCAACTTCATATCTGAAAATAACCTGAACGCGTGAACACAGGGTTGGTTTTTGCATTCACGTGTACGTTCAAAGCTCGGAATGTTTCAAGCTTGAAGCATTTTAAACACGAAATGCATCAAGTGAAATAAATCTTACGGGTATTCATGCATATATAATACTATGTATGTATAGAAAATACAGTATTACGATGATCTTTTCATGGATTGTGGGGCCTGTTAAAACGCGGGGGTGGATTTCAGGAAACGTTCTGATTCCAGCTTACGCCCCATCCCTGTGTAAATGTAGACATAAACAATAGGCGCAATGTAAATGCATTGCAAACGAAGCGTTGCATAAGTATTACGATGAACTTACTATAAGGTATAGAGGTAACACAATGAGCGGCTGTGAGCACGTATCGTTTGTTGATCAGCGATCCACCGCATCGATATTGCTGACGCGATTCGCCGATGTCGTAGGCCAGCAACGCCATCCACGGATAATCGAATACGCCGGTTTTATTACCGCCAAAAATTTTTTGTTGGGTAACCGGTCCGCACGAATCGTCGTTCAACAATCGCAAGTTCACGTGATTAGCGACATTCGGAGGATCGGGCACCGGGGATGCCACATTCTGTCCGCTCGTCGTGTCTGTCGGTGTTGGTGGGATAATCTAAAACGATCAACATCACGTTATATTATCCGTTTGATTCGTTTCTTTGTACACGGAAATTTCAAAGAAAATCGAGAAACTGATTGCACCGAACGTTTACCTGTTGTTCGCAGCACACCTTCGGATTGATGCCTTCGAAGCCACATTGTAGACTAACCAAATAATCGTGAAAATCTTTGGTCAATGGTTGTCGTTCTTTCAACCTATCTATCAATGGTTGGCACTGACGTATATTGATGCAAGTGCCAAATGTGTTTCGGGGTGTGGTGCATCGATCTTCTGTAAGAAGAGAATTGTTTTTTAGCGGGAATTCCATTGCGCATCTCTTTTCTGTCGATGGTAGATACAAGTAGATATAAAATAAAGGTCTCGCGTCTCATTGGTATTCAGCGTAGCGTGTCGTGATCGTATCAGTGACAAGTATTAAGCTACTGTCACGAACAGAGCTGCCATTGGAATTCGCGAAGTTCGATGCAAAAATTAACATTATGAAGATAATACAAGGTTTCTTATCTTGTAACATGAATTTTTTATCCTATCCAATGTACATTAACCGAATTTTATAAAAATCTAATTTTTTTATAAATCGAGAACAAAAATAATGTAGATTCGTTTCTTTAATTTTTGCAAATTGGGAAGGTCAAGGGCAATTGCATAGTTTGCCATTCGGTCAACCTCGTAAGATGCGCGTATGCAACCGGCGTTCATGGCACGTTAACAATGACCAATAACAAATCTCGATCAAATTGTACGTATAGTTACATTTTCGTCAAAAAATTGGCACACGCAAAATTGATTAACGAGTGTTTATCGTCGAACGTGAACAAACAATTGGCACGTCGCGTCTGTATCGCGAATTCCGTATTTACGAAATGGTACTCACGCGCACTGATCTCGTGCAGAACCAGAAGAAGGAACAACAGTGCGTGACGGATCATGTTGGTTCCGAACGCCGATCTTCTATTTCCTCTTTCTTGAAACAACTTCAAAATCGTCCTCGAAGTTCTCTAGTCTTTCCTGTTTCACGCAAACAACAGTATTGTACTCGTACGATTTTTTGAATCATCAACGAAGCGGATAAACCAGTTTTAAAAATTGTTTACTCGTTACTTCCGCGGACAAGAATCTTGCGCGTGAGCTTCGTCGTACTAACTGCTGCCCTCTACCGATTGCGAGTTCAATAAGTATTGTAAATTAAAGAAGAAAAAAGAAAGGTCGCAAGAAGAAGAAGGGGTTATCAAGAAAATTCTTTCGTACAACGAGAATGCACGACGCTCAATCGTGATTCGTACAATTTTTATTCGGAAATTGAATTTTGTTTCGGAAAGTAGCGACTGTTTCGCAACGACTATAATTTCCGGAAAAAAAGAATTATCGTATTTTTTTCTCCTCTCATATTCTATATTTCGTTCGTCGATTTCTTCACGATACATAGTTCGATAGTGAAAGGATTTTTATTTCCAAGAATTCGTATTTTCGTCGGTAGAATGGAGGTCGCGTACTACTAATCGGAACATTCAGGATTTTCCAATTTCGACGTCGAACTTCTTTACGTCACGTGACTGGTAATGTCACGTTAATTCCAGGTAGAGAGAGAGTCATATAGGATTTCCGTGTATCATTTTCTACGTGTTATCCGCTTGGTAATAGATTCGACACAGTTTCATAAATAAAAATTAAAAGATTAATGCATGTTATCAGTTTTTTTATTTTATCGCGGTGTTTGAATTTGAACAAAACCGTATTAATTTGTTTTCGATCGAACACCAGGAGAATGATTGTTACAACATAGTATAGTAGCACTAATTAACACGACTGTAGTATAGCGATCAAGTGCAAATTTATATCATTTTATCTCTATGAACTTTGTGATAATGCTTGTCTTTGAGATGCAAGTTCATTACGATATCGACACTACGCAATAGCTTAATCGAATTAAACGCTCGTAACATATTTCTTCATCTATATTACCAACTGCAATACAATTTGTATATATTACTGCAATTACGGTCAAACGGTTCCAAGGATAAGTTAAAATCTCTATGTACATTCTTTTGCGTACAATCGATTACTCTCCCTTATTTAAAAAGTAAATCCTAGAAGTGTGCGTTTGATTTTATTACAAATTTCAAGATTGGCTTTGATTGTATGTCTCATTGCCCGCGAAATAGGGATTAGGACTTCCTTAAATATTTATGGTCCGAAAATTATTTTTAAACACCATGTGTAATGCTATTTTTAGCGATTCACTTATTCATAACGTATATTTTAAAAGGGAGAAGGGAGGATTGAAGAAAAAGCTGTTGTTTGGTTATTTCAACATATTTTATATCATAATATTGGTATTTTGATATTTAACCCGATCCATCCTAAACCAGCATGCGAGCCACTTTAGGTATCTCCGATTCGCATATAACAAGTAACGGGGGCAGGTAATAGCATGAAAAGGTAGCCGTCAGATTATTAAGCTCTCAATTTGTTGAGTATCCATGGGACAAAATCGATTACTTTGGTATAGACACCGGGCCAATTTAGCATCCCGCACGGCGATGGACCGAAGGAGACGACACCTACAACGGTCCATCTACCATTACCGTCGCTTCCTCTTTCCATGGCCATCAAAGGACCTCCGGAATCTCCGGTGCACGAATCTTTGCCCGACTGACCACCCGCGCAAATCTGCCCGAATCCAAGGGGCACGCGTACCGAATTGTATTTCTCTGCGCATTGTTGCTTGTCAACGAGCGGTATAGAAACTTTCAATTTGATGTTCGACGAGTATCCGGTCTCGGTTTTTCCCCAACCGGCAACGAACAGTTTACGTCCCATAGAAGGCGTAGGCGGTAGGCATATCGGTTTGATGTAATTCGTGAACTGGACGTTGCGATTTAACCTTAAGAGAGCGATATCGTATTTTTGGTCTCTCTTCAGTGGGTCGTAATTTTCGTGAGTGATTTCTTCCTCGATGCCGACGCTGACAACTTCGTCGGCGCAGACCATGCTGTTCTCGCCGTCCATGATGCAGTCGGGATTGCTGTTGGTGTCGTACTCGCCTAACCAGACGCTCTCCAGGCGCCATGATTTTGGCAGATCCTTACCCTTCAGGCAGTGAGCCGCCGTTAGAACGTAACGTTGGTTGATGAGAGTTCCGCCACAAGCTGCAGTGTGTCCATTTGCTGGTAAACAGATTTTTACGTTAAATAGCAAGCTCTCGTTGAGAATATTCGTATAGCTATGAGCTACGTCTTGGGAATACTCAAGGTGAAACTCGATGAGTAGCCTGAGAAGAGAAGATAAACCCGGAGTATGAAATACTTGAATCGAATTCAAATTTAATCTCATTTGCATTTAAGTACCTACATCGGTTCGGGTGAGTGACCGAACCGGCGAAACTGGTAGTTCACGTATATAGTGTTTGGATTATGAGAAGAGTTCTTCTTCGCACAAGTTTTCATCCAAAGCAGCGGTGCTTCTACATCACCGTAACGCACAGAGAGATTTAGTAATTTTCCAAATTTAGAGATTTAGAAATGAAAAGTTATGAATTTTTCGAATTTTCGATGACTGATCGCAAGAAAAATTTTGACGATCATACTGCATGGTCGGAATTCCGTTTATATGATCATTTCTACGACTCTTTCGTTTCTACAACCATGTCTAATTAATTCGAGCGTGAACTGATACCCTTATTACTACAGCCGCGTGGCATCAGCGACTCGTATTGGGACTGCAAGATAACTGCACTTTGTATTTTACAATAATCAGAAAGCTTTTACGATACTGTTTTGTGTTTTAATTTATGATAGAACACTATCGATTAAATTTATCTGCTATATAAGCAAATATTGTCGGTCGATCACAAGGGTCATTCCGAAGTACAATTATGTTTTATTAACTTTTTAAAAATGTCCTTACGTTTTCGGTATACCAGAAGGGCCATCCAAGGAAATTCGTCAATGTCCGTGCGTTCTCCACCGACGATTCTCTGAGACAAATCTCTGCCGCAATCGGACGGCAACAAAGGATTGTTCGAAAAATCATACTGTACGTTTGAATCGTTCGCAGCATTGGTGTTTGGGGTACCGATGTTTCTGTCTTGAAGTTCCGTGCAGCAAACTCGTGGCTCGTTACCGTCAAAACCACATCCTGACTGTTTCAAAAAATTTACGGTCTCTGACGTAAGGGGTACAGTTTGAAGGAGGGACAAGAGCTGCGGACATTGTCGTAACACAATGCATCTGCCAGCCGCACCGTTTGGTGATGTACAACTTGATTGTCCTCCGGCTTCTAAAAGAGAAAGTTGTTTTTTTAAACGATGTGGCATTGAAAACGTACAATTCCAATAAAACCAGTGTTTTCCGCATATATTTAAACGCCGCTATTAGTTTTGATCATTTGTAAGGAAACGTTAATCAACCACGCCTATGCGCACTCGGTAATAAATGTTAATTTTTCATCGTTGGATCCGTGATTGTCAATTTTTCATTGTCATTGTTGGATTGTTGCACATCGCAACGATCGAATGCGCAAAATAAAGCGTCGAGAAATAGGATAAACGAAATAAATTGATAAAGACGAAGTGCATTGTTCGTGCAAGATCAACATTGTTTGCGTGCGAGTGTTTGGAAACCAAATATTATATATAATGAATTTTACTTACGAGCAATAATCAAACCAAGTATCAACACTTGAGAGAAGACACATAAGATAGATAACTTAATCATTTCTCATGAGTTACCCGCCGCTGCAAAGTAATACTGGTATTGTAAAACGTAAATTCGTCGAACCTCGCCGAGATGTTTGTTGAAATGCAGCGATCTTAGATATGTTTTAATTTTTCGGCGCCAGTTTAAAATTACAACTGATGCGCCTGAAACTAAGATTCCGACTGACGATGTCGCTGATATAGTGACCGGCGCCAAGGGCAACTGGTTCCCCACCAGCCTCATCTTTGGCGAATAATAAACTAATCATCTGAATGGATCTGATTTTCTTTGACGCTATAAATATATTACTTTTTACTGGGTTAATAACCTTTATATATCCAACGTGTCCTATGTACAATTTTTAACGTTTACAGATTTTTTTTTATGTTGATTCTTCAAGCGCACACGTTGCTATGAGTCATCGCGAAAAGAGATTAAGGAAAATCCCTTACGACTTTTTCCTGTTAGCTACGTCAAGACTCGCACTAATATTAGCTTTTATCGTCAATTTTATCGATTATTAGACGTATTTAAAATTAAGATTATTATTTCAATACACACATTTTGAAAATTCTTTAATACTTTTCATTCGTATATAACGAATTATAGTATTTATCCACGGAACTTTTCGAATAAACGATCTTTGAATCTGGAAATCTCTCAGGATGATTAGTAAATTATTATGTAATTTATAATAATTGTGATAACAGCGTATTAATTAAAAGTTGTTTATTATTTTTTTGAATAGTTAAACAAATTTTAACTTTTAAATAAAGTTAAAAATATTTTACTAAACAAAACAGTATCATAATAGATATTTTTTGTTTTTCTGGCGCATTATCTTCTAAATTTAATATCACGATGTAACAACAGAATATATATATGTATTTGAAACGACAAATTGGAAATGGCCGTGGACAATGGTACATCGTCGTTATGTACCCTAAGCAACGAGTCGCGCGTAAAAGAAAACAGCGTTTGTAAAAATGTAAGATTTATTTGGAACTTCATTACATTTAGCATTGTTCAAAAATGTACATATATCCGTAACAATTATTTTCAGCATGTTTCACATAAAACATGCAAGTCTCGTTATTATATTTGTTTGGGAGCTTTAATGCACACAATACATGAACAAACTCAAAATAAATATACACAGAATGATGACTTATATTCGGTTGGTTCCAAATGCATAAGAAAACTTCACGAGTGGATATATCAGTGCATGTATAACCAGACATCTAATGATGAATTTTTGATGTCATTTATTTTTTCGGTTGCTTTATTTGCAGCAGGTATTAAACTTACCTCAGAATTAGCTGCTTGGAAAATATATTAACTTGTTACATAAAAATTTGAAAAGATATCAATAAACTTATATTAAATCTGTAGGTCCTGTGTACTAAATTTATTGTTGCACAATTTTGTACTCAAAATGTATAAGTTATTTTCACATGTACTGTTCTAAACTTAGCAGTTAACACAAAATATAACATGGTAATACAATGATATAAATAAGAACTTTTGTTACATTGTCTTATTTAAATAATTAATATTTAGAAACAGATGGATAGTTTAATGTATTCATTGATACATTTTAATGAATTTAAAATCAATATTCGCTATAATTCATTTTACAATAGATATTTTGCTAATTTAATTTTAAGAATTAGCTTGCATATGTTCATTATTTTTAACAGTTTTTTCACTTTCATCGCTGGAATGTCCACTATCGTTTGATGCTGGTTCAGTTTGCTTTGCTATTTTGTCAGGTTTACTTTCATCTTCTTCGCTATCGCTAGAACTATTCAGTTCATCAGAATCAATATCTAGATCTAATAATATTTTCTTTTTATTTGGTTTAATGTCTTCATCAACTTTCCTCTTTACTCCGGTGGTGGCAGCCTTAAAGCCTTCCTCAACAGCATCTCCTACTCTTTCTGTCAAAACCGACCTTTCGCGTTCGTAAGTTTGATCTCTAAATTCGTGTTTAGGCTCTGCACAAAGTCTTTCTAATTTCTTCTTTTTCCGTTCTTCTGCCTCTTTCTCCCGGTTGCCTTGTTTTTCGATCCATGCTTTCAATCGCTTTTCTTCGTTAATATCACGAAGTCTACGACCACTTAAATCTCTACAAGCTTCACGATTTGTTGTTTTTTCAATCTGTGCTCCGATGGCACGTAACATCGAACCGAAACCTCCTTTACCACCAAATAATCGTGGTACGATAGAAACGTAGCCATCGTAGCATATTGTATTTTCATCCGCAAGTTTCCCATTATGTACAAAGTAAAAATTTTCCTGTAAAAATTTCAACAAGTGGTTTTTTAAATAAGTCTTTATCTGTTAAAATAATAACGTTTTAAGGTTAGGTTGGTTACATACTGACAACTCGTTGAAGCGATCACGTAGTTCTCGAATCGTAAGCGCAGTTTCGGTAGTAAAGATTCGTTTTACACCGGATGCAGTACTTACTTGTACAGTTATCATCTTTAGTCTGTAATTTTGCTTTGTGTTTTCACAAGAAACAAATCGTCAACGTACGAAACAGATTGTATTTATAAAACGAACGTGAGCGTGCCTCGAATACAACGCCTCTAACGGTCAAATAATGAAATCCTTATTTATTAGGTGTTGAACAAATACATCTTGTTATACAGGCTCAAGTTATGAATTTTTAATGGAAAGTTATTCATTATTAATAAATTAAAAGAAAATGACGTACAATTAATTTTATATTTTACAACAAATTATCTGAACAAAATTTAAGAAATATTTTTCAATTATTATCCCATATCGAATAGTGTATTCTTGAAGCTTTGTACAATGCATAGGAACATTATTATTACATAATTTGCCCTGTGAGAAAGTTTTTATTACTAAAAAATAAGTTATATATGCTATTTTAATCTCCTTGTGAAATGGGTGATCCACGATCGCGTTTAGAACCTTTGCCTTTTCCTTTCGTTTTCGTTTCTCGTTTTCTGCTTATCGACGACGTCGATGTAGTGGATGTGGAATCTGCTGGACTCGAATGACTCGATCCCTCGCGATCCCAACGTGCTAAAGCTTCCCTTAAGTTTTGTCCATCTCCCTCTTCGTACGTGTCTACATCTACATGAAGATTATCTTGACCAGTCTGTGTATTATTTCCAGATTCTAAATTTGCTCTCATTTCTTTTCTCTGATCTTCTGTATGCTGCGGACAGCGCATAGATCTTGTACATAATTTCTTTGTATGTTCGGATATTACACCACAAATCTGTGTTAATAGAATTCTTTTATCTTCTAACGACATATTTTCATAATTCGACGGGGAATTTTCATTGCTACTATGAATATGTTCCGCGATGCTTTCCCCATTTCTTTGATTGTTTTTTTGTTGTTTTGTCCTTTTCATACCATTACGGTCTTTTCTACGTTTACGTTTATCATTGTTTAAACTCCAATCTACGTCATCATCATCGTCGCTTATGCCACCACTAAAATTGCTTAGATCCTTGGAATTATTTGCTATGCGTCTAGATGCAATTCTTGAACTGTTTCTGCCCATACCCATGCATTTTTCTAAATGAGTAGCAAAACGACACGCTGCCACTCCTCTGTCACAATTTGGGCAATTGCATTCTTGAGATTTTTTGACAGGATGCTGACCAAAAACATCTAGTCCAGGAGAATCTTTAAAAGATTTAATAATTAGTATGTATGCCTTTGAAGAAGATTAAAGGAATAACAAATAAACATAACCTGAGTGATTAAATTGAATTCCGTTTGTTAACATTCCTGAAATTTTAATATTATCTTACCTACGATAGCATACGACTCGTCATCGGGTATACCTTCTTCAACATCCGAACTTCCAGTTTTTGTTGTACGATGTACGTCGAAAACAAACCCCATTAAAACCTCATCCAGAAGATCTTCATAGATCTCTTTTGTCGCTGTTTCCACGTTTTCACTTTTGGTCATAAATTCCAGAAATCGTCTGTTCAATTCTTGAATTCTTTCTTCGGTCACGGACATTTTTAAGCGTTCGATTAACGATAACTTTTGCTTTCTATTTACTAATCCAGAATGACAGTTCTGCGTTCTAACATGTGTACTCTTCATCAATTCGGTTAAGACATATTTATACAATTAACATATTCGATATAACACGTAGCAATTCATACGCTACTGATACATGAGATTATTTAAACACAAGAGTATTTTTATACACGCGAATATATCATGGAAATTATTGCCGTAAAGTAGTAAACCTGTGCCGTAATTGACATCTTATTCGCGGTGACATTAGGAAACTTAAGGAACTCTCGATTTCTTACCTAGTTATCGACGAATGGTTAAATCCAAATATCTATCATAAATCAAACCCGATTTTAAATCTTAAGTTATTAAATTATTTCAAATTCACTTATTAGTTCATAAAACGTAATTTTCCCTAATTTTCATTCCGAACGCTATTGACGAATTATGATGTTATTATTTCAGCTCCATCGAGATCACCGGATTTTCTATCGGTTTTAGAAAGACATAAAGATACCAATTTTAAGGAATTGCTGTTAGATGACACTAGTAACATTGTTTTTGGAGAGCGCGTGCGTAAATATAAATTTAAAAGATACGTAATAATTGAGTTTTTTGAATGCTTTACATTTTTTTAATTCTGGTAAATAAATAAGCTAAATTTTTTTACTACTCTAGCGTGCAATCCATGATCCAGACATCAATATCTCTTTTATTATGATTACTGCCGCTTTTCTCCAACATCAAGATTAGGTTTTTCGTTGTTTGACTTTTACGGGCGTAGGTGTTAAATTACATACTTTTATATGTTTCCAGGGAAAGAGAAGCAAAAGAAACATCTGAGAACTAAAAAAAGAAATCTTTACATTTTTAACGTCTTAAATTTGGACGGAAGCGATGCACCTACAATTTGTTATAAAGAAACTATTGTTGGATGGTACATATGGTTCGTTAGTGTTTTTATAACAAAGAATTCGGATTTGATCCAACTGCAGAACTAAGTGCAAAATATTGGAAAATCGCCAATGTAACATATGATGTAATACAAGCACAGTCAGGAGTCTCTATTGTTAAATAAACAAACGTGGCATTGGACATTCGATTTTGCTTCTTTAATTCGATGTTTAATAAAAATTATTTTAAGCAGCGAGCGTGTTCCGCGTTAACGGAACTTTACCGAGAATAGCCACGCGAGTCTCTTGAAAAGTTCGAAATTCGTGTTCCGATATCCTGAATAACGAATGTAAAAATAAAGACCAATGACGATGACAATTTTCTTTAGAATTCCTGCTCAATGATTCGTACCTTGACACGATTCTCTTTCTTTTTTATTAATATGCCCGAACCATGATAAATATATACGTGTCAAAAGAATAGCGACGGAAATGTTATGGAGGTCTGTTCAGACTCTCGAAGAGAATAAACAAATAATAAACAAATTAATAAATTTTGGTTTATGAGTGAATTACTGAAAAGTAATGGTAGTACGGGGAATTAAAGAAAAATGATATAACGAAAAGGTACAAAATCGATTATTTATTTCAATTTATTTGCGCATAAACGTTAAACGTTTATCGTAGACATACGAATGAACGAGTAAACAGAGGCGCGAGAAACATCCCTCCCTCACTGGATCACGAATTTTGTCATACACTGTACATTCCGAGCCAACGTTCATCCATTTAGCCGACAGCGTTTGTTTCCGATACAAAAATACCGACGGTTTCAAGTTGAAACCGTGTAAAAGAAGGTAAAGAAAGAAGTCGAAAATCGCGCTAGTGGGAGGTTGAAGAAAGAGGGTGGCGGACGGTTGCAACCTTAACACGATTCTATTTCTTTCGATGCATCAGGCCGTGTGCTGAAAATGACGCAATCGAAGCGGTGACCGCGAGACTGTTCTCGTCGAAGACGCGACACACGTAAAATCGGTTCCGTCCTGTGCACGCCCGTTCAAAAGAAGAAGACGAAAGTCTAGGTGGGGTGAAACCATCGTGGTGGAAGTCGACGAAGAGTATCGTCGAACCGTGCAGAACCGTACGAACGTTCATCGCGATCGCACCAGCGGATCTCCTCCATCTCGGTGCAACAGTTAATTTCGTTAATTCACGCGTGATCGAGCATTGTTCGACGCGAGTCTACGCGACCATCGACGAACGAGCGAATTCTCTTCGACCAAGAAGAAGAACAAGAACGAACCCCACAGGAAAAATGGTTTACGAGAGTGACTTTTACACGACCAGACGGCCCTACTCGAGGCCCCTCGTCTCGTCCTACAGCGTCACGGTCAGTATACACCGGATTGTCAAAAGAGCGGGATGAAGTATGTCTTAATAATGTTTTGCTGAATGGTACTAACGTCGAATGAGAGCCCCGTGTGACACGGAAATACTTTAACCGAAACTACCCTCACTGTGATCTCGTTCGGTCTAGAGTCAACGTTTTACTTGGATGTTCCTTAGATTTCCGACGTTCGAACGCTTTGACTGCCATCACACTTTCGTTCCTTGCCGATCCGTTTAATCGAACGAGAACTTTTATTCGCCAAATAGCGGCGACGTCGTCTTTAACGTTTCCTGCAAATTTTCTCCCACGAACATTTTTTATTATCGATCTAGTTTAACGAAACGCGCGTCATGTTCGAATTTTTCAACTTGAGAAATTTTTGTACGTTGGGAAGACAGTATTGGCGGAAGTAGTCCATGATATATAAAATGAAATGGAGTCGATAATTGAATGTAAATTGTCGATGTCTGACCGGGTCACCATCCACGGTCTTAATCGTTGGGAGATTTCGTTGCACAGTAAAGTCTCGTTAGAATGCTACCAACCGAATCGGTACTCGGAGTTGTCAATACATCGAGTTTGCTAATAAATTGTCTTCGATAACGCGACGGCTATCGTGGTTCATGGCGGTGAAGCGTCGATTATGTCGCGAAAGTGACGATATGACACGAGCTTATTGTATCCTGTTTCGACGAACAAATCTTGAAAGCAAAAAAATTATAAAATTTCTAACCATCGTTGTAATCGAAAACATATTTTGGACGATATTGATCGAAAATAAAATGGCAGTCAAAATGAACCTTCGACCAGTTACTCTTTGAAAATTGACAGAAAGCGTACTACACGTAGGAAGTGCATTAGGAAGTCCGCGAAATGGTGAAACATTGACTCTTTAACGATCGATAAAACGACACTCTTTGATCATCCGCGAAATCGATCAACGACAGGCACGATATTGACCGACACGACACAACAGATCCGATTCGAACGAATCGTTGTCACTGTCGGTGGATCGAGTTCGATGCGTTTCGAAGTCTCTACTTCCACACTGTGTTCCGACCACTACGTTACTTGTTGCTGTTTACTACCGTCACTGTTCTTATCGTTCAATTACTTTTCTCCGATCTCGGTGTCTCCCGGTATCGAAAAAAAAAAAAACATGTTCTATCCAATGTGTATAAAATCAAATTACGCGATCGTCAATAATTTCCAGCCCCACATATTTTTGTTGTCTTGTTCTATTTACTTGTACATTTAACGCGCGCACTTAACAGCAAACGTACGGCTACCCGGTAACAACCTCCAGTTTACGGAATTAACGAGTGCCTGGCACCAAAGTAAGCTCCTCTCGAGAGTTACCCGTCGAATCGAACGGACGGTAAACGTTGAATGATTTGTTTTCCAAGAACACCCTCACTCTGTGTTCCTCGACTTGTTTTAAATGTATACACCCTGAAGCAACCGGGGTTCTATCTGGTTGTACTCGTTTGTATGTAATCTTTTACGATCCAGAAATTCAATTTACCTATGGATCCAATGTATTCTGTATCGATACATGAAATACCGCATCGAATACTTTCTGACGTAAACTCGGAAACGGATACGAAAATTGTACTTTCGACGGCATTTTATCCGAATAAAAATGAAACTCGAAATAAATAATAATAACGATGATCGAAACAAAAGGATAAAATGTACTTCGTGTAGGAATTATTTTCGAAACGAAAGGGAGTATTTTTTGGTTCGTTGAAAGTGTCTAAAGTTACTATGTCCGTTTGCGCGTTCGAATGGAGAATCGAAGAATGAAAACTGCGTAAAGAGCGAGTCTAGAGCCAAAGAAGTTGGAGGATAACCTATTCATAGCGTTGCAGCCACTTTCCGGGACTCCGTCGCGTTAAACTTAGATGCCGCACGACCCAGCGAATCTTGGATCCGTGAAGAAGAAAATGTAGTATTTGGCCGACGAGTCTATATGTCGCGGAAGCCAGCTTCGACGAGGAACCCTTTCAGAATGTAGGTGAATGAATTAGAAATAAATCGTATCGAGCAATGAACCGAATAACTATCGGGCGCTTGGGCGACCGGTCGAAAAGCCAGCTCGAGGAACGAATCAAATAACACTGCCTTTCGAATGCTTCGCTAACTCGCAACGAATAGGTGAAAACTTGGAAACGATCAGATCGTTCGTTAATCATTTTACCGAGGAACGTTAATTGCGACCGTTCCGCGACCGCTCGAAACGTTATCGAATAACATTTTGCTAACTTTCGAAGGAAAAGCGGAAACAGCGAAGGCTCGATCGGCTCGTTTAACAAGGAACGCGTAATCGCCAGCTTCGCAATTTGGATCGAAAGAGCAGTACCATTGTTGATCGTGGATCAATGGTGCCGCTAAAAGCTGACCTAAATACTTAACCCCTCGACGATTCTAGCCATGCCCGACAGATCTTCGTCGAGGTCTCGAGCATTTCGAGCGTTTCCAATGACAGAGGTTGACGAATCGTGGTACGAGGAAACTGTTTTGTCGGTGGTTGGAAATGTTATGAAGACATTTCTCATGCTCGTTCGTAGAGGGGATCTCGGAGCATCGGTGTTGCGTTACTCTGCCCTAATTTAGACTCACCAAGATACCAGCGACGTTCGCTCCCACCACGAGAGTTAAAATTCGTCACGGAAATTCATACGCGATTTCGGTTGCTCGTATTTATCCCCCAAACTTTCTCTGTTCCGTCGTGAAAAATTCTTGTTGACTCGAGCGTCTATAATTACTGCGACAATTACAGCCACCTCGAGAGCGAAGCAGCCGAAGGTCGGGGTGTTTTGTTGTTGCAACACCCACACCCACTGCCGAAATTCTCTCTAGCTATTTTCACTAGCGAATATTTTTAATATTAGCCGCGCGTATTGCGGAATCGTTCGCTTTTCGAAACGGATCGGAAACTCGAGGCATTTCGTTCGAAAGCAAAGGGGAAGAGTTATTTATTCCTGAGTTATAGTTAAATCTTGACGCACATCCTGCGAGATTGTGCTCGAAAAGAAAGAAAAGAAACGACGAAATTAACTTTTACGAAGAATTACAAGAATCGGTATGGCTCCCGGTGGTTTACCCAACGAGAATGTCAACTTGGAAGCTGGCGAATTTAAAAATCATCGATTCGAGAAAATTTCGTGAAACCGCTCCCGGAATGTGCGGGGGTGAATGCGAGGATGTGGTCCGTGCGTCCCTCGTGTACATACCATCCACGTTGCTTCGCTCTATTTTTGTGCGAGAATAAGAAGCATCCTATCTAATGTAACTGGCAGAAAATAAGCTCGCTCGAAGAGGAGAAAGAAGATCGTGATTCAGTCTCAAGAGCATCCAGGCCGCTACAGTTAAGAACACCCTCGCATTATGGCTCGGAATAAAATAAGCACCTCGGAAATCAAACTTTATCTTTGTCTTTGCGCGTTTTTCTTCTCACTCAAAGTATCTATAATTTCCAAATTTTAAATTCTCTACTCGTAGTCATAAACTGGAACATTATTTACGAATACATACGGACATTGTTTGGAACGTTCGGTGTTTGTGTCTTAAAGCGAGTAAATAATTTGACCTATTGCGATGATCGATTGTCTTGGACATTCCAGGCAGTAAGGTACCTCGACCAATTGAGATTGTCAAATTTAGCAAGAAGAAATTTCCGACTTAAGTCGCCGAGAAAATGCTATGCGTTGCGATTAAATCGTCATCGACTCTCTATGTATACCTTACCGTGCATTTTTCTCAAAGTCCAAGAAACGCTAAATTCGTAGACGCGTGCCGAGAAGCAAAATATACCTGACGACAGGTAACGTTAGCGATAACGCGGAAGAACGGTGTGGAAGTGATGACACGAAAAAGAAGTTGAGAAAGAGAGAAAAATCGAGCCGGCAGTAACGAAAGAAGAGGCGATCGAGGTTTTGGAGGGAGAAGTTAAAAAAAGCAAGTTGAACCTTGATGAAATTTACAGAAGCAGGACTACTTCCCTTGGGAGAAGGTACCGTTCGTACCGCGGCCGTCTTTGGTGCCTGAACCGTTCACCGTCTGGGGCCGTAAGAGACAAGATCCAAAGAAGGAATTTTATCAGTACGCGACCATAAAGGACAAGGAGGGTGTGGTGCGCGGAAAGAATCCCGCGAAGGAAGAGCACACGCGACAATTGGTAGATGGCGGTGCCGTATCGAAGGTCAGCTTAGACGCTGCCACCGAACTGGCCACCAAGGGTCACGTGTTCGAGAAAGGGGTGCTTTCCAGGCCGACGATCACCAAAAGACACGACGTCACTCCGCCTAGCGGTCGTACTAAAATATTAATGGCTTTACAAACGCCATCCTGGTACCGATTCTAAGGATCATTTTCGCCAACGAGCAACAAGAATATAATCTTGATGTACGATTTTCGTGCCACGTTCTACGAAGAATTATTTTCGATATTCTACTTCGTAGAGTTTAATTGTCCCTTTCGAATTCGAGTACCTAGAATGGTAATTTTTCGTTTAACTAAGAGGTTCGGATAGTTTCGCACCGCTTTCTTATTTTCTTACTGCGATTTACATACTATTTTGTCTGGATATTTTTCTTCCGAAAGAGCGTCGTTACCGTTAAAGGTAGAATTTGATAATCAATAGCGCTCGCAATAACTCTATGGTACGCTTTTAGCCGGTTTTCTTCGTTTATGTGGAATTTAACGTATGCGCGTTTCTCTTCTAGCGTGGTAATTCTTTGTTTCTCCATGCGACTATAAATAGTTGACCCACGCGCGTCGGTTTATTTTTAATTATCTTTGTACGCAACACGGGCAAATAAAGTGCTTCGATTTTGAAAAGCGTGTTTACTGGATCTGTTCCCAATACGGACACGTCCGGCGATATCCGTTCTATAGTAAACGGGCTTCGGCCTATTGTCTCTATAAGAAGAAAATAAAAATGGTTCCAGATCGTGAAATTTAATACGCGATGTTTGAAAAAAAAACAATACTTTGGAAAATCTTAACGTCTTATTCGACAGTCCGAAGTTTTAATTTTTCTCTCTTGAGAATACCGGACGTTCGGTATACGAATCAAGAATACAATCGAGAACGGGTTCGTGGAAACGAATTATCGACAGGCAAAGGGTTTTGAACTTTCGAGATACTAAACGAGACACCGAGATGCACTCGTGCATACGGGCGGAGAATGCGAACATAAAGCGAACATATACACGGTATCGGTAACGTTATCCACGTGTTTCTTGGCAAGGGTGAGTTCAGTTGCTCAACGTATCACTTCGAGTGTCCTGAATATCTCGGCAAGGAGACATTATTAATGCATACGTGTACCGCTCTGCGTTTATAATTGGCCCGCACGTTGTGTGTCTACAGATAGATCGACGTATTATTAAGTATCGCGAGCCACCTTATTGACCCTATTAAATTCTTCTTCCGTATCGTAATATCGATCGTTATCGTTTTAACAGCACCTTAACGTTGCCATTATTCCGTGACACACGATGTCCTCTTTTCCGGTACGCGTTGTTCCGAAACGGAGAACAGAGCCAGACGGAGGGTAAAGCTTAACCAGTCACGATCGAACAGCGAGGTAAATCGTTTAGGCTTTTTAACCCCATGTGCTATAATGCCGAGCTACACTCGTAGTTCAAACACGGTAAACTCTGTACTTTTAATACGGTCGAATGTTCAATTTCAGTCTAATCGTAATTTGCACAATTTAAGATCGCTAAAAATAAAAACAGTCTTGACATTCGAACTTTCTTTAGTCGCCTCAACCTTTTGTCATACTTTGACGAGTCTGATTCGTAACGCACTCGCAGCTCAAATTTTGAATACTTTTTAGCTCGAAGTTTAGGTCGAATTATAATTCCTATATCCAAGGAACGCTGAATATAAAATAGTCGCAATATTTCAGATTCCTTTATTTTAATATTATATCTATGAATAGTTAGCTGTGTCTGACGCATCTGACAAATAAATGGAACGGCAAGAGGTTAATATGGCAGCGAATACATCGTAGCACAAGGGGTTAAGATCGAAGAAGGATGCCGTTTCGGGAGATTAATTTGAAAGGAAAAGGAGATTCGCGCGAGGCTGTCCCTCGTCCGATCAGAAGCGATGAATTTTACGTTGAAACGCGAAACGGGAAGTAACGCGTTGAAGGGGTATCGATTTCTCGACGGTACCGAGTTCTGTTCTCCGGAAATGCCTGTTCTCCATATTGTTGACCTTGTGTAACCCGACTATCTATAGACGCCTCGGCATTACGTGGTTCGTGACTATCCGGATGTCGGGATGAGGACTGCTCAAGAGCAGTACAGCTATGCCTACACCAACACCAGCTCGTCGAGTTCCTCGTCCACGGATCCGTATAGCCGTCGTCCCCAGAGGACTAGCTACACCCAGGAGAGCGTCGTGAAGAAGGAGAGCGGACCGTACGGATCTTATTCGACCGAGAGGTCGTCCAGGACATCGAGCGGCGGCGGCGGTCCTGGGGGCTATCACTCCTCTTACGAGTCTCACACTTCCGGTCGTTTACCCGGTGGCACCTCTTACCGCCATTTCTCTTACCGCGTCTAAATTCCTCACCCTCGATACATTCGTTTCACCCATTTCGACGCTGTAATCGAAACTACCGGTCGAATTGTTGGTAACGATACTTTACATCCCTAACGTTTCGATTACCACCTTAGCGATCATATACGGACCTCGTCTCTGTTGGATCGATCGCCGACGATCTCGTCGAATACTCGAAAATCTGTTCGATCGCGAAAATGAAATTAATACCTGCAACAGTTTACGAATCCGATCGTGGTAGTCAAAGTGTTCACGGGACGTATTTTAGGATCTTAATAATGTACGCCGTAATTACCGATTCCCGAATTGGGATTGGTACATGATACAATAAAGTAAAGAATGCTGAAGATAACCGTATTAATCTGTTCGATTCCGTGGATATCCCTTTTACCTATATTGTGCAAAACGTAAAAAAAATAAGCCCGAATATTGTTAAATATTTTATTAATACAAAATATCGATTAGAACGCGTAAGAGTCTTGCGAAGATTGAACATCCGTCAACGATTTCCCAAAGTTTAATGTACAATCTTCTCTTCGTAAATATCGATTTTGGTGAAACGAATCGTTGCTTCGGCAATTTTCGTGGTATCTTTGATCGACGATAGGATAATCCGTGCCTCCGTTTCTTGATTATTACCGAAAACACTTGCTCGTGTCTGTAACGTATAGTATAACGAAAGTTAATTTTATAGTTGCATTTAGTCGTTCAAAAACTGATCCGATTAAACGTTAGGTTAAATCCGCTTAACACCCCGAACAAAACCCTCGTAAATTTGTATTACTGCAAAACACGTTTGTAAACGATCGGGTCTCGCTTTTCTAATTTTATCCGATGCATCCATAGTATAAAAAAAAACAATTTCTTTTGTAATTCTCAGTCCGTTTATGTATTATGCGTGTGGGAGTGTTTCTTTTTTGCTTACGCGTAGTGGACACAATTATCTCGTTTCTTTCAGCGTGTTGGAACGAATTCGTGAAGATCCGCGATCGAGACGAAAGCCGCAAACACATGTAACACCGTACCGATTTTTGTTAGAAATAAAACATATATGTATTCGAACGTGACACGACCTTTTGTTTCTTTCTTTGCTCGTTCATTGATCTTTACCGTGTCGATGTACAAATAATGTGTACCTAACTAACCGTGACTAACTACGGGAACCCATCTCGATAGACACACAACGCGACACTTGGCCAAATTGATTGTTCACGAAAGTCGGGAAAAAATTCGAATCTGATCGAAGATACGCAGCAGTTAAATGGCCCTCTCTTGCTTCCGTTATTCGTCGTTCTTTACCGGCAATGCCTAACCGATGGACACGTGTATAAAGGAATAAATAAACCGAATAAAGAGCGTCGAAAATTTGACAGTCTTTCGTCGAAGGTACACATTTGTTTTATAGTTTTTCCTTGTGTCCATTATCTACTTATCGGAAGTACGGGACCGATTCGATCGATGTCTTGTGACGGACGCGCGAGTAAAAGAACAAAACGAGTAAATAAATGAAGAGGAAAAATGGTTATAAAAGAAGAGAGTGTCGGAAACGACACTGTACCGTGAACATTACTAACCGGGTGTTGTTCTTCTTTCTATTTATTCTGCCTCTCACGTGACTATGCGCCCCTCCGCTGCCCGCTGGATTACGCCCAATATCGTCGAAAATCGATTAAACGAAACGTACAAAACACTCGTCTCTGTAAATACTACGAAAACGGGATCGCAGTATCGACCGATTACTTTGCCCCTCTCCACGATCCTGCAGGTAAGTATCATACTTGCGCTACCGAAACGAGAGCAGCGGCTTAGCTTTCGAAACGCTTGAAGCTTCGAACCGCGACATCGTGAATTTAGACGGGACCGTGTACCTTTTTTTTTTTTTTTTACCGAAACCGTTCTTCTCAAAACTATCGGCTTTCTTTTCCTTTTTTCTTCTGTCCGAATGACGAATGATTGATTTTTTTTTGCTTCACGCTATATTCTGCAACGACGCTTTTCGGCTTACGGTAGAACTCCATTTATTGCAACGAGCTGTAAGACATAGAATGACTTTAATGAGAAATCGCGTTTTACAACTATGGTCAATATTTTCGTACTGAAATCGGTCATCGAGTTTTTAGTAAAATTTGAGTTTTACTAGTGCGTAGGAAGAGAATTTAATGCTTGAGGAATTTAAGGCTTGAATTTAATGCAAAGGTAATTTCAATTTAATTTTGAACCGTTACTTCCCGAATTTCAGATTATGTTCTATATTATGTTCCTGTATGCAACAATCTTTTACTTCTGAACGTTTGTACGTTCAACTCTAATCGCAGGTTCTGTTAGTGTAGTTTCTTTCAGCTTGATCGGACGATCCAATCAAATCGAATGTATCTCTTCCAAGAGATAAATGGAGTCTTACTGTATCGCATTCGCTATCTGTTCTCATAGTTACTAAATGTTAAGCACGTATCATGCGTTAATCTTCACATACATCAATGGTTAGATCTGTATGGGCTATTAGGCTGTTACGTATCAAACGGTCGTTCGATGAAACCTATAAAGTCTGACGCGATTTCACGACATGAAGATAGTAGAAAATAGTATTTCCGTCAATTTGAAGTCATAGGTTTAATAAAAATTAATGTTGATTCATGTAAATATGAAACACATTATTCCCTAACGCATAACAGATACTCACAAAATTATAAATTGATTGATTCGTTGTTTATGCGAACAAACTTAACCCTTTGCACTCCAAAGGTGACTGACACTCACCATTTCGTTTAATACAACAATTTGGAATAAATATTTGTCAACTAAATGTACAATGTTGCACTTATACTCTATCAAAATAATGAAAAGGTTAACAGTGGAGAATAATAATAGATAAATAATAACTTCGAAAGAATTCATCAAACTTCTCAACCAAAGTTTTAGAGTCGTTATCTGCAAGCAATGTAAAAATACCTTGGAGCGCAAAGGGTTAACGATCTTCAAATCGTTGCAACCGACATAACATTTTAGAGTATCTCTATGTAATTGAATCGCGTTAGACTTTATACCGAGGCCGATCGTTCGATACGCAACGATCCAATATTGCCCGATTAACTGTACGCATCGGATGCCGCTCATTTCCTCCATCGTTCGATGAGGCACGCACACATTGTATCGACACTCGGTTGTTTTCACCGTCTGTCAAAAAAATCATCGTTAACCATCCACGCTATCGGTCAAGACCGTGAACCGATCGTCTGCCGTTGTCGATAGTCGAAGCTGACGGATTCGACAAACGGTCGAAAACGGAGAGATAGACAGAGAGATAGAGAGAGAGAGAGAGAGAGAAATTGCATGACGCTGCCAGTCTAAAATGAGCACGCTCGCCTGAAGCTTTTTGCAAGTGACGCCACGCTGGGAACGTAACGATTTAGTCGACGAATGAGTAAAGCAGAGTTCGTGCCTTCAGTTGAGGGGCATTCCTCATATACCGTACGTGGCTCACAAAAGGCTCGTGACCGTAATCCACACGCCGTACCATACCGTGTACCATGGCGGCAGCCTGATACCGATAAGAGTACACGCGCGAGTACGTCCGAGTGTCCTCGCGGCCGAGATCAACAGGATACGTCACCTGACCAGACCCTCGTCCGCTTCCTACACGGAACAATATCTCCAGTCGAAGCCACACATTGTAAGTGCATCCGCGAAAAGCATCGTAATTCACGGCCATTCGCATCACGGTCATCCGGTCATCATCCATGCGCCATCGTCATCGTCATCCTCGATCGTCGCATCTCCTCTTCACGATTTCTGCTCGTCCTCGACTACATCTATGACGTCATCGGAATCGCACAGCGGAATCGCGTCGTCTTTTTTACGCATTTTATTTTTCTCATTCACGATCGATCGATCGATAAACGTGTCTCGGTTACAATTTTGCTACGAACGCCGTTTCGAGAACCACGTTCGAAGCGTGTCTCGCGAAAGAAAATTTCGTATTTTCACCGTAACTTTTAACTAACGGACTGTTTCTGCTTCCGGGCCAGTCGACGGCCAATGAATAACGAGACCGACGTTGTTTCGGAAATTTTTCGGAATTCGTACGAAATACTAATTTCTCTCGCAAGAGAGCGTAACCCGTTGAAACGTATGCTTTACGTGTGTCTATTCACAGTATTTCGACGACGAGGCGAAGGAAATACGAGCGAGAGTGGACTCCCTACTACGGCGGGTGCACGTGTTTGTCCCACGAGCTGTGGCAAGGTACTCGACGAGACCGACGAGATCGTACGACGATCTCTTCTAGGTTCTCCGAACGAATTAACGAATATTTCGTTTTTAGCGATTTCTTGGAGGAGATCGTGCCGGAACGCATGCGTAGCGGGGATTACGTTCGTCGGTTGATATCCGGCAAGCACAACATGAAGAAAGACATTGAGCCTATCTCCTGGTACGAAGTACCCGATCGAACCAACATCGGTACTCTGGCTTGCGTCAAGTACATCGGCGGCAAGCCGCAATCTGTCAGGAGACCGTATTTCAAGGTCGCCGATCTACGCCCTTCCGACATCAAGAACGACGTGAATTTTCTCAGCTACTATAGGCAAAACCGCGAGGCGGCCGCTAACGCCTGTGAGTAGTTTGCTTACACGGACGTTCACGATAAACGACACCGACGACGACCCGACGGGAACACGATATACGACCCGTACATCCTCGAACGCCAATTAGAAGATTCTCATTTCTTTTTTCGATCGAACCCAGCGAAAGACGATACGAACGATCTCTTTTAAGAGCCCCTTTTTAGTCATTTACGATTAACCCTGTGCGCTCGAACGGCGAGTTTCGCACGCCATTTGGCTCACTGTGATAATTTGAAACAAATAACTTTTAAATTATACACGCGACGCGTGAACATAGCGAAACAGACGATATCGGCAATCAAAAAAATAATAATTTCAAAAAAAAATTTATCAAACTTTTCGAGTAGAAAGATTTATAGCTCCTATTTGCCAACGATAAAATTGCTATCGAATGCAAAGGGTTAACGCATTGACCGCCACGAAGATGGCAACGAATTAGATAAATGTAAGGACGAATCGTAAGATTTGTAATTGTTCGATTAAGTTCGAGAGACAGTGAACGCGTTAAATGCGACTTTCAACACGAAACACGAAGTAGAGGTAAATCATGGGAAGGTATAATCACGAATAATCGATCTATTTAAAGAAACGAAATATCGTAGAAGCATTATTCGTCGTTGTCCTTCCTCGTGGTTTCACCAACGAATATAATTTTGATTAGAATTTTGGAGAAAATAAAAGCGGCCATACGACGCCGCGATGTGTGTAACCCCCTTTTTTGGTTCTGGTTTTTTTCTTACCTGCTCGTTTCTCTACTGTTCCACTTTTTTTGGATTGGTTGCCGTTGGATTCGCACTGCCTGACAAATTTTTGTTCTGCTGTGCTGGCGATCACCTGTGTTTCTCTTATACATTTTGGTGTCTTTTTTTGTATCCTCGTTCGTCACGTAGTTTCTCCTCTTTATCTTTTTTTTTTCTGATTTTTTACCTCGTTTTTTGTTCAGTAGCTGCATATCACTGTTACGTATTGTGTCTAATTCAAGTATCATTTAGCAACGAAGGTGTGAGACAGAAAATTGATTTTTTTCCACTTCTCTTCGATAATTTCGTCCACAGATATATACATTTATGTATATACAGATTTTTGTATTTTTCTTTGAAACGCGCGCAACGCGATGGCGACGATACGACGTGTAAACGATAAGAATAAAAACAAAAAACAAAAGACGGAAACGAGAGGAAGAATTTGTGCGAAGGCAGACTTCGAGTGTCAGGCAGAACCAGACGACTGGGACACGTAAACGTGGATAAAAATCGTAGAAGAACCAGTTCGGATTTTTTGAACGTTTCAGGCAAAGGATGGAGAGATCGCGTTCCCGAGCTGTACGAAGATCCGACAAAAGCCAAAAAGAAGAACGAGGAAGAGAGTGACGAGGCATCCGCCGAGGAGTAATCGACCGTTCGCGTTAAATAATAATCGTTCGATTCGAAATAATCGATGATACAGCGTCTAATTTCGAAAACGCGAATCCTCCTATTTATGCGCGACGATTCGCGCTTTCGACGGGAAATATTTCGAGCTTACCTGTCAAGGATTAAACCTAGGATACATTGTTCGGTATGCGCGATTTCCTTGAAAGATAGTCTTCGATATCGATTTCCTTTGCGAATAGACACTGTAATATATTCGTGCCGTTCTCGTTCGACTCAAAAGTTCAAAATTTTCGTTCCGATAGCGACACGCACGCGTAATCGCGTTCGATGTCGTTGAATTTGTCCGAGTTTATCGAAAAGAAAAAAAGAAAAAAAGAATGTGCCAAAATAAAACGATCATAAATACTTAAAACGGATACCGTCAATTGTTTTCCTTACACGAAAGTCGGGAAATTAGAGGGAGCTCTCTGGTTAACGAACACTTTTTGTCGAGGTAAGCTTATCTTGGGTGCTTAATACTCTTCTAATCATTCGATCGGCTGACATTTGGTGTCTGAAGTGGCGTTGAGTGTTGTTAAAAAGAATCAAGCAAAGAGAGAACGCATTAACGTTAACGTCACGACATTGAACAACGACACACGATGAAAGCTCGGAAGATTCTACGAGTTCGTTGTCCAAGTAATGATTCTAATGAAAAAAAAAAAAAACTATAACACGCCCGTGTTCATCGAGGATGCAAAAGTGATGAAAACACAATCGCTAAGTATTACCGTGTGTGTTTCTAATCGATCATCCCCTCGAACGATTCGTGACTATAATCGAAGACGATCGATCGTGTCATCGAAACGAGACGCGAACGAAAGATCTGGTTCATCGTCAAGCTCATCGTATTCCTAAAAATCGTGCTACAAAACATCCCAGTGCAAATATCTCATCGAATCCAGAAATAATTTCATCGTCGACGCTCTATCGAGTTCGGAATTTCCTAATACGCTAATTCATTCGTCGCACACCATCGTATTTTTTCGAAATTAATCGACTAGCTGTTTTATTTTACGAAGCTTTCTGTACGGATTAACGAATGCGATTTTATGAACCTATACGCTGTCGAATATGAGATCTTCAAATCGAGTAAAAAATGTAATTAATAAAATTAATAATTTTCGCGATTTTTGTGCGGAAGTCGCTGGGACCGGAAGCGAATAGGTTCATGCACTTTTCGAATAAACCTTTGGGCTAATTTCATAATTCCGGCTTCATTCGATGTGCGAGTTAATGTTTTATTTCAGACACAGAAACATAGTATTGCAGGGTGTCTTGCTCGTTAATTAATCGGACATTTATGTTTCATGTTTCGTTTCATAGCGTCGGAAGTGCCGATGACGGACAGGGAATTACGAAAGGGTCAGTAAAATTTGTTTAATATTCTTAGACAATTACAACCGATGTCCATAGAATTTGTTGAATATACGATACTGATACACGAGTATATAACAACACTCGTTTACTCACGAAGTTTATGTTCAAAACTAAAATCAATCCGTAAAACCGACCAAAACGGAATTTCATTTTTACATTACATTAACGCTAAAACAACCGACGTATAATGCACAATTACTTCGAAGTTGAAAAATAAACGAATAAAAGATGAAACATAAATCAATACATTGATCGGTATATTGAATCCATACATCGATTCTCCATCATGAAGAGACTTAGAATAGATTTGAAGAAAACCATTTTAACAAGTTTTGTAATATAAAACATGAAATTTGTATGACATCGTTTGACCACTTTGGTAGTTTTAGCGTTAATACGCGACAAAACTGCTATACCCATTTTCACGCAGCATAATCAATTTTAGCGAGAGCGTTGCAACCAGATATGGACGAGTCACAATTGAGAAAAGGTACTGCACCCATTCTAAACATACGTATTCGTAGTATAGAGAAACGTGAGGTGGATATCGTCCCGTGTCTCTTGCAGCGCCCAAAGTACAGGAATCGAAGCCGGAAAAACACCGAGGATCTAAACGGGGAAAATCTGACGCTGAACGAAAGCGGGATACACCGAAAAGAGAGATGGCACGTGCCGAAGAAGTTGCGGTGGAAACAGTGACGGAATCGCAACTTGAACCCGAGATCGTGAAAGAACCCGAACCTGAACCAGAACCGGTGATGGAACCCGAACCTGAACCAGAACCGGTGATGGAACCCGAACCTGTAAAAGAGTCTAAGCCTAAAAAATCGAAACCCGCGAAGGTATCTAAACCAGAACCCGAACCAGAACCTGAACCTGTTCAAGAGCCTGAACCCGTCAAAGAACCCGAACCAGAACCAAAAACTATAACGGAAACCGAACCTGAACCCGAATTAGTGAAAGAACCGGAGGTAGTCGAGGAAACTGCACAGGCAGAAGAGGCGCAACCGGAAGTGGTTGAGGAGCCGGTAGTCGAGACCGAAGCTACGCAAGAAAACGCGGAAGATCAATATAAAGAAACTGTAAGTGAAACGGAGGAAACTGGCGAGACGGAAGCAACGGGCGACGATGGTACGTTATTTCGAAAGAAAAATAATCGATAGGAAAATCGTGGATAATAAGTATATCGGGGGAGTATGCGTTTAGTTGAGTAGAAATAAATGTTAGTGCCGTAATAAACGTCTGTTAATTCATCATTGTTTCTTGTTTACTGTTGCACGATGGATAATGTTCTGTTACGTGATCGTTATGTACGGTTCCAATGAAATCTTCCCAAAACCAGAGAATACACGAAAACACACGACAATAATACGCTTCGACGTTCGACGTGACGTTCTGTTTAATGTAGCAAAAAATATTGATTTCAGTGAAACAGGACAAGGAAGAGGCGATAAAGAGAATAGAGAAGTACCTCGTTAAAGCCGCCGAAGAAGCTAGGTACGTAGTTTGATTCGAGTTAGCATTACTGCAACGTTACGATGCTACGAGCTCTAAACCCCGTACGTTACGCGAGATACATCGAGTTTACACGTTGGTTTCTACATACTTATGCGAATATTGGCACGTATCGTTAATAAAATATTACGCAACGAACAATGTTTTGAAATAAGCGGGGATAAGTGGGAGCCAGGGTTATAATATCGAATATAGCCGGGTCACCCGGTGACCCACTCGTAATCGAAACGCTTGCCAAAATTCTAAGCCTCTAATCGTTTTCGAATAGCGCGCGAAACGTTCCGGAATTTTTTCGAAATTTCCCACGAATCGGGCATATTATTTAATCGCGCGACACCGCGTTCTTTCGTAGGACCGATGAAGAGAGGAAACAAGCTGCCGAAGAGGAGAGACTCAGGCTAGAAAAGGAGGAACAAAAGGCGTGGGAAGCTTTGCAAGCGGCGCAGGAACGAGCGCTACATCTCGACGAGATAATCGAACAAGAAAAAGCAGAAAGCGAGAGGCAAGCTGAAGAAGCTAAACTCGAAGCGGACCGGATTGAAACTGAAAGAATATTAGAAGAAGAAAGGTGCGTAAAACAACTTTCATACTGCCTCTCTTCGCATCGCTATCGTCGCTAATAAACTTTGAAAAACTACCCCTTATTGTCAATGATAAATATTGGTATTGTTTCATACTGAAAATTAACATCACTGTCTGTCATTTAACGAATTGTGTGGGATCGCGTTGATCTACAATTTATTCATTATTCGTAGTGTAACATATCGAAAAGTCCATTGGTATCTTCGAATCGTGTTTGAATCGCTAAGTGAAACATTTTTTATTCAGAAAATTGGAGGAAGCGAAAACCGAGGCCATATTGAAGGAACAGGAGAGGTTGATCGTCGAAGGGCATCTGGAGAAAGTCCGTGAACAGGAGGAAAAGGAGGAAAGGTTAGCGAACGTAGCGTTCGACGATGCCGACGAAGTGAAAGAAGTCGATCATTTTCGCGACGACGCGATAACCTGCGACATTACCGACCAGGAAAGAGAAGAAAAACAGTACGAATTGGTCACGGACGACGACACGAGGGTAAGCCAAATTTTCTGCCACTAGTTCATGATCGTCGATATATTGCCGTCGACAGGCTCGTACAATTCGGAAAATTTCCGAGTTGTAATCGAAAAGTTTTTTTCCCTGACATTATTTGAGCAGTCGTGTTCGACCTCGAGTGTCCACCCCGGAATATCCTTTAAATCATAACTCTATGGAACCGAGGAACCTTCGCGGCTAAGGTTCTCCACATTCTGTCTCTCCTTCTTTTTAGACAATTCATATAAAAACCCCGAAACCTTCAACCTAGACAGGCATTCTGAACAAGACCATCCATATCGCGTATCCGTAAAACACAACGATCACAAAACGCCCTCATCGACTGTTAGTTAACGCGATCATACTACTTGTACTCGATAATAAATATATCAAATACACAAGAGAAATCACGTGAAATCGTAACCTTGTCTCAATAAAATTCCTTCTGTCGAGAGTCAGTGTTTCGACGTTGTCGCGAAAGTGTAACAGGAAAACTCTTTGCTTTACGACTCCGGGAAATACGACGAAGAATCGATATTAACTGTCTGTTCTTTTTGCGTAAAGATCGAGGAGGAGAATACACAGGAAGAGGAGCATTTCGACATGACGGATCCTTTCGTCGAGGAACCAACAGGAGCCGAGAGTAAAGAGGAAACGGGCGGCAACGCCGTCGAAGACGCGCCAAAAATCGAGGAAGTGGTTTCCGGCGGTGAAGAAAGTTTCGAATGGGGTGACGAAGATGCTTAACGCTACTCGTTTTTCTTTTCTTTCTTCTTTTTGTAATTGTTACATGCTATAATTATCGCGTCCTTGACTATTATCGTTGTCAATTCTGTCGTATCTCGTTAAGTCGCTGACAAGAGAAAGATAAATATCGACGATACGATTGAACGTCATTCAGTCTGAATCGCTTTAATCTTGCCTCAACAACTCTTCCGACGTGTACCGAGGAATTAGCTATTTACTCTATCGGTACATACATTTTATTTAGAAATCATTCATTTTCTTTGTCAATCGCTCGTGGAAATTTAATTTCATCGAATAATTTATAGAGATATCAAGAGGCAAATGATTAAATCTGTTTTCTCTTCGACTTCGAGCGATCTCTGTTTAATCATTAACGGGTATTTATGTGAAAGATTTGTCGTCGATAAGAGGCAACCTGTTGATCGAGACAGAACATCGATTTTCATCGGTCTGCCTGTAAATTTTGTCGAACATTTCGTCTAAACGATCTTTAACGCATCGATTGCTGCAAATTAACAACGGTAACTGTATAATGCAAGTAGGCAGTCGACGCGTTAAAATGATTCTTATGTGGATATACCTGTGCAAACCGTACGACTTTTGGAGCTTTCTTATCGTATATGGTTTTAGTAACCTTCATAGAGCTCTAGTGATTTTTTAATAATTGGAAAAAGGTGTAAATGTATCGTCCGAAATTTGAAAATTTGGTAAGGGATATCCATTACGAGACAATACAAGTTCGAAGAATAAAAGACAGTTTTTCTTTAGGAGAGGACAGGTTGCTTAACGAATGTTCATTAGAACATTGTATACGTTGTTGTTATTTATTCCGTGTAACTTATTCCGTTGCACATCGGTTCCAATATTAATATTAATCGATTCTCGAGAATGCTTTATTTAGTATTATGTAGCATATAATAAATAATACAAGCGATAACCGAACAAGGAAAACGAACGTACGTTGAATTATTCGCTTCACAAGGATGACGTTGGAAATGGAAAATCGATTCTTGTCATGTAATCTCAATTTTATCGAGCGAATTTATCAAGCAAATAACATAAAAAAAATGTTCATTCTTTACGTCTCTTTTGGGCAAACAGAGAAAAAAACAAACACAACGAAGACGATGCATCTTGTTACAATGTTCCTATACCGAATTCACTCTACGAGCACATTTGTAGCCTGCACTGTTTATTCACGTAATGCCGATTTTGTTTACAATTATAGCAATAAATATTAACATTATATATTTTAATAGAACGTGTTGTTTATGTGCGATCACGTTCGCGTAAAACTGTTTATCATGGTAAAAGATCGATGCTAATTAATACACGCGCGACGGCAGAACAATTACAAACACGAACAATGCGATAATTCTCAGGTTCTCTTTCGTAGAAGATTATGCAAAATCGTTGTCGGTGAGTTTCTATGGAAGTTCATAATATCGTACGGTGACTCGACCGTCGTCATTTTCAACGCGTCGAATTCTTGTTTTTACAACCATCGAGCGGAAGATGTTAACTTGTCATTATTTTTAAGTACCGTCGGTGACTCAACGTTTCGCTCTTTCGTTTTACTATTTTAATTTGCGTCTTCGAAGCTTCGTTTCTATCCTTTTAACTAGTCAATACATTCGCTATCGTGGGAGTCAACCGAGACACGGTTCAACGATCGAATTAAGGCAATAATAAATTTAACCGGCATTAATATTAGATTAATTACGTTATAATCGATGTAAATTGCTTATAATTGTAAATTAAGCCGGTAATTTCTTCTGTAATTAATTATTTCGAAGAGGATTAAACGACGAAAATAGATCCGAGTTGATCCGTGGGGGAATCGATGATCGAATTAAACGATCAATGACGAAGTGGAATTCGCGATCACCGATGTGTCCGCGTTTGATTTTCAAAATAAAAATCCACAAGCGACAAGGCGAAATCGTTTGTAAATGGGCTGGGGGATCGTAATCAGGAAACCGATGATCGTCCTAAACGTCCGTCTCTCATACGTTGGCCTACCTATGTACACGGGACGGTGCGGCGCGACGCGACGCGACGCGGTGCTATCATAATTTTCGGAAATGAGCGTCAAGATTAGAGAGAATTGACGTCATCGTTGCGACAATAAAAAGAGGGATTCGAGTTCGTTTGTCCCCGGTTCATGCGCGGGAACGTCGAGCATATCACTGACAATGAACCGTCTCGTCGTGAAAGCGAACGTAAGCAGAACTATTCTTACACGCGCGCGACTCGACGTACGTGCGCATCTATGTCCCTCTTTACGCGCGAGGATGTGGCGAGCGTGGGTTGAACGCATTATTTCTCAATTAAGATACATGAACGACAAACGCTTTGTTTCTCTAACGAACTTCCTCTCGATACAGATACGAAACGGCCCTACGGACTCTTTCAATGATTTATCTTCTTCGTCTAGCATTTTCTTTTAACCCTTTGCACTCGCAAACATTTTTTATTGTTCGCAAGTAGTGCCTGTAAAATTTGTTGACTGTTCAGATAGTGAAGTTTTTGTCGCAAACCACTAATTAACGACAAGATCAAATTAAATAACTAATAATTAAATCGAGTGACTAAAACGAGATAATTATCTTATTGTAGACTTTACGGTGTAACGAATGAACGCCTTGCAAATCAAATTGATATAGTATAGTATAATTTTGAGCGTGTCTCTGCTCGAGGTCAACTGTGTACAGAACTCGGTGTGCGAAAAACAGCGCGAGACCGTAACTCCGACATACCAGTCTCTACAATTCCGGAACAATTATTAATGGCCGCTCTGTTACACTGTTCAAACGTCAGGTGTAAAATACTATAAATTTAGTTAGAAGTCATTTTTAATTAAAATTTATTTAAAAAAGGGTTAACCCCTTGCACTCCGATGGTGACTCAAACTCACCACTTCGTTTAATACAGCAACTTGGGATAGGTATTTTTTTTAACTAAATACGTAGCGTTGCACATACGATGTATAAATGTATAATGAAACGGCTAACAGTGAGAATTGATAATAGAATAATAATAACTTCGAAAGAATTCATCAAACTTTTCAACCGAAAGGTGTTAGAGTTATTATGTGCTACCAGTGAAAATACCTTGGAGCGCAAAAAGGTTAACATCGAAGCACGTGGGCTTGAACAAGAAGGATCGAGTACAATTAAAACGGTTAATTGTTCGTTACCTGTTACACGCCGATCAGTGTATTTGCGTTCGTACGGAACGAATAAATTTCTCTGTTCATTGTTTCGATGCTACCGAACAGTTGCGCTCGCACGTGTCGCGCGATAGTAACGTCGAATTACGAGCGAGCGTCATCGTTTGAACTTCATTCACCGTCTGTTAGCCGAATTGAAACGGTAAATTCCACGGGAAAGAAACAGGGGAGAAGGAAGCGTTGTAGCGATATGTTGAATAGGATTAAATTGAGCAGCATGAACGAAACTATTCTTAAACAACGTACGATATTGAACGAGAAGCCGCGATTATATTTAACAACGTCTGTTAATTCGTACCTAGTCACGCGTAATTTCGACGGCTAAACTCCACGCTTTCAATACGTTGCTCTATAAATCGATTTATAATAATGCATAAATACCGCCTACGATCTTTTGTTTTTTCGTAATTTCGTTCGTCGCATTATTCTGTACATGGCACGTCGAACTTTGAGTAAATCTCTTCTCTATAATTTAATCGATTGGACTTCTTCGTGTATACCACAAACGGTAACAATATCCCCTTAATCCACCGATACTTTAAATTTAATTACAAGGGGTTGGTTATTTCGTTTCGTTTTAGATCGCGCGTTATATCTTTCCTCGAACAGACAACGTGAACTTTCGATAAAATTAAATTTCGTTAACGCCTCGACTGTCGCGGCAGAGATAAATGCGCGAAATAAGTTCATTTTCGATTTGCAATCTTATTAGTCGTGTAATAGTAACATCATCGAACATTTGTATCCTGTTCTCGAGTTTTTATTTATTCGATTATAACGTGCTTATGCGATGTAGCATTAATATGTAGCATTAGACTCTGTACTCTTTTGGACGGTGCTGGTTATCGGTGATCCTCGCGTCGGCAAACGCGTTAACCTTACATCGAATTAATGACAGCCTCTTTCCTCAAAAGCAACCGAGTACAGAAATAATAAATGAGCAATTTGTCAGAAAATAATACACGTCGTCGCGATCGCGAAACAACGGGGAAAGGTTAATGCGATGGTAGGTGGCGATATGTTCGGATGCGTGCAAGCACGGTCAAAAATAAACCGGCTCAACCAATCGGACCGCAGGAGGTAATTGGAACGGAATTTCAGGTAACGAATGACGAACGAAATCGTCATTGCCGTCGTCATAGCAAATCGATGACGAACCTGCCGTTTCACGTCCACTCGATAACCTCGACACACACGGCATATACCGTAACGATCCTCGTCCCTTTTCGAATACTTTCCATAATCTGACAATAAATATGTAATTAACAAAAAACAGTCTTTAATATCCGATATTTAATAGTTGATAGTTTACTGTATTAAAATTCGTCGAGGTATCTTGCTTTTGATAAAAAATGGCCAGAATCAGCGATGCTTTTCAAGATGATCTTTCATCATTTTTTTGATTCGATTGTATTACATTTGCAAGTTTGTTTACTAACACGGACTTTATCGAGTGCCTCGCTGTACAAATATTTGTACGATATTCACAAAAATATTTCTTCCATCTCCTTCCTAATTCTCCTCGTCTATCTACTTTTATTTTCTTTTATCGCGAATCAACGAAAGAGGAAAAGTTGAGAATTTATGGCGCAAAGGTAACTCGGTTGGCCGTTGTTCGGAGCTGACGTCAGTGCAGGGTTGTTGGCGCCACTGTCCTATGACGTCATTAGGGGGTGTACTTGGGATGGCACCCGTAGGGGGTGAGACCTCAGAGGCGTAGGGTGTAGAAATCAGCGATAACAACCTTTTCTATGTGCGTAACGTCAAAATGAAATTCTGTATTCTCTGGGAACCGAAAGAAACGATGTTATTACCGTTTGTTCCAACCAACATCAAAATGTCGATGTAAAACGTCAACAAAAATTGATCGATTCGGATTTCGGTTAAAAAGCCTGGTGCGTTTATCTCGTCGAGAATATATCGTTCGAGAACGATCGATTTATTTTTAATAAAATCATACCCCGGTAACGAAATATAATAATCTCGCGGTAACGATCGTGAATCCTAAAAGTTACGAATCATGGCTAGGATTTATATAAACTCATTATTACGCCACTGGGTTAGGCTGTCAAACACGTGCCACCTCCAACCCTCCAGACCTCCGCCATTTTGGTATGTTGAAGTTGGATATCTCATCCTCTCTCGTCCACGTAATCTCGCTTCGTGCTACTCTGGCCCACCGTCCTCCCGGTACACGTTATTTTACCGATTCTTCTACGCTAAACCAACTGCTTGTTCAACGCGGTCAATCGTAAGCGATAAAATCGCTCCGTTCAACGACGACTCGCGATACATTTTTCAAAGTGCTGTCCAGTGAAAAAAACATCTTTACGCGAACCCGGAGAAACAGACACGCGCTCGAAATCTCTTGTAAATTCGACGAAATAACGGAGGAATAAACGAAGGAACGGTCGATGAACGTTTTTTTTTCTTTTTGGCCGTTTCGAAGAGCGTTGAACCGACTGGACGATTTCCTCGAGGGAAACGCGAGAAACACTGGAGCCATTGAATTTTCGTGCTCCGCCGTCGATCGATGCTTCCGAAGCTTCGACGAAGAGAAGACACTTTAATTTATTGTGACCGAAGGCCGTAGGACGTTTCTCCTTCGAAACGGTTTGTGGTTACCGATGTCGTAGACACGCGCCGTTGCGAATAGATCACGAAAAATCCTCCAGGCTTCGATACGACGAGCGTGCAAAAATCTCCGCTTAACTGTATGCATTATTAATTAACCCCTTCGTTCCCGTTGTAACCGCGTGGCTAGGAAAGGGCTCGAAGAGCGCGGCCAAGTTTCCCGTTATAAAATTAGATGCGTGCGTATAATCGACAGAGCGTTGCGCGAAGCAAACGATACAATTGGGTAAATGAAAGTAGGTGACTACGAACAATGAGCCACAATGAGCCAAGAATAAGATTCTCTATTCATTGTGACGCATTGCAGTGAATCATGATCGCTGATCAAGCACGTCGCTCACCGTCGAATTTACGAACGACCAAAATCATCGAGGAATTTACTTGGATCTCCTAGTCCGAAAATATTTTGCTCCTCCAGCGGCAATTCTGTCCACGGGATCAATAACTCCTCGCTCGAAACCTGTCGCGATACGGTATCGTTCAAAATGGAAATAGCTGCTCGGAAACGAATCTCTTCCGATCGTCGCGACGAAAAATTAGATCATAAATTTGGTCGTTAATCGATAGCGCGTGTTATCGCGTATGGTACACACGGCCGATTCTACCGCGTTACTCGACGCGTCTCCCCTTTGCGTATCGAAACAAGAAACAGATTCAAGAGCCTATGCTCCCGCGTTCCTTAAAAGTTTACCATCGTTTTTAGGAACGGGCAGGGCTTTCACCAAAACTCCGTTCCATTCAGGATGCTAAAATAGATTGTTCGGAGCGTGGCTGCGCATTTGTAGACCCGAAACTCGACTCGTACTACTTCGTCTATTAATTTTAGATATTAACAGCCCCGTATATAGTAGGAAAAAACAAAAATAGAGGAAAGAATCTATGAGCTCCGTACGTGTGTGCGAGAGGAAAGAGAAAAAAAAGAAAGAAAGTCTGGGCAAGAGAGAGAGAGAGAGAGAGAGCGAGGGACAGAGAGAGATAGAGAGAGAAGGAAAGAAGGGTATATGCAATCGATAATATCCATGGACAAAAATACTCTTCGGCGGCTTACAGACTTTAAACCGCGTACGTTCTGGCACAGACCAGACGTTCCAATCTGCCGGAAAAGATTTTCATACGTTCGTATTCGTTGCTAGAAAATATTTACCTTAGACGCTTAAGTGTTGTGTAAGTTTCGAAACGTTCGTACAGTTTCAGCCTCTTACAGGCACGTTGACAAACCTCATAAATATTTGTCCCATATTCGCAGTTACCGAGTAAACGAATAAATATCGTCGCGAATCTCGTTACAAAAATTTCCATTTATACTGGGCGCTATTCTGACAGAAATACGTCAAAAACGTAACGAACCCGAGGAGTTTCGATAACGCGAGAATAGTATAAGATACCGTTCGCGAAATAGAGCTTAGCGTCGATATTAATTTTTTCGAGATCAATTTTTTTTCACTCGAGCAAGATATTTGAAAATCATCGTGAAACAAGAAAATAGCGGTATCATCGTTGAATTTACTGACCGTTTACAGTCAGCCGATGACATCATTAAATAAATAATTTCTTTCGAAAAAAAAAGGGGTGCTGATCTAACCGAAAATTCGACATTTCGTACACATCCATCCAGCGGACGAGGATCGTAAAAAGAGGAGGGGTCTTATAAAATCGATAAACGCAAAGCCAGGATACGTAGAAATTCGGGTTTATTAACTCGGTTCGGTATGCGCGGAATCTTTGAATATCATCGTGATTTTTTCTTCCGTCAAAAGAAATAAACTGTTCCTTTTTTCTGATCCGTTCGGAAGCAGGAGGAACGTTTAACCACGAGATGTCGAACGTCTGCGTTGAGTCAGGTTCTGTTCTCAAGGTCGTCGGACGGTTCAAAAACTCGGTACATCCTTGTTTCGCGCGTAACGATAAGTATTATCCAAATTTAACGAACTAAACGATCATATTTCATATTTTCTACGATACCGTCATTCGCTGTAAATTCGAAGGAAATTCACCGACGCAGCTTTTGACGAAGACTCATGATTATCGATCATCGAGCGTCAACGATAATTTCCTCCTTTATTTCCTCCTGATACTCGAAAAGATTACCATCCACGCAAAACAGAAGTGCCTGATAAGATACAGTATCTGCATTGACGCACGAAGTCATCGCAGAAACAATTTTCATCTTCGAAGAAGATACGATCTTACGATTCTTCTCGATTCGTCATCCGATCGGATGTACCGGTACACAATGTATTTTAAGATCGTTATCAGTGACGTACATCGCGTTCGCGGACTTTTCCCGATTTCGTGACTCGTTTTATAAATTTATGTGTTTTTCCTTTCGTTCAACGTCGCAATTGATTCTTTCCAGACTCGATCGGTTTGGTGCGCGTGGGACCTGCACGTGTACGATACGCGTACACGCGCGATAAATCCGTTAATTTCCCCAATTTTATTAGGAGGATCATTTCGAGCTTCTTACAAATATATTTCCATCCTTCCTAAGGGTTGTTTATGTCTCGTTGACACCGCACGCTTTTGCCAATATCGAGGGAGATTTTGACCCTGAATGGTTACCGTGCTACACTGAACATTGACTTTAACGAGCGAAAATAGGGAGCCATTCGACGAGCAAATGCTCCTGAAACAGGCGGGGACAAAGAGGCAGGAAAGGAAGGACGGAGAAAGAAACGAACAGCAAGATACGCATGGAAAGCCGGCTTCGACAGCGAACGCTGCTTCGTTACATCCTCTCTCGTTTCTTCGTGCACGCACGAGCCACGGCATACCGTGACAAAATTAGCGACCAGCCGAAATATTTTACCATCGGACTTCCCGACCAGTTGTATGGTCTTTGTTTCGTCGATGACCCTGAAATTTGACATAGTTTTTTTTGCAACGCCGCCCAATTATCGGCCGTGAGCACCTCGTGCTGCCAAGAACACGAAAAATCTTCTCCGGATCGACAAAAATTTATCTACGCCCGTGTTACGATCGAATAATCGAACAGACAAATTTCTACGAGAGTGGTTACACGTGGTTCTAAAAATATCTCGAACCTATTCGTTAGAGAACGTATAACCTGTGTCGTTAAATAATTTCGATCGATCGTTTCATCAATGGCGCAGAGTACGATGGAATCATTCATCGGGGATACATCTAACGCTAACACGGTTTATACTCTCCGTTGAAAAATAACGAACTCGCGAGCTTACTCGAAAACCATTACGCTTAGGATCGTAAGATGTAAGTGATCGTAAGAGTCATGAATAGGTTCCAATTTTTTCGAATATTATGCTTAAATAGTAAAAGATATTCGTGTATCAAATGTTACGTAGAATAGTGAAAATAATTGTAAAAATCAGGTGGAAATAATTTCTGGTTATAAGCGGGATGCTCAAGGAGACTCTCGTCCCTGTAGAAATACCTAGATCTACGCATACCGTGATTCCCCTAAGAAAGGAACTATATAATTATGCGAATGATCATTTTTCGTCCTTTCTGCACATGCTAACCGAGTTTGCATCTAGAAACTCTGTGATCTATGGTAACAGGCATGCGCCCTTACGACGTTCGCTACATACCTACTGACCTAAGAAAATTTCGTGATTTCGAATTGTTGGTAATTTCAGCATGATTCGCGTATTGGGCGAAATACGCCTTCCATGTTCATTTATTGTACGAGTATATCGCAGCAATTAAGTACAGTGTATCCTTTATCGTGTACATTTATAACATGATCGCTCGTTTTCAGTGGACGTTTATTTTTTCTCGACGTGTATATAACCATGAAAGCAAAAATAGTCTGTAGATAGACATCGATCATGCAATTAAAGAATCTGTCTAGTCGCACGAAGCATCGTCTATGTAACTGGTTCTTTGTCTCGTGGGATGAAGTATAATCGTGTTCATTACAGCACAACGTTCGTGTAACACAACGTCGATCCATGGCGTGGTCGAGTGGGCACATTCTTCTACGTGCATAGTAATAAAAAGAAATCTCCAGGCTGGAGAAGCGGTAACCCTGGTAAACGTAAACCGCATATACCCAGACGAATTTAGTTTCCCTCGGTTCAGGGCCACAAAGGATACCTAATATCGGTGGAACATAGTTTATCTATTTTATTACACTTTTCAGCGAATTGCTCGCGGAAGTCTTGGATATTCTATGTAAGAAAGCATTTCCAAGAAAGAAAACTGACTTTTGATCCGAATTTAAAAAAGAACAATCGCATACACTAACTATTTTTGATAATATTATCAATGTATACCGCTTACAATGTACTTCTCCTTTTAGATCGATAGATCAACCTCGTTGAAAACATTTAATAATTATTTTGTATTCCTAGCATTTTCCACTTCCTTAAGATTAACGCTATCCAAAGTGGATAATCAAAACTACCCACACCAGTTTCACGGAATACAAATTTTTAATCTTTTGATGATTGTTTTAGAGTATCCTGCACCGCGGACACGGTGGTTATTAAATCTTTTAAATTCGCCGTTAGATCATCAATGCGTGGGATACGTTGTCTGCCACCTACGCAGTAGGGTGCATAGCTAAGCTGTGCGCGTATTCCTTAACGAATTGAATTCAAGACGACAGAAATAATTCACGAAGATCAGGACTCAATTACACCGAACTAGAAAGTAAGATTCGTCGAAGCGGTATTTTCAATACGTGACACTTTGAAATACCGAATTTATATTTCTATTGAACGTGACATTTACTTTTAATCGACTAAGTTTGTCAAAGCCTATCTTGAGCAGGTCGTTGTCACGAAGACGAAAAATCCGGTCCCCTTTAAGACGATTCGAACCGAGCATCGAATTGTTCCTATTGGAATAACACTATTTAGTTGATACAAAAATGAATCTCTACGTTGAGATCAAATATCAAATAAAATGGCTAATCTCGAACAAAAATCGATATTAACGTGAAGATCTAACTCTGTCACCAAAAGTCGATGGGTCGCTAGCCGTACCAGATCTAAGGGTTTACAGTAATAAACACGTTGATTGGTTTTTTTTTCTGAAAATAGCCGTCAGTTTTCCTGCGTGTATTTTCGGGAGGATTAATTCTTTCTACATTCGCGAAACGGCAAAGACGTTCTCTTAGCTTCGAAATAAAATATCTGTTTAAAAACATAAATTGATTGTACTTTCTTTTCGTATAACACGATAGTCCAATAGTCGTATCTTTATGGTATGAATTCCATCGTGTCTGCCGTAAGACGATTCGAACCGAGCATCGAATTGTTCTAACATCGCCGATAAGTATGGTATCAATCCCATCGCTAGTTGTAGGCAGTGACGGAAGAAGATGGAGGGGGTGGTGGTACGAAATAAAATTTGTCGGTTGCATCCCCCTTCTCCGGTGGAGCGGTAACCTGCAGTTGAGGTTGTAGCGCAGCGATAGAGGCCGAGCTGATCAGTCTGCGCGAGTCTGTCGAGTGGTGCGGTTCGACGTTGTCGCCGTCGCCGTCGCCGTTGCCGTTGCCGCTGCCGTTAACGTCGTTGTCGTCGTTGTCGTTCTCTCTGTCCTCTTCGTCCAATTCAGTTCCTTCTCTGGTCTTTCGAGCGGAGCGAACATCGCTGTGGTTGCATCGCGCCCATCGACGTACACGAGTCGTTCCAAGAGCCGCATTCGATCGAAAAAGAATCGATTCGCTGATACGGCAGAAACTCTCCGGAGCACAGATGGTCAGAGGTAAGCAATTCGAGCGTTTCTATGCCACGAACGAACGTTTTTACTTATCGTGTTTACAACGACAATTCGTATTTCATTAATTTAATTGACAATGTTAACGCGTTGTCGTTAATATCGTTAACGGTAATAAGCGGTACGTTTCGTTCTCTCGCTGCGTTTCGGTCGTATGCGATACTTTTAAGTCATTATCGGCGAGTTCTAACTACAATCACGACCGCGGTACGTTGCACCGTCCTACGCTGTAACTTTAATAACATCGATTTATTTCCGAAATTCAATGTAATCGGTCACACGAACAGGAATAAGTGTTCGCATCGCGGGATTACGGTCAGGAACACGGTATTAAATCGTACGTAACTCGTAATACCGTCAAAATCGTGCTGAACTAGAAGTTAAAGAGTGTTGAAAAATATTAAAATAAGTCGTAAGTTATCACGGTGTTGAGAAGGTGTTCTGTCGAAAACGTTCGTGAAGATCGCCTAAAATCGATATTATCGGAAGGAGAATGCCTTTCCGATGTATTCGGTAAAGGTGGTCGATCCGTTCCAGTTCGTCTGACCAAAATCTGTCCGTATCCACTTAGGAATTCGCTCGGACGCACCATTTGAATTTGGCACGCGTGATCACCCGTGTTGTTTAGCGGGCGCGTTTTAAAAGCGTGTGATTCTACGATGCAATTAGTCGAAGAAACCGGTCAGGACGGACCGTTATGAAAACGTTCGGCTTGAAATCGACGCAGGAATCTCGAGGGTAGAAACGTTACAACTGGTTGTTAAACGGCGTTCTCCTGACTTATCCGTTGTCTTCTCTCTGTCACGACGTTCTTACCTTCTTTGTTTCGCTCGGTTTCGCTGGCAGAAGTGGTCACGGTTCGCGGATGTTTCGTGTTCAGGTCGCATTGTCTAAGGTCGCGAAGCACTCGTCTCCCCGATGCTCTTCCCTGTGTGCCGGCGAAGGTCGAATCCCTACCTCCGACCAAGTAAACTACCTTTTCTTCTCGTCTTATGATCGAAATCGCGTTTCCGAAACATCGAAATTTTCTTTCGTTCCCGATGTCGATGAACGATGTTATTACGTGAATTTTTCTTTCTTTAAATTGATAATTAATAAAATACTCGGATTTATCAACAACGCGCGGGTCGTAATGTTTCTATCGTTCGTTCGATATCTCGTATTATTCTTGTAACATCAATTACAAATGCAGTCGCGCGGCCTACGGTCTTTGAGTCTGCAGTCAGTTGACACACGAGCGCGTATCGTGAGCGCGTTTTTTTCTTTTTGTTCGTCGTTTCTGACTTGAACGTATAATTTCGTCCGCTTTATATTACTTTCTAAAATTTAGCGAATCGAATCATCGTTTCTGTCGCATATTTATAACGGGGGTAATAGAATTTAAGAATATTTTCCTGACTAATTCGCGTACCCAAACGTTCGGGCGAAGATATCGTGAACCGTATTTGGATTTAAACGCTCTCTAGTCGCGCTTTGTGGTTCCTTCGTTTTTTCTTCTCCTGTTATTGATAACGAACGATCGCCGTAATCATGATTAACACCGCAACGGCATCATCGATCAAATTCGATTCCAAGGTGATCGCTGGTTAAGATTGTCGATGCTCGAGCAACGGACACTTCGGTCCATGCGATGCTCTTAATTAATCATTTTATTAACGAAACAGACGCAAGAGTTTGCTCTATGGGGCCAAGGTTCCTATCGAGTCGGATTTGCGTACATGGTTCTATTTTAGACGGATCAACGCACGTTTACCTATATATATATATGTATATATATATATATGTATATATATATATATATGTATATGTATATATATATATATGTATATATCGACGATCGTTCTGGCAGATTCGCGATACGCTTCGATAGTCGTCGATCCATTGCGAGCCGCCTACCAAAAATAATTGCAACTTGCCCGTGGAATTTTTATCGTTCAATTCTAGATAAACTTTCTTAGCCATTCCGTTCAATACGATAGATCAGAACTTCAGTCTAAATATATCGTCTTGATTGCTTCGATTAAGCTTTCTCTGTCGTTTGTTGCGGTGTTAAAGTTGTAAGAGTCCTTTTTCCCTGTTTAATTAAAGCCATAATCTGGCTAAAGGTAATTGAAGTTTGCTAGCTTAACGACACGCACGATCCTGACGTAAAGGGCCCCTATGCACGTAGACGTCGTACACGGAGTCTCATAGACAACGCACGCGTGCAAAGTGGCAAAGGTCGTTGTAAGCGAGTGTCTCGCTCGAACGATATTTTGCTCGTTTTCGGATTCGAGTGATTTATCCCCGTCCGATCTTCACTATTTGAAAGAGATTTTACAACAAATAATCGTGTAATTGTTTAAACCTTATCTTATCTTATCTAACAGAGGTTGGTTAAACTAACACGATCGATAGACAAACTTCGGGACTCAATCAAATTACATTTGTCGAAATTGTGTGTCGAGCTCGCGATGGGTAATCGTGTCTGAGCCGTTGCAAATTGAGGCAGCCCGTTTTCTATAAAATATCGAGACCGTGTACTTACATTATACTAATACCTATCGGATTATTCTGCCGAAGGATGCAAGTTACTTTTATTCGAAACGTCCGATAGAGGAACCGTTTTTCAGGGGCATCGTTCCCTTCATGATCAATGACCTGTTACTATGGCCGCACGCCAATCGATACTCATTAAACGAACTGACACGGTACCATTTACATGAGAAAAATCAGTGGAAGTGCACGCATGTCAACGATAATATATCGATGTTCTTTCGAATCGTCTTTTCGTTCGATTCGTCAGGTAGATTGCGTTTAATTTGTCGGTGATAATTTACGAACGCAAGAACGAAAAATTTAACTCGAAACAATTCTTCTTATTAATATAATTAAAATATATCCAAAAAGAATTAGTTTAAATATTTTAAAAGTCAAACAGTGTTCTATGATCGAAAATAAGATACAAATTGTTCGTTTCAAAATAACGATCGTTATCAACGGCCTGACATTGACACCGTTCAAATATTGACGCAAGTATCTGATATATAAATACGAATAACGTTGATCGTCTTCGATTCACATAATAAACACAGCAAATTATATAAACACGTATTCTCGTATCGATTGGCAAACTCGTTACAGGTTTCTCGTTACTTCGTAACGAAGTTTGCTCGGAACTTGTTCGATCATCGAATTCGCAAAAATTTTGTAACGGATCAATTAGAACATTTACGAGAAGTTTCGTGTTTCCGAGAGGGTGCTGCTACCCCGTCGCGACATTAAAAGGACTTCTACAGAAAACTTCGGCATTTTTACACGGCAATTTACGAAGCGGACGATTTCCCTCTTTACGCAGCTTCGAGGTAATAACGTGGAAATGAAACGATATCCAGGAAAATGAAATAGTACGCGACACGTATTAATCATGGAAAACGATGCTCTTTCGTTACAAAAGGTCGTTGTTTGAGAATAAATGGTAGTTCTTTCACGCATCGTCTCCTTGCCAGGAACGCGTGGCATCGCGTAAAGCGAACCGCGTATTACGTATGCCTCGGACAATCGTGGCTGTGTAATAATTTTGACGTAACTGCCAAAAAGCTCGTAAATCATCCGCTCCTCTTGACCGTCTGCCACGAACAACGATCTCCATGCTTCGCGAACGATGTTTTTACGCTCGCTAAACCAACGTTCAAAATTAAACCGTGTTCGATAACGCGGTATCGACGGATGTTTGTCGGCGATCGTCGAAAAAAGCCGTACGACTTTCTCAAAATTGTACGTCATCGGATCGGTATCTATTGTACTTATCCGCGGGACTAATACATCGTGAATTCTCTTTTCGAGAACGCGCGTTCGATTCGTGGAAACGGAACGTACGAGATGATCTTTTTCGCTGGAACGCACGTCACCAAAGTTTGTTTTCTTTTTTTTTTTTGTTCCAGGGTCATTGCCAGGTATCGCAGTGACGATGGCATCGGGAAAGGAAATTTACGGTGCATTCAGGTAATTGATCGGAGAATCGTTTTGTGCGATCAAAAGCGTAGGCATCGCGATTTCTGAAATCGAAACGCGGATGAGGGTGCTCGCGATCGTGTTCGAATTTCTTTCGTGATGCTGTTACACAGATTCGAGACAGATTCGAGACATATTTCGATCGATCGAGAACGATAATTTTGACGCAAGAAACTGGATCGATCGGGAAACCATAAAGTTTTGATTAATTTCGTACGATAACGTTATAGAAACAGCAAGAACGCCACGATGTGTTAATTGTACCTTTGATCGCGTCACGGCGAAGAAATAAATTCGTCGCGAGAAATTCGCTCGCAAGTAATACGCCTAAAAGTCTGTTATTTCCAGAATTTTCGTAGGAGTAAATTTCCAATACGACCTTTCTGTAATCGTTTTGTCGGAAAAGTTAGCGTGGGTAGTAGCCCATATCGTTGGATTATATGATCATCTTGATTGGTGCACAAATAATGCATCCGTTCTAGCTATGAAGGCCTCGCCAATAACTTTTCTAACGGCGAACGCGCGGATATGCAATAGCATTCCCGACATCGCCTGAAACGTCTCCTTCTGGCATTTAGTTTACACGTTTCGCAGATTATAATTCTCAAAGTACAAATATTTTCATATCTCTGTCGAGGACGTTATGTATATCGTAGTGAGTGGTGTTCGAGCGATGATAGCTATAGATCTCGTGACGTAAACGAGAAGACTCTCTGTATCCGGCTTCTCTCCTTCCTTCTTTCTCCTCTAACAATCTTCATTTTTTCGAAATGTAACAAAATTGATTTATTTATAGGCAAACGAAACTCTTGCGCGCCCTATTGTTAGAAACTGAAACGCATCGCGACATGCTAGGGCTAATTTCTTTTAGATTCCAGTGTTTGCTTGTACGGAAGTTCAAATATTGTTCTAAAATATTTGTGAAGATATTGTAGAATCTTGTACAAATTCTTATGAATGTTTCGTACAGGGGCAATCGTTCGTTTCTCGTTTATTCGTACGCGAACAATTATTCTTAGGTAAGGACTAGACATTAGCGATCGATGCGACTCTCAAATATTAACAGAATAAATAAATAAACGTCCTTGAATTCGTGATACTCGTATTCGTAATATTTTACGTAAAATCAATCCGGTATCCATAGGCTAGACTACGTGCTTTAGTACCAATGACGTAACATTGACGCAAGCGACAATTGTTGCCACTACAATGCTGCAGGGCAGAACGTCGATAGTTCAGACCGGCTACGAAAATCATGTCCTCCTTAACGATGAAACCCGCTTTGTGTCTTGTTAATTATTTTAATCGATCGTATTTTAATAAAATCTATCGAAGAGTATTAAAAAATTTGTACGAATCGTCGATAATAACATTGATAACGCCTTAATTTTTCTTCGAATTCCCCGTAGAACGGAACAATTTAGAAATATAACTATCGAAGCGTTAAATAGAAATTTTCGTAAAGCGGCCAAGAATGTTGAATGGGATCTGTTTGTTCGAATTACAGTTTAATCGTGGACGACGTGGACTCGCATTCGATGTCGAGCGAGAATTCGGATTTGGACGGGCTGTCGAACGTGAGCAGTTCGCATAATTCGTCGTCTCAAACGCCGTTGGACAGCCCGGGCGGGCCGAGGGAGAAAATCAAACAGATGCAAGTAGAAGCGGAAACGAGGAGGGGAGAGTTCGCCAGGTTACTCGAAGAACACGCTCAAGTCGTGAGGAAGTTGAAAATGATGGAGGCCGAGGAACAGCTGTCGGCGAGCGGAAACGTGGTCGGTGCCACGCACGCATGATTCCGCCCTTAATCGGGATGAAAATGATCGTGGAATTGGGACCACCGATTCTTTAAAGTGCGACGGAAAACTGAGCGGAACGCTTCTTCGGACGATGAACGATGTATTTGAGAATAACGTGGAGTTTATTTTTCTTAGTTCGAAGTCGTCTGTATTCTTGTCGCGTACTTCCTAATTTTCTGTAAAACCGTAAGTTTCCTAAGGTCGTGTCGTCGAAGAAACAACGTTGCTTCGCGAGGCCGTAGAAATTAGTGGCGGAGCCGGGGATCGCTTATGATTTAGAGAATTTTCCACAGAATTTAGTCGAACGGGAAACGAATATTTTTACGCTTCTTCTCGATTTCGGGGCGAAGCTGCGTAACATCTTCGTTGCCGCGTTCCTGCTTCTCATCATTTTTAGAATCCGGTGTTCGAGAGAAACGAGTACGCGCGTAAAAATAAATACGATTACACGACCCTCGGCTAAATAGCTCATTAATTTAGGAGAAGAAAGAGAAATGTCTCGCGTACCGTTAAGATATTAGTCGGTTTTCGGAGAAAGATTATGTTTCTAGGTTTATCGTAAAGTCTGAAACACTTCTAGTTACGACAATAACGAAGAACGATCGGTGTACGTTCGTGAAACATTAAGAAAATGAAAATGGTAACTAATGTATCCGATGTATATATACAGCAAAAAAAAAATGTGGCTGGCCTAAGCGTAGTACAAACTTTCGAGAAACAAAGAGAACATCGTGCTAAACCGGAGTAACATGAAACTTTCGGTTCGAGCGCCGTTTTCGACACGCTAACACTTAAATAAGTCGATAGAAAATGCCATCGTGATTTTCGAACGAAACCGCGTGATCGTCACTATGTAACTGTAGCGAATTTTAACGAAGTACAAGCTTCTAACGTTTTATAGCATTGGATATTTGAATGTTCCATACAGTTATAAGCTAGTTTTATATTACCGTAAAACGTGCGTACGATAGCATAGGATTCCAAACCTGCCGTAATACGCGCAAACTTTCTGTAAAAAGATTTCCTTTCTAATACGATACACTATCCGAGTAAGATGTTGTTCGTCCTCGAGATGATTTACATAATGTACGATATGCAATAATATAAATCAACGGTGTAGAACACTCATCGGTTTGTTATATTTCATAGAACAAGGTTCACTTCGAATATGGACCAATCGACTAAAGAGTACAACTTTGCTTGTATTTTCGTGTGAATATTGCGTCGGGTTTGTGTCCACGTAAAAGGGTTGGTTAGATACTATTAGCCATTTATAGAGATATATATGTATAAAAATATGTGAATAGACTCGTATAATGGCGGTAGACGTCTACAAACATTAAAAAACAGAAGAATTGCTCGATCTCATCGCTATTGAAACCTTCGATATTGTGTTGTCAACGATGTACGAGATAAAAGAACACGATCCTGCTTATTCTATCAATGATATATTTTAAAGTACGTAGGTACCATGCATCGTTCGATGGAATTATGTAACTTTTGAAAATATATTTTTTCAACTTGATAAAAGATGGTGTAACGATAATGTTACTTGAGACTTATTTGAATGCGCTTCAGAGAAAATGCCACGATCATTATTATCGTATCGCTACATAAAGATATTTGTAACGTATTATTAAAAAAATAAATGTTGTTATGTTTTGAAGAAGGTCGCTGATGCGCTAATTATAGCTACTTCGTACGACACAAACAAGTATGTTATGTAAAATTAGAAGATAAGTATTTAGTTGTAATTAAAATTATAAATACTGTATATTGAAAAAAATATACTTTATTGAATTAGCATCGCATATATACATCTTTATCACAAAAATTAATTTTTGATTCTTGTATAATACAGTATCGTTTCTTTTCTTTTTTCATTATTTTTAACAATATCAATTAGAGGAAAGTTCATTTGAAAACCAGCAATATTTTGATACCGAATAATAAAATTATATAGACAACTTAATTAAACGCATTTTTTAAATCATTTCCAGCACTGTTTTGAAATCCTTTTTTTCAAACTCCTATACAACAAATTATAAAACGAACCAGTCTCGGATGTTGCAACAAAACGAATTACGAATGGACAACAATAAAGAAAACAAGAAATCCAAATTATTCAGATATTGAATAATATGAAAATAAACTTTCTCGGTGCTTTGTTCGATAGCATACGTGTAAGAATATGTTCGCATCTTATTAGTAAATACAATCTATGTTAAATATTAAAAATAACAATACACTTAGTCAAATACGATAAAGTAATTATCATTCGAAGTGGTTTCTCTTTACTGTGCATAGCCAACATAGAGGTACATACTTTACGTTAATCACAATCGGTTTACGACGACGCGACTCCCTGTCCAGATACCAGTAACATCATCCTGCGACTCAATATATCGTTATGATTTCTCAAATATCTTATCAATTCCGCTTGCTTTTCCAGCAGTTCTTCCACATTCGATTTTTCAGGATGTAAGCCCACTTCGCTGCTATCAAAATACGTTTCTTGAGTAAAAGAAGATAACCACTCTTCTCGAGTAACATCGGGGCGAGGATGTAATCTATTGAATCTTACAACCTTTCCTACAATACCAAAAACATTTATGTATTTAATTTCTATAAATTATGTTTCCATATGTTTTTATAAAGCGTACTTACTGATATAAATTACATAAGTTGGTACAATAATCGAGAGTTCCAACGTAGTTAAAAATACTATAAAATTTATAGGAGTAAACCACTCTGATGCACGACAATATTCTTCGTAATTAACTTTATGCGTATGATGAAGAATCACTGCTAATAACAAGTAACAAGTTGTCCACAGCGATGCTATGAACATGGGTGCCCTAATATGTCGATAGGTTGATAAATAAAAATCAAGATATCCATAAATATGTAATACCTTGTGCTTCAACCTCAGAAAATAATCGGTCAACATAATAACCAACCAATACACGCAATGGAGGTACAGATATATAAAATACGTATCGCATTTGTTCTTTTCTTCGGGCCACACCGATATAAAAACGATCCCTACAATCTCCATAGAAATCTAAAGTATTAAAGACATCCCACATTATTTAAATATGACACGTAATCGATTCGTATAAGTTTTCAGAAAAATTAAAACTTACACCGAAAATAAGAGGGATAGACACAATCGGTATAGTATCTAATTTTTTAAAATAATGTTCTTCCTGAGACGACAGTACGGGTTGGAAAAGTTCATCATCATCCATGTTCAAAGATGCATCGAAAAATACAGCTCCCTAATAAGTACATAATGAAAATGTTTGGTGCACCAAGTACAAAAATTGATATAAAAAATATAACACAATCATAACAATGATCAAATTTAAAGTTGGACAAAGGATATATATTAAGTCACTCAAAGAGGTTATGTTTACACTACGGTTTTTAATTAAAAAAACCAGCATAAATTAACATTTAACTGCACAACCTTCCTTCTAATATACTTACACTACACGATGTATTTAAATTTCTGGCAAGACTAACCATTCCACGATGAAAAAATTAAAAGACAGAGCGAGAAAATGTTTTCTTTCATAACCAATATCAAACCAACATGTTTATTTTTCTTGTAACGCTTCGTAAAAGGAGGGTATTGTTTTTCATAAGTATTTATTTATGTATTATGTATGTGCGTTTCTTCATTCTCTTGTACAGCCTAAATTGTTGCACCGATTTTGGTGAACTGGTACCACCTAAATCGTTCGGAGTTAAGAAGTTTTGACTGATGGACTTCGCAAAATGGAGGGCGCTATGCAAGAAACCAAAACGGAGCATCGAATATCACGGTCTAAAATTTTTATATTTTTCAACCGATTACTATTTCTTTTTGCAGTCGAAATTTCTTTTCTTTCAAATAATTATAACTTATTATCGACGAGGAACAACAATTTTTCCGAAATAACGTAACCAGGATTCCATCGGATGATTCATACGTAGTTTATAATACAAAAATAGAAACAATGACGTTAAATGAAATGAAAATATTATAATTTTGTATTAATACTATTGTTACGAGAGACACAGTTTGTAAAAGAGCGACAGAAGATGGAATTATTAATGGTCCAAAAATATCAAATTTCTGTTAGCGGGCTGACATTAATCAGTCGATGCTGAACAAATATACACAGGAAGCGTCTAACTTTATTTTAAAAACGCCGATTAAATCTTTATGAATAATTTCCCTTTTATAAATGTCATGCAGTTTTTTGAATCAACATCAAAATTTATAAATGCCGCTTCAATATGATTTCTATTAGAGAACTACAGAATCAAATATTAATTTCAAATTATTAAAACGTCGCCGAAGAAGAAATCGATTTGCGATTGATGTTGGAATATCGAAAATAGAACTGTTACGTGCTTCTTCGATTCCGAAACGTCGAAAAAACAAATGATGTTACACAACCTAAATTAAAATTTGTACAAAATTTTTCTCGATCATACTTGCCAAAATTCTCCGTAAATTTACTCGCATAAAATAGCCAACTATGTTTGGGCGACAAATATTTTTAGACTCGATCGACAATGAAAATCAGCAAAGAAGACGCAACGAACTTCTTCGACAATTCTTAGAGAATCAGAGGCATGGAACACCATTTACCGAACTGGCAATTCCTTCTTTAAGAAACGATGGACTAACGCTCGATTTAAATTTCATTCTTCTCGACGATGCAGATCGCGTTCAATCGAGCGAGATGTGTCTTCGAACGTTAGTAATAGAAAACGAACGACCTACACAAATTTTTGCTAAACTACTATTAAATTGCGCGCTGACGTTATTTGAATAATTGTAGGAATGCTTGTAATCGACATTTACTGGAGTATATGAGACAAATGGAAGAAAGATACGTAGCCATGGAGAAGGAACTGATCAGGACCCAAATGTTGATCCCTGTAATAAAACGAAATAGCAAAGTCGTACATCAAATGGTATTTTAATAATAACGCGTTAACGACTCTTTTATTATAAACGACGCATACATACGTTATTGAAAATTGACTGCTAATGACGATAGGCGTATACATATAACTAACTATCAAAAGGTCAAGTTACGGTAGAACATAAATTTTTCATCGAGAACATTAGGATACTTGATAAACATGCTATTTACAAAGTTTTAGCGACCCGTTTGCAGCAAACGCGACAAGTGCCGTTGCGATAATGTTAATCGATTAATTTCAATACCGTTTCGCTAATTTTCAACGTTTGTTCATCCAAAAGTCGCAAACGGATATGGATTGGGAACTATTTTCTATCGGGAATAAGTATGGATCTCCTTTGGGAAATCATTGCAAAAAATATCAAGAAAGTACGAACATTTCATTGCGAAAAAAAAGTTATTCCACGAAGAAAAGTAAAGAATTCAACGGCAAAACTTTCGGCGATATAGATTGTACGAAGAAGAAAAACTCGCAGGTAATCGAACAAAGTTTAACGAGTTTCGATACAGAAAAGGTATTAGAACACGTTGATTTAGACTACGTAATTAAATAATAGTCAAAAACTTCTGATCTTATTCAACACACTGTTCCAGAATCCTCAAAATGACATTTATTCTATAAAAGATTCCACCAATCGCTTGTACCGGGTCAAGACGTTAATTAAAAATTCGAGCGCTGCTTATGTAACGCATAATGCTCCCATGTTGGTTCCACAAACTTCGATTCGGTCAATGAATCTCGTCAAACGCGACAAGACGAATTCTAAAGTAACGTTAATTGATATACGTGTCGGTTTTGCGAAACTTAGCGAGACGCGCGTATGCAGGATGTTTCATAATATACGAGACGTTTCAAATAACAATTATTATTAACAGAATTCCATCTTTCTGGGGAAGATGTTTCTAAGTTCGTCCAGACTCTCTCCATCTAACCTGCCTCTAGATTCTCGTTGGAATCTTCCCAATGTTTTCCTAAATCTCTCTCCGAGCTTTCCTTATATTTTCTTTGGATTCTTCCTCGAATTTTGTAAAACCGAAGGAAGTCTGATCATAAGTAAGGCAACGCGTATCGGTTAATTAATCATAAAAATGTTGGTCAATTGGATGGTTAATTAGAAAGTGATGAAAAGCAGAAACCTTTTTCGCGTTATTAGGTATCGTATATTATGAGACACCCCGTATATTTATGAGCAAACACGAAACTCTATGCCATTAAGATTATTTTTCACAGAAACGATTCGATTGCTTCGATCGTGAAAAGGCACCGATAACAAACGATCAAGTAAGTTTCTTATTGAATTACGATTGTACGAAATATAATAAAGCGTGCAATAAAATTCGATATCCTGTTTCTGTTACAACTATTAACGTCAAAAAGCTATCGATGGATGTGTGCCAAAGGCTCGACGAGCAACACGAGTCGGAAACGTCGTTCCATACTGACTTCGGCATTAAAGACGATGATCATACGCGCGCTAGTTGCACCATAAACACATCAGAATTTCGGCCGTTAGCGAGGTCGAAACTTACGAACGACGTTTCCGAACAAAAACTTCAAATCGATCAATCTGCTATCGGTCGACAATCGAACACTCGAAACGACGAGAAAAGTACATTCAAAAGGGTGAATATGTTCGAGAACACGGATGTTCATCGCAATGAAAATTTCCATCCAACGTATCAAAGTAACCGCAATCCTTGCAACAATCAATGGAAGAAGTTGTCCCACGACAGAATACGTTCGATGAACGATCCCGCAAGAAATTTCGCTCGTTTGATGGACAAACGGAGGAAAGAAACGAATAAAACGATTCCAACCCCACGAAGCAATGTTCACACCGCTTACACTCCCATGATTCAACCATCCACGTGGAACTCCATGTTGGACACCAACGGATTCACTATTCAATTATTGAGGTAGTTGGCAAAGTATAAAACAAGCAGAAAATAATCGAGATTTTTCCGATCCTGGCGTTTTCTTCTTTCCTTTGCAGACTCGCCGTTTTGCTTTACGCTCCGGCGTTGATGCCAGCCCTAAATTTACTGATCGCTCGACAAAATGCTCGAACCTCGATTCCTATTCCATCCACGGAAGGTTCGAACGATTTGTTGACACAAGTCTTTACGATTTTGAACAATCAACAATGCGTCCCAAATTTGCCGTATGTATCGAGTCCCAGAGCCGGGCAGAATCCCCGATTTCCGGTCGAATCGACCTCGAGGAATTCGACGTCGAATTCAAACCCGTATTCCGAAGTATGCTAATATTTTACCTGTTACGTAGAAACAATTCCACAAAGCTGAACCATGAAATTTTATGAAACAATTGCAGAATATTGCGAAGAATCTCCGTGACGAGAGTTGCGACACCAGCAGACAGTTCGAAAAGAATTCGATTGCCGTGAACACTACTTCGGAACCGTGCACTTGTACCGACGCGAACAAGTCGTCTGCGCAAGATAGAACAAGCACCTTGTACGATCAACCGGAAGCGAACGAAGAAATATTTTAATAGATGAACGTAAGATAATTGAAATTCTCCGGATCGAAAGAGGCGGTAGTGCTTTGGTTGTCATTGGTGACAAAAGAGGACGTAAGTTCTTCGAGTCTAAATTCTAGGGAGATTTCTGAAAGTTCGAAACTGTCCCTTGACGCGGGAAACCGAAGCGCTCGTCCGTTTCGATCGAGAGAAGCGACTGAAATTTTAAAATTGTTAGAGATCGGATCCAATAAAATATTTATCGATATGGTTAGCTAATATATCGCGAAAGAAACATTCACATGCGATGTGTACCGTAGCGAGAACGCTTGCGCGCGGATCTAACACGTGGCGAAAGAACGAGCTTTTCTACGAGCGTTTGTTGAGAACTACAGTCTTGCGTGCTTTCGCAGTCGGAGCACATCCTCTCGATCACTTCTTTCTGGTTCACTTATTTGAACGAGCGCATCGGTGAAAAAATAGCCGTTCAAAAATCTTCGTCAATGTTTTCCACGCGTGCCAAAATTTTAACAGAAAAGCTTTCCGACACGCGCGAATTATCAAGAAAATTTCGTTCCTAAAATCGCGATACGATGATCACCATGCAAAGAGGAACGAGAACAGAGACGAGACCGATTAAAATGCTCAACAAATAGAGAACGGACCAGGCGAAAATCTAATCTCTTTAAAATCGTTGGTGTAAAAAGACTCGAATCAGGATGAGCAAGGAAGGAAACAACGAGGAGGTTTCTCAGGCAGCCGATGCCTCGAAGAAAGACGCGAACGCTGATATCTACGAAAACCGAGGAACAAAGAAAATTGTTCGTCTGGTTACCGTGGTGGCTTACATGTTCTCCGTAAGTTTCGTGGCCATAGTTTTGAGCGCGTATTACCTGTTTCTTTGGGAACCACCGAATCCGAAGCTCATACGGAGACCCGTTCATCTGTCCTCTGAACCTGAAGTACAATTTTTACTTGGCGATTCACCCGACTCGCAGGGCGATGTTCCGGTGAACGATTTGCTTTCGGAGACGACGACCGAGCATAAGAGATCGAACAGCTCGTACAAAGCGTTCTCCGGTCGCACCACCGACAGCGACAACAACCCCGCCAATGAACGTTACGACGGAAAGAAACATCGAAGAACGTTAAACGAATCTTTGGCGCTATTGAAAAACTCTTTGATAGAGTTCATGCGAAACAGGATGAACAATTCGAGGGTCGATGGAAACGTCTTAGGGAAAGGAAAGCGATTAATATCGGCGAAGAAAAGCGAGGAAAAGACGAGATCAAAGAACGTCAAGAATGAAGCAGGATTTCAAAAAATGACGAATCGCACGCTCGAAAATAGTGGCACGTTCCTAACACCGAATTCTTCGACTATTTCTGGAGACCAAGTGAATAATGATCGTTTTACGAGTACTACAAATGGCCCCGCATATAAGAATGTGTTAGGATTGAACGGCGGTTCGACGGAAAACGCTACTGTCCCACCGGAACACAACAAACGTAACTTTTCGAACAGCTTAGCAGCGAAATCGACCGCAGCAACTGATGGAAAGAATGGAAAAATTGAAAAACACGGAACGGAAAATTCTTCTGAAAGTTTGTACCATGTTCAAGCCTTCTCAAACTCGAATGAGGAATTTATAAGTACCAACAGAACCGCGATATTTAATAAATCTGACGCGATTACGTCAACGCGAAACAAAGATCCTGAAACTCGAGAGAACGGTGATGATCAACTTGTAAACGATCGATCGGATTCTTCTAAAAACATGAAACATCTTCAACGGTCGTCGAGATCGTCTGAAAAATTGACGAACATTGCGACCGAACTCGAAGGTAAAGAAACGTCTTACAGTGATTCGGGTAATATTTTTATTTCCATGGAACAGTTGTACTTTCGTGTTAATTGAATCGCATTGAATCGAATATGCATTCAAGCAGGTTTTCGCGTTCGCCAATGTGAAAAGTATGACAATGTCGGACATTCCCTAAAGTGACCCAACTTTTCGTTTTTCGAATTAATTGGTTATATTCGATTTATAGCGTTTCTTCTACGTGCTAAGTATCTTTGAATCGAGAATTACTTCAATTATTCGATAGTAAATATATTAGTACCACCTTCTATCGCATTACGAATTCACTGATTAAACCAGTATAAATGTTCTATATTAATACAAATATTAAGACTCGACAAACATTAAACAATATGCAAACATCTGATATATCCTCAGTTGTTACGAAGAATACTCGAAACACTTGAAAAATTTCAATTTGTCTCTGCTGCGTTCGATATACCCCTTTAACTCGACGAAACGTATGCGTATTTCATACGAATACAATGAAAAATTCTCATTAAAACCTTAGAAAGAAGATAGTCGATGGATCGGTTTGCGACGATTACCCGTATTGTCCGCGAAATAAACGAAACAGGGTCAGGCCGATCCATTATGGCTTCTTTGACGTTGCATCATTACAAAGATTCTTCAATTTCTACGAAGGATCGCTGTGGCTTCGCGATATGCTTGTCCTAATATTTACCTAATTTAACCGTTTGCCCGATGACTTTTTCAATAATTGCACCCGATATTACTTCCATATTAAGCAAGTAAGGGTAGAAGGCGTTTAAAAATGACGGATTTCGGCGTTTAAAAATGACAGGATGTTTGACTCGTGGTACACGCTAGGTTGCTACGAATTGTTGATACAAGTTGCTTGACTCGAAATTATAAAGCGAAGAATTTCACCGAACAACGTGAATATGTCCCGAAGCAAAACAAGCGTATTTAATCTTTTTTTAGATGGACAGATCTTTTATACTACCATGTTTGCGCGAGAAATGATCGAAGAATGACGTCTTAATGCTATTAAAATAAAGGTGCGCCTTCTCTGTAAAACGAGTACATCATCAAACTGACTTCACTCTCGCAACGAAAACTCTGACCGACTTTGACCACAGTTCACCATCGATTCCTTCGTTTCGAATGTTATCGATTGAAATCGTTGGCTTCCTTACGAAACAATAAACGTATCCCGTTTAAGACGACACGCACGAACATCAACTTCGAAGCTACAGAAGCTCGAACTTACGTAAAGTACTTGCGCAACATTTTTAATCGTTTCTCTGTCACTTTGGTGGAAGCACTTCATTTTGATGAAATTGAACTCGTATCTAACCCGAAGAAGCTTTGTAAATTTCACTGCTCCATCCGAATATCGATAACTGTCATTGAATCATCTTTTTTAATTCGGTGGAGTAATTGAAACATAAACTGAAACTTTTAATGGTTATTTTAACTGACATGTAATAGAACACAGTAAGAAATGTACATTTGGCCAATTTTTCGTCGCAATTATAATTAATTTGTATCGTCATCGTCCGAGCTAGAAAGAAACATGAAAATTGTTAGAAATGCGGTCATCCAAAATGGCCATCGCCGTAATTTCAAATAATCCATTCTTTTTCTTTAAAGTTTGTAAAATTAGAACCACCCGTCCGCTCTTGAAATTCACGAAAATAGACGTATTCATCAAACTTTTTAAAATATATTAATAAAGTGATCATTATTATTTTTATAACTAATTGTGCTCGAAATGAAAAAAAGATCTTTAATCCCTAGAAACTTGTGGAACTAACAGTCCGGCTCACTTCGAGGTTTTAACAGAGAATCGAATATATATTCGGGTAAAATTTTTCAGCGAAATAGTGCTGTCTGGTGCATATCGGTTTATGGTTGCATTTGGTTGGCGATGAATCCTGTCAAGTTGAGCTCAGCCCTTGAAACTTTCAGAACGAAACACTGAGTCAAGGTTTTCAGGCTTGCGCAGTGAAAAGCTCGCCGGTATCACTGGTTAGATGGGTGTGCTCTTTCGACAGATGTATCGGTGAGAAACGTTGATCCATTCGTCAACAGACCGAAATAGTTGTAGACCAGTGGTAGCGAACAGACATCCTGTGCGCGATTTTGGTCCTCGATAATCGTGTTTCTCGCGAGCAATATTTCGCTCGGCAATTTCTTCGTCGTTTTCTCTGTTCACCCATGGAAACGCCCTATCGATAAATCAGTCTCGTCGTTCAACCAGAAACTTCAAGAACCGTTGAACCTAATCGAATTTCGATAAATAAAAAAGTAATCAATGGCACGTTATCCTTGCAATCGATAACTATCTCATTGGATAAAGTATTCGGCAGCAACGTTCGCGTGCGATTTTCGATGCTTGCCGTAATAAACATGCAGAGCTTGCGGATCTTTCATAAATGTAAACAATCGTTTGGGTTATAAATATCGCTCGGCGAGATTCGCCGGGAAGGGAACAATGATTCCGTGGACCTTGAGATCGATTATGTTCGCAGTTGTAGTCGAAAAGGAAGATCCAATAACTTTACTGATTATTTAACGAAACCTTCTGTCGTCATATAATTGTTCAGAAAAACGACATAGGACTCGAGGACCGAGTAATAAGTGATTTATTGTAGAGAGCAAGTGAGGATGCAGTTACCGCGAAAAATGAGCGCTCAAAATGTAATGGCGAGCATCAGTCGCACACTGGGTAATCGGGAACACAAAGCGACAGGAAATGAAATTCGTTTCGCGGGCGACGAGAGGAAAGACAAATTGTACGAGCCAAAACACCAACAAAAATTGGTACGGGTACTAACAGTGGTGGCCTATGTTATATTTGTTAGTATGGCAGCTATTTTGCTGTCCTTATACTACACTTTCCTATGGGATCCCAAAGATGTATCCATCAAGATGAGAGTGAAGCCGGATTGTGTCAGTTTAAAATTGCCAAATCCTTCCATTGGTCCCTCTGTTGCAAATGGTAAACGTGAAATGCTGACCATTGGGCAATTTTCTCTCACAATTAATTGTTTTAATTCTTTTCGGTCGAGTGTTATTTTGATCGATTAACAAATAAACAGATTTATTATATAATTACATTATAATATTCGTTATAAATCTAAAGAAAAATTGATACGCGATTAATTGCGAATATGCAAGAACCGCTATCTCTGATCGTGTCTTCGACCAATCTAGTAATCTTTGACCAAAAAGAATGAAATTGACAAGTTTGTGACACACGTTTATTTTTTAGCAGCGAAAATAAATTGATTTTCTGTTTTCTTTTTTAGAAACGCAGATAGAAAAAATGACGATGAAGTCGATGGCCGCAGGATATGAAGGAACTGGCTCACCGGAAGTTGTTACCGCTCAACGAGAAAAGAATCTATTGACAAGTTTAACGGAGAACAATGACACATTTTCGAACGTGTCATCGATTGCGGTAGTCGAAGATTTGTCAACTAATTCGAATGCAGACAGCAAAGAGATAATTCCCGAAAAAGATTCCACAATTACTTAATTACCTGATTTAAGAAGTACGCATACATTTGTTACCACGCTGAAGTCGAAGATCTCCGCAAATAGTATTTTTATTTTTAACGAATTTTATTTATTATTTTTCTCGATACTTTGTTATTTCCAATATCTTTAATTCTAAATAATTAATAGAGGTATTTCTAATTGACTAAGAAAATTCCTTATAATATAAATAATGAACTCGTGTTGCATTTTAATCGGACACGTATACATAAGTGATGTGGTAGCGAACGTGTTAAAAGCGAATTAAGAACGAAGTAAAGTAATTTGTTAAAGCATTAATCGTATCGATGTAGTTGATGTTGAAAAGATCTATTCTTCAATATGACAATTATATTTATAGTTTGAAATTGTTATTATCTATTTTGTATTATACGCAGAACAACTTAACCCGGACCAAAGTATGATTTTCAACTTTGCATGAATTCAAGGTTGAGAGTACACAATTTGTTAGATGGAATAATCGTCTAATTATAATATAAATATTTATTGAAAACGTGAAGTAAGATTTTAATTTTGATACTAAATATCTACATACATATACGGTCGAAGTTGTGATTTGCGTGAACGAAATTGTGTTTAAGAATTATAATCGAAATTGTATCTGTTTCAAATATAAATGTACTGTCGGGTACACAATAAAAAGATGAAACAAAAATACAAATATAAAAATACTTTTAATTATTATTACTATATGATACAAACTCCAGTACTTATTATTTTTAATATTTTACAACATTATTAATTATGGTGCAAGGTAAACATCGATTGTATTAAACGGGTTTTCAATTTCATTTTTTTTATTCACCTGTCATTAGCATGTGGACACTTTTTTCGGATGCAAGCATTTTATTTGTTCTTTCTGTACCTACTATTGCAGAAAGCTGCATAATATCGTATTTGCAATATAAAACAGTAACAGTCATATTGCTTTCAGAACCTGCGCGTGGATTCTGATTAGCTTCTTGCATGAAGTTACACATTTCTGTATAAAACTTGGGAATTGTTGGCGGTGCATAAAATATAATGTGTCTTATACCTTTCACTCTGATCCTATGGAAGAAATGAAACCGCTCTGAATAGAGCAGAAAATGTACTTCACTGTGAAAGAACAAATCTCTTGCTCTTGATATTTTTCCATCCTTAGTATATTCGCAAATTTGTACAAAACTATAATCTTCTTTTTTGAGATAATTTCTTAATTTCACAAAATCAAAGTAAGATGGTACAAAAATTAATGTGTGATTCATAATCCTGTCCTTATATTGAGGAAGTATTTTTGTTATAAAAAATTCCATTCTTTGTTCCAAAGCTTGAGAATGACTTGAAGTTTCGAATCTGTGAAATACTTGTGGAACTTGCACAACCACTTGACAAATGGATCCAGATGTAATAGGATTTATTACCTTCACTTTTCCAACATAATTATAACATTTTTTATTAAATATTCCATATATTTCAGGCACATGAATACTTGAAAATATCAATGTCTGTCTATAGTATTTAGTCCAGCCATTTATGCACCAACTTCTTACTCTAGAAAAATCTGTCCTGTGAAAATCTTTTGGTTGCAAATGTAGGTGATTTAAAACATGAATCATATGATCCCAATTTTGCATTAAAAATATCTCAGCTTGGTCTAGAATCATTAATTCTATCGATGCCAAAAAGTCATAATCTCTCTCTGCTTCACCTTCTGCACCAATTAACATTCTCAATCCTAAAAGAGATGAAATTATTATGTCGGAAGAATAAAATTCAGAATATAACTTTAGAGTTTTCTTCGTGATAGAGATTCCAATTTTAAAAGTATCATCTATATTTCCTTGAAATGTTAATTCATAATCTTCAGGCTTTGGCTTCTTTTTTGGCATAGCTAATTCATTACCACTAAAATCTTCCAGAAATCTCTTTTTATTTATTACAGAGCCACCTTTATCTTCTCCAATTAAAATAGATATTAAGAGTTCAACAATTTTTAGGCAGGAATGTCTAAAAGGAACTATTATCAAAATTTTTGGTCTAACTAACCCTTGATCTCTATATTCATCTGGAACTTCTGCTATGTTCTTACTCTTTGATTTAGTTATTTTTGCATTGTGGTGCAATACTTTTGTCCTGGTTTTTAACACGTGATTAATCGTGTGTAAACAATATATGAATCTTATCTGGTCAGCATTGGAAAAGGTTTTTTCAGGATAATAGAGATCCTGATAATTATTTATCACTGAAAATAATTCTCGTTGCAAAGAAGTCAAAGGAGTTGGATTAATATTCACATTATCCCTTATATTTGAATAGTTTGCTCTTGTGATATTGCCATGAATTTGAGATTTTACATATAACGCATTCCAATCTATGGTTTCAATTAAAAATGGAACGGTACCATACCTCGCAAACTGTTTGTTTTCTAAAATAGAAATTTTAGGTCTCTTGGGTGCATTGTTTTCTCTTTCCTTGGACTTTGGAATTTGAAATATAAGATTTCCTAAAGTAGGCCATACTATGTTCTTTGTTTCTGTAATCTGTGGAGTGCTAGAAACTACTTCATAATGTTCATCACTTAAATCATCGTGAAAATGGATCGAAAAGGGATCTTTTAAATAACCTGCATCTTCTTGTGCAGTTTCAGGATCTTCTTCATCAGATTCACCCATTTTTATCTCTTCATTATCGCTCAATAATTGCTCTTCAGTATCTATAGGATCTTCATTAATATCGCTTGTGGCATCTACATCATTTTTATCGTCAGAAATATCACTTTCTGAGCCAGATTCAATAGCGGTTGCTCTATGATTATCGATATTTGAAAATGTGGATAGTAAATCTTGCAAGGGATTTAATTGTTCATCATCTGAACTGTCATATTCTAGTCTTTGATGTTGTGACCTTTTTTCTTCTATTACTTTCTTGCGATTTTCAATTTCTTGATTTTTAGTATCTTGTTGCTGAACATAAGGTTTCCTTTTTAGGTTAAATTTACCTTTTTTCGAACTTGACCGACTGTTATGTCTGTCAAATTTCCTTTTACCACCTCGAACAGGTCTTTTACCACGCGCCATTTTATTAACAAATTATAAACTGCTAGTAAACTATATTTTATTTGCTCCAAAATAAAACTGGTCCACGTGTTTTTATGTACATTTATCACTTAATTAAATTAATTCGTCTCAGTTTTACATATATATTTAGTAATAATTATTAAAAAACATGTTTATATAAAACATTTATGTTTATTTAATTTCAATTTCACGCATTTTTTGGTTTATATACATTTTGGTTAGTCCGGTTAATATTGCAATCATATTTACTTCGCGGCAGTACGAGAGGATCGTAGTATCGAATGAGTATTCATAATAACACTATGAAGGTAATGCGCAAGTGCACTATAACATTTGTCGCCCCAAACACAGTTATATAGCGTTCTCCTAATTGTATACTTTCCAATATCGTTATATGTTTCAGCTATTCAGATATTTTTGTTCACCATATACATTAAAACCATGAAACGAAAAACAAAAGTTAGATTGGTACCAAACCGGATATGAAAAGATTTCTGAATAGTTCTCAATCAGCTGAAATGCGCGGAGTTATTATGGTTTTTTCTTGAAACAAAAAAATAAATTTGGGAAAGTTCCAACCTTCGTATTTATATAAAATACAATCGTAAAACTGAACATTCGTTTTACGATTTTTCCATTGTTGTCCTGAATATTTATCTTTATGATGCAATACGAAATATTAAGACAAAATATTTAAATACAAGTATCCTAATAAAGTAATGTAGTACTGTTTATAACATTAATACTATTTATTAATCGTCATGATTGATTACAACATGCATATCGTATACGTACGGCACGCATCGGAATTTGAATTAACTAACGGTTGCAGGTAGATGATATCTATTCGTAATCCGGAAGAAACCTTTAATACACGTTCCCCTATCGGTAAAATCACGTAACTACGAGATTTTAACAAATAAATTATCGTGTCATACTAAACGTTTTGAATTACAATGTCCATTCTCTTAATCTTTACAAATCATGATTCCAAACTATTACGCGATATACAATAGGCAAATATAAGCATATAAAAAAATTATATATACATTTTATAATAACAAATTATTTGTTTATTGTGTCAAAAGTTGAAATCATTTTTTATTATTGGCTAATTGGTTTGCTATCAATATACTGCGTAAAATGAGGACTTACAACTCGGTAAGTGTTTTTAATAGTGCAGATCATAGGGGATGGCAGGATGTATAAAAAAGTAGGCAAAATTAATTAACCCGTTTCTTGGTTGTTTACAAAATATCCGGTTCCTGACAAGCCGTCGGAGCCAACGAGTTCAGGCGAACAGGCGATACTGCGCGCGCAATAATAACACGGCGCCGGCAGTGCCGTGTATTAATTTTGATTTCTATCTATTTCGTTTTCTCGTCTTTATAAAGAGTTACAAAAAGTAAACATTACAATAGTCAAAAGAATTATATATATATATATTAATATCGCGTAATTGTAGAATATTAAATTAGCCATAGTACGTGTTACATTATACTGTAAACTCAGAAATTGCTTTACATGACGTTATTTAGATATTACTGACTGAAAACGTTAGGAGAAGTAAAATTATTTATGTTGACATCTCATTAACATATTTTAATCGAAATGTATTAAAACATATTTTATATGTTAATGGAATATTTCACAAGAGAGAATGTATAAAATAATAGATATTATAAATCTTATTTAATAAGTGTTTGTACGAAAAACAGAATGCTTCGTTTTCGCATTACTTCACATGTGTCGTAGCACATAAAGAAATATAATGTACGAACTTACATTTATACCAGCACAGTGGGGGCAGAGTTATTACATACGAGGTTGAAGAGTGCGAGCTGCGGGTCGTAAATGCACAGGCAGTTTCGCTATAGAACTTGAAGCGCCCCTAGCAGTGGTTACGTGTAGAACCGGTAAGCAGTGATTATTGGGAAGTTTTTTAAAACAAGAAACTGCCAAGTCGATGTCTGACAACTTTGTAAAGTTTTTGGGCAAGGGATCGTTGACAGACCTGTAAGAAGGCAGAAGTTAACAAAGCTTCTTTTTGTGTCTGATGAGCTCCTCCGTCGCACCGCTGGTGGTAAGATGGCTGTGCAGTTGGATGGAGGAGGGAAGGAGGACTTGAAAACACAGTTTGTCACGCGGGAAGGAACTTATAAACTGATGACTTTGTCCGAGTATTCAAGGCCAAATAGGGTCGGTTATACGAACGGTCAAGGAAGCGCATCCGTTAGGGTGTCTTTCGTAACATTACCGGACCCAGCGGATCCTACGGGTACGCAAGGTCTCGGTGACCGAATGTGTTTCAATTTTGGCAAGGAACTCTATGTTTACGTGTACCGAGGGGTTAAAAAGGTAAAGTCAATTACCTTTATAATCGATACACCTGTTATTGTATCTGCATTTAATTGAGCATGGATTCATTTGAACCTAACCTCGAAAACGCATACGGAGACTCCATCTTTGCACTATCACCACACCTAACGTAGAGAATTTTCTTACTTTGTACGTTAGTGCACGTTAAATTGCATTTAACAAATTTATTTGTAATTCAATTTTCATTACATGTCTTTTTATGTTAATAGCTTTTTGCTTTCGATTTTATTTAAATTGTTATGTATACTGTGTTATTAGTGGTTAGATTTTCATTTTTGAAAATAATAGATTATTTAGAGTAGAATATATTATTTATTCATTGACATTATGTACAAAACGTTTATATATAGCACTGAAAACACATATATCGAAATACATATATTCAATAAAAGTTTATGTATAAGAAATGTAGTGCAATTGTTATTAAAAGATTATTTTTAAAAATGTTGAAATCTGTAATTAGTTAATGTAGAATTAAAATGTTTCAGGCTGTGGATTTAAATAAACCAGTGGATAAAAAGTTATATAAAGGAACTAATCCAACTTGCCATAATTTTAATCAAACAACAGCCACTGCAGATAGTGCACCATTATTAGTGGGCTTTTCTACAGGGCAAATTCAACTAATTGATCCTATAAAAAAGGAACTTAGCAAATTATATAATGAAGATGTAGGTAACTTATTTTGTTAAAAGCAGTAAATTATATTAAAATATTAATGTATATATTTTGAAGCTTATGACCATATATTATATTAAGTTTGTATTGATACTTTCAAAATTAATCTGTTCAATTTTTGTTATACAAAAATATATTATTTTACATTTACCCAGATAATTGACATAACAGTAATTAATATCTAATATCTTGTGTATATTTCATCTTTTAACAGGTTTCATAATAATTTCATAATTCTATTTAAATATTAATTTCAATAGATGATTACATCATTTTTTACCTTTTTATATTAATGATATGAATTTTTATTTTATTTTCTTTTTATAATAACCAGTTTGTATGTTTTTTTCAGAGGTTGATAGATAAAAGTAAAGTGACATGTATAAAGTGGGTTCCTGGATCAAACAATCTCTTTTTGGTATCACATAGCTCTGGACAACTGTATTTATACAATGAAGAACTTCTTTGTGGTACAACAGCTCCCCACTATCAATCCTTTAAATCAGGAGATGGTTATGCTATATACACTTGCAAAACAAAATCTACCAGAAATCCTTTATATAGATGGGTAATAGGAGCAGAAGGATGTTGTATAAACGAATTTGCCTTTAGCCCTTGTGGTTCAAACTTAGCAGTTGTTTCCCAAGATGGTTTCTTAAGAGTATTTCAATATAATACAATGGAGCTTGTGGGTTCAGCAAGAAGTTATTTTGGTGGATTTCTATGCGTATGCTGGTCACCAGATGGAAGATACGTTGTTGTAGGAGGTGAAGATGATCTTGTGACAATTTGGAGCTTTCATGAGAAGAGAGTAGTAGCAAGGGGTCAGGGTCATCATAGTTGGGTAAGCGTTGTAGCCTTTGATCCATATACAACGTCTTATGGAGATCATGATCCTGACTTCAGTGGTTCAGATGATGAAACATTACCACATAACAATCACAATCACTTCCATGAGAAGTCCAATCGTTTGTCGACAACTTCGCAAGGAGTTCATTCCAACAGAAACTCTTGTAATTCAGAGTTAAGGGTATCTGGTGGTACATGCTACAGGTTAGGTAGTGTATCGCAAGATACTCAATTGTGTTTGTGGGATATCACAGAGGATGTGTTGAGGCAACCGATGTGTGCAAAGCAGAGGCCGTCTGCAGCGGGTTCTAGTACTCTTTCTACGTCAGGAACAGTCAACAGTGGAAATGGCTCAACGACGAATCATCACTTGAACAATTCTAAACATAATAACTTGAATAATTTTAATTACAAAGAAAACGCGAGTGGTAATAATGAAAGTAGTAATAATAGCACGAGTACAAATACAGCAGTATCAACAGTAAATTCATTGACACAAAGGTTAGCAGGCCTTGGTTTTGGTGAGCGTAAAGGTGATAATCATAAACGAAACTTTAGCCTCACTATGAGAGGTAGTGGTGCATCTAATAGCACAATAATGCAGAATAGTGGAAGTGAAAAAACTACCACTAATTCGAATGCAAGTAATAATATGAACAGTGTCAGTGGAAGTTTAGTAGGTGCAAATAAAAAGGTTAGTTCTGTGATGGACGATCCTATGAGGTTGATAGGAACTGCCTGGTGCCCTAGGTTCGATGAGTGTCCTGTGCTAGAACCATTGGTGTGCAAGAAGTTGGCGCATGAAAGATTGACTGAATTAGTGTTTAGGGAAGATTGCTTCGTAACAGCGTGTCAAGATGGATACGTCTATACATGGGCAAGGCCTGGTCACATGGTAGGTCCTCTCACCATCAGCAGCACACTGCACAGGCCACACCATCATAGCAATCCTTACACCAATATTAATTCCTTGCGTTCTAACGATCTATGATGTAAGCCATCTATAATCGTAGGATTTTCTAGAGATGAATTCCAATTTGTACATAAATAGAATTAGAATTTAAAATCATTATTATTATTGAACAAGAAAATAGGAAATATTTTCATTGTTGAATTGTGTTAAATGGAAAATGCTGTTTTAGACAGATAACTTTATTAAACATGAAGGACACAGAGGGGTAGTTTTATTATCTTTTGTCTTCTGTATTCTAATAAATATTGTCCTTGCGGCATCATATATGTTATACATATGCTGATTTTGAAGATTTTTATTTCAGAATAAATGTATTTTTTCTCATATTTACAAATTTAAGCCTAGTTTACATCTTATCCAAAGCAGTATACGTTATATTAAAAGGTGCCATTGGAATGCATTAAAGATCTAACAATATCATAATCATTTAGTCTGTATTGTATATCAATTACAGAAATGTACGGATGGATAGTACTATGAATGGATTAATTGTTAAGAAATCTATTTATGCTACAAATTTTTAAGAAAAATACGAAGTTAATAAAATCGAAATGATTTATTTAGCATGCAAAATATAATATAACATTATTTAATTTCCAATTACAAAACGAAAATTAAAAAGTTTAAACTTAGGGACAAATTTCCCTAATTATACTTTTACGATTTAATTGTATAAAATTACAATCTTACCTAATCAATGTAATTTATTATATTATAAAAATATATAAATTAACTTAAACAAAAATTCATTCATGGTATAAACCCTCCATTTATAGTTGTGCCTAATGATCATCTGGTCAAAACATATTCAGTATGAATATTGAAGAAATACATTAGTATGATTATAAATAGAATATATTTATGTTTGGTTTGCATCATTGAGAATAATGTTGTTTGCGCCCCATAAGATTTTGTAACAGGGCAGGCCCCTTAAACCCTTCTTTCTTTTCTGTAAAGTGTTACTAGCTTAGCTTAGAAAATGTTAGAAAGTCAATGAATTACTTAGTCAAACTATTGCCCCAAATTATAATGTTGTGACATTTAATCCTTTGTTGAAAACAATGAATTGCCTTGTTGTACAATAAAGTAAAAATTTGAATGAAATATTGCTGCTTGCTTCCTGCTTGAATTTTATACAGAATGCTATGCAGAACCTCTTGAGGAAACATTGAATCATTCTGTATATATATGGAGTACGTTTATTATAGTTTACTCCAATTTTATCTGATATTGTTACATTTTAAATATCAGATCCAGTTTCCTGATGTTTTGCATCAAGCATCTCTCTTATCAATATACCCTATGCTCCCTTATCTGTTATAGCGATTTAACCAGTTACAATTTTTGTGATAATTTTCATATATAGTGTGCATTGCTTCTTTTATAGTGACAGTCTTATAATTTTATCAGAAGATGCTTGTGCTTGTTTCTTAAGCCGGTGGGGCATTAATTTTTTATTTTGATTGGAAAGATTAATGTCTTATACCATGCTTTGGCTGATGCAAGAGAATCATGGATGAAACTACCCCAAGTGTATAGCATGGTATGTATAATTCATTGTTTCCTTGACTCGTTTATGCTTCATTAGATTAAGTAGTATAGTACATTATTACATGCTCATTCTAGTAGTATATGCCTTGCTAAGGCATTTTTGAATATCAATGATATTTCCATTCTGCAATTGCACTTACTTTAAATGCACTGTTATAATTCAGTCTGTGTTTAAAATGCTTTCATTGTTTGCAGAATTGTCATAAAAGCAAATAATATGTTTGCTAATGAATTTTCGCGCAACTTTTAATTACAGCCAGGAATAGGACAAGTTGGGAATGCTCTACACGTTGTTAGTCCAGCAGAAAGTGGAGGTACCATAGTATAGCCAGAAGCAGATAATGTATCTTCAAAGCACGAAGAAGAATACGTCCCGTTAATGCGTACATTTCAATCTCCGGAAATGCGGTTTCAATCATATACTCATTATCGTCACTTGTATTATGTATGGCCAAGTGAAAATTATTCCAATATCATTTGAGAAAGGGTAAACAAAGAATTGTCCCAAAGGCATCTAACAGCTTATTGCTTACCAACACTTTTTTTATTTGGTAAGTTAATTTTGGTGTGTATCAATTATTCTTTATTTCTGTTCTGTTTTTTATTTAGGAGAGGAAAGTGTTTAAATTTCATAGTATTATATAAATTTTGTAAGAAAACCAGCGAAAGTAACAATTGTGTGTACATGTATATATGTATACATATATTTGTCAGATCTTACATACTGTACTAAATCATTCCAGTAAGATCTTGTTAAGTAAAAGTATTAAGAATTGAATGATGTTAATACTAAATACTTATACATATATATATACATATATATATGTGTATAAGAACTTTTGTATCGTTAATATTTATTTTATGGAAATGATTTTGAATAGTTTGCTTTTTGTGACATTTTAACCAGCAATGCAACTATTGTAATCAGTCAGAGCAATATGTAAATATGAAATGTTTTACTCTACATTTTCATTTATATACTTGTAAGAGAGGTCTAATTGTTTTTTACATTGGACAATATTACACATGAAACATCCGAAGATAATTTTTGTAGAATATCATTTCTGTTATTTTGTTTAAAAATCTAATTATAACGAAATATTATTTTTTTATGTTGTTGTGTTAAGAAATATACCGAGACATTTACAGAAAATGTACATACGTTACAGCGTTCCTTCTTTATATGTATATCGGTTTCTGTTAATGCAATTCAAGAAGATAGTCTGAGCGTCGCTAACTAAATTGCCTTAATAAAATGCGTAAGTTAAAGGAAGACAAACTTTTGTTTTGTAATGTAATTATACGAATATGTTTCTGAGAAACTTGTTCGCTTTATTGAGAATTTATAACGAGTACATAATCGATGTACTATCAGTTGAGAACTTTTGATAACGATAGATGACTTTATATCTGAGAGCTACTGGAAATTGTTATGTATTTTAATTAAGATTTAATTGAGACTTTATGCAAAAAAGAGGAAATATATAAAACGCTAATTGCTTTTTATAATTGTTTCATTTTAATTCTATTCTATATGAAACAACTAAATTGTATTTGTAAAATGTTCTGTGCATTATTATGATAATATAGCAATTAATGATTTCCACAACGAATGGAATGTATTTTTATACACAGTTCTCAGATACAAAAGTCTAATACAGTGGGTATATGAATAACTATTGAATATTCTAACGATAGACAGTATTTAATATTCCACACGGCGATACTATTTATTATTTATAGAAATAAATAAATAATTATATATATATGCGTTAAAATATTAACGTCGAAATATAAAAACCGTTTGTATTGTTGTAACTTTTGAGCAGTTTGAAAATGATGATAGCCTTTTTTATCTTTTATTATGGGCATTTTTTATTTTTAAACGTTGCTAATTCAATAATGATATGAAAACACGTCAGAAGATCGTAATAAACTAGATTTATTTGTTGCAATAAAGTGTAGTAATTAGTTAATTGTAAGCCAGTGTTTTTTGGACAATAATATTTGTCTTGACATGAATTGCATATTATCAAAAATATATTTTACTGTCATTAAACGCATAATAAGCTTAATTTGAATTTTAATCGTTAAAAATCACTGGTCACAGCGGTAATATATTACTTTTTCAACAATAATTTTTCGTAGAAATATTCAAATAGGCAAAAACCAATATTTTTGCATACATTTGTATTTTATGTTTGTAAATATTTTATAATATTATATATGTGTGTATTATTAGATTCATCACAAAATTAACAGACAAAACGAAGCAATTCTTTTGTTAAAAGTACGTTTTTATACGATGTTTAAAAAGAAATAATAATAGCTCCATCTTTATGTTCATTTAGTAAGTTAAAAGATATTACTAAGGAAAGGTAACAGCAAAAGAACTGATCACACTTTTTAATTATGGAGCTCTTTATTCTATGGCATAATGTAGTTTTTTATAAACAAGTAAAAGCGTAACATTACTTCTTTCCGTATAAACTCCTTGAAGTATACTGTGATATGTGTGTATGCTAATATTAACTAATTAACTAATTGTAAGTGATGAAAGTGAGAATTATGATAACGCCATCATGTTTGTCGTGTGCTAAAGCAAGTAGTTAACTTTCGAGCGGTATTTGTTTATTGGACGTTTCCTATATCGATATCAATACCGGTACTCGGTAGTTGACACTTGAATTATTAAATCGATAATAACTTCAAAGTTGGCCTGTTAGATATCAAATCGTATTTAATTTATTGAACCGGAGGTTTATAATGTTCCTACATTGTAAGCGGAATGGACGAGTCTATAATAAACGGTGCGTCCTGTTTCATGACTGGAAACTATTGGGAGGTTTTAAATTATGAAATTATAGTTAATTTTTTATTACAGTGAGACACGTTTTGTAAATTCAAGAAATGCACATCAGATCTTTTTTCTCTTCTACTTTAATCTAAAATATGTATCCGTCTAAACTTTAAACGTTACTTATTGTTTAAATATTTTTCCGTTCTGTAAAGCGAACAAGATTCCTTTAAATCGAAAATTAAAGCAATAATTCCATTTATTATATTTATTTGTGATTATGCGTATAATTGCGATTTCTGTAACTCTAAATAAATACAACGATATAAAGGGATATTTTGTTAGGAATTGGTAGATCAATCTGGCTGATTACATCATCGGAAATAAACGTAAAGATAGTCCATCATTTCCTACTTGCCAATGTTTTTACAAGACATTTTGTCATATACATGCGCGTCCACACATTCTCTTTCCCACACACATATACACAGCTTTACGATACCGCATCAAATTTCTATTTCTCTTGGCATTTAATTTCATTTGTTTATAAACTTGTACATTCTTTGTAATTGTAAATGAAAAACATTTAATTGTTGTTGCTGTGCACTTTTCTTTACGGAACAATTATCCCTTTAAATCTGTGCACTATTAAGTCTAAAAAATGCACTTACATTTTTGCTTATGCATTTTATAATCTTAATAAAATTCAACGCGCGATTCGAATTGGTAATCGCGTTTAGTGGATTGTGTTTATTCGGTTCGATTTTCTTTTTTCATCTTCCTCTTCTTTTCTTTGTTTACGTTTAGCAAAACAAAATTGTGTTTCGTAATAATTTTACATTATACTATATAATTGAAAAATTTTTTAAAAGTTTGGTAAATGATCACGATGAAGAATTTACAAATACTTCGTGTTGATAATGATATAGTGCAAAAGATGGATCTACAAATAGGGAACAACGTTATTGGCCGAAGTGTGGTAGCTGGAGTAAGTATATATCGTTGCTATATTGAATTAGATTTAATTAAAAAGTAAAAAGTATCACTTTAAATGAAACACATTCATAAAATTAATTAATTTGAAATGCACATTACGGGTATGTCACGCATGCGTTAAGCAGCGCGTATCATGTGATCATTTGGTTGTCTTATTGCGGTTAAAGTATAATCGAGGAATTCTGACGTTAAAATTTGAGAATATTGAATCAACGTAAATGTCTTCTTTACACCGTAATTTCAGTGCGACGATAGTGGAACTATTAAGCATGCTGTTACAATAAATTTAACACCTAACAATGAAATGACAATAACACCGGTGAGATAAGCTTTGTGTATTTTACGATGTACATAAATGGATATAAATGTATTACGAAATGGAATAGAATTCTATAGGAAATGTTTTTCAGTGTCAGGTTTCACCGTGTTACATGAAATCCGTTGAATCTTCGCGATGGCAACTTCTTAAACTAGGTAATACTGTTCCAATAAAACCTGGAGATATTTTTTCTTTAGTATCCGAGAAGTGTTGGTTTAAAGTTATATCATTATCCGAAAATATGGAAAATAATCAGGAATATACATTGAAACGAAAAGTATTAAACTGATATCTGGAACGATAATAAGATTTAATATAATTTTTCTAATGATCAAATTATAGGCTAATGATGCTATAGATTATAATATGTCTGGTAAAAAGTCTTGTTCAGAATCAGGAGAAGGAGACAATCTAGGAACTTTGCACGATGCGTTAAATGAAACGTTAAATAAGACAAACAATAATGATATTATTAAAGTAAAACCCAAGGACACTGATTCAAAAGATGATAATATGTCAAGTTGCAAAGATACCACAAGTATGACAGTACAACAGTCTGAGGAACTTTGTGGCACAAGGTTATAAGTTTAATGCCAATTATTCAACTATAGTTATTATATAGCATAACTTTTATGGTGATAGACAGCTAAAGAAGTATCATCGAATGTATTGCTTAACTGCTCCTGTTTTGTGTGCTATAGAATATTTAGTATACATTATATACATATAGTTGTTGTTATGACAGTAGTCATTGCTGGTATAAAACAATATTGAAGAGCATTCAAGCAACGTGTTTGATGTAGCTTTTTTTGGGTTCTATCTTGGGGAAATTATTCTATAAATCATTTAATTGTTTCCTTTACATTTTGTTGTAACAGCTCCGAAGAAGCAAAAAACCATGACTCAAACAACATAGCAATATCTAAATTTCAAAATACACACGTATTATCTACAGAAAACGAAGATACTTGTAAATTACAAAGGGAAAATAAAATGGATATTCAACTTTCTACAGGTAAGATAATTTTATAAACTTAATATCGATTAAAGCTTCTCTTTTATAATTCAAAGTATTTTTTTTTTGTCTCAGTTGAATCAGATGTTCCTGCTGCTAACACTGTAAATACTCCCAGAAGAGACAAATGTAGATATGGAGAAAAATGCTATAGGTAATACTTTTTGCATTTTGTTATTATATTTGTTAAAAAGAGATTTTATAATCACAGAAAAAATACGCAACATAAAGCCGAATTCAGTCATCCTGGAGATGCAGATTACAATATTGTTGATAATAGAAAAGAATGTCCTTATGGTTCACGATGTTACCGTAAAAGTCTTCAACATAAAACGGAATTCAAACATACCGATTCGAAAGTTCGAAAAGATAGTTCTAAACGACGCCGAAAACGAACTCCGACGACAGTGTCCTCAGATACTTTATCTGATTTGGAGGATTCGTCCGAAGAAGAATCCGTTGACGAATCTGAGTACGAACCTTCCAGCGATACAGAAGGATTAGACGACGACGATGACCTATATTCGGATAATAATGGAAGCGAGGATGATGTAGTTAAATAAGGAGATTAATATTTTATTACTTTAAGGTTTTTCAACATCTTTAAATTATTTATGTAGTTATAGTTACAAATGCAGAAATATATACGAATGTTTAATAAATATTTTTATATTTACATACGAAAGAGCATGTAACAGAAAGATGAATTTGAAAATATAGTTTATGAAGTTTTTTTCTGTGGTATTAAAGTACAAAATTTTTAATAATTTATTTCAATAAATGGTACAAGGGTCTCGTTAAGACAATCGTAAAAAATTCTTAACAAATATTTATGGCTAGTCTTAAGTTCACTATTTATATTACTTTTTTAGACATTTGTGTACGATTAATAAGCTTGATATCCTTCGTCGCTTTCCGCGTATTCTTCTGTAGCTACATCCACCAGTATGTGCTTTGGTATTTCTGAACCCCTTACTTTAATGGTATAACAAACATTTTCCATTTTATGGAGGCTCTGTTTGAGGGTACATAACTTTCTATTCATTTCTTTGTTGTATGGGTTTGTACAACCAAGGAAACCCGTATATATGTCTCTGACAAAATTACAAGTTTGGTAACAACTAGCTATATCTCCCATTGCCAAATTATTAATACATTTACGCATGAGCTCGCCGGTTAAGTCAGCTATTCCTAAGACGAATTCATACGGAGTAACTAAAGCGCGTATAGTTTTGTCCATAGATTTCTCCGTCATAGCGTAGGTAAGTTTCTTTTCTATTTCTAACCAATTTTCCATGCTACCACACTGTAAATATCGATAAAACGTAACAGCTTCTATGTATTCTTCCAAACTATTACGATATGCTTTAAAATACTGGTAGGCATCTTGATTTACTAGTTCACGAGCAATGTTACTAAACAGATTTTGCGCCACGTTTTTCAGTCTCGATTCTGCTTCTAGTAGGATAGTTTCTTGTTTGCTCTTTTTATCGATGGTGTGCAAAAGAAAAATTATTCTTTTACTTTCGATAGCGATATCCCTACCAATTTTTAAAATCCTTTCAAAACGATCGTGTCTCTCGACCAATTCGGCTGAATATATTCGAAATTGTTGTACAACCAAACTGTTTTCATCTATATTTTCCACAATTTCTTTGCCCTTGTCACCAATATTGATCTTCTTATTGCCGTGATGGCCACGATTTTTTCTGTTTCCTTTGTCTATCCATAAAATAAGAAAGTCAAACTTTTAATGCCTTTTTTAAATTGCTTGAAATTAAGACGGCTATTTACTATCTCTTTTATATTAGCTTATTTCTATAAAGTACCTAAGTGCCGATTCAGCGGATCATCACATGGATTTGACATATGTATGTATCAATGTATGTGTCATATTAAAAGCAGAAGCGACTTATAAGTAAAATGAATCGTACGAAATATGTTTAAATATGTGATGTTTTTATTAGTATACCTTTGGTTTGCGACATAGCGATTAACGATCCACAATTGCGATGTTATTAGTTTGTCAATTGCGATATTTACAAATATTGCGAGTACAACGTTCCAATCACAGACGGGATATGTATCCTAAGTGAGACACATGATCCACAGTGCAGAGCCCTCTTATCGTCGTTGTTCGTATCACACGATCTGAAATACCGACATCGCCGAAAATTTTATATATTAACAGATGTCACTACTATAATTCTTCCATTCTCGCTTCACAGATGGCGTTATTTACGTGGAATTTGTGGCGGTCTTTTAAAGAAATTTTCCGTAGTCTCGACGAGATTTGTTAATTTACTTTGTAGGAAAATATTTTCAACGTCGAGTGATAAATTGAGAGGAACATAAGATTAAACAACGGGTGATAACAGAACACGCGGTTATAGGCGCAGATACCACGCTAGTCTAACAATGGGATACTGATCTCTTGGAAGACATTCTCTAACGTATTAATATTGTTTTTATTCACTTTATTCATTTGACGTATTAACACTATCGATCCGTAGCGAGCGTGTTTAAAAGAAAACGAGATTCAATATATACACTTGTATCATTTCGTGCATTTCACGACAAATTACACGTTAAAACGAAGGGACAGCGATCGTAAATAATTCGATGGAATTATCGGCCAGATGTATTCGGTCATAACAAAAGGTGACTGTAAAAATAAGAGAAACGGGCGGAAGGAAAATCTCTTTAATTATCTAAGATTTTCGCGCCACGAAACAAGGCTTGTCGCGAAACGAGGCCACGATAAATCGTGTTCTTTCCTTGACCCGGATTTCAACGATAACAGATCAGAGTTTATGCGATCACCTTTTGCTCTGCCACGCAGATATAGGCTTCCAAGTTTTGTTCTCCCACTAATATACACTGCATACGAAACGCTGCTATTCGCTTTTTACTCGGTGCATTTAACGTTTGCGGACGCATTAAATCATCCGTGGAAATAGTCCACGGCTCGATCCAAATCCGAAGGAGATAATGAGATGTTTTTTTCCTCAATTAAAGAGTATTTTGCATAAAACGGTGTACGGAAAACGCGCTTCAAACGGGCTCGCGAAAACTTCGTTTCGAGCTTGTTATCGATAAATTCGTTTAACCGGGAGATCGTGTAATTTATGTATTCGGTATAAAAAATCTGTAATGCATTTTAATTACTGGATTACAGTTAATGAATTCAGCGGGTGTATCAATTTCGAATAAAAATTTTCATCGAAACTTACTTTTCATATACTCCGCGTATATTACGAAGTTTTAATCGTATTCTCGGCGCTCGCGTTCAGTTGAAATTTTCGATAGACACCGCGAATCGTTTTTGCCGGAAGTTCCGTTTGAAAAAAGAATGTATGAAAGGATAATGAGTATTCATACTTTATTGTTTCCAGGTACATACAAACAAGTACGATCTTTACTCGAAACTTTTTCTCCTCTGGAAAGTTTACACGTGGTCAGGGTAGAACCGGTAGAATCGTAATACAAAAAGAACGTTAACACGAAATCGATGTGTCGTTTTATTTATATACAATATTTACAAAGGCATATTCGTTATTCGAGTCGCTAATAAATGTCTTCGTACGCTTAAACCTGTACAGGTTTATGTGGCTTTAGTCTTGTTCTTCGTTTGTTGATTTTTCGGTGTCTCGTTTCACTGACAAGAGCGGTTATATTCACGGAGCTCGTTCGCACCTCGACTAAGTAAGCTCCTTGCACCTGGTTTTTTCATTCCGATCAGCCTGTTACAAAGCTTCTATTCGTTTCTCGGTTATATCTTAGATACAACTTTCCTGAATCACGGCACTTCTGATCATCGTCTCCGAGTACCGGTGTGGCCTTTGGAGGCTGTAAAATGTCTGTAACGTACGTTATATACACATTTTAAAAGACTTGAATACGTGCAAAACCAACGTATTTGAAAGCATCTATAACATAACGCGCGGAACGTAGTAAAAATACGTAACCCTTACAAAACGTACTTTAAATGACAATTTATCTTTTATCGTCGTGTTCCTTCTTTTTCGAACGAAGCGAGCAATTCTGTTTCTACTTACGTTTGGCGATGCTCGCGGATAATCCGAGTCTTCTATCATGTCATGGGACATCTCTCGACCTTCCAGCTGACGCGGTCTTCGTGGCAGTGAACCGTAATGCAAAAGTTTCCTGTCTGAAAGAAATTCCATCGCATCTAAACGCTACCGATTCAATCGGCTGGTAATAAGCTTTTTTTTTCCTCTTTCGCATACATAAATCTTAAACGAAAGACGCAGAAATTAGTTACCGTTTCTTGTGGAAGGTTTCTTTTACGGCATCGAGAATAATATATATATATATATATGTATATATATACGGATATACTTTAGAAGAAGCGTATCTATACGAATCATTCTGTTCGGCAATTCCTCGTCGATCGAGGTACGTTTCGTTACATCGTTCGAGAAAATGTTTCGCTCGGAAATTTGTATTATATCGAATGCAGCGAATCATTCGATGTAACGCGTGTGTGATTTCCTCGAAATTATCGTCAACTAACGTAGCGGTTTAGAATTAATAAGACTCGGTATATTTGCATTTCTCATTTTAATCGGGCACTTTCATCGGTCCGAGTAGAAACTCGACGGATGAGATGCAGAGGTTATTTCTGTATGCGACCGAACGTACACACGCATGCATCAACATTTCCGAGCTTTTTAATCTGACTGTCTTTTGACAATGACGAAGCGTTGATAGAACCGTGGAAAGCCAAGAGAATGATATTCTCGAGCGCCTCCCTCAACTATCCATTCCTATACACATGCAATGAGTTTCTATTCAACTTAAAACGGTAAAAGTGTTTCCATGTATCATAAATATTTACGCGGTATACGAAGCCGTTTCTTTCTGGAGAAGATCGTAAAATTGCAAAGAATCGTGGAAGCAAGCGAACGCGTGTCATGTTGTCCATTGCTACGCAACATAGCAGCAGAGTAAAGAATATCGGTTTTTCAAGTATGCCGTGGCGTATCGAACAAAGGTAAGATACCAGAACGTGGAAAAATTGTACGAGTCGAAGATGAAATTTACCTGCGAGATGATTGGTCAAAGCAGTGGTGGGTATGAGATCAGGATTTCCGTCTTCTTCTTCGCCCTTGCCGGCAAAAGTCGCGATACTGGGCTGTTGGAGCGGCTTCGATTTTGTCGGGGTAGCCGCGTGTTTTCGCCAAAGTGCCATTAGTACTCCGGTCACGATTAAGCCTAAACCGGTTGCGGTGCCGCCAAGTCCAATCAGAATCGGCGACATGTCCACCGAAGATACCGATTCCCCTATAAGCGAAATCTCTACTGATTCTACTCTTATAAATAATTCATTCGACGACGTACGTGGGCGAAATTTAACTTTCTTTCCGCTATTGTCCGTTTTTATTGTTTTGTACGAAATTCTCGGCCCGATAACACGCTCGTTAGAAGAGCCTTATTTCGTGGACTTTCGTATGCGACGGTTATTGTACTCTGTATTTTACTTTTCGACAAATAAATCGATTACCATTTCGAAGACTATTTTGATAACATCGTTTGTTCTCTAATTTGTCGCGCAAGAATTAAATTCAATCGTACGATACACGTAATTCGATCCGTCGCAATTGAAAGTGGTTCAAAGCAGGTTTCGAATGGCAAAAGGTTATTCAGCGTTTTGATCCTCGCAGCCGACACAGCGAATGGTTAGTCTTACTGTTTTTCTTTTAAAATTGAAAGGGTCAAATGTAACTTGGTGCACAACGATTATATGGAGGAAATTATTCATTTAACTCTCGTGTATTTTAATTTTATCTCATTTCTATGTCTCGTTGCCGTTAGTTCTTTCAACGGCGCATCTTTATGGTCGTGGAAGATTAATGAATGTCGCACGATGCGAAATTCAGAGGCAGGAAAGCTGTTTGGGGCGGTGCTTCTATTGGAGGATAGATGATACGCGGGCAACCGAAGGGAAGAAACGGACGAGAGAAAACAGAATGCATAATAATAGCTCATAAATTTTGAGTCTTGTTTCCGGATTCTGTGAAGGTCGTTGGTTTCACAAGCAACCTCCTATTCCCATCCCATTCTTCGAGATTTCGTGTTTCTCCAAAACCGTTGGTGATCTTTTTCGTCTTGGAGTGTCTTGCACGGATAGTGTACCCTTCCCTTATAATAGTAATTACCCAACAAATCGATATATTTTATTAACGGCGAATTAGAATAGGGGAGACGCGCTAAGAACCAATATGGAAATTAAAAAGGTAATTGTACCGGCGCGATCGGTATCGAACGCGAATCGATCAAGTTTTCGAAACCGTTTATGCCGTACACGGTAACGATGGAGATTACTTGCTTAGTTGCATCACATTTTGACAGCGGCTTGAAACAATATTGTTTTTACCTACGTACCAGGAAGCGAGCAAACTGAATTAAGTCTTGCGAGAGATCGAAGGGTCGCGTACAGAGTTTAAAAAAAGATGGACATTAGGAAAACTATCGAGACGCGATAAACTCTCTTTGTTGGAGAAAGTATATGTCGATGCTGGCAGCATACGAGATATAATTGACAGACTGGAACAGGTAGTTCGAGGCAAGGATTAATCGGTCTACATACGTACCGGTAAATTTAGCGACTCCTTTCAGCGCTTCGCCTTCCATAATCACGGGATCGCTCGAGCCCTTCATATTGACCGCGTATAGGGCGACCGTGGTTGGTTTGCGAAGTTCCAATTCCCAATAGGGATTCGCCGACTCTAAACGCTGTTTGTCCACGATAGCGACGAACTTCTGCGGCAAACCACCGTCGTATCCTTCCACACACGATATCCTTATCCAAGGGCCGCTTTGATTGTACGCCGTACAGTTTTGCAACGGATACGGCCTACCTGCGAGCGATACAACATTTTCCATATCGCCCAGTTAACCATGCAATTTACGTCCGCGGTCTGCTTCGAAGAGGACGATCGAAAGGCAAATTTTTCGTAAATTGGATCTAAATGAAAAATAAATTTAACGATGTTTCGTTCGAGATTTATTTCGTATACTTTTTCATCGCGTACAGTGTCCGTTAAAGTAGAGATTCTTCGATGCAGAACGAATCGAAAATTCCCATATGTGCTTTAAAGCAAATACAGGAATGCTCTTGAGCAAATATTCGCTTTCAGTCGGTCGGTACCCTGTTTATCGTTTATTCCGGTATTCGTAATCGCGTACAATCCGCCGCAAACGAATGCATTATCGATTGCTCGTCTCGTAGGAGAACGCACTTTTTTTACGTTATGAAGCATCCTATAATGAAATATTGGGCGAGACGGAAAGGCAGTCGCGGTAGCCGCGTCGCGGTTCGTGCAACTTTATTTTATTGCGTGCAACGAACTTTGGAACGCGATGTCGCCGAGGTGCAAACCGTGCCGCACCGCGCCGTTTCGTGACCGATGAAATTATGTATCCACGAGCGTTATTATCGGACAACGGTGTCGTATTAATCAGAATACTTGTATGCAAACAAGAATCAGAGAAACGTTCGCTGAATCGGGCGACCAATTGTTTATTGTCCGTATAACCCGCAACGATAATAATCATTTACAACGGCGCTGATTAGTCGATTTCATCCCTTTTTCGGGTTTCCCTATCTCCGAAATCGTATCCTATAATCTACCTCGATGTTCGGTCCTTCATGGTAGTTGACGAATCATATAACGCGTTAATTTCGGTTCAGAAATTATTTCGACCGTTTATCCCTTTCGGGCTACGCGTTGATCGCGTCCAGAAATTTCGGAAATGCGGAATCGTCGGATAGGTTGGAGAGAAGCGGACGGCATCCGCTTACCGCGTCCTATCGTCGTTTCAATTAACGATTTAATTACGCGTGACCGGTGGCGAAGCAGCGGCAGCGTAGCCTCCATGTGGCGAGCACCGATTGTCGAACGGCAAAAAAACTGCTGTCCGGCAATTGCATAAGAAATAAGGTGCTTCTTCTTCGCCGAAAATAAATGATGTGCCCAATTACAGCAACCGGTGCACGCGGGAAGGCCAAAACCGTTTGAACGGATAAGGGTTGACCGGGCGTAGCGAACGTTCGACGAACACGACACGGACAAAACTAGCCCCGGCGGTCTCGTCGTTCGCGGAAGTGGTTTTATCCGTTCGACGTTCAACGTGCGCGTACAATTTTCGGTCAATAGATTCTCTGTTGGCACGAAGTCGAACACCAGCGAGTATACCGTAATGAACATATTCAATTATGGGTTTCATTAAATTTTCACAAAAACGCGCGCGACGTAAATGACGCGATGTCTCGGCGCGACGAATAGCCGTATAGATATAACGTTCTTCCATTCCGCGGTTATTTAAGCTGAATATTATACTTTACAAAATGAAGTAGGATTCATGAAAACGGGTTGCGACACCCCAGCGATAATTAACGCGTTGAGGCTGCGTCGCTGATGGCGTTAACGTCGTAAACTATTATTTACTCGGTAAAACACGTTGTCGTGCGATCGCGCTGAAATTTCGAGGGCACAGAATCTCGAAGACGGCCATGATCTCGGAAACGATTTGATTCACGAAAGGCACATCTTCATAAACTCTCGCGATTACAGGTCGTCCGTGTCCGAGCAAATGTCCAAGTAATTTTAGAGCACGTTCGAGTTTCGCTAATTCGTTTTAACCGAAATTTTAAGTAAGCGGATTATATTCGAATCGGAACGAACCTGCTGCGATCACTTGATAAATGCACGGTTGTCTCGATGGACCGACCACGTTGTTGGCCCAACAGCCTAACGTCCCGTAATCCATGTCGGAGGATGGCGTATAGTTGAGTCTACTCGATGTACCCTCGTTGGTGTACTTGGTGGACGGAATGTCGGTGAGGTCGCCGCTGCTGTTGAAGGTCCAGTGGAAGGTGACGGTGGCCGGACTGGCTTCAACCTCGCAGACTAAGCTGATGGTTTCGTGTTTCAAGGCACCGTGAATCTCTTCGGGGACGTTCAACGGCGGTGGCGTGGCGTTCTGATGCTTCCATGGCAGCGAGTTTACGACGTGCTTGCAAACGGGTGCGACTATAACGGAAACGAGCAGAGTCGCACGCTTCGCGCGTTTCGTTCGGCGTCGTCGAGTCGCTCGTTGATAAAAAGGAAAAGTCGCGTTACGAAGCGTCTCGCGAGGTATTCTATCTGGGAGAAGATGCGCACCAACGTCGAGGAAAAATAAAAGGACCGATTATCCGCGCACCGTGCGCTCCTCGGGGAAAGTAGGGTGTAGTTTCGCGAGGGATTCGAGCGGCGCATGAAATATTTTTTTCCTTCCAGTATCGTGGAAGAGCACCGCAAGAGCATAAAACGTACTTACACATCACCTCGAGATTCACCACGTTAGAACTGGCACGACCCTCCACGTTGAAGGCCGTGCAGGTGTACCTTCCAGCGGATTCTCGAGTTATACTTTGAAGCACCAGAGAGTGGTCCGAGAGTACTATGCCGGCGGTGACGTTGTAATGGAGCTCTTCTTCCTGAACGAACAAAAGGAAAATATATCCTGCGTTGTATAATGCTTCGCTAAAATTTCGATCGACTCGGCGCTGAGTTTCAAATTAAAACGATTATTCGGGGATACTACGGTATCGGGAAAATTGCGTCGGGAGCTCGACGTTTCGGGATCGATCGTTCGATACTCGACAACCGGTAGGTAGGTTGCTCGCTCGAAGGTGATCGAGACAAGGAGAAGAGGATAGCAGCAGGACAAGAAGCCGGTCGACGGTTCGTTGCGTGTGTCGTACATAGTTACGCTTCGGTCGCAGTTAGGGAGGAAAGTTAGCGGCAAAGTTTCGACAAGTTAGTCCCGCGTTCGCCGGCTCGTATCCAGACGCGGAGCAAAGCATCAACGTTCGCGCAACAACGCGAGAAAAATCTTTAAAACTCGAGCAAGTATTTAACGGGCGGTCAAAGACGACCTTCTTCGACCAAAAACGTCGGCCGCTACGCGGACGAGCATAAAACGCGGACATGCTCGCTCTTCCAGTTTGGCGTTAGCTTCGCCAGGTTGGACAAAGGGAATTTACGATGTACACCGCTCGAGTACGATTCTCCGCTCCCGCTAGCTCGTTAAGTCGCGCGTACTGCACTTACCTCCGTCCACCGATTCGCAAACATACCAATTAGTCGTTAACGAGCAGAGGAAAAGAAACGAGAGTTTCGTTTATGTCGCACAAGGAAGATCGCAAAAATTTCTTATTCATCGAATCGCGCGATTTTAGGAGCGTTCGCGAATTACGCGTTGTCGTACACATCGACGAACCCGCGAATTCTCGCCTCTGTTCATCTTCCGTGTTCTCCTCTCCATTTACGTATACGCATACCCGCGCAATATTATAATTTACCCTTAACTTTCTGGCAAAGCCTTTGCACACAGATTGCAGCCCAAGGCGCGTCGCGCGAAATCCAACCCCGTACCCGTGGATGGATGTAAATTTCAGAAACTCGATTATTTCCCTTGCCCGGAGAACCCTATATAATCCCGCGGATATCTGCCGGCAAGTAGACTACTTGAATATTTCATCGCGCTAAAATCACGAGTTGCTAAACTTTCCCCACTCTCGTCCGGTATCCAAAGAAGGAACGGAACAGGGAGAATTTGCCCTTTGGATTGTCGCGTCCCGATTCCCGAACCCGGCTTTTCCTTTTTCGAGCGTCGCGTTGTATCGTCGAGCGTTCACCAACCGTATTGCCACTCTATCGACGTTATCCAAACGATAATTAACTTCCTAATCGCCGCTAATCGCGAGTACGTTGCGCGTTCGCCGACGAGATTGTCGGAAACGAGGGTACGCGATAGAAGCTCGAAATTGAAATAATCGTGCACGGAATCGTGATCGCGATTGCAGCGCGTCGTACTATGCGCGGCAGAGAACTCGTTAATATTCTCTTTCGCGCGATACTGTTCGGGTAATCGAGTTTCCACGGTCTTCCCTAATGAATAAAATAAGCGGAAAGATCATAAAATCATAGGATGGTTCAGCACGCGGAGGGGTTCGTTGTTTTTCTTACGGGTACGACTATATTCGTTGTGCCCCGAATATCTCTGTTTTCGCGCGACGTAACGCGGTCTACGTTAGACGTTAAATATTCGCGTTCGTGTCAGAACAATAATACGTACTTGCAGCGAGCAACGAATATATTTGCTGCTCTGCATTACAAACAGATGCCGGAGAAAGGGAAAGAGAAAAGAGGCAGACAAGAGCGATAACTCGTATTCTCGTGGAATATCTCGAGGCACGCGCGTCTTGCCACCGGCTCTCTCACCCTATTCTTCCCTCATCGGATTATGCATAACGCAGAAGCGAGCTCTCTACGTTGCACGATTCTTTCCTTACAGGGGGATGCTTTTCGGTGATCCTAAATTATTTCGCATTGTTCGCCGCTTATTTCGAAATGGAGCAGAGCCGAATCGAGGCTGGTATTACGGAGCGCGCAACTAATCTCGGTCGATTCTTAACCTGTCGCGCGGTATAAAGCGCGTATAGAAATATACGTACGGCATAATAACGCGAACAGTAGCGATATTAGGGGGCTCGCAATAATATCCAAAGCGAATCCGCGCACACGCGAGCGCCGCAACGCGAGGCGGTTTTGACAAATCGGTGGATGGTTTACAGCGATGTATGTAACGCGTTCAACGGATGTAGTTTCGACCGCGCATTGTAACCCGAGGTTATCCGACGTTGAATCTGTCACTGAAACGTACGCACCGGCAACGTCGCGTCCAATCCTATTTGTCTTTCCTTTTCCATTTTAATCTTTTTGCACGATACGATAGGTACGATTTGCGGTCGATGCGATTTGTTCGCGCGCGTAAGCGAAACGATCGCGATTCGAGTTCGAAACGATTTGGTTTTTTTGATCCCGAATAATAATCTAGACGTATCGCGAGACACGAGACCGACAAGAACCCTTGTTTATATTTCAATAGGAAGCGAGTATATTTCCGAGAATGTCGCGAAAGTTTCATGACATTTTTTGGAACGGTAGATACGCGTTGTTTATACGGGAGAACGAATTTTTCTCGGTCGAACGCTTTTTACGCGAACATTTTTACGGATTGGTAAACCAGGATTGCTCGTCGATTCGTGGGCAATTTATTGGTTTGGTTTTCGGACTACGCGGGCCGGGAGCAATTGGAATTGGACGGGAAGCGACAACTGGACGCTCGTAAATTCGCAATAATTTCGAGGGAATGCACACGACCGCGCGCAAGACCCCGATCGCTCCGAGACATTTGAAATTATCTTTGGCCACGAGAGAGGCAACTTCTCTCCTTTTTGGTACGCCCCGCGGCTGAAAACTCTTTTTCCTCGGAAGTTTTCAACTCCGTTACTTATTCACCGAATTTTTTCCTTCCATTTTCTTCCTCGACCCGGCATTGAATCATATTCATTGGGAAGACGGTCCCCATTATTAAAACTTTTTCTCCCCTCTCGTTCCAATTTTACCAATTTTCGATTCTTCCGATTCATTCGATCGTGATTCCTTACGGTTCCCGAATCAACTTTAATTAGGACATTCTTCCCCGAGGAAATTATACCCGTACGCGAATACAGGGTGTCCCGTGTAAGTCGACGCTGTAAAAAATCTCGAAGAGGCGCGATTTAAGAGTCAAATGCCGTTGCTACTTTTTTATATCAAGAATCGGAATCATTTCTACGCGCAAAAAATGCACGATCTCTGTTTGATAGATATTGAAAAAATTTATTTTTCGATATTGAAAAAAAAGACAGGATAAAATAACCTACAAGATGGCCATGCATTAAAAAATTACTAATGCCATTCGGCTACTCGCTCGAAGTACTGAAGGACACGCGTCGGTTTGTTCTTCTTAAATCGCGCGTCTTCGAGACATTCTTAACAATGGAGACTTAAAAGAGACACCCTGTACGGTCATAGAAGCGAACGACGTACAAAATTCGTTGCGCCCGCTTCGTTTCGTTCGCCCATCGAATATCCGCGAGCAAGTCGAAACACGAAGAGGAACGACGATCGCAAATACACGCGCTTAAATGCACGATATTTGATAAATAATAAAATCGTCGAAATTTTTTTATTTTCATACAAGCAGGCCACTTTAGCGACGTTTGCGCGATCGGTAAAAGGGAATCGCTGTCAAAAAGCTGCAACGCGCGTATAAAATACGAACACTGCGTAAAAGCCGTGAACGTTAGTTTCGCCAAAACGTATTTCGATTCGACGGCATCGGCGCGTTTAACGAGGGAGATACGCGTCGGCGTATCAACGTTCCGCGAGCGCTTTTTCGCGTTTGGAAGTTTTCCCGTTGGAAGGATCAAATATGGGCCGAACAATCGACGCGTTCCTTTTGTCAGTTTCGTTCCGCTCGGTTGTCGTCGATAGTCGGCGGGAGTCGATGGTATCGCGCACGGGTCAGCGAAATTGTCGTCACGAGGTCAAAATACCGTCGCAGGAGCAAGGACGCTTTCAGGATTTCGCCAACCCCTCGGGAGAACCTCGAGCCGCCGTAGAAAATGATGGAAAGCATAATCCCCCTTAAGAGGCTTAACTCGACGATCCTCGAGTGACCGGAGATAACGCTCGAGCGTTTCAGGTGGGAGCCCGTAGTTTTTCCACGATATTTTTCGCGAGTCAAGACGAAAAAGAGACGATGAGCCGCGTCGCGACGCGACACTCGAGATCGCTGTTTTCTTGCGGCTTTGTTTCTTCGCGACCTGCATTATTCGCGATTTAACCCCGTATCGCGTTCGCCGGCATCGATACGCCACATTCGAATAATTATTCCAGTTATTTACCGGCCCACCGGACGTAACACGGTCGCGATATAGTACGCGTTAATCGCTCGTGCTAATGGATTAGGTTATTCCCGATCAGAACGATTAATACGGTCGCTAACGCGGGAGTAATTGACACCGCGAATACGTTGCGAGCGGTATAATTTCTCGGTGCGAAAATTTCGAATCTACGGATTCGAAGGAAGAGCGAGCTTAACGCGTTGACTGCCATGCTGGTCACCAGTAACTGACACAAGATTCGACTGCAGCGTCATGGGGGTCACCAATGACCGGCGACGCGTCACTAGTAAAACTACGTAATTACTATAATATATTACAACGCGTTAACGCGTTTGCTCGGGGAAATAGTTCGTTTGCGATCGGGGACGCGTAGCGATCAACGTCTACTCGAACCGTGCATCCGTTTTGATTTTAAATTGTTTCTTGCTCTTTCCATCGTGTCATGATTCTCCAGATCCTCGAAACTTTATCGCGCGACGGAATGACAACGTCGATTTTACGCTCCCATGGAATCTTTGATTTTATGAGCGGACGGTATAAAGGAAACGCTAAAAAGGAGCTCGTATCGGTATCGCGTTTAATTTCACGGTCGCGTCGATTTATCGGGTAGCATTTTTACGGCGTTCCCGTGCTTTCTGCAAGATTCTCTTGCTACCGGTAAACGAAAATTTGCTGGCCGTATTTTCGGGTGACCACGAGCGGATAGGATGGCCCACTCGACGTACCTCGTGGAACCACGTCAATTTGTAAGCCCTAGGATTCGCTCTAACGCTGCACTCGAAGTAAACGTCGGCGCCTTCCTTGATATTCTTCGGATTCAGCGAGGAGCCCATCTTCAGAGTAACGACAGGGGCAACTGAAAACAGACGGAAACATGTTCAGTGTCGGACGAAAACGCATCGATCGCGTTTCAAAAGACTACATGTTATATGTTCAACTGGTCACAAAAAGCTAATAAAAAACTATATTGACCTAGTACCAGTTCATTGGATATTATCGCTGCTACGGGAGAAACGCTTAAAAATATAAATTTACAAAAGGCTATTCAATTTACAAAATGCTAAGGAGGGTTCGTTACGCGACACACGATTCGGTGATTTTTCCTCGTAACGCGAAGAGCGAAAGGCTCGATGGCGAACAGAGCGTTCGCGACTGCCGGAAATTCGTGTTGGCCAAGGTTCGTTATTTATGGACCGAAACTCCATAGAGGCCGTGACGCAATAATATCCGAACATTAGCGGTGCTCGTTTAATGAAATTTGCATTTTCGCTGGTACGAAACACGGACAAGAGAATAGCGAATCGTATCGGAAGTAATCGACAGGCGAAACTATCGCAGTTAATAACGTCGCCCTCGAACGTACGGGAAACGTTTTATCACGCGCGGTTCCTCTCCCGATGAAAATCACTGTTGAATATCGCGTGATTCGCGCAAATTCGTTCTCCTCCGTGTCAACGTCTCGATTACGCGCAACGCGTAACCGAATCAAAAAGTCCTCCACACCGGTTTCAAAAAGCATTATTACGGACAGTTATACGCGCGTACAGAAACGCTCGGTCGTGGAGTTAACCCCGGAGCCAGATAAACGGTCGTTGTAACGACATGTATGTCGATGTAATATAAAATAATATATACACGTTCAACATTGTTTTCATTGCTTTCTTTTGCCCGTTCGAAAAGTATACGTTACGAGGGAAATATTTGGAACGATTTGGGTCGCAATTTATTGGAAACAAAAGCGTTTTATCTGTTCATGCAAACGCTCGTTGCGTATGTTTGCACATACTGTTATTGGAAAAATTCGACGATGATTAAGCCAGGAATAGAATCTATCGTTGGTATTTCGTATCGCCGAATATTTTGTTGAATTAGATTAACCTTGTTATTAGATTTGGTTTAACCTCGTTTCGTACGTAGTTAACGAAATTCCTTTTGGCCGATCTCTCTGTTTGTAACTTCGTTTCGCGATAGCTCTATAAAAATCATTCGTTTGCTATTCGAGTATAGGATTTTGGGCGATTGTCTCTTCGCCTCGTGAAATCGTATTAAAAAATTCACCTTACGTCGAATCCGTGTACGTAACGTGCCCAAATTACGAGTCGGCTATTCGGCTATTACGACTTAATTACTATCGCCGGCACGTTCGTTACGGAAATTCCTTGCGTCGTGTGCACACGGCATCGTTTACGAGGGCTCGTTTAAGCACGGTGTAAAAAATCAACCCTACCGCTTTGGGTGTACCTTAATAACACGCTCAATTAAAGAACAAACGAAGCGAATCTGGTACGATCCGCTTCCGTGACTATGGTAACTAGCGGTGGCTCGAGCGATCAGGATTTCGGTTCTCGAAAAACGCTAGAATATTTCCGGTCGTGACCAACACAATGCACCCCGACATCGAAACTGTCCATTATTTTTCATTTCGCCATAATTCGATATTAATATACCGTATTAATAGTGTTTTATTACTAGAGCGAAAATGGTGCATTATAATATGTAATACACTAACAGACCCGTTCGTACAAAAAGATAGTGAAGCGAAAATTACAAAGCGCTAATGGCGTTCGAAATAAACGAATAGATGTATGTATGTACGTAATGTATAGATTTGTATACATTTATAAATGTATTTTTGAATTTATATATGTATAACGTATCTATATTTTTTATCTATTATATATACATACAATGTACAAATGTACATAATGTATACAAAATAGAAAATGTAAGGAAAAAAGTAAACAATTATAATACTTATATGTATCTATATTTCTTTTTCGTTTCTGTGAACAATACGTTATGTCGCCTGCATGGCGGCATTCGATTTTCGTTAAAATTCGGTATTTCGATCTTTACTCGAGGGCGTTGCTATTCGAAAGGGATTAATCCGTCGTGCTCGACGACGAATAAAACCGAGAGAGGACCGTCGAAGGAGGAGAAAATATTCCGCCACGCGTTGTCGCGTGGCAAACAAATCGAACGAAACGGAAACGTACAGAGAGAGTGATACGTCCACGTACGATGATCCGTGTACGCGTATGCGCACGATACAAAGTTTGAAACGCGTTGACGCGCTGCAGACTGCGGCATCCAATATTCGCGGTTGGCATAGGCTTTTGCCCTCTCGGCTTTCGGAATATAAACAACGAGCCGAGTGTCATCGAGAGAAACTCGAAGAGGCATTCGGTACCGAATACTCTCGTAGGGTGAAGTTTCGGAACAGTTCATGCGATACGTTGTTCTACAAACTTCCATAGATGTTATAATTGCGTAGACTCGCTAACTATATACGTATACACGTAGCATCCTACCTCCTTTCTTCGTTCGCGTCTCGTTTGTCGTTGAGAGGGTCGTTGAAACGGCGAGGAACATCTCGTACGCTCTTCCTCGTGCCGGTATTAACTCGTAACAGAGACCCAGAGAAGGAGAACGAACAGCGAATCGAGCCGGAGACAGAGAGATAGTGACAGGGAGGGAGAGAGAGAGAGAGAGAGAGAGAGAGAGAGGGGTAGAAAAAAATAATCGAACAATCGGTCTCTGTAGGAGGAACCACTTCGCGATATGAATTCTGCATCGTGCGCCGATGGATCGGACCGATATCGGCCGGGAGGCATCGCGCGATGAATCCGATTGATATCGAGCGTCCCGGAGTAGTTCGGTAGAAATTTTCGGGAACTCGGTTCGATGGAACACGCGCTATCCGATCGAGAAAAAGGAAACGTGTCTCCGTGGACGCGACGCGGGCTATGGATTACGTGTCCTGCGGATTCGACCTCGATATTTACCGATTCTTCGATGCCGACGACGAAGATTCGTCGATAACGCTGCGGCGTCGAGCATTCGCGACTACCGTTAGGACGATTCGCCAGCGCGAACATTTAATTCGGACAAGGTTATGTGTCTGGTCGTCCAACAAACTGCCGAGGCAACGAAAGTGACATGCAACGAGCGAAGATACGACGCTCGAAAATAACCGGTGTCCCACATAAAACCGGTACGCCTCACGGTTGTTCGTCGTTATCGTTAAACGCGTTACTTGAAGGCGGTTTTATGTGGAACACCCTGTTCAACGTTATTATTCGCGCGAATCGACGTCGTTTGCCCGATCGGTGTTAAAAGTATTCTGTTCGCAGATAAAGTAGACTCGTCGAGGGTCCTCGAGAGGAAAATGCCGCTTGACGGTGAAAATCGAATCGAACGTTCGTGTATAGAAAAGAGAAAAAAGTTCGCTCGATTTCGTCGCTAAAGATCGTCGATGATTCTTCGACGAGCCGAATCGAAGTAGCCGCGCGAGAAATATTCGCGGCACTCGTACCAGTTTCGTGACAGTTTCTCTCGACCGAAAGTCGCGCGTTAATTAAAACATTCGATTAAAGTTCGCGCAATGGTACGGTGAATGGCGGTGTACTCGGAATAAAAGACTCGTTAACAAAGATATTCAGATGCAACCCGAACGCACGATGGTCCGTAACGGCGTCTTTGATGCTTTTGAGAGACATCGTTAGGCGCAACGGGCGAATAAGCGATCACGTAATTCTTGCGCGGTTATCTTGGTTAATCCTTTCTCCAGGAAAGCGAGCGCGACCCGCGATGATTCACTTTTGTCCTAAGTACAGTTTTCCACGACACCGGGACGGTATACCGCCATTAGCAAACTCAAAGGCATAATGGAGGAACATACAGAGGGTAAACAGGGATCATCCGGCGTACCGGCGTCAATTTACCGCTATCGAGGCTCACGCGGTCCCCGTTTTACGGATTTTGAGGGCGTTTCGGTTAAGGGACGGATTAATTGGCCGATTTCGTGAGTCGCGCGTTACGATTGTTGCCTCTCCCGTCGAGAACGATGGCGGCGGTTGGCGTTTCGTAGCCGTCACGGAACATCAGTCATCCACGTTGTTTGGTACGCGAGGCGAGGCGCGGCGGTATGGCAGCGAAACTCTTGGAACGCGCGGAATCAGAGTCTGTAGCATCGCGCGGTATCAGCATTAACGAAAACCGTCGAGATTCCGGAGTTTCGAATTCCCCACGAAATTCGTGACATAACGTTTGTTTTTGTTGATTCGGCTGAGAGGGAGAGAGAGAAACGCGGGAGAGATCGACACGGATAAGTTTTTCTCGGAGGAGAACGAATCGGGCGGAAATATTGCGGCTCGCGATATCGATATCGATATCGATATCCTGAATTTTAATTAAATTTCGATTCCCGGTGTCGGGCAGAAACGAGCGGGTTCCCGTTAATGTCCATCGATAGCGTGAAATTGACAGAGTCGGAATTTAGAGTTCGGTCGATTCGGCTGGAAGGTGGCGACGCAAAACGATTCGGGGAACGCGAAATTTCCTCGACGGCATTTCGCGGGTATCGAATCGTTGGATAGCGTAGGCGGCCCCCCTCTACCGCGGGTCACAAGGAGATTCGAAACGAAGCCATTCAGCCGTGCGAATAACGACATTCGATAATGGCTTTTCAACCTACGAAAACGATGCTACGATTTATCGTTTCTGGTAGGCGTACGGGAATACGACGAGCGATTTCGACCTCTTTTTCTTTGCGTCGGTTATTGGAGGCGAAGTTCGTCTTTTCGTTAAAGAGAATTCGAGAATGTCGAAGTAGCGCCGTCGCGAAAACAGATCGTGGTTCGTCAAATCGTGGTCGTCCAACACGAGATTGTATGGACCGAGTCTCGTCGAACGACCAATTTATAAATGTTCGCGAATCCGGCGATTTACGAGCAGCGAGAGCTACCGACATGTGATTCGACCGGATAATCCGGTTGCCGATCAACAACTTACCGCGACCGGCAAAATTTTTACGAACAAGAAGAAAACGAACGACAGACGAATACCGTTGAGCGACTCGATGGATGAAACGGCGCTCTCTATCGGCACCCGAGGTTCGATTATCGTCACGTATGGTTTTTACGATAAATCGTCGACGTTCGATGCGCGACTCCCGCACGGCACGTTTATAGTCGAAAGGTTAAATAGCGGCATCGTGAAATTTTGTCTAGATTCTAGCACAAAGCTCGAAAGTTTCCGGGACGTTTTTATTGCTGATAAAATACTGTATCGTATGCCCGGTAAAAGCCTGGTGAACTTCCTTCCAGCGAGGAGAGAAGTTCCGGGGCTGCAGCGTCTGTCAGGTTCTCCTCTCACCGACGGGGCATCGCCCGAAACGATACCTGCCATTTTATACTTCTTACGGGATTCGTTAACGTTTAACGTTTATTAAATCTCCGTCGTCATTAAAACTCATCCACGAAATTGTGTTCCCCGATCTCTGTAAATGCGATTTTACTCTTTCGAGTGGTCGTTATTAGGTTTCTCTTCTTTTTCTCCTCGTTCCTGTCGCGTTCTTTGTCCCTTTTCTCTTTTTTACTTTGACGAGCAATTAAGGAGACTGTTTCGCTCGCCCCGATTCGCCCTCGTCTGTCGTGTTCCTATATATACCGACCGTTGATCGCGAAAAAATCACTGAATGGTATGGGACGCGACAGGAAAAGCCCCGCAAAATATCCCGGCTTGCCTCGAAAACACGTCGAGTAAATAATTCGATGAACGTCGACGCGACGGCCGTTTCGCTTTGCGGCTGGCAACAGCGTCGCTATTCGACGACGGAGATGAACGGTGGAGCGTGGCAAAGGGCGGACACGAAGATGGCTCGGGATCGGGTCGGATGTTCGAGAATATGGACAGCTCGTATCGTGGGCATCGATCCGTCCGTCGTTTCCGTAAAAGCATTCGTAATATCGAGACAGGCTGTGTGAAAAAAATGCGGTGCACGGTGACGGGCTCTTTCTTGTCGCTAACCGGGCTTAAACGCGTTTCGAAAACTCTGCCAATGATCCGGGTTGACCGCGCGTTTCCATTCGCCTAATTACTAGCCAAGGCAGCGGCCCGATATTTCCCTGCCGGATGAATTTTTTGTTACAGCTATCGCTTACACGGTGCTCATTTAACGAACGACGATGTAAGGCTCGTTCCTGCAACGCGTGGCGGTTTTTTTTTAACTTTCCATCAACTTGTATCTCCGACAAACAAATTTGAAGCCGGCTAAAAGGCTGTCTTCGACGAGGACACTACGGGTTACACGGAGCATCCGTTGCGTCGTTACTGACTCGGAATCACCGAAAAATGATTTCTCCAAAGATTCCAAGTAACCGCGATGCCGCGACCACGGAAGCGACCGCCTCGTTATTGTTATCCTGGAGGACCAACGAGATCGTTAGTGGAAAACCGGGAAACACCGGACGAACGCTTTCCGCATTTTCTCTCATTTTTTCGACCGAAAATCATCCACCGCGTACGAAAAACATTTCTTGTCGGTTTTATATTCTCCGTGTGTCGTAGCACGCGCGATATACATACGTATGCATTTAGGTAGGTAGTTCCCGTACGAGATACCATTTTTGGATTCTTCCCTTGCCATCGTATTCTGTAGCACGGCCAAAAATTCTTAATCGGTTCCTTTTACGGAGGAAATCATGAAAATGCATTTAATTGGAAAACCGCATGTTAATTGCTTTAATTATCGAACCGGAAAGCACATTTTCTGTCGAGAAAGTTTAACGAATTCCGTGGTGGAAAATCTTATGAATATTTACGAATAGTTTATTCGTACACCGAGTTTCGATTCGCTGGCTCTTCTTCTCTATAGACTGGCTCGAATAAAATCTTTAAAGCCTCTGCTCGTTAATTCTCGCGTAAGCGATTTGCATAGCCGTACATTCGATGGTAAAAACTGGAGACCGGCGAAGATCGCTTCCGGTTTGCCGTTTCTTCACGATGAATGGCGCAAAAAAAAAGAACAAAAAGAAAACGAGAAACGTCGTTTTGCAACGTCGGAGATCACGCGACGACGATTCCGACAGCTTCGACAAACGAAATCGGTCAATAAATTTGCCGAACGACGCGACGCTTTGCTCGGCGTAGCTACTTTTTCGGATATCCGGAGGAACAAAAGTTCGCTTCGCGCGTTACGCGGTAGTCGCCGGTGTAGGTAAATACAGAAAGGGACAAGCGACGAATTTGGTCGTTGCACAACGTACTATGTACATGGTTTTCGACCTCGTACCTCTGGATCGGTCTTTTCGAAATGCGAACCCGAAAATTCCATTTACATTTAATGCATTAAGAAAATGCTACGGTCTAAAGCTAAATGGAAGTATCGAGTTCCTATTCTAATAAAGAAAAAAACAACACTTTTACGCGCGTGTAGCGAGCAGCGAAAATTTCCTCGTTACAAGGTATTCGTTTTCGGGATCTGTATAACGTCGACTAAAATATGGAATGGAAGTCCTTTACCGACTTTGGCCCAAAACTTCCCCTCTTCGCTTTTACCCCAAATTGAGGGGATAAGATCGAGAGACGAGAAAGGGCATTTGTAAAAACGTCCCCGAGTCGAATCGTTGTCCTCGAGTATTAGAATTCTCGACGCACAATGAAGATTTGTTATTCGTTGGAACGCGCGCAATAATTCACTCGTTCTCTTCTCGCGCCCTGTCCGCAAACAGAATTATTGTTCGATCGACGATGGCCCATCTAGTAAATTCGACGATGTCAGCAATTTGCAAGAAACTCGGCAATGCCGATTGCCTCGTCGACGCGAACCAGGCATCCGGAGCGTTTTCGCGCGTCGAGCGTAAATGCGTTATCAATATCGTTAATGGTCCCGATAACGTCGATTTTTCGCAATAATTCGATACCGCGTGGCATCGCGAAACGCTATTGCGCGTTGTATCGCCGCGCGTAATATTAAACCGTTTCGCATTACCGCGCGTTAAATCGTCGTCCCGGTATAACGTTTCAAATACGCGACGTCGATGTAGATTTCGTAAAAATTGCGAAAGCTTCGAAACGATCCGACGACGAGATCGCATTTATCGACAGTAAGGAAAACACAAAGTGTGCGGTAAGGTTCGAATTGAGTTTTCGATTCACGTGATGCCATATGAAAACCTTCGAAATATACGAATGGCAGTGTCGGGAATAGCGAGATACCGCGAAGGAACCGCATAAAATTTAAACGGTTCGTCGTAAAACAAGAAAGGCGTTGTTTTTATATTTCCGCCATACAGAAGACCGCATTTTCGCCTCTTCTCTTCTTTCACGGTAAAAATTCTTCTCCTCGCCCGGCGAGTTTTTTCGTGCTCGACCGCGTTGCTTGTATCCTTTAACGCGAGTCAAAAGAACGAACGGACAGGACGGATGTCCACGTTACGACATCGGTCGAGTCCCCGTCGAAATACGTTCTCGCCGAATTCGATATCGCCTCTGTAGGGGGTTAATGGCGGGGTTTGTCAAGATCGAAGGGTAACAGAAAATCAAACCCGAGCGATATAGATACGCGTATACCGTGTTTCTTAGAGTTTAGCGGGTCGAGAAGTTCGACCTATTCTGGTCACGGCGAAAATCAGATTGCTTGAACAAAACCCCACCGAGGGCGGCAGGGAATCGCTCTATTTTGGCGAACGGTTAGGGTTAGTTATAGTCTTAGCCTTTTTGATTCTACGACGTTGCCGGCATCGCCGGTCACAACGCGCGTACGCGCTGCAGCCAATGTCTACGACTTTCCGCGAGTTACTGTTCGACCTTTCATGATCAATAAATGCCTACATCTCGAAGGAAATAACGGATTCACGAATTCCAGAAACAACGCGTATTTATTATATATTCGAAGACGAAGGACCGATCGAGATGGCCTAGTCCCCGAAGATCCGAGCGGAATTTCAGTGACCGGCACGGGTTGGCAAGTGAAAGGGTTAATCGTTCGCAGGAAATGGAATGGGCTCGGCGAAAGAGCTAGTTGGTCCGCCGTGGAACGGAGTAAATGGCGATGGAAGCGGAACGAGCAAGGAACGTCGAAGGAATTTGTCCTGGCTGACAGTCGCCGCCCAGCTAGCTTCTCGTAATATATTTGGGGGGAAACGCGTCAATCGAGCCGGCTATACTCGCGAAACTCCCTTTCCGACCCTTTCGCTCACGATTCGGAAACCCTTCGTAGCCAAAGAGAGCCACGGCTTCTCTCCGGGAGAACAGAAGCTCCCGTTTGCTCGTTCATCACTGTTCCGTGTACATCGACGCGATGTAAGTGACTCGCGCGGGCAAACACCTACGTATTCAGATGCATATGTACGGAAATTACGAGGCGTGGTCGAGTATGTTCGCCTTCCGACATTTAGCAACGCGTTGCGTTCGCCGAAACAATCCCGCTCGAAGATCGCTCGCCGATCTCGTCCACCTCCGTGTAAGAAAATATGTTATAATGCGATATGAACGGAAAATTTGTCGAGTCGACGACGTATCCGATACAAGTTGACTTCGTGGATTCGGAAACGATCGTCGAGTAAAGTACTCGTTTTTCCACGCGTTACAGTTATCGACGATCATCGATGATCCGTCTTAAATGGTGCCCTCGGAACCGAACGCGTGGTCGAAAATTCGTATTCCCCACGGTGTTGTACGACCGTCGAGAGGGTGCTTGGCAATTTTCACGGCTTAAATCAATGAGCCGTGTCTGTCTCGTTCGTCTTTTGTAGAACGCGGTAAAAACGGGAACACGATCGCTGTTCTCCCGTACAAAGTTATTCGTTACTGCTAACCTTCGCGTCCAATTTAGCAGCAGCGACAGCCAGAGCATTCCGACACGCGAGTTACTGGCACAGAACTAACGACCGGATGGCTAGGGTCTCGGTTTTCCTGAGAGAAAAACGCCACCTTTCGCGTCGCTCTAGTCCGCCACCCTCTACGTACCTTCTTTCCATCTCGTTACGTCTTTCGCGACTCCAAGCGGGAACTTTATTAAATATTAAAAGGGAATCTACAATGGCCCATCCACGCTCCTCTACTTTTACCTCCCGTCTCGTTTCCCCGCTCTTTGCGACTACTCTTCCTTTTCACCGTTTCGTTCGCAAAAATTTCCTGTCACGATTTGTTCCGGCGAATTTATTGTCCGCTATTTCGCGACGCTCGTCCTCTTAACGCGCGAGATATTTCTACGATATTCGCGACGCAGCGAACGTGTACGATCTACATATCCTGTTCGTTCGCGGGGACGCGAAAATACGTTCGTTGACCGTTTATTAAATCGGTGAAAGGAATTAACGCGCGGGCAAGTTTAACGGGCAACGCGGTACAGGCAAACGATAGGAAAAAAAAAAGAAACGGGTGGAGCTGTTAGCCGTCGGATACAAATCGGAAGGACGGATGTTCGTTCGATTCATCGATGGAGTTTGCTTACGAGTTACCCATTCGAATGGTCGTTTCGCACGGACAAATGGCCGAATTTGCTATTTCGCGAATTTGCCTCGATCCACGTTACCCTTTAAACTACGTTTCATCGTTTGTATCGGTTCATTGAATCGCACGCACCATTCGAGAAACCAAATTCATCGTTATATTTAACGCTTTGACCGGTTTTAAAATAATTAAACTGCGCTCCGTTCACGCAATTATCAAAGGGGTCAAAGGGAAAATACTTTTCCGATTTATAAAATAAACGATCGTCCGCTGGAACGCTTTTCGGGCTTTGGTTTTTTTTGTTCAAGACGATCGAGCAGAGCTCGACTCGAATTCGTTCGATTCAATTAACCGGCGTCAATCGAATACGAGTAATGGGGTTGGCCGATAAACATTGGGTAGTGGGAATTTAATTCGAGGAAGCATATCGATAATCGATGGCACGGCAGTGACGCTGTTACGATTTATGTTCGAGAGGCACGTAGAATCGGTGAGTCTAGAAGGAATGAAAATTTTCGCATTTTTGGGTGTACATTCCTATCCGTTCGTGGCCATATTATACTCAAAGTTTATAAACCACCGATTATCTACCGTCTTCGCGTGGTACCAGTCTGGTGTTCGACGTCTTCGTCTCCTATTTTTTGCTTCTTATCTTCGTGCTCGAGCAATTTACAAGTATTCGAAGGTCGTCGTTTATGCGAAGGACGGTCGGTCGGGAAAGTTGCGCGAGTCGAGTATCGCGGTGAAAATGTACGCGGACGAATGCTTTATGGACAACGCGATGCTTCTCGTTTTCGATTTAAACGTTTAACGAATTGTACTTCGTTCTTTCGTTTATACGATCGTATCGAATTAAGTGGGAATTCGCGCGCACAAAGGTTAATAAACGTTCGGAACGTTAAACGATACCGAACGTCGCGATTTATCGTCTTGGGGAAAAAACTCGCTGATCGACGCAACAAAGTGCAAGAACGAACTTATAATGTCGGTACGTTGAACATCTCCGCGTGCATTTATTCGCGTTGAAAATATTCGAACGACCGTGATAACAACGAGATGAAATTGCATTTTGCACGCTTTGCAACGCCGCGTATGCACGTCCGGCTATGGAAGCGGAAAGAAAGGAAGAAAAAATATATATGTATGTAGACGTATATGTGTATGCATATATTGTGTAGGCATATATATAAATATATATATATATATACACACACACACAGAGGCGGTGAAATAGTAAAAAAATTCGCGTCACAGTTTCGTCTCGTTCGAGGCTTTCGTTTCGAATATATTATTGCTCGTTCTCTTTCCGTTCATCCGTTTATTGATTTCTTGTCGTCCGGTATATTTGTTCGAACGCGGCGTTGTCAACAAGGAATGAAAAACCGGCCAGAAGAAAGAAAAATCAGCGCGTGACCGTGATAAACGTGATTGATGAGCGAAGCTACCGATCGCTTCGAATTTCGATGCAATATTTTCGCGAGAACACGACCGTCACCGTCGCATCGTCATTCTACCTGTCCGCCTATCTCGTTCGATTCAACGAATTTGCATTCATGATTCCGTGATTAGCGGTTTCTTCGCTGAAAATTGCCCGTCCTGTCGGTGTCGGTGTTTTCGCGCGGGACACGTTCTATCGTTGGTCGGCTTATAGAACGCGAAACAACGTTTTATCATCGCCGTTTCGAGCGGATGTCGCTCGTTGTGCGGACTTTACGCGCACTTTGTTACAGATTCTGTTGGATCATTAAGAAATAATCATTAACGCAACTGTATCCGACAGCTAGAGACACTGTCGATTGTCTGCATCCGGAGACCATATTGATCGTCGAAGGCCAGGGTAATAAATAGAGCGCGGTTTCGCTTCTCGGTGAAATTTATCAGAGTCAAGACGTCCTTCCGAACCGTCGAATAAAGTTTTGTTTATAAAAGATACGAAAGAGTACAGATCTCTTCGCCCGTTTCCAGTAGATTCGTCGCGCGCGGTGACCGTATTTAATAAATAGCAACTCAATGGGTTAATTCGTTTTTAATGCAAAGAACGTTCGCGGAAAATTACTTTTTCCGAAAGAGAACATGTGCTCGGCGCGACGAATATAGTTCCGTTCCCGAAATGAAAAATTCGCAGGTTCCGGGAGATCCTCGCGAGTTTTTCATTTCCACCGTAATACCTGTCGACGTTGGACGCGTTAAAAATTATAAGCGGGCGGAAACTCGTGCAGGAAACGGAGACGCAACGTTTTGAAACGCGAGAAGACGAGGAGCGAAACGCGTGATGCCCGAAGAACACCTCTGTCTCTCTCTGTGGAACACTCTTTCTCGTACACGCGTGTCGCGTTTCGCGCTAGTCGGGAACGCGGAAAAAGACGAAAGGGTGGTACAGTTTTTGATTAAAATGTTCGTTTCCCTTTGGCAGGGTGCAAAGCGGAAACGTCTGGTCTGACCAGGGTGTAACCGGTCGGCGACGTCCAGACATGTACGCAGCGAGATCGCGGCGCACGCTTTTTAGACGCACTAAAACTCGCTTTTGCTCTCGCCTGGCCGCCGTTATTTTCCTTCTTTTTCGGGCACGACGATTACCGACACCGCACGATACCAAAACGAAACGAACAAAAATGAAGCGAAACGCACCGCGACGGACGCATTAATTTCTATATTTTCAATAACTCCTGCTTTATTATCGTTGCGGCTTTCATTTCATGCGATGCGGCCCGATACACCGTGATGCCTTTGTAAATATCCCTAATTGGTGAAAACACGTTCGATCGATATTATTTCAGCCCGCGCAGACCGGACGGTATTTTTAATTAGTTAAATTCGATAGTTGAAATCGTATTCAAAGCGCGCAACCGGGAAAAATGTTGTTTATACTCGTACGAGGGACTATCGATTCGATATCGAAGAAATCAACGAATTTCCGTTAAAGAATAATAATGGACGTTTCGTTCGATTTGTTTGATATTTCTCGACGCACGCCGCTTCCATTTTCCCCTCTGGGTTCAATTTAAAAATTAACGATTCGACAAAGCAATCGCTTTCGTTCGTTCGATCGAAACATTAACGAAACACGACGAAGAAGCGGAAATTGATACCATTCCTTTGCACCGGGGTATTTCCGCTTCCTGTTTTCGTCACGCTGTACGATCAATGACGAACGCGCGCAAGATCGAAACGCGAAATTGAATTAAAATCTCGCGTCCATTACCGACCGTAAATCGTTCCCGGATAAAATGGACGGATACGTTTAAGCCGGGTTTAATTCGAACGATGATGCATCGGTTGTCGCGGACAACGATTATTATCAGCGACGACGACGGTAATGCCGGGAACGTCGAGTCAAACGGATTTCATTAGCGAACGAGAGTACATTTTTACGTTCGTCGCGCGACACACGCGTTGAAAATGTCGATACGGTGACCGTTGGTCGTAACACGGAAATTCGGTTGTTCGGTAGAACGCGAGAATCTGCAGACCGTAAACAATCGAAATTAAGTGCGGGCAAAATTTGATTCCGTTACCCCGAGGGTTTGAAGTCGGTTACCTTATTCGCTGTGCAAACATCGTCTTGTTGCGAGCCATATTTCCATTAGCTCCGTTACGAGCTACGGAGATCTCGGTGTTTTAACTTAACAGTTATGTAGTTGGTACATATTTCGGTATCGGTCGGCAACACGCGACCGATAAGCGTCGCGAACAAACAAACCACTTCGACCGTCGCCGCTTCGCTTTTTAAAACTAACAAGACGACGATTTCGCGCTTAAATCGCCGCGTACGTTTCTCGGTAAAGAACGAAACTCGCGTTATTTCCATTTCCATTTGTTACGTTCGGAGTTTCGGAAAAATCGTCGACTTCTTGTAGGCGGCGCGACGCGTCGAAGCACTTCGAAACTCGCGAATGCGAGAGAAATTTCGTGCCACGTTTCGCTGTATTCGCGAAAATAGTAAAGGATCGTAAAACGGGCTTCGAAAGTTATCGCGAAAGTCGTTGGCGCGAACACGATCTTCCAGATGGCGAGTAGGTGTTGCACTCTCACGAGGAACTCGAGACGGTCGATACAGATGGTCGGCCTCGCAATTTTACGGACGGACGAACCCCGGATCGTATCTACACGTTTTTCGATTATAAAGTGACGCTGTTCGGTGGACTTATAACTCCGAGCGGAACGATCCTCTCGACGACGACCAAACTTCTCGAGATACGTCTGTCGGATATGCATGGGCGAACGAATTTACAACGATCCTAGTTACTTTTCGGATAAAAGCGCCCTCGAGAAACTTTCGTATCGTCCACGTCGGTTATTTCGACGTGGCTGGTCGGTGCTCGTTGGACAGATGCAATTTCGTTCTTTTATATCCTATATTTTCCGAGATATCGGGACAGTTTTCCCCGCTCCTTGCAGCCGAATCGTAGCCGATGAATAGACGAATTTCGACGGCGCGACCTTCGGGGTATGTTTCCGCTCTCGCGATCGTACAATTACCGTCGTTATCCCGTCGTTAGAGGTACCTCCTCGTTATTGCAAAGCGTCGCGGGGCATTAACGAAATACCTCGTATTCCCGCTTAAAATCGCCCACTTTATCTCGAGGAAGAAAGATCACGGAATCGTTTAATCGAACGAACGGCCGCCGACAGTCGATCCGTTCTCGAGAAACGAACGTACGGTACAAAAAGTTGATAGGGCGCGTGTCGGCGAGAAACAGTAATTGGCTCGTTAACGGCTATCGTTTCTTCGTTCGGTGATCATCGATAAATCCGATCACGATGGCTCATCGTATTCGCTCGTGTCTAATTCGATCGGACGTTGTCGCGCGATAATCATCGCCTCGACACTAGCGAAACGCGTTTGGGTGGCACGCGGAATTTCCGTTGATGCTTTGACGACGTCGGTGTGGAATAGAGAAAGCCGGTTGTTTGTTATTCCGTTATATAACGCGACGGACTCGTCGGGCGATGCTTAACGACATCGTGCAACTTTGATTGGCTGCAGAGACTTTGATGGGCCGCAACTTCCGCTTTACCCTCGCGTCGGGCTGTTCGGTGATAGCGCGTTGTCCAAACAAAGGGGTTTCCTCCACGACTATTCCTTCAGCAATTCGCGAGCAGGTCATACTCCGTCGTAGACACCGAGAATAAAGTACGCGTTTCGATTCGAGCACGTTAAAGTTATTCTCCTTTGCCGAAGGAATTTACTACACTAAACGAGTGTCGCGACCCGGCTAACGCGCGAATCAAAGCCCTTTCGCGACTCCGTTAGCTTCGAAAGTCGTCTCGTTTGCTCGCTATTTAACCTTCGTGATGGGTGAAATCGAGACGGTCGCGATAAACTGACTCGACCGTGAAATCGATACGACCTACTTAAACGTTTCTATTCGAAAAGTGATTCGCACTACCCACTTTGTTTAATACAGCAATATGGAATAGGTATTTTCTAATTGAATCTATAATGCTGTACATACGACGTATAATCACAGTGTAACAGTTAATAATGGCAATTAATAATAGAGCGATAATAACCAGGACAGAACTCATCGAATTTTTCAACCAAAAAGTTTTATTGTTGCTTCTCACAGTTTTAACCCGTTGTGCTATAACGACGAGCTACACTTGGGCGCACTCGCGATTAAAATATGGTAAACCCTGTTTGTGTTGTTAATACGATCGAATGTTCAATTCGAGTCTAATTGTAATTTGCATGGTCGAGGATCGGTGAATGCAAAACGGTCTTGACATTTCAACTTTCTTTAACCACATTGATGTTGTAGCAGCGAATAGTCTGACGCATTTGCAAAATAAATCGTAGTGCATGGGATTAAGAAAGTGAACAGTACACGAATATGTTCCGGTTGCTTGGGCGGTTTCGAGTAAGAGGAAGTTCGATTACTACGTTTGTACGTAATTTCCGAAATATCGAAGAGGGAAAAGATCGCCGCTCGTTACCGGCCAATGAATATTTCTGTAGGATTCACCGGGTCCTAACGACATCACCGATAGCGGCAGCGAAATGGCAGCGGACAGGCGGCTTAATGAACGACGTCCTATTACGATAATAGATGTATCGCCCGGCACAAAGCAATGAGGTTGTCGGCTCGCTATCGTTTGTCGCGTCTAAGCACTTTGGGCTATTAATTTTAGATAGGTGCGCGTTCGTCGATCAACGTTTCCCGAATGTCGAGGAAACTCTTTGGCGGAGAGAAGCAACCAGTTTGATCTCTCGCGCTCATTTTTCGAGCCGTTTCTCGTTCAACGTAGTCGCGTAGATATTAATTGGGCGCGACACTCTGCTCCGATTGTCTTTATCGCGTCGAGTTCTATCGTCGCGATTCTAACCGCGAACGAACCAAACTGTTCCGAAACTATGTATACCCGCTTCGAGCGACCGGAAACGCCACAATTGGGTAGGCTTACGGCGGAAAAGGAAAATTATCGTTGGTCCTCTCGTCGTGTTCGTTAAAACGCGGTTCTCGTTCTCGACGTGTCGTTGTTTTCTTTCGTCGTAAAACCAAAATGAACGCGAGCCTGCCGAATCAAAGCGGCGAGCATCGATCGTAAAATAGCGTTCGCGACGCGACGATTATCCGAGCAAAGTATCGCGATTCGCGGTATCGCGGCTGATCCGTTTCACGCCCGAATCCTCTTTTGTTCGGTCGGAATCGAGATTCTTCCTTCTAACTATCGAGTGAATCCGGGAATCGCGCTCGATCCGCTCGCAACGAGATCCGCTCTGCGGTAACGCCCGGATACGATTCGGGGCTCGTAACGTTTCGCAAACGGGACAATTATTTCGACCGCGAGCAACTTTTCCAACGACCGAGAAGTTCGATAGGAAACGGGCGCGGATCGCCTCGACTCGCTGACCGACCGAATTACTCGAAATTTCGTTATCGTCGATAACAATTCGCTAGGAGCGAGAGTCGCTGTCCGGAGCTCGTTCGCTAACATCGTGGAGATTCGCGAATTTCCGTGGGCGCACGGTCTCGTGTGCTGGCACGGTTTATAGAAGCCACGCAGAGAAGAGTAGAGATCGTGCGCGTTACGCGAGGCCGTGCGTGTACCGACGTTTCCGCAGAAACGCAAATATGTGGCGCGCTACTGTCCGGTAATGGAAGGCAGGAAATAGCTTTCCGGCAAATGAACACGCGCTATACACTGCATTCCATTCGGGACGACGGTTTTCGCGCCACCGAACAGATCGTTAACCTCCGTCGAACCAACGACGTCGTTCCACCATTCCCCTTTCTCTCGTCTTCCTCTTCTCCTTTCACCGACCAATTACACCGTTCTCTTATCCTTTTCCGAATTTACGGAATCAAACGCTCCATTCGACGCGATCCACGATTTCCTCATCCGCCACGCTCATACCGACTTTCGGCAATCGGCTACAGTCGCCGTAACGTCGCGATGCGAACAAATTACCACGTTTGGGCCATCGAGTTAATTCATTGTACAAGGTTGATTTTACAAGACTATCTAAAGAAAACCAGGTCCGAGGTTGTCTGTTAGTCACATTGATAAATTTCCCTACAGGCCTATCTTTTAGGTCCTAAATGTGTAACGGCCAGTAGAAGGGCCAACGTCTACAATTTTGGAAAAATGTATTACGAAGTCAGTCATGGCGATCTTAACGCATCGACAACCACTCACGCGACATTTGTTAGTTTCCGCTGACACGCAAGTTGTATGAATGGCCATTAAAATATTAAAACTGTTGCTGGTGCAATTTGTTTATAGTAGGACGTATAAAAAAAAAAGTCTTGAAAAAACGGTCTGACACGAAACGCGTTAGTCGAGAACGCGATAGTTTCGTTCGTGGCGAGGATCGAAGTCGATTTAAATCGGTCGATCGATCGGGCAGCGAGGCTGCCCGTTCGCGTTTAATTCCCGACGTTTCGTCGGATTGGACATCCAACGAAGTACGGTTGTTTTCCGTTTTCGCGTAATAAACATCGACAAGATTTTTCGTCCGTTACGATACGCCGTAGGCGTTACGACGTTACCGGCGAAACGGACGTTGTGTCTGACGAAGCGCGTGCCGTTATCACTGACAGCTCCTGGCCGACATTGATAGATACGTACACAGGAGTATCGTTAGCTACGCTAAATTGTACAGTTATGGGGCCGCTTTATAACGTTCAACCTTCGAAGGAGCACATTCTGAGCGATACGCGCGACTCGATCACTATAAAACATGGAAACGATTTACGCTACGATCCTTCGAGCATCGGTTAACGTCCGTTGCGTCGTTATTCGACATCGCGTCCGCCAATTCTTGCTGGTTCTGTTCACTTTTCGATGGAACGTGAAATTTTATCGGAATGTTTACGCGGTTTCGAATCAACGATAAGTCGCGAACCAGAGGCGCGCCCGAAATTGAAGTTAATATTACCATGGAATTACTATGGTATTATTCCGATCACGGGTTACCATCTCGCATTTCCAAACTGACTGTTCGCCGCAAGGATATTCAGCAGGGAATCGCTATTGAAATCGCCGTGGCGTGGCGCGGTACGGTACGCCGCGCCGTATCGATTCCAGCCAACCAACACCGAAGCTTTATTAGCGATTCGAGTTTAACGTTATTTCGTATCCTTTGACCGTCGTATAATCTAGTTACGCGCGAACCCAATGTACATTCCCAATGTATTCGTTCGAAAAAAACATTCGTCCGACCACGAAGAACTTGTATCGGTCTTAAATTTTCGTATTAAAAAACTTACGGATCTTCTCGCTTCAGCGCGATATTAACGTTTGTTCGCTCGGACAAAGATTTGATATCGCGACGGCTACGCGTTGTATTCCGACGCCATAAAAACGAGGATAATACAGATTACTCGGTTCGAAAATCGCAGGAAGCCTCGTAGGATGAGATTATCCGCAGGTCGGACTAAAGCCAAATTCCCCCGTATGTACGTAGGTAGCGTACGTGCAGGCTACGGGGATAATGGCGGATGTATCGAGTGGCCGATCAGACACGTAGTCGTAAATAAACGGATAACGATAGCCGGTATCTGCATCCAGCGAGCAGACGATTCTAGCTTATGTTATGTAGGTAAACGTTGGCAGAACTGGCGTGGCGCGGCGCGGCGCGGCGTGGCAGATTGGTTGCCACGTAATTTCGTAGTAAGGTACTCTGTATGCCGTTCGCGTGGCTGCGTTCGCGCTCGTTCCACGTACGTCGCGCATCGACTCGCTGTAATTCATCGAAATCGAATTAACCAGGAATCATACGATGCTTGATACCGGATGAATTAGTATCTGAGGGATTAAGGAGAATCGTGCCTTTATTACGTATCCACCGTGATCGAACGCGAACAGTGTCCTCGAGCTCGTGACACGGTACGTATTCGATCTCCGAGTATATAATTTCGCCGTTAAATCGCCAAATTGATGGCTTTCGTGTTTCAACATAATCGATTCGTACGTAGGATATATTGCAACGAGTAAGATATTCGTTTCCGCGAGAGATCAATGCGAGGCGGACAGTCGTCTGTTTCGACGACGAATCCTTTAAGCCAAAGACATTTAACTCGTCGGATCCTGACCGTTTCTATCGAGCTGCTGCCATTGTCGTTTTCTTCGAAATTCCGATCTCGGAGCGTGACCAGTCTTCGCCGCTAGTTAAAATCCAGGCCAGCGAGGATTTCCAATTTATCGAGATAATTGAATTTATTACGCCGGGAATCACGGAAAAATTTCTCGAGCGAGTATTACGAATTTTTCGATTTAATTTTGCATCTTTCAACAAATTTTACCGATTCATGCAAAATAAGTAGTTCGAAATTAAAAATTTCAAATGGAACTGTGCTTGGCAGTTGGCGTATTATAAATAAACGTATTTTATGTTCGATGATCCTAGATGATGTAGATTATAATCGGATATGAACTTTACATATAAACGTATTCGACATTATAATAAGATTAATCGTATCTAAACTGTGAGTGCGTTACAGACTCGTCAAAGTATAACAAGGGGTTAAAGCACAGAATTGAATACCGTATTTTGAGGCCATCCTTAAATTCCGTTCGGTTAAACAAGCAATTTAAGGAGATTTGAACGGGAAACAGTTTTCACCTATCGTTTCAAAAGGTATTTACTGCGCGTTATCCCGTGTACAAACTGTCTGGGACACGGATAACGTCCGTAAAGCCGCAGAAAATTCTGAACAACTGCTTTCTGTTCTCCGTTTCAGCGGCAGTATCCGTTACACTTTGCGGTACCTTCGTGCACGATTCGATGATCACAGAAAATAGCATGGTCGATATACTCACAGTGTACTTTTAGTTTCCATCGTTCCTCGATGCCAGCCTCTTGTAACTTTGGATTCGTCGCGCGACACACCAGGAACTTTCCCTCGTCTTCGATCGACGGAGTCCATTGAAGCACGCTCACGCTTGCCCCGTCTTCCTGAAACTGATACAAATTTTCACGTATACGATACATTTTCAAGTACGTATCTTAAATCTGGACTAAATAATTATATTAAGGCAGAGACGCGGCGATCGAATATGGAGGCTGTGGAGAAAATTGCAAAAAAGAAAATACGTTGTTCTTTCAACTCGTTGGTGATCGAAAAATTTTATGACGAAAGTTCTCGCCACTCGATACGCGGACATCGTCCGATACTTTACACGGACATCGTGAAAGGATTTTCGAACGCGAACAGCCGAGGAACTGGTCGTTCGCGATAGAAGATTCGCGTTCGAAATTACTGTCGTCGTTTCCGGGATGGAAATTCTAAGACCGTATTGGGTTTCCGAATGAAATCTCCATGAAAATCGTCGTGTCCCAAGAAGAGAACGTGGCAACCTAATTCTTTCCTCTTTTGTATCTCTCGTTGTACGATCTCCATGCTTCATTTAACGTTTTCGTACCATTGTTAACGGGTACCCTCCAATTTTCTCCTCGGTTTCGACTGTCGCCCATTTATCGCGCGTTTTCGCTGCCATAAAAGCCCCTGTTTCATTTATCATTCGGGGATAAGAGACAAAGAAAAGGGGGCCGACGGGGGAAAGGGTGAAACGGGGCATACGATACATCGGGAAACCGGGCGAAATCTCAAATTCAAATGTTGAAAAGACGAAGGCTGCGCCGAGCCGAACGGACAGCGAACATATCGAACAAAAACGAGCGACGAGACGCGACGAGACGCGACGCGAGGAATTCTAAATTACCGTGAAAACGAGCCGTAACCTATCTCCGGCGAATTTATGGTCGCGTGGAGTTGCCGAAATTTCGGGATCGTTATTCGCGTAAATTCAACGATGAAAAGTGTGTACGATATACGGTGTGTACGCCCTCTCTGTGTCCCCCTTCTCTCTCTTCCGTGCGCAATTCTTTCGCCTCGGAACACAATGGAAAAGAGAATAAGCTCGGATGAAAGAAGGGAAAAAAATGGGTCGAGCATGCGGCCGCACCTTCGTTAAATTAAAATTAAATTCTCGATAGACCCGCATAGGTGGTTGCAACGTCTATGGAATTCCGAAAAAAAAAGAGGAAGGAAAGGTTTTAGCCGAGCTTTATGATCGATGAACGCGGCCGTTTCGTTTTCGCGTTTTTTATATCTTCAAAACGCCAGACCCAGACTTTTTCGCTATAGTAAATCGAGTATCGATTCGCAAGAGCGACCGACTATCGGACGACTCGCAGCACGATCAGCCGAATTGCTATTTTTGACACCATCGTCGTTCCCGACTATCCGACGATTATCTCTTTTTCTATTAATATGCGCACGGTTATCGATTTTAGAGCATAAAACGATCGTATCTCGACGAAAGAGGATAATCGTGGAGAATTCTCGAGCTTCGAAGTTATAAGCGGTTCGCGCATCGAAGTTTAAAACAATATAAAATTGTTCGTAACTATACGAAATATTCGAAATAAAGTAATTAAATAAAGTAATTCGAAATAATCGTTCACGAATTCTTGGAAAGGACCCATTGACGAATAATGTTGAATCGTTGTACGTTTTAGATAAACGCAAAAATGAATCTTGGCAATGAGAGACACCGATTTTGTCGCGAAAGAAAAAGTCTGAGTTTGTCTCTAACGCGAATGGACCTCTAACCCCGTCTATACCTAAAGGGCCTGTGTTATAAACACGCTGCAAACACAGGCCGTTATTTTTCTGTATGAAGGCGGACGCCAGAGAGGGAAAGTTTTTCTTCCTTATAAGTTACAGAGTCGAACGATCCCGACATCCATCCGAGTCTTTGAATAAAAGTTTCTCATTTAAATATATTCTGCGTTATTTTCATTTTAACCATTCCAATTAACTGATCCCAACTATTCTAAGTAGTTAATAATTCTGATTATTTTAATTATTCATTAGCGTTTACTCCATGTTCCAACAGATAATATACGCTACGTTATTCGGGAATATAACAAATTAAAGCGGGCACGTGGTTTCCTCTCGATTCTGTTTCAAAAAGCGATACGTACGCGTAATGAATAGAGAAAAGATTCAGAGGAGGAATAAATTTGCACCGGGGAGAGCCTGCAAATTTCTTGGCGAATATTTTCGAAGACATTGCGGCGACGCGTGCCGAGAGGAATTTCGGCGAGATAGTTAACGCGACGAAACTTCGCGGCTAATAGCTCATTAATAGCCGGACAAATTCGGTCTTAAAGAGCACATCCGCAGGGACGAGCCATTACGTCGCTCGAAAATCGGTTCACGGAGATAAATCTGGTCGCGTATTCTGCCTTTGGGGGAGGACTTTTCTATGGCGTATCGTCAACGCAGAGAAAATCCGGAATTCGTCCGCCAGACGAATCGACTCATCCGCGTTTCCGTTTGTTCAGTTTTGCGGGTTGCTGGGAAACTAACGTTGTACCGGTTGTCGTACGAAATTCTCGAAAGGAACGTTTGTAGTACGTAGATCGGCGAGAACGAAAGAGTACCGATTACGGCTCGGATCGGAAATGGTATGGCGCGATCGCGACGAGCGACGAGCCTCATCGGAAAATGGAACCCTTCCGCGTACGGGAGCAAACTAAAAATCGGTGGCGTCCTGCGTCGATATTACAGCAAGATTATCGGGCTTTGCATCGTCGAACGTGTATCTCTGCGATACTCTCGAGCATCGCGTCCAAAACCTAGCCTCTTCTCGATCCGCTGTTTTTAAACGGTCGGTAATTTGGCCTCCGTTGGGAAATAGCATTCTTTTCGCGGTATAATTGCAGTTCGTGTAAGATTAACCCTTTGCACTCGCAGGTGTTTCTATCGATAGCAGATAACAACCATAAAACTTTCTGGTTGAAAGGTCTGGTGAATTCTTTGCAAGTTGCTATCTTTCTATTACTAATATCCGTCATTGACTGTTTCATTATATTTAGGCATCGTATATGAAACACTTTATACCCTTTATATATGCAAAACGTAGTGCTGTTATAGTTAAAGTACTGAGCGCGGGTCACAAACGGTCAAAGCGTGGTTTTATACAACGAAAATTAAAAACGTTGAATAAGCTAAGTGCGAGGGCGTTAAACAAAATAGAAAAAGATCTGTTATGACTCTACATATTTTCTTCCTACCGTCAAGATGGCTACAGAAAGAGTACCCCAAAAGAGGGTTTGTCTAATTCTGGGACCCCCTTAGCCAGCATGGCCCGCGAAATGCTTATTGTCCTAACCGCTTCTCTCGAGGGTCCTTCACAAAAACGTCGATGTCCCACGCTAAGATTTCTCTCTCCAGGAATTTTTGTACATTCGACTTAATTAAACGTCGTACTCGCGCGTTCTTATTAGCGTGCTCTTTCGATTCGAGTAATCCGTCGTTCGCGTAAGCTAAAGCGTACGAGCGTTTTTTGTCCCGACGAATAGTTTCATTGCGCTCGCTCGCACGAAATCCCGCTGGTTAATTCCACGTTATTTAGCGCTTTGATCCGCGACTCTGTTTTCGAAGCACTCTTTCGAAACGCGGCCGGCCTAAAAGATATCCCTCGGGTTTCCGTCGACGCAGCAACACGCCGCTTTCGCTTATGTCTGCCAAAACGTGCTGTTAAGTCGCCGACATTTGTCCCGCCCGCGCCTCGTCGGGAAACCATTAATAGTTCGCCGGCGAAGCCGAGTTAACTTTCGTCCGGATTATACTGCCTTGAAAGCGCGATCGATATTCCTTCAAGGTCGTTAGACGGATCGTGCAACGTTTTAACTCGACACTCCGTTTCGAGACAATAATCGTTTCTCGGACGCGTTATTAATTACTCCCGGTAGGCTGAAACTCGAAATCGCGTCGACGGTTGGGTTCGAAACGAACATTACGAACGATATTCCCGTTCGCTCGAACAACGTTAGACGTACGACGCGTGGATCCAATGACGGAAGTCGATGCTTCCGTTATCAATCTAAATGATCTTCGACAGATCGGATAGCAATCACGTAGACGCGTTGGGTAAACTATTATCGAAGCTGTCCGTCATTTTCATCAACCTATTAATTCCCTACATTCACTCCCGACATTTCTGCAGCGATAAATCATCGCGGCAACTCCGCTCGTGTCGCGTTGCACCGTTTTCTGCCAATTCGATATTAATATCTTCTCTGCACTCTACTTCGTCAACCGACAGATTATGAATCGCGTTACGGATTTTTCCCTCCCGTCATCGATTCTCTTTTCCACGAGGTTTTGCCAACATCCGTCGATTTTCTCGCTACGAGTTATCGAGGACACGTATCGTTCGAACGAAATGTTCGCGAGCGAAGGACGAGAAAAAAGTCTTACAGTCGCAGCGTGTTCAGGGAAGAAACGAAAGGGCAACACGAACGACATATCGAGGAGGATTTTTAGCTCGCGATAAAGGATAGTCGACTTTCCTTTTTTCGCCGTAATTGCAACCGGAATGCCGTTGCGAAGCGTACTACACGCGCGAACACGTTGTTAAAGTTGACGTTCGTAATTGGTCTCTCATCGATGCGCATGTAAAATTCCGTTCGTCCTACTAATAGCGGCGAAATTACCTGAATAGCGATTTTACCCATGCTACCAAATCAATATTTTTACATATTTCGACGACGAATATTTGGTTTCCCTGCGGTAAACAAACAGCATGGATATCGTTGATTTTTTAGACGGTATTTCACTTTCGATTAAAAACAATGTTTATTCGCCAGCTCGGGCTAACGGGAATATTTATTTTATCGGTCGTACTATCAAGGCGATCGACACGATATGATTTTTATTTGCGTTACGATTTCCCGTTTACTCTGTACAGTGGTGCGTAACACGGTATATCGGTATTCATTTACGTTTCTTCTTTTGCACTTTTTTTTTGCCCGGTGCACGTGGCACTTTTTCGCGAACGAGAGATTCGCGCGAAAGGAAAATTTCAAGAGATTAATTCGTAAGGAGTAGAACTCGTCGAGAGTTACGAGCAGTCGCGTTTGTTGGCAAGGTAGCGCGCCTGCCGCATTCAGAGCCCTCGTGCCTTCCCTTTTTTCTCCCCTTTTCACTCTTCTCTTTCCCCTTTGTGACGCCCTGTTCCTGTTTACCGCTCGTCTACAGTTTTCGGAAATCGAGTCGCACCGTACTGTTCCGATCCGGATGAAGAGGTTTACCTTTTTCCGTGTAGGAACGGTTCATTAATTGGAATCTCGGATCACACCGAAATTCAAAACTAATTACTGACAACGACTTGTTCAGCTAGGAACTGGCTGTGCTAATTGGGCCTTTCCCTCGAGTAGTATATACACTGCCGCTCGAATGCATGTGGACACCTACAATGTTCATGAAATGCGTGATAGATGTAAACGATAAACACATGGAATTATTTTTTATCGTAACCGGTAAGATATTTCACAGATCGTGATTGCAATATGTTCACCAACCATGCACGAACTGGAATGCACACTATGTAATCAAATTTACCGAAGACATAACTTTTTAACGTAGGTACAAGGATTAAGGATGTGTCCACATATTTTTGAGCGGCAATGTATCTCCTTGGCTTAATGAGGGAGGATGATCTTAGTATTAGACCACTGCTAGGATAATTTGGCAGCGCAAACGATTATGTGTCATCCAACAATATATGTACTATGTACGTCGTCGCGAACGTTCGACGATCGTTTCGCTCGTATTTCTTATCCGAGATTATTCCAACTTGACGACGGAAGACGGTCAGGCAATTTACGGCTCACGACAATTTCTACTCTCGCGATTCAACCGCGCGGTTACGAGCGATACGTTATTACGATAGTCATTTTTCTTCGTCCATTAAACTTTGTTCCGTTTCCATTAAACATCAATTACGTTCCGTCCGGCTGTTTGCCGCTTTCTTGAAACGAGCGCATCCCCGACGTGGATTACGCGAGCTTTCGTATTTTCCTCGGTTATGCGTCACGGCATCCGGAACTTCCCGATCCGATCCAACTCGCGATCGAAAAAGTTGCTCGGCAAAATAACACCTCGGGACCAACTCGCGGGTATTTTTTTAATGAAAATGATCTACAGTGACTGGGCTTTGCCCGACGATTCATTATATCCATGGTCATACGGCCGGAGTTTAAGCATTTTTTTTCTTCGATTCGCTCTCGAACGTAATAAAACGTCGCGAGCCCTTGAGATAGAAAGATACGCGAGCCGAACGAACAAAGATAGAGAAGCACAAAATGTGCACGGGAGCGAACTTACTTTCAGAGATCTTGCGTCTTGCCGTTCGAAGTTTATTCCTGTTCTCGAGTATCGTTATCGAGACGTCATTATTTTCACTCCTTCGACGACATCCATTACTCGAGGTACAAAAAGTACGGGCTGCTACCCGTACAATCGATCACGTCATCGATTTTATTCGATAATATACCGTGCACTCGAGTTACATGATCGGTATTTGTAACTGGAAGCGTATACTTGTTTTCTCGTTCGAACGCAAAGTTAGGATAGCTTTACGCGCGCCACTCTGTACCACCGTTATCTACCGTAATTTCGTTTCTGTTATTCCTGGACACGAACTCCCTTATTCCGTCGCGACTTGTTTTAGCGGAAGTTGTCATTACGACGATCGGAAGCGAAAAAATTCTTCCGCGAGACAAAATCGGTAGGTGAGCGTTAAATCGAATCCCCCGTCTGTTAGGTTAGAAACGATATACCTGTACGAAAATTTCGATAAACGGTGCGTTACGGGTTATCGGAGTCGATTTTATTATACTCACATTTTTTACGGTCCTCTTCAGTTGCTTCGAAGCTTTCCACCAAGTTAAAATAGCCGGTGGCTTCGATCCCGTGCTCTGACACCTAGTTTCGTATCTCCTCCCTGCTGATAGAATCTTGTCCCTTCCAGTGATCTCCACTTTTAAGGGCCTCACTGAAATCAACGACATAAACGATTCATACTCTTTTCGCGAGTTTTTACATATACTCGACTGAAAAATGTCTAATTTTGACGCTGGTAGTTGTCGATTACTTTGTTCCGGATGGGACAGTTTCAGCGATTTTTCGAAGCAAAATAAAATCTCGAAGGAATTACGCGAAGTAAGAATGCGGAAGCTTAATAAACGGTGCGGAGCGTACTGGAGAAACAACGAAACGAGTATGTTTGCTCGTGAAACTTTTCGATCTTGCCATCGTGAAAGTATTCCAGAAGCGATTTCGAGACTACTCTGGCTAACTTTCGCGAGTATCCGTTCGTTTAAACGAACAGGACTTCGAAGGGTGCTCCTTCACAGAAATTTTGGCAATATTTTCAACTTTACGCGCCGTTGTTAACTATTTCTGGTGGCTTCGTTCTTTCGCTTTCGACTACAACGAATTTCGAATTCGCGTTTCGAGTCGAAGTTAATATACATATAATCGATTCTGTTTCTCGAGATAAAAAAATAAGGTTTGTCCTAACCGAGTTTCAGGTTTGATTCTGTTTATACCGACTCTCTTATCGAACTGCTTACAAACATGCACTCTTTCAGGGTCGCAGGCTAAAACGGCCAACCACTTTTAACGGTGTACGCGTAATTAATTGGGTCCGTGTTTGACCATGGGGTTTTCTAAATTATTGTCGCATTAAAAGCGACAACCTACCATTTTTGGATAGGAGATTGAATTTTCTTGACGCTCGTTTAATTTCGACAGAAAGAAAAGAAGATCGAAGCGAAGTCGACTTTACCGTCGAATGCCTTGGCTCGTTATCGATCGGATAACGAGATCTGCTGAGCAACGGGAAAATAACCGAGTATTAATAAAGGTAGGTATCCGCGAACGATTGTAGCGGTAACGTTCCTCGTTACCGTCTCGTAATTATCTGTCATCGTTCGTGGCCGTTGAAACGTTGGTTAGTTTTCCACGCGTCTTCGCTCGTGGCCGTTACACGGCTAAATGAACGAACCTTTCGAGCTGCTCGATCGACGGTCGAGAAACCGTCGTTTTCACGATAATATTCTTCGTTCTTCGGCCGGTGGAAAAGTTTGCCTCGTTGTGCGTTACCAAGTTACATTTCGTTTTGCCGCAGGATCTTGATCGTTCCGCAACTTCTTCGACTTTCAGCGGAGATAAATACGGTCGAAAGCAACCGCGCGTCCCTGCCACCGTTAAGGATTTTAACTTTCAACGGCAAGTTTGCCGAAACGTAAATTTACCGTGCCAGCGAATTCTATGAGACGAGCGTCTGCAACGATCGTTGTTATTCCTTCCTTCTTATCGAGTACGATGCTTATTTTTCTGTTCTTTTCGGAAATTTCGTCGACTCACGCTTCGTTCGAGAAACGCGTAAACGTGACCCATCGCCGGTGGTACGCACTGTTCCGATTCCGATACGTACGTCGCCTCAGGTAGAAAATCATTAAACGGCGTCTGTCCGTCGAGGAAACGCATACCGTCAGCAAAGTATTGGCTCGCGAAGAGGTTGGCCCAGGCGTTTCGAGCGCTACGGCACTAATTGGTCGGAATAAAAATATAGACTCATCGACTCGCGCGTATTTTCGGCGGTAGAATCTATTGTTTCGCGCGTTGGCGTATACCAATTGTCCCAAAGAGAATAAATAATCGGCAGTCGGTGATCTTACGGTTCACCAAAAGGGTTCACCTGTTTCTTCGGCTCTTCGCGAGCCAATCCCTGGGTGACGGCGTGGGAATCGAACGACAACGTCGCGGGATCTTTGGTCGGACAATCGGAGGTGAATGGCCTTGGTGCAATTTTTCTTCGACGACTTCTAACGACCACTCGTGGTTTCTCCGACATTCGAACGAAACATCGAAACTCGGTTCCTTGATCCCCGGTTAATTGGGAACCGGCTAGATGCGGTGCACGGCGAATAATCGAAGGGCACTCGGTTCAACCGCTCGAAAGTCTAACGAGTTGAAGTAGCCGACTGGCCGGCAGACGGGTTCGAGAACTCGAACCAGCACCACCCTCGCGTCGCTCCGATCGGATCGTTTATTTGCACGAGCTACAGGAATCCGTGTAGAAATTGATCGTAAATATTTGGATAAATATTTCATGAACACTCGGCGATCTCTCGCTTCGAGACGGGCAACATCGTACAGTCGCTACGGGGATCGTTTAACCTCCTTGCTTTGATACGTTATTACGAAGCGGCCAAACTTTAATCGCGTTTCCCCGCTACAAACTTCCAACCTTTTATTGCCTCCGATAACTTTATTTTTAGTTAATCTACCGAGCGAGCGCGTTCAAAGGGGAAACAATTAATTTCACGATATTACCCGCGGAAGGGCGCTCGTTCGCTCGCGATTAACGAGGAAACCAAGAACTACCCTGCGACGTGTCAATCGGTCAAACAAAGGAACCGCTTTCTATATTGTATTGTTTGTCGCATGCGCCTAGGCTAGCGAAGTTATTAAACGGAACAACGGAAACGCGTTTCAAAGTCTGCAAATAAATTCTTTCTCCGTTTTCATTTAAAAATAAGGCGTCCTATTAACGAAACGTTTCTCGCCGTTTACCGCTTTATTCTCTGTTTCTAGTTTCATTTCCTAGTCTCGCTCCAACGACCCGCTCAGATCCGTTTCTACGCTATTTTCACGTTCTTTCCAGCTACTTTTTGGTCGCGCACGTCGCTTATGATCCGGTACAGCGCTAGTTATTTCGGAGGGAAACCGTATCGAGGGGACAGAAAAGATTCTGATTTCGTCGCTGCAGCGGGCATCGGAAGAGAGAGAGAGTTTCGGATTTTATTCGTCTCCGGTCATAACGTTCGCTGCCCGAAATTCTCGTCGAGACATCGGTGGTCGAAGAGTAGATGCTCTTTAGCCCTCTCCCGATCGAATCGATCGACGGTTTTAACGTTCTTATACGCGAAACGCGACCGTGGAATAAAAACGAGTTCGAGACTCTTTGTTTTTATTAATCTTCGAATAATTGGAAGCGCCAGCGACGAAGCGTACCAGGAATAATTGTAGAATCGTTGATCGATGCGATTGGAATTCTTCAACGAGCGGAATAGATAGGGCGGTACGTGTCCCTCTCTCGATGAAAATAGTCGGTTCGAGCGGCTTCTTTGCCATTTTTGTCGAATATATCTGCATATTTGCGTTACGAAAACGATTCGCGGAGCGCTCGATGTATTTGTTCGTGAAACGGCTGGATCTTTTAGAATCTTTCCATAGCCTCGAGGACCGACGATATTCGCCGACCCGACGACGCGGAAAGAGCATTCCGTCGAAGGGAACGACTCGAAATTACGAGGATTTTTTTTGCCCACGATATTCTTACCGGGTGGTTCGGTTTCGCTGACGCGAGAAATTAGCGCGTGCGTTCTCGAGAAAATTGGTCGATCGCGATAACGAGCGGCCGTAATCCTGCCTTACGCGTATCGACAAAGGAATCCTGTTCCAAGAAAAAGCCGCCACCTAATCTGTCCTCCCCTATTTCTCTTCGATTTAATACGGAAAATTAACGAATCTCTTTTCGGTCGACCGTGAAGCCGCGCTCGCTTTTCCTGGCGAACAATCGTGTCCGTCGAGCACCGATCGACGATTAAACGTCGTAGAAAATCGTCGAAAAAGTTGACTTTTCTTCCACTCTTTGTAAGAGTTTTAGTTGCCGTTACTTCTCTTGCTTCGCTTTCTTTGCATCTCGTTGGGAGTTCGTTTAGTAACAAAAAGCGAAAGAAGCTCAATGAGTCGACAAAATCGGGTGGAAAATTTGCTCGATTTAACGGTTAGACGAATCGAGAAATCGAGATTCGTCGGAGCAACGAAGTTTCGAGTGGGGACGACGGAATCGAAACATTCGAGCGTGCGTACACGAAAGTTTTCTCGCGAAATCGATGGAAAATATCGAAGAAAAAGGAAAGGAGATAAGTTCTCCGAACGAAAACGGAAGTTGGACGACGCTACCGTCCGCTGGTAACGACCTCAGCGGACTTATTAGTACCGGTAGCCCGCTTTCGGTCGAATCGTTACGAAACGCGGATCCTCCAAAGTCGAAACGGAATACAATTTTATCCGGTCGCGAACAGATATCGAAATCGAGCAGCTCGCTTCGATGGAAATCGAACAAACAGAGATATCGTTTTATAACCTATGGTCTCGCAACAGATATCTCCGTCGGCAAAAGGTATTTCCGTTAGCTGCCGTCCGTTAGCTGCTTTTGCAAGTACTTCGACCTTTCGAATATACGTGCATTTAACCAGTTAGCTGCGTGTTTGACGAGTATACTCGTCATGAAGAAGTGGCAGATTTTTGTGTCATGTCGAGCATACTCATCAATCACAACTAATTTCTTAACCAAATAAGTAAATATTAGTAATGAAATTGTCAATTTTATAAAGAAGACTCATCTTTTTGATCAAATATTTTAACAGTGACACTTATTCTGTGATCGACGAGTGTACTCACAAAACGGGGCGTCACAGCTAACTGGTTAATATATGCTTTCGCGTTGGAACGGTTGGACGAACGATTATTAAAGGATAAATGGGATAAATGAGTCATCGGAGTATCTATGTACGTAATTTATCGCTTTTAAAAGGCTTCGACCCTTCATCCCGCGAATGTAAATTGGCCTTTAGCGGAGAATTCATTAGCGAATGGAACATTATGTTCCTCTCCTCTTTCCCTTTCTTTATGCGTATCAAGTAACGCGAGTGTTAACGAATTTCTACCATTTAATAATACTTTAATAATAATAACCATTTAATAATACTACGTACGAATTCTTCTCGCGGAAATTTTGTTCCGTTTACGAAATAGAAGGCTGCTGGAAATTGCGGCAAACAAATAGCAGCGGTATTTCCATGTACCGTTTCGCGATACGCGACCTGCACGAATTACCTATATCAATATTTATTTAACCCGTACAGGGGCATTGGACGCGAAATCATAATATATGTACGTAGAGAAAACTATTTGACGGGACTGTTAGGTAGGCGGTGGAAATACGTGCCAACGTTGCATCGGTCGTTGCCGCTGCTTGGTCGAGCTGCGACGGTGTTTCGCGAAGACGCGAACGTTCGCTCTCGCGTTTTAAACGGAATTTAAATCGTCGCGACGAAATCGCGTTAAACGGTCGACGTTAGCGGCGATCTCGACGAGAGAGAAACAGAGAGAGAGAGAGAGCAAAACCGCGCGAACGTCGGCTTTGCTAAACTATGGCAATAATATCGTTTAACGTCGTGCCTGGCCTCGACGAAAATTTCAATTAGGTCGACGATTCCCGGAATCGACGCAGGCAGACTGTCTTCCCTTAATGTTCTCTCGTTTCGTGATCGAGCAGCGACTTAATCCTCAAACGAGCCATTTAATCTTCTTCGCGACTCCCTTTTCCGTGGGCAACCTTCCCGCTCGCTTCGCTCGACCGACGATGCTCGCGTTAATTATGAAACGCGCGATTAACGGTTTCGCGAAATCCTCTTACGGAACTTTGCAATCGGATAATCGTTCGACGACCGCCGTGGCGATTTATTTTTTTCCCGGATCGTCGCTAATTCCTCGCGAAACGTCCGCGCACTCGGAAACGGGCGAAAAAGCACCGGCTAATCGGCGAGAGCTTTCGTTTAATTCGCGTCGTGGCGGAACGAGAAAAGTTTTTGTTTGGACAGCAAACAGGACCGCTGTCTCGAAACGCCGGAAACTGTCAGGATCAGTAAGTGCATCAAAATTGTACAGAGAAAAGAAAGAAAAAAAGAACGGATTGTCCGAAATGTTGCCTGGCGCTGACACGGTTTCCGCTATCCAGGATGACGGTACGGCACTCTGCATACTTGCCATCTTTCCTCCCATTTTTTTCCCTTGTTCGCCGGCCGCGCCGTTCAACTAGTATTTCGCGCGCGATACGCACGGTAACGAAATATTTTTTTAAATACAAGGAGCCAAGGAAAATCGATATCTTAGAAACTGTGAACCGTTTTCGACTTAGAAACCTCGAGACAGCGAATTCGCCCGCCGAGCGATCAGCAATTTATTGAGCGGTCGACATCGGTGCCCCTTGCCTTTAATTCCATTTCTTTATCGACATGCCGCTCTCGAGCGCTCGTCCTTTAACACTTTGTGCTCGAAAGCATTTTTATCGTTAACAAATAGCGATCTTAAAACTTTCTATTTAAAAAGTTTGATCAATTTCCTTGAAATTACTACTTTTTTTTTAAATATTTTTAATTGGCGACATCGTTCATTTCATCGCGTCCAAAGACGCAGGTTAAAAGTTGTTGCTGGAGCGCAAAGGATTAAGATTGTTATCCGGGAATCGACGGGACAGAGCGCGTTTCGCGAGACTGGCAATTATTTCGTCACAAAAGGCGAAAGATTTCAATAACGTCGAAAAGAAAGAACATTAATTTGCCCCTGCGACGAACCGTGGAAGCCGGGACCCCGTTTATGTTAATGAAACGATCAATAATTAGCGACGCTAAATACCCGTGAAGCAGGAAATCGTTGTCGTTCGAAACTCGAACACGTTCAACCTCTGCCGCAGTGGGTTTCCCGCGCAGTGTCGGTTCGCCCGGCTTGTTCGAGAGGAACCAACTTTTACTTCTTTTTGCATTCACTCTCCGCTCTCTCTTTCTCTCTCCGCGCTCTCTTTGTCCATTACTTTTCTTTACCGTTCTTCGTTTTCCTCCATTTTTCTGTCTTGTTTTTAGTCCTCCCGTAAGTTTCGCATACACGTGATCGTACGGCGCTTCGAACACAGGGAGCAATAAAAGACATTCTATTTTCCGATTTTTATTCCCCTTTTCGCCCTGTTTCGACGAAGAACAGGTGGAATATTTGACCATGCGGTGATCCAACTTTCCGACGTCGCGAACCCGTTCTCCCGTGAAACATACCGCGATACGAACTGGCTTCGAAAATGGAAATAACAATAGGCGACGGTACACGCGGCACGGCGGTCAAATTCCACCGGATGAAATGGAAACATTTTTCGAGCGACGTTGCGAATCACGGTCGAGAGGTAATCGGTGGGCCGATGTCATTAATAACGTTACTTCTGAAATTGCCTGAAATTGGCCGAATCGTGGCGATTCGAGCACAAGTCGATACGACGCGGTACGCCGTCACCGATATTCAATTAAATTTTGTGGAACACGTAAACACCGTTGTAAGTACGCGTGTAGCCGATACGCGCCTGCGAAGAAAATCGATACTACTACAATGTTTGGATCGGTACTTCCGAAACGATGCGATAAACGGAACGAAACAGGGAGAACCGGCGCGATATCCATCTATTTTCGGTATCGCGTCGTTGCGCGAACAAGCATACAACGTAATCTCCACACGCGAGAAAAGATCGCTTTCGTATTCTCGTAAGGTAGATATCGAGAATTTGCAGGATCGGTGATTCGATTAAAAAGTCTGGATTCGAGCGTCGGTCGATCCAAGAAATGAATATTAACAATTTCAGGATAGCCAATTCGTACGCTCGAGATTCATTGCGCAGGAAACTTTGTCGGCGTATAAACAAGTTTAAATGAAATTGGCCGTCCCGGAAAGTCTCGCTGCTGGCCGAGGAACATCGGAAAGAAACCGAACCGAGTAATTCTGTACGAAGCCGCGGTGTTAACGCAAAAGAGCCACTTGGGAAATACTGAAAGCTAACTGAAAACTGCATTTAAAGCAGTTTGAAAATATTCTTCCGAAAAAGTAAGTTTCCCGTAAAAGGAAACGGTCCAGTCTCGGTCCAGTTTCGCTTCCTCCCGTTTTCCTGCGCTCACCCTGTTAAAAATTCGAGCTCGTACTCGACAACCACCAGTTTCGTCGATCTCGAAATCGTTCGAAACGTTCCGCGGATCGATCCGCGGAACTATTTTAATATTCGCGTACTCGGTTCTTGATTAAACCGCAAAATAATCGAAGTCAACGAACGGCCAACATACTGTGAAGCTCGATGACTACGGCGGTGGTGGAGGGCGGGGCTAAATGAGTGTTGTTCGCCTTGCAGAATAGTTTCGCGTGATAGTGACTTCTGGCGAGGTCCTTCAACGTCACGTTGCTTATGGTTACGAGGTTGGTTTCACCTCCCGGCCCCTGGGTTTCTCGAATCTCCGATGGCGTATCGATCAGCTGCGACTCCAGGTACCACGCGACTCGAGGTCTCGGTTTACCTGAAATCAAAACGAACAAGTAGATTCGGTCGAGAACGCTTTGTAAGGTAGCTGGTACGCGTGCCCGAGTACGCGATGGTTACGAATCGGCCCATAATCGTCGAACGAGACGCTTTATTCTATTGGCGCGGCTCCAAAAGTGTCGGCTCGAGCCACGTACCGCGATAAGCGAGAACGAATAATCGGCCGAGTCGTCGTCGAAAAATATCGGTATAGGAAATGTTTAATCTTAATCGAATCGGGTTCACGCTCGCGGCGTTTAACACCGCATCGCATCGCAGAGATCCTTCACGATAGGAAATTATCCAGCGGTGTACGATGTAAGGCTACTCGATGAACCACTCCATCCGGCATCCGTGGCAAACGGCTCGATTGTCGAGTCGAGTTGGACAGTTTAAGCAGTTGGACTAATTCGAGTAGACGGAGATATCGAGAACGCGTTCGTGTTTACGGACGTGTATCAGAAGCTGAAAGCCGGTCGTCGATCACTCCTCTGGACGGCATGGCACTTCCCTCTGCGTCCTCGATGGAAACCGCAGGATGTCTGTTCGTCAATTTATCGGTCGCGATGCGGGCGACCATCTAATTCCCCGGCTTAATTATTCGCGTAAACTCGCGATATAGAAATCGAGGAACCGTCGCTGTCTGTAATTATCCAGGGCTTGCTGGATCGGAGTTGCCTCTTATCGACGCGTAATCGGTTTCGAAGGTGTTACGTCGAACTATTTGGTAACTGGCTTCTTTAAATCCGGAGACAGTCGCGATCGCGCGGGACGAGGACTCCTCGAGTATCGCGAAGCAACGAGATCCGTTTAATTCGAATTTTACTGCGGCTTCGGGCCCAAATTAACGGCAACGTCTATATTATGTAGACTATAAATGGAAGTTAGCGGATACGGACATGGCCTATATCCTTTTTTGTACCTTCGGTATGTCGAAGGGTGGAAACTCTTCATGGAGCGGGCGAAAGGATGTTTTCCAAAATCGAGACTTTCCCGGCAGCGGCGAGCCGGCTCGTGCCGTTACGCGCGTCACCTTTCGGAAATAAACCGGCGCGGCATCCCGTTAATGTTCGTAGCTGTAATAAACCCTCGCCTCGACTTTGACTCGCGCGCGATTTCTGAATCGCTCTGTGGCAAACCCCCGTTATCCTGACACGGGCTAAATACGATAAAATTACGTTTCAAGTCTACGATCGAGCTATTCGACCTATCTTCCGCGGAAAAGTTTCGCTTTTTACGCGTTCTTCGTAGCTACGCGTGTAGACTTACGGCTCGGATGGAGATAGAGCGAGGGAATAATTGTATTCTCGAGGAGAATCGGGTACCCCGAGCAAGCAGGGACCTACTTCATTTCGAAAGCAAATTATGTTCGGAGAGTATGGGGCTGGAGCGGAGGTCGGTAAAGTGACAAAGACGAGGGATCGCATGGTTGGCGGAGCAACGACCAAGAGAGGGAGAGCGAGAGAGAGAGAGAGAGAAGAAATCGTAGAGCGAATGTCACACGCTCTCGGCTTTCCGGTGTGCGTCGCGGGGAATTATTTCATTGCTTCCCCGAGAAGAGAAGTGGAAAAGGTAGAAGTAAGGGAACGAGGAGGGATTGCCGGAGGAAAGAGGAGGGTCTTTACTGCTCTCTCGACTTCTACCCGGTATCGTGGATGGCGCAGGTTATATATCACCGGTTCCGTGGCTCGCCCGTAATAATAATGTTACACGCCGGAGGATCGGCCACAATAAGAAACGAATTTTACCTGTTTCCGACAATATACATCGTGTCTTTGCGTATATTCGATCCTGTCTCGTTTTCTCTATTCCGGTTATATTAATACCGAACACAATCTAGATATTTCGACGGTATTATCAAAACGAATCGTCGCTCGAAGAACGCGAACAAATAAATCTTTGCGTTGAGAGCGACTGGATCCGTATTCGTATTTAAGGGCCAATTCGGCCAACGCGTCAGACTCTCCATATATTTTTGGCAAAATACGACGCGCAGTCGTCCTTCCGAGACGTTTTCGACAAATCGAATATTCCGATAGAGTAAATTCTATTTACGACGACGCACAGTAAATGTTAAAGAGGTACGTCGTTCGACGGCGAACATTCCGGCTGGGCGTCAACAACTGCACGCATAGAAAGTTTATAGAAAATATTCGATCGAGTCTCAAGTCGGTCGAGTTGCTCGGCTAAGTTTTCGGAGGTTCTTTTTAAGTACGTCCTTCGAGAGACGAGAGCCGGAACTTTTAATCCTTTCGCGCAAAATCCACGACGATTTTCGAGTAAACCGGTCACAGTTCGAATTCTCCGGCGAACGGAAAACGCGATTTTCGCTAAAGTCGCGGGGTGGAAGGAAAATATAAATTTATCGAAAGTTCGGTCGACGCGAGCGTTGTCGGTTCGCGGCGTGTTCAGCTATTTCGAGAGTTTCGCCGAAAAAGGAAACCGTTCGTTGCCTGCGCATTCGTCGGGGCAAACAACTATCGAACCAAGTTTCGGTTTCGTTTTCTCATCGAGCGACAGATCGCGCGTTCGAAAAACTGAGCTACAGAAAATAAGCTGTAACCGCGACTCGAACGTTGCACAATCTTTTTCGAGGTGTGGCGGTTTATGTCATAAATTTAGTCGAGATGTTCGAGGTCCGTTAGAGGGCAAAAACATATCTTCGACGTTTTTCTACAAGGCCCTTGTGGTTCCTGCTACGGTCGTTTTTCAAATATACGGGTTTTCCCCGTAGCTAGAGAATGCCCGAAAAATCGTCGAGTTAAGTTATAGCAATTGGTCGGTACTACCTGTTAATGTTTTTGTTATCGTTTGCATTTTAAAAAATATATTTTTGTTCGCCGTTATTATAGCGACGTTTATTCGCGGTATCTCGCGTTATCCTAAAGGGAGAAGCGAAAAAGCGGAAAAAATGGCTCGTTGGTCCGAGAAGAAAGTTCGGAGTCGACGCGACACTCCCGGTTAATTTTTCAGTTCCCGTTGTTCGAAGTAATATCGAACGTATAATGAAAGTTAAACACTTCGGAAGTTGGTCGAACGATCGTTGAAATTTGTCCAGATTTCCTGAGAGAGAAAGAGAATGATGTCGAGGCGAATACCCGCCCGGCAAACCCGTACCGCGTATCCGCGATCGAGCGTGCTTCAAAACCGTTCCACGATTCGCGGAAAACGAAGGAATCGAAGACGGATCTTGGCGCGTTCTCGATCGATCGTTGTATCCGGTAGAGCAGCTCGAATACGCGTCGGAGAGATCTCTCGACGATCTCGGGCTACGCGGGCGGTCATGTCGCTTCGACGCCAGCCACGTTGCTTCGCGATGTTACGTTCCGCGCGATCCGTTCGCGTAGAACGAGCGATATCGGATCGCGATCGTTGTTCGCTTGGTATCTCGCGAGAACCGTAGCGTCGGAGATTAAAATTGGCGCGGATCCAGGAGATCGGTCGCGCGACACCTAGCACCGGCAGGCCATTCGGCAAAAGCAGCCTGAACTCTTCTGTGCTCCGTCTCCATTCTGGCCGATCTTCAACGTGGTCTACTTCGTTCGGTGGTTCCTTCGAGGACGCGAATACCGCTCGTAAATGGAATTGGCCTCGCGCCAGCGAATACTCGCGGTTCCAGGAAATGGGATCTCTCGTACGGTACGCAACATTTCAAAGAGGTTCGCGCGTCTCTGCCGCCTCTTCTTCCGCAATTTACGCGCGATCGCTTATGCGTGCGAATATTCTTTTTCGACGCTGGTCGTCGTTCCGCGCCGCGCCAGATATTATACTCTGCACGATATGTTGGCCTCTCACGCGGCTTACGACGCGTTCTTTCCTAAAACCGCCTTCCTTCTATCGATTCCTCCGTCTGCGACGCTAAAAGCATTTATTCCCACGGAACGGTTCGCCCGCCAAAATCGTTTCATTTGTCCGCTGCTCCGAAAACCGTGTCGCGTACGCGACTCGTATCCACATTTTCGCTCGTTAAATATTGTATTTATGCGAATACGCGATACGTATCGGGTCGAGAATCGCCTTTGATCACGATACTGGACGGTGCTCCGGATCATCGAGTCTGCCAGTTCATTTCCTTCCTTGTTGCCCCGGCTTTTCTTTACTTTTTAATACGAGTTACCGCGTAACATCCGTTCGCGGTGTAACAACGTTAGACGCCGTACTGGTTTTCGAAGAAGGAAACGTCGAGACGCTTGTGAGAATCTCGGGAATTACGTCCTTACGCGAATTTGCATCGTGACAATCGCGCGGTGTAACTCGGTTACATGGTAATCTAAACAAGGACGTTGCTATTTGCGATGTTAAGCTTTGTCATATGGCGCCGTCTACTTAAGCGTCTTAAATAACATTGGGGGTTCGTTTCGGTTGCAGCGTGTTACATCGCCACGAGCGATTACCTCTTTATAAACTCGAGATTCCGAATAAAGATCCAGAAACACCGAAATCGATGTTTTTCGATGTTTCGCGTTTCTCGATTATTTCGTTCGCGGTTTCGTTTTTAATACGTCGAGGGACGTGGTAGTTATCGAAGGAAGGCGAAGTTGTTCAAAAATAGAAAGAAAGTACCGTTCGATGAAACAAACTGTAACGATGAACGCCGAAAAAATATGTTCAGATTTGACCTGACCGATAGGTCGATCCTGCCTAAACCGACACTCTCGTCGAACCATCTACAAATGCGGTTTTTGAGCGAGTCACCTTCGTGTCACGGGCTAATCCGGTCAACCTTTTTAACGACTATTGCGTAACAAATACGGCTCCGCGTTTGACCATGGGTTTTACTGAATCTCTTTATTACCGAAATAACTGCGATAACCTACCATTTTCGTATACGAATTTTCTTTGCACTCTCGTTTATTTCGATATATCTAATAGCTCGCGTACGAGATTTACGGTAATCGCGCGTACACTTTCCTCGTTGAATCAACGAATCGGAGAATACGCGAAACGAAAAGTATCGCCGTATTTTTCCAGCCAAGAATTCTGTCGTGGAAAACCACGATTTGCGCAGTTTGATGGAGTGTGACGGATGCTCGGCTACGGTCTGCCGGCTTTTTATAAACGACGCTCAGCCGCTTATAATAATTCATCCGCTTAATCGGCCAGATGCAATTTCGAGCGAAGATCCATTATTCGTTGCATCGGAGGTGGACCGGAGCTTTCGGCCAATTAATCCGCACCGCCACGAAACCACGATGGCTTATTTTCTCGCGAAATGAACGACAACGAGATCGCTGGAGGATAACGCTTCGACGTTCCTCCGACACCTCCAGCGCGCCTCTATGCGTTGTTTTTTAATCCGAACTCGAAGCAACGAACACGGCCGAAAGACTATTACTTACACAGCGGAACGACATAAACGTCGACGTTGCTAAACGGTCGAGCAATTTCGAAACGGTTTATCGAAAAATTTACTTGGCGCATTTTTATCCGACATCGATTAAACCGACGACGATACGGTAACGAAGTACGTACACGCGACAGTACGTACGACAGTAGGATAACCCCGAAGGTCGAACGCATCGTCGATCTTCCGGGGGTGAAAAGCCACGCTCGACACTCACCTCCGTGTACTTCGCAGACCAGGAACAGGTCAGCTCCCTCCGGATAGGCTTCGAGGAGCTTGCTCATGTCCCGTCTCTTCGCGTCGTAGATTATCGGTTTGGCCGGTGGTACTGCGAACAAGACCAGAGAAACGGAATGTAAAGAGACAAAGTCGCGCGCGGTAGTCGAAGATAAACGAGCGAAGAGTTTAAAAAGGGGAGAAAAAAAAATGGACGAACAAAAGAGGACGGGAACGAAACGGAAGCGCGAGACACGAACAAACAACGGATGAAAAATAAGCTTCCACTCGAACCGAGGCTTCTCTTTTCTTTCCTCTCGTCTTCGAATCTTTCATCGGTCGACTCGGTTCGCGATACGTCCGGAATAAACGGGAACAGGCGGGGGTTTCATCCCGTCTTGTCCGTCACCCGACGTTGGGTGGAAATTGCCTCCGGCTATTGTGTCGCGACAACGTCAGCCGGAAGCATACATTCAGCCTTCGCTCGCTCGCGACGGAAAAGGATTCGTCGATTCGAACGGAACACGGAAAAGAACGCCACGCGTTCGCCCGTGAATTTCCTGTTGCCGAGAAAACCTTCTTGAAGCGCGCGATTCCTCGAGGATAATTCTATGAACCGTTCCGTAAAAATTCTGTAATTCGTCGAACGTCGAGTTTAAACCGGTCTTCGATCTTCACGGTGTTTAACGATATACGTATTTCGCGGGTAAACACCGAAGAGTCGAACGAACAGCGACGGCAAACAAAATTTGGGCTTCCAAAGTCGAACGTCCGCCATAAATTGGAGAATTCGCGAGACCGGGCTACCGCTAAACACCGCGATTTATCCGGCGAGCTGGTTTTCGATAATCGTAAACCACGAACCAACCTCTGTCTGCTTATTCGACGAACTTTCTCGTTTCACGGCGGTATCCTTTGCCAAATAATCAGAGTCTTGGAAAGCGCGATCGCGTCGAATTTATAACGATTCGATCCGATTCGATCGCGCTGATCGCGTTCGCGGGAACGATGCTCGTAGAACGGCGAAAGAAGAATCCGAATCGATCGATCGCTCGCTCTCTATTCTCTTTTCTCCGTAAAACGACGCTCGTTCGAACGTTGATGCGAGCCGGTGAAACGAAGAAAGAGACTCCCTCTGTTATCCCCGAAGGTGTAACAATAGGTGGCTACCGTAATCTTAGCAAAGATTACGGCCATATTACCCAAGACGACGGTTTAGCGCCGCTAATGCCGTCATTCACGACCCTTTTATATCGCGTTTACCCCCCTTCCTCTCCATTCTAAAATGCAACCTTTCTAACATCGGCCATTGTTCTTTTCGACGAGAGAGAGAGAGAGAGAGAGAGAGAGAGACTCGTTTTCCTTACAAAACATCGTTCTTTTTCCATTGTTTCGGCCCGCGCGTTACATTTTCACCGCGTCCTAGTCTCCGTGCCTTCTCTTTATTTATTCCTCGCGTAAACAGTTTTCTCCGGAATTCGTGGTTCCGTTCCACCTTTTGCGTTTTCTTACATCCGATATCGACCCCGTTCTCCTCTCTTACCAAGAATCATGGCGCAAGAGGTAGGATGTTCTCTTTGGAAACGTTTTCCGACGCTCGCAAAGCCGCTGGAAGGAGGAGGGAATCTCCTACGGCGGAAGAGAGTCAGGATTTACGCGGTATCGCGCGTTGTTCTGGCGTTTTCGAGAAGGAATTAGTTACGGAGTGGTTGGTTGCAGCCATCGTAATCAACGAGCGACGATCGGTTATGACCTCGACCGTCACGGATACCAAATTTCTAGTTCCGTATTTCCGATCGGTGCCTCGTTGGCATTGCATCGATGTACGAATAAGGAAAAATATGCGTTGTCTTCGCAACGCACTCAACCACCGACGTTCGCTAGATCAGCGAACTGTCGCTGAAAGCACACGGTCGTAAAATATGGCGGTTACTACGACTTCGCCCTTCGAACTCTCCTTACTCTTTCTTGTTAGAGGTAAATAGCGGCGAACGGCGAGGGTGAGGCGGCGTGCACGCGGGAGGCGAGAAGGAAACGGAATAACGTATGCAAAGCTCGGTCGCGGCTTCCGTTCGCGTAGTCGGTTCCGAAAAAGTTTCAGGGAAATTCCGAGCGAATTCGGGGCGGAAGACGCGAGCCGCGAGCTACGAGACGACTCGTCGCGTCGACGTCTCGGCCGAGTTTCGTCGGGGTTGCCTCGTAAAACGAGAACTTCCTGCTGAACCCTTGCCTTCCATTCGCGCATGGTCGCGCGGACTGTCTGGCGAATCTCGATCGTAAACTTTTATATCCAGCCAGCAGTTACGTTTATCGCGTACCGTCGACTCCGCCAGATAAGGGAATCGCGTCGCTAATTCAACAACCGTACGTACCGACGATCATTTTCTCTTCCCTCTCGATCTCTATAAAGCGTACGATTCGACGAAAGAAATCCGTTCGAATATCCGAATGTGTCCGGCAGATTTCGAGCGTCGGCGATTCGACAGGAATATTTACAAAACCGTTCGAGAATTCTCCTTTTCCCGTTCGGATTGTTCGAGTTCCGAATCTGAATAATCGCGAGTTCGAGGAGAAGAACGCGATTCGCCGATGAACGACGAAGTCGAATAATCGCGATCTCGAACGCGAAAATTTTGGACAAGGGAAAATTTTGGAGTTGTACGAGTCGGATTATAGATTGCCCAGAAATCTTATACTATTCGCGGGATAGCGGCGAATCGTAAAACTCGGCAGGAACGACGGCTAAAGGGCGCCGTAATCAACTTCGGATGTTCCTGTGTCAGATAACTATCTGCAACGTCGTCGTTGCTTCGCTATCGTCTGTTTCACGGTCGCTTTTATTGAGATCGGAGGTCCATAACGCTCATAAACGCGAAGCCGTGCTTCGCGCTCTCCCGCTGTACAAAACGGTAAACTGGTAAAGCGGTACGGGTTCGTTTCGTCGAATGGAAAAATGCTGCTACGTCGGCGATAGGGACGCGAGACGTCGTTCAAGAGGAGAGAGAAAAATTTGTTCGCGTATAATACGTGTTTCTTGCTAAAGACGAAGGGAAACTATGTTCGCGGGACGCGCGTCCGTTGAGGAACGATGAATTTTACGGGCTCGTAAACGGTTGGCGGACGACCCCGTAACTCATCCTGCAGTTTCTTCTCCACCGGAGCTCGCTCGTTCTTTCGCTTTGCTATCCAAAGAATTTTCCCGTGACGTTGCATTGGCCATGTCGCCTCCAAAATATTATCCTTAATTTCTCGTCCTCCCGCGGAAGTTATCGTCCGGTACGTATCGTCTTGGAAGTCGGCAATATCGACACGGTGTAAAGTCCCATTACGTTTCTCGCTTTGTTCCAATTAATTCGACTCGGTATCCCCGTTTGGAAGATTTCGAACGAACGAATTAGACGAAACGACGAATATTTTCTCTCCGGCTCATTGGTTCTCTCTCCATCCTCGATGGTTCTCCGACCGAACAGAAGTTTCCATTTGTTTTCGTACATCCTGCAGTAGTCTCCTTTCTCTTTTTGTATACGCGCGTTCGTTTCAATCGACCCGAAAGAATGCCGAACGGCTAACGGGGACGGACGAACACGTTGCGCTTTCCAAACGTTTCCGAACTGTTGCTCCCATCGATGGTTTACGTTCCATTGCCTTTCGTGAAATATTTTATTATCGAAACGAGTCGAAACGATCGCCGTATATCTCGGATATTTTCGGCGGTAAGCGTCTACGAGACCGCGAAACCGTCTCGCGACGCGTTACGACGATTTAAGATTCTTTCGATGACGGATTGCCAAATTTCTCGCGTTGACGCGCCCCGCAAACGCTATGTCGGATAAGCGACCGTGTGACGCGTGACTAAATTAACGAAGGTTCATCGTGAACAGGAAGAAGATTATCGGGACACGGACGAAATTTCGAGGATCGTTCAAGAAACACGATCTCGATATCGCGCACGACGTCGGACATTCGCCAATTTACGTATGTACGTCGTTCGCTCTGGCTCGACCCATCGCGAGCTTTTTATATTAGCTTGTAAACTTTTGTCGCGCGCGTTTTTACGAATGGCACCGATCGTCTGCCTGAAGATAATCGTAAAAGCGAAGCTCCCGCGCGTTAATCGTTGCTACGGTATAAATCCCCGGACGATCGATAAAGTAAGCCGACAATTTAGTGGAGATCTCTTGGCTACGTCGCGATAAACGCTATCCACTCTTTCGCGCGGAAAATCGCTAAAGTTATGTCCCGTACTTCAATTTTGATCGCGCGCGGAGAAACTATGACGATTAATATCGGAATATGGGATAGTTCGCGACGACGATTCGAGCGTACGGTGCCTGCTGACCGGAAATTACCTCGCAGAGACTATATCCGGTGGCAAGGTAGTCGTCACCTGAGCGAACAAGAGCGCGTAGAAACTAACCGACCGTCGTTTCTTTCACCCCCGTCTCGATACGAAGCGAGGACGAGAATTGCTTGTCGAACGCGAACGTACGATGTCGCGACAAGAAAAATGGACGACGAGAGGCGGCGGCGCGAACAATGGAATCGCGCGAGAGGAGAACGTAACGCGGGACGGAGACCGAAGGCGAAGGTGCTAAAAGCGAAGGAAAAAAGGAAGAGAGCCGGCCTTCCCAGCGTTTATCCGAGGTCCGCAGCCTTCGTGAAACATCCAATTTCCGTCGACGGTGTAAACCATAAAACATTACGGTATTTCGATCGGCACGGGTACGACGAGCGTGCAGGAATCTTCGTGGCAGGAGTTTTATCGGTCGAACGCCGGCGCGGCGGTTTCCCGGCGAGTTGAAGGGGTGAAGGCGTTTGTCGGAACACGGACAACCTCCGTAAGTAAGTACTTACGTTCGTCGCTCCCGGAGGTTTGCCCAAAAGACCCGTTCACGGTTTCGAAACGACATTTATCTTCGAAAAACGATTCGTTCGAGCGTCTCCGACCGTCCCGCACGAGCGCAAATACCCTGGATATGGCCGATCCGGCTATCGAATTGAATATTATACATATGGATAAAGGTCGGGTCCGCGATTCGATTACTAAACGTTCAATATTTGAAGAGAATAAATTACGACGCGAAGGGTCGGCTTCCGATATTATTGTAAGAAACGACGGAAAGCGCGGATCCCGCCGGGATTCGATGCCGGGCTCGCGGAACGCTTGCACATATCTATCGCTCGCTACGCTGGAACGCGTCCGCCGACATGATCCTAATTTTTACGGTTCTTCTTTATCGGGTTCGAAAGTCCCGATCTCGCGAAAGAATTACGTTCGAAGCCGAAACCGCGGAAGAAGACGACGCCGTTCCTCCGACTATAATACGAATCGTCTTGCGCTCGGTACGAAAATTCCGCTGGTTTTTACTATCGGAATACAATACGAGGCAGTAATTCCGCGATAAAAGTACGATCAAACGGAAGTTGGCTGTTCGTGCGGCTTGCTTAGAAAATTATTAATCAGTCGACGGACGATCGTTACCCTCGGTCGACATAAATTATTCGATCGAGAGGAGACCGTCGCTCTTTCCTTCGATCGGAACGCGACAACGACGAACGAAAGAATACAGAAGAAGCGTATAATATGTCCAGGAGGATCGCGTCCAGTCCCGAACAGCTTTTATCGTCTCCGACTTTTCGTTTCAGAGGCCGTCCCCTCCCGTTCGTGAGCCGAATCGCTTACGCCCGCTGAAATCTCGACGCGGCTGTAAATAAAACTACCCGACGGACTTCTTTAATTAAAACGTACACTTTAATTGTCTTTTCGCGCGGCTGCGTCGGTGAATAAAGAACAAAGATTTACGAAGTGGACGCGTAGATTGCCAGGAATTTATGGAGAGCACGTTGTTCGCAACCGGGAAGATGAAACACCGCCACGCGCGGCCGTTTCACGAATTTAACGCGCGCGAACGTTAACAATAGAAATCGTCGATTCGAATTATCCGAGTATCTCGACGCGACGTAAAACAACTGAATCGCTTTGAACGCGTCGAGGATAGGACGAGAATAGTACATACATATGTACGTGGACGCTTCGTTGGTTACCGATTCCCGTCGACTCGATTGATCGATCCTCTCGAAACGCGCGATCAAATTGTCGACGCGTTAGTCTCGGAAAAATTCAACGCGATTTTCGACCGAAACGGGAGACGTTTCAAGTAATATACACAGGAATACGTGGACCGAATAGAAGAAACGCAGTGTCGGCGTCATCGTGGGGCAAAAATAACACCGGCACAGGAATTTCCCTAAATTTTTAAAGGTAATCGTCGGTCAGGTACGGGCCGAAACCCAAGTCACGCATCCGGCCGGCAACGAGCGGAGAAGCCAGGACACTTGGACGTTTACCCACGTAGCGCCGTGTTCGCGAACATCCGCCATTTGCTAGACAAACTCGTACGTCTACCTGTCTACGTCGACTACCTGCGGAACGCTAGAATTCTAAGATGTACGTGCACGGCCGCGGATGGAGAACGCCTAACATCAGCCTGTGGCGAGACAGTGTCCCGAATTCGAATTAAATTTAACGCAAAAACGTCGACGAATCGGCCCGAGAATGTCGTTCCGCATACGTCGTTAGGTAACATGTTCGTTAGCTGTTTCGATGCCATCGCGACGAATAGTCGAGTCGAAGCGTAACAAGTGGGAAAGATAACGCACCAGGGAATCGAGGAGTTTAAACGGAGAAGGATACGCCCGGTGTAAAGTACAACGTCGAATGGAATCGTAAATGAGAATTTTCCCGTGGTGGACAACGACAGAAATATTTCGCGTATATCAAATTCGCCACAAAATCCAATTAGCGTTCCTCGATAGATGTGGAACTCCGTCGAAATCGTCACCACGATAAAGCGACGGCATCGAGAGTACGCGGTTCCCCAATTTACGGTATACGTGTATTGTTCTACGGTAAATGACATTTAACTATACCTTTTCCCGACCGGACTTTTATTTCCCATTTTATAAGCTATCGTTATTCGCGACGCGTGAATTTTCCTCGCTATTCAAGGTGGGGCAATAGCTACGATCACGCTGAATATTGCCGTGTTACACACGATCAGAAATTTTTATTAAAATCCGAACCCGTGTCTATCATCTCTAGAGCGTTTTATGGCTATAGAGTGATTTGCTACCAAATTTGCTGTTTTATTCTTGTTAAATTTTAACACTAAGTTTAATGAAATAACACTTCAACTAATTACAAATGGTTGTTGTAAGTGTATCTGTGTTGTGAAAATGTAACTGTGAAAATCTATAAGACTGTCGGATGTACGTGAAGGTTGCGGAGCGATGATGTTGTTACTGTCAAACGTTTGTTAAGACCGTGTAATGTAGAACTGGACAAGATTATATGTTTCTCGCCAATGAGTTCTGTGTAAAACTGTTCTTCTACAGGAAGAGTTCCTGAGGAGGAAAAAGTAGGGAAACCAAGTGGTTGTTCTGTTTGGTTTTTCGCTTTACCAATCATATTGTTAAAAATTGGACATCATTCTACCCTGTGCGCCTATAGCGCAGTCCGCGCGGAGTAAGAAGTGTCGCGTGGAAGTGGTAAAAAGAGAAAACGGTCCTAAGACAGAATTTCCTTCGGGTGGTGATCAAGGGTGTCCTGGTTAATGTCTCCGAGGCCCTGTCCTCGGACCCTCCAGAAATTCATATTTATGGCATCTGCAATAAACTGTGGACACCGTCGAAAGCGCTTGACATACAAAACGTAAAGGAAGAACTATATGAAAGGACTCTCAAAAACAGCTATGGTCGTTGCATGCCATGAATGTGCTAACAACGTGTAGGCCAAATGTTGCAGTGTACAAATTGCTAGCTGCTTTAATGACCGTAACGAACCCTTCGACATTTAACATTTTAATTCTGATTCAGTAAACATGCCGTTATTCGTAGTAATACGAAAAAAATGTTATACGCCGCCATCGAAGGTCGTGCAAGGCCTAATGCGGTACTAAAATAAACCTTTTTTCGTTACAGGAGATGCTCGAAGCGGCGTAAAAACATAGTATCGCGTTAAAAAAATAATGGGGTTGAACTCGAAATCTCCTTTATACCGTATAAGTTTTGCATATAAAATTTGTTCGTATTATCGCAAATAACAGCCCTGCTCATATTACGTTCCGTATAACAAGAGCCGCTTCATTTTCTCCGTTGCAGCAGTTTCTCCGAAACGTATTACTGTTTCACCGAGATTCGTACTTGTTCTTCGTTTCGCTTTAATATCCGCGATTCGGAAAGAATTCGAGACATTTCGAAAAAAAAAAAAGGAGAATACGCTATTGCGTGCGTTCGAACTCCGACTACGTGTTCCCGAGATAGTATCGTCGTTCGAACAGAGGGAATTAAATAAAAACTTTTCCTAATACTTGATTCGAAATATCATAAAAATTGTAGGCGATAAATTAGTTAATTAGGAAAATGGGTCGGATAGTACCCGGTTAAGGATCGGTGGTGGGGAGCCTTGTTGCACGCCCGAACGTTAAGAAGCGCCCGAAAACACCCGAAGGTAGCGGCGGCCAGTGGCTCAGGGAGAGCGTCGACGATTCGTAAACTGAGGGCCCGGGTTTCGATTCCCGGAGTCCGCATTTTTTTAATCCTGACGCTTACAAAATATTTGTGGAACGCAGAAAAAAGCGTTTGCCGGAGTTACTCTCGCGATAATCCGTCGAGCAACGACGTACGCGCGTAACGCGTCACCGTCGACGATATCCGATATGTCGCGTAAATCTCTGCAATATTTAATCGATATGCCTTAAACCGAAAAGAGGTGGAAAAACGTAAACGGCGACTGGGCGATCGTGATACCCGACGATAAAAAACGTCGCTACAGAAATAGGACAGCGATTCGGCGATATGCGTAATTCCTAAAATATCGCACGAACATTGACGACAATTTATCTCTGGCGATATCGTTACTAATGCACCGGTACCTGCCGATCGCGCCATTTTTCAACGACACGTAATTTCGTTTGCCCGATCGAAGCGTTCCTTGCACCTACCACGGAAACACCGATAAAACCAGAACTAATAGCTTTCGGCGCTAGGACAAACTTTATTGGTTGCATCGTGATTGGTCGCGCTATAATCGGTGTTTTCGCTACCGAGCTAAATGGTGGTTCAAAAATATTTCCCGTTTACGCTTTTTCGTGTTTCGCGAAAAATACGAAACCGCGTTCGCGTTTATCGCGTCGTGGACGCGGATTTAAATTATATCGGCGGTCGAACGAGAATCATCGTAAAGCATCGAGGAGATCGAACGCTATTTTACGAAAAATCGTTAAACGTCCGAAAAACCTCTGCCCTCTATTTCCCGTCTGTTCGATACTCGCAACATTCTCGCGTTTCGCTTTCACGAATCCGCCGAAGGAGTCGCGGAGATCGGAGAAACGAAATTCGACGAAGAATTTCCGGATATCCCTCCGAGGCAAAAGAAACCGACAGGATCGCGTGCGCCACGGCGTAGAATTCCGCGAGGGCGCGATACGCCGTCGAACGCTCGCCTACGGCTGAGTCTACAATGTTCTTTCGAAGATGTCGATACGCGGCAATTCGGCGGAAAACTCGGTAACCGAACGGTTTGACAAAGCGACGAGTACGCCGAGAAATTCTCGACGCGCGGCTGTCTAGCGTTCCGGAATTGTTCGCCGGATCCTATTCGAATCGTAGAAAAATATTCCCGATATTCCTCGGGGGAGAAACGATCCGAGCGACGCGTGTCCGAAGAAATCGAGTTGTCGTCACAACGGCGGCGTCGAGATTTCTGGGGCGTTTGTCCGGTAACGCGTTCGATCTTCGCCGCGACGATCGCTCTCGTCACTCGTCGTTTCCGCGAGACCAGTTGCGACGTCGCGAGAAACGCGATCTGCGAATTACATATTCGTTTTTGACGTCGAAACGTCGACGAACGAACGCGAAGCCTCTTCGCGAACTTCTTACGGCCGTATCGTGCACCGAGAGAGCGAAAGAAATCGGGAAAAGTCAGGCTCGACGAAGTGACCGGTTACCTCGCGAACGCCCGCCGTTAATAACAATAACAGCCGCGGAGAGATTTTCCACGAAGCAAAAGCAGAGAGAGAGGCTGATTTTGAAAGAGTTCACGAATTCGAGGTATCTACGAGCCGGAGAGATGGTTCATCACAAAGGGTTTTCTGTCAAGAAAAACAGAAGGTAAACGCGAGAAGAGCGCGAAAAATGCCGACTCGCTAACTACGCGTACATCCACGAACGAACAGTAATCGCGAGCCTCGACGTCTCGTTATGACCGTTCTTTTTCCACGAAAAAAAGGTAGATGCGTAGTCGGTGGTTTACGAACAGAGAATGAAAATGCACGCTGCCAGCGACGAGGAAAAAATTTCTAAAGAAAAGAGCGAGTCGGAAGAAAATGGTGAAATAGAAGGAAAGGGGATATCGTTTGTGCGCGACGCGTTGTCGTTATAACGTTATCGTGTACTTTAATTCGATGAAACGCTCCGTTAGCCGAGTGCTCGCGTTCTGCGTAACGCTCGCGCGAACGCTCGCGGGAGAGCGACGAAGATCGAGACCGGTTCTTTGTTTCCCGTAAAAACCCGAGGCCGCTTATAAAATTCTCCTTTCGAGCGCGCTCCCGGTCGAAAGGGCGATTCCGTCGCCTTTCATCCGTTCCCTTTCGACATTCCCGAACGGTTTAGCCTCGACTTACGTACGACGATCCTGATTTCGAAAAGGTATGTCGCGGGACTTTACCGGCATCGGTTACGATCGGAAATACTTTACGACGAGTCGGAGATAGAGAAACGCTTTTGGCCGGTCGGTTCGACGTACGCGCAGTTATTTACCGCGCTCGCGATACGGAAAAAGCGAGCTGGCATCGAGCGGAATCCGTTCGGCTCGCGGGCTGGTTCCGCGCGAAAACATCGAGGTTGCGTCGTTAAAAATCAGCCGCTGAACATCGAATCGAGCCCGCGACAGGTGCAAATATCTTCTTCAGGGAAAAAGTTCGTCGGCTCGTTTCCGTGCGGCGAAGTCGAGTTTCTCGGAAATAAAAGGTTATCGGCATCGCGTTACGCGAACGCTTCGTGCCGGTCTTTTTCCGACAAAAGTTCAGCATTCGCTGGAAGAAAGGACGGGAAACACGGCGGCGCTCATTAGCCGGAAGGACGTCTAGGAGAATTTTAAAGCATCCTGTTTTCCAAGGAAACTCGAGGATCGATGGTTTCGCCGATCCCGTAATACGTCGACGTTCCTATCCCAACGGAAGTCGTATTCGACGACAACGAGAGAACGAACGAACGGTCGGTAAACTTTTTTCTTTCCCTTTTTATTCCGCGAATTTTCCTGCGACACGACGTGCAGGAGGGAATAAAAGAAGAACAAATAAAAAAGGGGAAGAGATATCCTTCTTCGTGGCATCGAATATTGGCTGCTAGATGAATCGACGCGTTTCCGTTCGGCTGGCACTTTCGAACGCGCAAGAAAGAGAGGGCGCAAAACGTTCTTCGTCGAGAGGCTACCGCGAAGCGGCGTGGCGCGTAAAAAATTGCCGATCGATCGTACGACGCGTCATGAATCATAAGGGAATTTCTCGCAGGCTTTCGATTCCTACGAAGGTTAGGGGTGCGGGCTGGATCGGCTGAAAGGAAACCGATGAAAAGATTCGCGGATGGTCCGACTGCCATATTTTTCTCCCTCGAACGGGCCATTCGTCTTTGCCGTCGTATACCGGCAATTCCTTCTCGACGAACGAACCTTCTGTTTTCCTCGGCCGACGCCGAACCCGACTCCCGACCTAAACGGATACAATTTCTTTACGACGATCGTCGTCGACGGCTGCTCGACCGAACGGTACGGAACTTTTTTTCACCGGGCAACCAGCATATTAACCCCTCGCCCTCTAACTACGAGCTAGGCTCGCGACGCATTCGCGGCTCAAACACGGTAAACTACGTTTATACTTTTAATACGGTCGAATGTTCGGTTTCGGTTAAATCGTAATTTGCGCCGTCGAGCATCACCGATTACGAAACAGTCTCGATGTTCGAACTTTCTTTAATCGCTTTAATGTCGTATCAATTAACAGATTATAAGCAGGGCGGGTAAAAATATCTGTCACGGGAAACGCTGTCTGTTAGCGGGTCGGGTAGGCGTCCCTATTCGAGTCACGCGTAGTCATTTCGAGTCGATTCATTCCCGATATTCCGGCTTTGGCGTATCCTGTTCCGTTGCCGGTGCTCGAACGTGTCCCGATCGAAGCTTCTCTCTGTCCCTCTGCTCCGAGCTACTCGCATTCCGCCCTCCTGAAAGACGTTGTTCCAGCTCTCCTCCTCTACGCGACACGAGATCGAGTAATCAACGCGCGTATCTGTTCAGATGTCGATTATTCTTTCTCTTCGAGGATACTACCAACCGACGCCGTTAACGACACCGTCCACGCGATCAAAATAATCGGTACGACCGAGCGGACGACGATTCCTTCCCTCCTCGAGGTTCTTTCTTCCCGTACGCGTACGCGAATAATTGCTCAGGCGGCATCTAGTTGTTCGTCCCTACGCCAGACAAACGCTCTAGAAGCTACGAAACTCGTTCTAGGCTTTCTTCCCAGTCGTTGAAACTTTTCATCGGGAACGGCTCTCCTCGGTTAATCCGAACCGACTCGTCCAACTTTCCTACGGAGTTCGATCGGTCGATACATTATCGAGGCTGATGTCCTTCGATTCGCGATCTCTTTGGAAAGCCGGTCAACCGCGTGTCCACAAACGTAATGCTTCCTCCTATTCCGTGATTCTGGTCGAGTTCGAAGATAACGTCGTTGCGTTGAATCTTCCGACGACCGAAACTCCTTCGTCTACCGAAGCGTTCTCGACGGAACGCGTATTTCATAATCTTATTCGACAAAACGTTCTCCGGCTAAGGATAAGTTAAGCGGACCGCGTACGTTATTTACAGGACGATAAATTATACGGAGGGCCGCAGGGCGGAGGTTGACGCGCCGAGACGTTGCTAAGCCGCGGTAAATTTTCCCCGTGAATCGGCAACGAAGAACCGTCTCCCTGGAGCTCCCAACGACGAGCCTCTTTCGCGCCTTGGATTTCCAAATATACTTTCCACGGTGTAAAATAGAGTCTTACCGAGCACAGATTCAATTTTGACGCCGAGTCACGCCGCGGACGAGACGGAGAGAGACGTTTTCAATTTTGCGAAATAAACCGTACCCGCGGCAAAGCTTTCGCTTAAATCGTTTCGGTAAACGTTTTCTCGGACTCGCTGGCCGCGCTATTAGATAAACGGAAAATGAAGGGGGAAGAGGAATTACCGTAATTAAGGCCGATAAAAGGGCCGAAACGACCTATCGCACGAACTGTCCGATCGCGAACCATCTTAAAGAGTCTGTCTCTGAATTTTCCACCGAATCCGTTCACAGCGAAACGCGAACGTCGCGCACAATTTGGCCGTTCGATCCCGGACCGAGCGTTTCTTCGCTAAGGAGGAAGCCTCCGTGTAATCCTCTTGGTCGAGAGAGGCACGCCGTTTCCCTACGTCGGGATATTTAATTTTCGCGAGAATCTTCCGTTCCTTCCGGCTTTCGACCTGAAAAGCCATTGAATTTCGAGGTAACCAGAGTGTTTGGCGGCCGGCTTATTTCATCGTGGCTGCCGTCTGTCTCTTTCGGTGCTCTCGCTCTCTTCGAGTAATTACCGGATAAGAGGCTTAAATGGATATGCTCGACGTCAAGAATCGATCCTTCGGGATATTAGACGCCGTTCAATTGCACGGAGACGAGAAAAAGGATCGGGAAGATGTACGCGACCGGTAACGAGGAGCTCGCCGTTGCTATCGAAAAATATCGAGATGCCGCGTTACCCCCCGTGTTCGTCTTTAACGGCTTAACGCATCGGTACTCGTTCAATGGAGCCAACGCGCAATCACCGATAAGGGGATTAAGCCGGTACGAAGCATCTAATTCAGGGAATAATTGGTATCCCGATGCCTCGTGATTCCAGCGATTTCGACGCGATGCGTCTGCGAACGGATTAGAGAACCTAACGGTTCGATAGACCGAATTTCCATCGACGGATAATGATCGTTCGGGTTGATACGGTGGAGTACACGCTCGGAGCATTTCGACTCGAGTCGCGAATTTTCCGACTCGAACGAGCACCTTCGACGCAACTCCCGTGGCTCAACAACGACGTTCCGTCGAACAAAAAATTGGTATTTTACGACGCGGGGAAACAACGAAACGCTCGAGGAGAACGATCCTTGGCGCGGGCGGAAAGTTTCCACCGCGAATCAGAAACCGGTGGAAACTAATAAACGGAACGGTACTCGGTGGGTAGATAAATTTCGCCGAAGTAGATATTCGAGACGATAGACGCGACTAGATAGGATAAACCGATAAAGAACGAGTGTGCCGAGTGGAAAGCCGGATAAGGCGGAATTAATTTCTCGGTAATCGGCGATTAGACGTTCCCGTGGAGCCGGGTAGGATGGGCAGTTCCTTGTCAAAATCTAAACTAAATCCTAATCGGATTAACGCCACCGGCTCGACGCCTCGGCAGCTTTCGCTTCCAAGTTTCCGGCAAGGCACGAGCTCCGTTCCTCTCGATACCGAGCTTCCCTCGGGTTCGCTACCGAATCGACCGGATTCGCCGCTCCGAACTACGATACGCGCGAGAAGAACGTACGCGTTCGACGTTAACTCGTAAGAACCTTCGAGAATTACCGTTCTTGGAAGGGTTCATTTATCTCGTCGATAGAAGAGCGCGCGCCGGAGTTGCAATTTTCGGAGTTGCTTATTAGACGAGCCGGTAAACTTTCGACGTACCGTGCACAGTATCGCATCGTTTATCGCGCGCGTTCTCGAGCCGCACGATTTCGTAGAATACGATCGTGACATTTCTGTTGAATAATTAACAGAGTGTAAAAATAGAAAAAGCTTTGTACAAAGTGTTCAGTCCTGATCGCGCTGCAAACTCAGTGACTGTTCTTATTGGGTGCTGGTACCGAACTGGCTGCATAGGGTCATATTGCAGAAGGCTATTTTACGCGAAAAAAAGGGGAAGTCTAACTATGCATCCCCCAGAAGAGAGAATCTCGCTTTCTCTTAACGGTCAGCTACGACGTCGGCGCAGGGCTCGTGCTGACCTCTTTTTTATGGCCCTGACTTATACCTAAATGTCGTTGAATGTACGTTTTTAGTTGCGAAGAAACATATTTAAAATTTCTTCAAAATATCAATTCGGAATTTCTGCAAAAATCCAACAATTTCGAAAGTTCACGCGTTCCCAGCGATACGCGCGATAACGTTTTCTCGCCGTTAATTCATTATTTATGCTCGATGTTCGCGACTCATCCTACGCTGATCTATGCTCTTCATTCCCGAGTGTCCGCTCCAGCACATCCATTAAATTTTTTTATAGCTGTATGGAATCGATCGAGGGACCGTCATAATGGCAGCTAAAGTTCTTCGCATCGACCATCGCCACCCTTAATTTTTAGAATAGAACGCGTCTAAAAACTCGGAAACCTTCGACCTAGACGGACATTCTGAAAAACGCGACCAGACCTGTCTCTACTCCACCGCGAGTTTGCATCCTAAAAGTGGACGAGGATCGTTTCGCTCGCGGTACACTCGAATAAAACGCGTACGAGTTCGAACGCGAAACGAACATGGCGATCCGCGTACCGACGGAATTCGAAAGGAATACGCGCGAAGGTAAATGGATGTCTCGTTTCGATTGGTTGTCTCGTCGAATTCTCGGCCGTGTTTCCACGGCTCCTTTCATCGGGCTTTCTCGCAGTTTCGTATTAACTCGGAGCAACGATCCCGTCGGACGTCGGTGTGCGTCGAGGCGTAAAACGAGCCATCGCGGCGTTCCGACGCCGATGGCCTCTCGACTATCTATTCGATTACTTGCCGTCCATACCCTCCCAGATCCAGCGTCGGGATAAGCTCGGAACTTATTCCGGTATAAACCCAGGTAACGGGACCGTCTTCTTCGACGTTGTCGGAGATCTCGTTCTCGGCAAATCTCTGTTCTCGTTACAGGACCAAGTTCTGATCCCGCTGAACGGTACATCGAAATTACGTAGTGGAACAAAGTCGACACCTGCTCATCGTTTTCTTTTCAATTAAAAATAAAAATAACGACCTCGTCGTTGCTCGATAAACGATTCGAGAAACGTGCAACGAATTCGTGGAAGTTTCACAGTGTTTACCGATCAAGGGGTCGAACGAAGATCGAGGTTTGGAATCGGAACCAGCGGCGACGTTAACGTCCGGCGGTCGTTGCCGACCGCGAACGCTCCCGTAAATGAACGGAGTTTGTCGAAACGGTTATCGCGACCCGGAAAGGGATTATCCTGCGCGACGATATATACTTTTCCGATCGACGAGTTCGTATTCGAGAGGAAACGTCGTATCGGAGTGGACAAGACGTCGGGTACCGTACGAGGGCGGTAACCCGCGCGAAGCGGTTAAGAAGTTTCAAAAAGAGAGAAAGTCGAAGAAGCGAAAGTTTAACGAGGATAGAAACTAGCCGAATGACGACTTAACTCGCGGTAGCCGGTTAACGGGTTCGGAAGAAATTCTCTTGGAATTCCGGCGGCGATCGATTCGACGAAGTTTGCAAAGAATCGCGCACGAAGCTGTTCCGGTTACCGCGATCGGTTCGAGAGGTCAGATCACGGACGATACCAGACTTCCTTTGTTCGCCTCCCGAGTCCCCGCAGACTTTAAGGACGTCTTAAAGTTTCTGAAGCCGCTCCCCCCGGACGGAATCGGCAGTCGCCCAGCTTTAACTCGGTTTAATACCCGATCGATGAGTAAATCGGGTTAGGTGTCCTCTAAAAGGAGTTTCGGCTTCCGGATGCTTCGAGCCCGAGACGCGTCCTACCCGGAGGAGCCAGGCCGCGAGTGACGATCCCATTAACAGACAAAAGCAACGTCCTCTGTTACCGTCTTGGACGGCCAAGTATCAAGAAACCCGAGATCCGGAGTTTCCGGTCTCCGCGATCCAATTTTCGCTACCTTTGTTCGCTTCCCCGTGAAATTAACAAATCTCCGGGCTATCGCGGTCGCGACTAGGTTTCCCCTGCGTTCCAAATATATCGCGGTACGTATTTATTCGACCGGAAGCCGCTCGATCGATCCATGTCTCGTCGTTTGCTCGTACCGCTGAACGATAAGTTTTCAGAAAAATGGCGAGTGACCGATCCGCTCGGCGACGGAATTAGTCGAAGCTCGATCGGGTCGGATCGGCGATCGAAGGTGCAATTAAGCCGGGAAACGAGCGTAGTAAATGCGCGGATTGATCGACCGCGAGTCGCTGTACCCTCGACCACGAACGTTCTCTCTCGGTTTCCGAACCGATTGTCCAAAGGATCGTACTAGAAACCAACCGGCAATCGTAACACCGATCTCTCTAACTCTCCCTCCCTCCCCCCCTCTCTCTCTCTATCTATCTCTCTCTCTCTCTCTCTCTCTCTCTGGCCTCGATTCATCGCGATCCATCCAAGTATCGCAATTCCCGGCAACTTTGACAAGTTTCCAAGCAGTTTCCCACGAAACTGGGCGACGAGTTGATCGAAAACGAATAGAAAGGTGGGGGGCAGCAGATATCCGGACAGTGTTTTTAAATTTCGTCGTTCACGAGGTACCCGTTTAAGTATCTCGATCGAAACTTATCCGATTCGACCTTGTTTCGAGCGGCGACAGGATCGCGAGATTTCGCGGACGCGAAACACCGGTACTCACCGATCACGGTGAAGTTAACCTTGAGGTTCCTAGTCGGTGAATTCCGGAAGTCCACTCTGCACCTGTAAACGCCCTCGTCGCTCTCCCGCAGATCTCGAATCGTCAGCTGAGCGGGTGGACTCGCTTTGAAAGACGCTCTGTCTCCCCAAAAATGCGAAGCGCTCCACAGTTTCGCTTTTCCGAATTGTCGATTCCTCGCGTCGTAACTGAAAATTAAGCAAAATCGATCGTTTAATACCTATCGTATTCGCGAATCGGACCAAGAACAACGCCGAACCTTCGACGATTACGCGTTACGTCGACTTATCCCGCGCTTAAATCTTAAAGCTACGGAAATAATTAATTTACCATAGACAAATAAATAAGTAGACGAATGACGAGGGTCGAAAACTGAGAAGGCTAGGTCTTATTCGACCTCAAGTAATTTTTCGCTCGACTTTTGCGATTCGTCATAGACACGGGTACGTGCGTGTAGGTGGAGAAGTTTGCTCGGTTTCCCAGGCTCGAAACTCGATACGGAACGAGCGAACGGGAGTGCACTCGACCGAGAGAGTCAGATAACCTTTTGCTTCTCGGGATCGAGTTCGTCGAGATGGTATCGGAAGAATGGCAGAAGGATCGACGTTCAACAGTCTGACCAACGTGCTGCCGCTTCTTATTCTATCCGACCACCGATACTATCCGTATTAAACGGAACGCGATTCTGCTCGACCGCGCTTTTAACCCATTCTTCCTCGCAAACTCGTTTACGCTGTCCGTCTTTGCTCGCCGAACATCGACTTTTCTACCGAGCGAAGTAGACGAACAACGAAGAGTTTCGTAATGGCTCTAACGGTCCGCGGATGTTAGAAGCTCGATCGCCGATCCGACTCCGTGTATATCGATGACGTGATCGAATCGATAGAGCGCGCGTTGGAAAATTGAATCGAGGGACAAAAGTCGAGAAGATAAGACGTTGCACGGTCGATCAACGAAGGCATCGTCGAACACCTCGAAGAAGTTTGAACGGCGCGGTGCCGGCTCACTCGGTACACTTTGTTCGTGGCCATAAGACAAATTGGATTGGTTTTTAACGAGCACGATGACTCGAGAGAATTTCCCCGAGGGACACGGTTCGCCGTCTTTCACCGTCGTGCCGCTCTGTTCCGCTCTGCCTCTCTCCGATATCCTCGTTCGTATGCCTTCGACCCTCGCAGATTTACGAGAAATTGAACAGGCATCGAGAGATCGCGCGACTCGCGGAAAACCCTCAATTACCGTACCTACCGTTGTCCCGTTCCCGTCGGGCGGTGGACAACCAAAACGATCGTGTAACGGATCATGCTACTACGACGAGCCTCTTCCGAGCGACGCAGAGATTGGTTTTATCTCTCGTAACGTATTATTACGAACGACCCATTGTTTTCGACCGATCCCTCGAATAAGTTTTCCTCTTCGGTCACCGGTACATCCTACATCACGATTTTTTACAACAACCGATTTTTGATTAATCGTTGAACGAACACCGTTATTCGATGGTAATTATTTTAATTATCGTTATCTAATTATCTTCAACGACCGTACGAGCGATAAAAACACGAATATCGAACTTTATGAAAGAAGCGCAAAAGATGATTCGCAGAACGAGAGTAGTGTCGAGGAAGAGGGTAGTCTCGTCGAGAGCGAGGGCAGAGGAGAGAATGGTCTCCGAACGAATTAAAATAATTGCCGCGACTGGTCGGAAGATTCGGACGTTTCCGCGAGCTGAAAGAACGTTTCCCATGAATACTGTAGTGTCGGTAAAACGAGTGTTCCGCGGGAAAACCGTCGATGAGGCGGGAGGGGTTAAAAGGCACAGGGGCCACGGTTGAGGCCTGCTTAACCACTCTCGGGACTCTTAAAAGGAGCTTAACTTCGCGCATAAAATTAAGGCATTGTAATTGCAGTCGGCACGGCGTTCGAACGGCGGGCGTCGCCACTGCGCCAACTCGTTTCTTCTCTTATCCTTCGTTGCTTCTAACCAACGATTCTCTTCTTGCCCATTCTTTCTTACTATTAGGTCGCTACCGCGCCTCTCTTCCTTCGTTCCCGCCCCACCGGAAAATATACTTTGCCCGAGTTAAGTTTCGTTGGTTCGAGGTCGTTCCTGTTTCCGGAGACAAAATGATTTTTAACCCGGATTAGACGTAAGCCGGAAACCGGTTACTTCGCGACGCTCGAACTTTCTTTTTTCGCGTAAAACGCGATCTCAACGAATTTCGAGCAACCGTGGGAAACGAAGGATATCAAACGATCTAACGGATCGAGGAAAATCGAATTACCCTTTTATCCGCGAAGAACGTTGTTCGACAATTTCGCAACGGTATCCGCGAAATCTAGCTCGGACCGAATGGTCGGTTCGCTCGATCGACCAATTAAAATTGAAACAATTCATCGACGCGGAGGCGAAAATGGTCCGAATGAACTTCGACATCGTTCCGTTCTCGATAGTCGCGCGACCAGTTATCGCGTCGAGCTCCGTATTCGCGTCGTTGTCGACGACCCGAAATCGTTGAACTTTCGATGGCGGTAACTCCCATCGTTTCCAGCCACCGCTTTGTTCCGATTTTCCTCCCTCTCCGTCTGTTCAACCACGCAGGCTCGGTTCAACGTATCGCTCCTTATTGACATATCGCAGTGAGAGCGCGTTCTTCGAAATGGAATTCATGCCGCGGCATAATGGGACAGAGATATCAATCCGATCGGTGAATATAATATCCGATTACACGATCGTCGACGGCGTTCGCCCCCGGCGAACGCGAAGGCGAAGCTCGTTCGCTCGTTCCCCTCGAGAACATTAAATGTCTCTTGGAGCGTGCGTGCTCCTCGCCTACGCTATCTCGCAATTTTTCTCCTTTCTAAAATATGAGCCACGCGCCGTTTCTATTTTTTTCCTTTTTTTTTTCTTCCTCCACGTGAAATATTGTTCCCCGGGGCTACGAATTTTTCCGACAGATTTCAGCGGCGTCGCTGCAATACGGAAACCGATGCGCGGCCCGCGCTCTGTCTTTTTAAATATTAACCGTATCAACATTTTCGGAACGTGCTACGAATAAGGTTGCGCCGCGTACCAGCCGTTTTATCCCGACGAGACCGGAGCGGAAGGAGAACGCTCGTCGTGTCCGATATATGTATTTCGTTAAAGGGCGGAACGATCGTTTCGAGCGCGCGATCTTCGACGAGGAACGGTTTACGATGCGGTAGAATCGGAAGAAAAGAGTCGAACGGCAGCGACGAAGAAGAAAACGGGGGAAAGAGAAGGGGAACGACAAAAGGGCGTACGTACTATTCGGAAAAGGTGGCGATCGGTGAAGTTCACGATGCACTCGTTCCACGGCAATCCCAGAAGACGGATGATCGCTCTGTATCGAGCGTTTCACCGTTCGCGATTTTCCTCTTCGAGCCCCTTCCGTTTCAATAGGATCATTTTCATGCGTTCGCGACAGTTCGTTTCCCGTTCGATCGGCATTATATTCCTGCCGTTGGTTCCCGCGGGAAAGCGTCGCTTTAAACGCCAGATTTACCACGATCGATTTGCGCCATTGCCCGTGCTTACATTTACAAAGTATCTCGATACATTCGTTATCGAATCGCCGTACCGCTTCGATCAAAAATTATTAAAAGGGCAATTTATTTATTCATTTATTTATTTAGTTCCAGAAAGGATTGATCCGGACGCAAGGAGGAAACGAATCGTCAAGTGGTTGACGAAGTTGTTTCGGACAACGGATCGATCGTTGAATGCGCGAGAAGGGGTACGCGCGCCATTTTGGGATTTCGTCCGACAGAACGTTCCTTCTCGGACCTCTGATCAAAATTTTACGGTTTATTTCACTTTAACCGCCCTTCCGAGGACGGTGTTTCGTGTACCTTGTACTTCGGCGCTCGAAACGTACGCGACTAAGGCAACGTACGGTGGACGTTACAAAAATTCAATCGGAATTTACTATACGGCGAATACGCAAACGAGAGTGCTCGACCGTCCGTAACACCGATCGATATTTAATTAACGCGCGACAGTTCCTCTATATTACGGTTCATCGTTGTGACAACGATGTTTAGCGCAATAACCCAAACGGGAACAATGTACAAAACCAGCTTAACGCAACAAGGGCATGGAATAAAACACGTTGCTCGACATGGGTAGAACGGCGAGTTAACTCCTCGCACTATAATAACGAGTTACACTCGCGACGCGCTTCAATATTTTTAACACGGTTGAATGCTCAATTTCGGTCTAATTCCGATTTGCACAGTTGAGGATCGTCGAATGCAAAATAGTCTTGACATTCGAACTTCCATCGATCGTCTTACAGTTGTAGCACCGAATACATTCGTTATGTCTGACGCATTTGCCAAATGAAACATAGTGCAAGGGGTTAAAGCACGTGGGAAACGACGCGAGTCGCGAACATACCGATCACGGCGAAAATAGTGCGGCATCTCGTAGAAACGATTTGGAAAGGAATTCCTCGGATTCGAAGGATCGTTCGGATCGAATCGAATCGTTCGTCGTTGTTCCGGGAATGACCGGGATCAAAAATTCCCTCTCGGAGCATAGAATCGTTCGGTCGATAATAATGGCTACGCGAAAGAAGAAGGTAGCGAGGATCGTTGAAAGAAAGGTCGGAGTCGAGCTTCGTCCGGAGATCGCGAAGATCGTGCCGGACAATTGGTGGTTGTATTTACGAGGTCGAAGAATGCGGACATTCCAGATAAAATTATTGTATTAAAGCGGGAAGATCTATAAACGCGCATTGTCCTCCTTTCACGGTAGCGAAGGAAAACAGCGCACACGCCAGTCGTAAGACCGGACCATTTAGAAACGTTCCGACTTTCGTTATTCGTCCGGCCCGATTACTACCGTAGAGGAAAAACGACGGACCTGCAGAAATTCTCGGCGATTTATAGTTTTCTCTTGGCCACGGTCCGGTTGTTTCGAAACGCGAGCAGGAATGTGTCGCGGGAATGATCGTAACGATCGATCGTTATCGCGGATGCACCGTACGAAAATCGAACGACGAACAGGCTCGATTTCGCGTGATCGCGACCTTCGGCGGGGGGGATAACGAAACGAGGAGCACGAACTCGTACGGCCAGAATTCGAAGAAACTATTCCGTTCGATGCGTCGTTTCGGGAACAAGTTCCCAGGGTAGAGTAGATTAAGCGGAATCACCTCCATGCATAAATGGATGACAAGAAATAAAAGGAATTGCCAACGATGCACCGAATCCAACGCGTTCTTCCTTTTCATCGATTCGATTCGCCGTTTACGGAACGCGAATTTGCCTAAACGTTCGCGTGACCACGAACCGACACCGGGATGTTTGTAATCGTACGGTCGCTTCTTCCTAATCATTCCTACTCCGTTCGCTATCGAACGACGTTTGCGGAGAGAAAAAAGTATCGCGACGAGATATTAAAACGCTATAGAGGGAAGAACGGATACGGGGCTTACATTTATCGGGTAACTCGACAAAAAAGTGACGCGAGTCGTCGTTAGAATTTTCCTCGTCAGAAATCCCGCTGTGCGTCACGGTAGCGATTACGGGCTCGCGTTTATAGATATTTGCATAACGCGACGATATCGTTTGCATAAGAATTTCCGCTAGATACAGATTCGTATCTCCCGGCCGTTAGCGTTCCGTAATTAGATCGTCGATCGCGAATTACCGATTCACTAATTCGACGATCAACGGGCGACGTTCGTTCGATAGGATTTTCGAGTCGCGAAGTATATTCGGTTTTCGGTAAAATGTCGCGAGAGCGCGAGGTCTCGAACGGATTTCTCGCTGCAAAGTGGCGCGAAATTAATGAATTACCGACAGAAGCGGGGCGAGTTTCTGCTCGGTGAAACACAATGGGACAGGCGCGCGCGAACGCGACGGAGGAAGAGAGACCGCGGCCGAGGCCAAGCGAACGATGAAAAGGAAGTCTCGTCATACGCTAATTAATTAACTGCGAGGAAGAAACGACTCGGTGGAACAAAAAAAAAAAAAAAAAATCTGTCTAACTTCTCTCCTTTGTTGTCGAGCACCGACTGCCACGGAAACGACCAATTAATTTCCCCCGTTTATTCTTCTTGTTGAATTTTTATCGTTAAATCGCGCGATAACCGTTAACCGGCGCGCCTCGAGTCTCGCGGTATGTACCTCGTACTTACGTACCGTCGATATGTTCTGGAACCTCGATGCCCGGTTAGGTCGAGTCCGTGGACGTAAAAGCGCGGCGGTTCCACGCGAACGGGGTCTCTCTCTGATCTCGGTAACGATAGAACCACGTCGCGAACGAATAAATCTAATTCGCTCGAGAAGAAAGGAAAATAGGACGGGCAGAAAGAGGAATAAATACTTGGTCGCGGAGAAACATCGAAGCGGAGAGTTACCGTGGGAAATTTCTTCGGCATCGGAGACAAACGACGATGACCCGAGGGAAATCAAAATAGAAAAAGGCATCGCGTTAGGCGAACCTTTTGAAAATGACTGAGCGCACGAAGCATCAAGTGATCGGCAAAGGGACGAGCATGTCGGCTCGCTCGAGGCTTTGCGCTCTCGAACAGGAAAAATAGAACGGAATATTTGTCTACTATATCGAGGAAAGCACGGCTCTTTGTTTGGACGCCTTATTTCACCCGTGTCTGTGGGCGTTCGCGCAAGTCGCCGCTTTCTCGTTTCCCCATTTCTTCTCATCGTCGAGTGCCAACTCGCGCCGTGCCCTCGCCGCTCGAAACGATAGCGATAAAGTTTCCGGATCAGGAATAAACGCGTTTGAATTTTTGCCAACTATTTATATCGACCTCACGGATACGTAACGTTATGGGACACTCGCGCGCTCGCGACGTATCGAGGTTTACGTAACGACGAACGCGGTTACTCGGGAGTATTCGATCGATCGGCCGTTCGATCGTATCGTTTCTAATTCGACGAACTAGCGCGGTCTGTCCCACGGGCCAGGAAATTTCGGAGGACGAGCGTTCCGTAGGTAGGTCGCGATCGAACACGGATCGCTATCGTCGAGGGAGGCTAGAAAATACAGGTGTACGGACGGCCGTGATAAAAGCGACACGCGTATCGCGTATGCAAATGCGAACGAGGGCGATGATCCGTGATTGGTCGCCATTTATTCGTCAATAGCTGCGACGGATCGTCGGAGGCGGTTTCGGTGCAGCGGCATCCGTTTTGGTTATCATTAAATCTTCGACGGTCAGATAGAACACGCGAGCAATTTGCGGTCGCGCCTAACCTCGTAGTTGGACTCGCTTCCCCATGCGCGATCGCAATTCGGTCGAATGTCTTTGACCGATGTAGCTACGCGACGCGATACCTCCGCTCGAAATCGACGTTAGACGTTGAAAGCGCATCGTTAATATCGAGGATGGTACTCGTATCGCCGTGGAGCACCGCAACCGATTAAATTACAGCGACGCGCGAGAACGCGTATCGTGAGACGTTGATCGATCGAACTGCGAGTAAAGCCTTATTGTCTGGTTCGCCGGTTACGTCGTCGCGAGATGTCCTCGTCGAAACGGAACGAATCTCGTTCGGAACGACGTTCGCGAAACGAGCAATTCGGAAGACGATAACGCGGAATGTACGCACGAATATATGTAGAACGTACGTCGGTTCGTGGATAAAAGAATGCAAATCGCGACGGAGAAACAGCGATCGGGTAGGCGGAAAGGAGACGCGAACGCGGAATAGCGAACCGGAAGACCACTCGCTCGAAGACGAAACGTCGTAACCGGTGTGTAATCGCGCACTCGGTGTCAGAAGCACCGGCCAACCAGACCCCGCCACTTGGCATTTTCGCTCGACCGTGTAGGATCGTTGTCGCGTACGCGTCCCCTTAATCTCTTAAATGCACACTGGCCGATATCGCGCAGTCGCCGCTATTTAACTGCATGCCGTTCTTCTCTACAACTCCTCCTTCCCTTTTATTTCTTCGTTCGTTTTGCCCTCGTCGATCGTTTCGATTATCGCCATTCTTTTTCCTTTCGTTCGCGCGAAATCGAGGCACGCGTTATCGAACTTTTGGCCGACCGCGAGATTCGGTGAAACGAACCGTCCGATCTCGATCGAGCGTCGGCCGACAAGAAATCGGCTAAACGACCGCTCGGGCCGAACCGATTTTCTTCGACGCAACCCGACGTATTCCGTGCAGGTACGCGCGAGACGCCGCGAAACGGAGCAAAGATCATCAAACTCGCGTACAAACTTTAATTACTTCTCGCGATGAATTGCCGGATTGTGTGGTAAACTCGGGCAACATGGGCGTGCATCCGCGAACCGTTTCCGGCTCCTTCCGTCCCTCGTCCCGTCGACGGAAACACCGATCGCGCTGACGTCGGACGCTATCGTGCACGAACATCGCCGCCCGCGTCCTCCACCGCTTTTCGCAACCTCTTCCCGGTCACGATCGTTGTGCCGCGACGTTTCGCTTCCGACGCGTATCCGATTTCTCGTATCGATTCGCCACGCTCGCGGACCGAACAGGGGCATCGCGAGACAGAGGTACGGCGAGCGCGATCGACAAATAATCGATTGACTCGTTTTCGTGACGGCATTCTGGCCGACTTACTTTGCGCGGGACGTTGGATCGGTAACAGGGTGGCAACGTTGGCCGGATGCGCGTTTTACGGGCTCGAATTATCGCGGCATTGTCCCCGCTGTTATACAACCCAGGAGGCAGAAATCTCGCCACGAACGAACCGGCAAACCGTAGCGTCCGTTATTACGGGCCATTGTTGCGAACCAGCCGTTTCGCGATTAACCGTTATCGCGAGGCTCGTTCGACGGTGCTTCATAAAAAAAACTCGTCGCTGCATTTTTCTCCCCACCTCCTTCGCGAAACGAGCGATTCGCTCACCGAGCAAATATTCGACCGTAGTTGGCCACGTTCGCACGACACCTTGAACCGTTTCCCGATTTTCCAGCGGATCGAATATCGCTCGTCCGATATAATATCGCGAGGGACGCGAAACCGCTCTATCGAACGACTCTGTGCAATCAACGCTGTCGCTCGCAACGGCCGAGCAATCACCATCGGCTGACCATGCGCCTTCCTACGTCACTGCCACAAATCCCGATCCCGATCTCGATTACCGATCGAATTCGGGTACGCTCCTACCTTCGCGACAACCCTCTCCGCTTCGTCCGTGTCACAAACCGTGCCGTTTAACGACCTACAATTTCGGACTATCGCGACGGAAAATTGTTCACCGTACTCGCGCTTTCGTCCACGAGGATGCCGTCGACTCCGTTTAAATCGAAAGTCGTCCGTGACGGTTGTTCTTTAGACACCGTGAATTCTGTTCACGAATACCGAGCGCGAATCGGTGCAACGCGTACGCCGATAACGTGCGCGTTCGTATTATCGCGCGATAAAAATTCGACCATTGGCATATCGTGACCGAGCAATTTCGACAAAAATTATATCTCGCCGCGATACGGTAACGATCGAAACGACGCGAACAAATAGGAAAATTGTGCAGCCGGTAAAATTAATTAAAACGGATATTCGTCGCGAAAGCGCGTATGTAGGTCGAAATAAATAGCGGAGAAGAGCTTTCGAAAATTTCGGTTTATCCGCATTTTCTATATTGGTACCGCGCGAACAGCGGAAAACTGCGAGTTTCGAAAAGGGTATCTCTGGCGTCAAAACAGCACAGAAGCAATTTACTGTCGGTAAAGTGTCGCGGTGCATCGCGGAACGCGGAGGCACGCCGCAGCCGGCAAAGAGGATTATTACATTCCTGAATATACCAAGCGGTTTCTTTTTAATCTTGGCACGCGTTTAATAAGCGCGGCGCATTGTTCGTTCCGTCGCGTCAGCGTGGAAGGTGGTCGTTAACGTTGCCGCTCGGAGCAACTCGTTTCTAGCTACCCGTAAACATCTTAAAAAGTTCTCGCGAAAACGACCGCTGGAGAACGTTTCTCGTCTTATTGTTGCTTTTGTCCGACACGCGAACGCACCGGTCCCGTTAACGGTTACGATCGTTCGACGGCATAGCCGACATACTGTTTGTGCCCGCTGCTCGTTAGGCAATAACGATCACGGTATCGATTTTAAATAATATATCGAAAATCCGAGCTTCGCGCGTTTACGAACGGAAATAGATATCGCGTAACTCGGTATCCGCCGCGATCGTTTACGCGAGTAACACGCGATTCGTGCCGAGAGCGAGTACGCGATTCGATATTCTCTGTCGAGTACGTTGTTCGTCCAACAATTATAAGCTTTATTCTCTTATACGCTTTGTGCGCGGTACGTTCCATGGACCCACGAAACGCATTAGACGCGTTAACGATAACGCGAAACGGATCTCCGTTGAGCCCATTAGGCTGCATCCAACGTACCGTTCCGACTAGACCGGTTCTACGTGCATATATGCGCGAAGGCCACGGCCATAAATTTTTCCGGCAGCTTACCTCTCCAAATATAAGGGCGCTCCGGCAATTTATAGTATTTTTGGTCGAGGAGGTACAAGATCCACGATAAACTGTAATACCGTGACGCGTGTATCGGTGTCGATCGCGTTCTCGGAAACGCGCGTGGATAGCTTGTTCGTGCCATTTTTCAACGAGATCGTTTTTGGTCGTATACGTTTACGCGGCAACGCGACGCTGGGACGCGTTAATTGGCGGAAAGCTGCGACGTAAGTATATACCGTACCGACATCCGTATCGACGACCGTGTCCTATACAATACCATTTACGCGTGTAGACACAGCTGTACCAATGCGCGAATTACGAGACGATCGATCGACAGCCATCTTGAGCTTCCCGCTATGCAATCGAAAGAGCGATTCGCGCGATGCGATCGTCGATAACTACCATCGATCGTTCGTTTCTCGCTGCGCGATACGCAACGAGCTTTCTCCGAAATTCCCGTTGCTGGGAACGAATTAACGTCGCGATGTCTCGTAAAGATCGTTCGCATCGAAACGATCTCGGAAAACGAAGCATCGAAATTACGATGGGCAGCGCGGCGACGCCCGAATCTCGACGAGTATTCTTGTTTTTCGAAAACTTCTTGCACGACGTTCCTGTCCGAGACAAACGTTAAATATTAATTCCGTACTCCGTTTCCGTGCCGCGAGAATCATCCGTTTCTTCGCGGATAGAACGTTGGAAAAGTTTTTATCGGTCGTACGAGTAGAAGCGAAACGCGGACGGGACGGTACAACGGTTCGCCGAGAGAAATAAAAAGCCATTTCCGTTGTAGGTTTTATGTACTTCGCTCGTTTCGAAATAAGAGGTTTTTTACGAGACACGATGCGTCGAAAAATCGGGACGGATCGGACAGCGACCGAGCTGGCCGAGCGACGATTATTCCTCGAAAATATCGGCAACGGTAAACACCCGGAGAAATCTCGCAACGCGGAACCTCGTAAACAACGATTTACGACTTACCTGTAAAGAGGCTCGCCGCTGTCCTCTTTGAACCACAGCACCATAGAAACAGCGTCGTTCGGTTCGCGAGGTTGTATGTTACAGGGCAAAGTTGCCCTCTGACCCGCCACACCCTGTATCGACTCCATCGGTACTGAAACATACATTTTGACGCACCGTTGAAAACTTTCGCTCCCTCTGCTCCGAATTTCGAACGAGCTAAACCAGGACTTATGTCTCCGGGCGAGCATTATTCTTTCAAGGACCAAAACAAATATTAGCTCGCCGCGTTTCGAGCGTGCAATTTTTAACTAAAATCTCTGATACGGTTAACGATCAATTAAACGTATCTATATTAACGAGGCAATATATCTCCACGATCTCTTATTCGTCCGATCGTGTAAAATGGCGCGGTTTCGTGGAGCGTCCCGTAAGAAAAGTAGCTGTACGGGTTATTCGCGTGTTCGATCGTGCGTTAAGAAGGCGAGAATCGAGACGAAATCGATAGTGAAATGGGCAAGCTCGCGCTTCGGCGTTAAATTCTCTATTTCGAGACGAAGAAAAGGCGTAACGTATCCCGTTTAAACGATGGCACGTTTAAAAAGCTTTTACGTAGACCGTTCAGGATCGAGAGGTTCTCGAGTAGCGCCTTTGGAATGAAGAATTACGAGGTAGCAGGGAGTTATGAATACTTTTTAGAAAAAGAAAAATGTCTCGCGATGCATTGCCAACGAATGGAAAAGTATCGGTGGTTAATAGGGTGGAAACTATTTATCGTTCTCCGGTATTCGTACGTTCTCGCGTATATTATAAAACGATTAACGTTGCGTATCCCGTTCGGTAAAATGCGCTTCGCTCATCGAAAATTTTTTTATCTTTCTTCGATCGCGAAGATTTTCGCCTAAACGTCGTTCAGGATAACGCGAGCTGCCATGACTTTTTGTAGGATAACCCACGTGTTCAGAAATCGGCCCTACAACGTATCGAGAAAACGGTCGAAGGATGCCTGGGCCCCTCGACGATCTCGAACCTCTCGAGTAAATTTATAACCATAACCGCTACGGTCGTTTTCGGTAAAAGGGGAAATCGTCGAGGAAACCGTCGGATCCGGTAGTGCTCGGCCGCGATTAATCGCGAGTCGGCCACTCGACCAACGTCGAATCGCGTAGGCTTTCCGTTAGGCGCGTACTTATACTGTCCTGCGCGAGACGCGACCAAAATCTTGAATAACGGTACGCTTCGTGTTAAATATCCCATCCTGTACAAAGCGGAGCACATAAATTTTTGCCGGTGGAAAGGATTCTCGAGGATAAACGGTAGCGAGCGGCAAGACGCACGAAACGAATCCGTTGTTGGTCGTTCGTCGCAAAATCACGGTTCACGAGTCACGCGCTTTCATCGACGATCACTTTTGGCAATAATGCCGATTTTTATCGAACATTGTAGCTGTTATTGTAACAGCTTGTTAATAATCATTGCGCGATTTGATTCTTTTCCCTTTCGAGAACGTTTCGGCGCGCTCCGGTTGTAATGCCTCGAAATCATCCACTCGTTCCTTTCTCGTTGCCGCCGTAATTAGCCGAGGTATTAATTACCCGAGAACGACTCGTAAATTAATATCGATGGCTCGCGAATATTTACGATCGGTCTCGTAAATCTCATCCAGTGAAAATCGTTCGTCGTTTCGTTATTTATTGGGCCGTTGATTCGGCACGGTACGATCGTCGAGCGTGTACGAACGTACACTGTGTATTCCTATATGAGACAAACAAATAAATCCCCCGTCTACGCGGAACTACGCGATCGGACCTCGAGCAGGACGCGAGGATACGCGCGGACGATAAGTACCTTCGTGGGTAATTAGATTCTCTATTTGAATCGTTTAGCCAGGATACGCAGGGTGAATTTTCGTCGCGGTCGCTATAATTTTGACACGCGACTAAGATAAAACGATCGATCGAAGCGAGCGTTGCAGCATTCTCGAACTACCGTGCACGAGGGTAAATTTCGCCGCGCGTCGTAACCCAACCACAGACACGACCCCACAGTGAAGCGACGCGACCGACGTTTCTTCCATGATTTTCAAACGAATTTCTCCGTTACCCTGTAACAGTTTGCGAGGGCATGTACTCGCGTAAAGTCGTTGTAACGGGGACGTAAATGCGGTACGTGTTTCCCTAGGAAAATGCATCGAGAGATTCGAAACGGGCGCTCTTGTCGTCGGCGAGGGCCGAGGCAACATCGGCTTAAACGAATTTCACCGACAAACTCCGCCGTGACATTGTCATTTTCCCGCGAAACTCGTTTTAGGCGGCCACCAGAGAGTTCCGCGGTATCCGTGATTTCGCGTCCAGAGCTTTCCTCTCGTGCCCTTTCCCTTTGTTTCGAGCTTGGTCAAGGAAACGTCGCCATATCGGGTTTCTTCGGTATACTCGCGACGGTTTTTCGCCCGATCCCTTTCGACCATTTCCCCTTCGAAATAGGTTTCACGAGTTTAGGCTTTTCCTCGCGCTTATTCGCGGCCAAACGACGTACGAGTTGCACGCGAACGCGCAACAGATCGAAAGAGATTCGTGACGAAGCAGAGCAAACATTAATCTCGTTATACCGTAATCACGACGATTCTCTGTCCCGATCGTTGCAGCTAGTTCCGAATTATCTCGCGTTTTCCCTGCACTTTATTAAAGAGTACGATATCACGACGGCGAATATTTTCAAATAATTTTAATGCGGGAAATTGAAAGTCACGAAATTTCTGTTCGAAATTTACTCGCCAAATTATGAACCGGTTTATTCGACGTTTCGCTCGTGTATCAACTAGCTAACCGAAACTTTTAAATAAGACCCATCAATTTAAAGCGCGGGACAACGCAGGCGCTAGTTAATTACTAAGTTTCGTACGGTCGCGGTTCATGGTCCTCCGGGACAGCGGAAACTAATTAATACGGTTCAAAAACCATTAGCTGAAGCAATCTTGCATTGTACCTACGCCAAGGACTTTTAAACGGCTGCGAATTTAAATTACATTCTTCAGAAAACAATGATGCTGCACGCCACCGTCAAGCGGTCATAATAATAAACCGGGTCTGCCCGTGACACTTCTGTTGACGAGTATAATTACCGCCACGCTAAACTCGGACCAAAATTTTGAGCCAACCTCCCACGTCCACTACCGGTCGTGTTCCTATTCATCCCTCTCTATTCACCTTCCTTGCCGGCATTCCGTAAATTTTTGTTACGCCACTACCTTCCGCAATCCGTTTCGCTTCCGTAGCAATTTCACCGATGGCCATTTTTCTCCGAGTCAATTTGCCTCGAACGAATTATAAGTTACTTCGGAACTTTTTCGCCCGTGTTAATTAACGACCAAGGTGGCCGGCTTCTCGCCCGGTGAGTTGCTTTCGCGTACACTAATATCGGTTAACGAGAGCTCGCCAAACGCGCTATAACAATTATTATTTTCGAAGAAGTTGGACGCGTTCGATCGTTACGCGTTAACGCCAAAGTCTAATATATTTATGGTCTTTCTACGCGTTGTTTCGCTTCATCATACGTGATCGATCGTTTGATCGGGAGTACGGCGAATGGACTTTATCGACGAAAATCTCGTGCTTTTCAGAGCACGAAGGAACGTAAGAGGTACCTACTCCTTACTCAAATATTCGTAAAATTTAGAGAGTAGTCTTAGGATGCAGGATATATCTGCTTCTAGAATCGTCGCGATCGTAAGGGACCGATTTTGGCTACACCTTATTAACGCGTTCGATTAAAATAGGACTTTGAATGGGGATTTGCAAAGGAATTTAACGTAATATGCGTCGAAGTATAAATATAAAATACGTAAAACAAAAATATTAAAACGTAAATATATGTATAAATAAAAAAACGGATTTCGGCCCAGAGAGAAACTCGGCCGAATCGCGCTGATCGACGAACGCGTCAATTAAGAGTATTCGATATCGTCACCCCAGTGGCGAGAGTTAGCGCGGTGTTCGATTTCTGCTAACGCCAGCGACCGACCGAGGCCCAGTAGATCGGTCAATGAGTGATCGGACCACGCGATCTCGCGTTCTCTGCCCGGGTACGTGTATCGGATCGTGAAACATTTTCTAAAAAAAAAAAAACAACAAGAAAGTTTCTCCCGTCCCTCTTGCGGCTAAATATATCGTTCGTTCGCGAAAAATGGCTGAGAACGTTCGCGGTTACGCCGCTTGTTAGGCGAAAACTATAATGGGCGATCCTTCCGAGCGGAAGAAATTTGGATGGCAAAGGAAAGGAAGGGCGAGAATCATTTCCGGGGCCGGTGAAATTCCGTATTTAGCGGAATGCCTTTCATTCGGAGGCGGAGCTGGCCAAAAAGAATGGACCAAGCAAAATATCTTTCTGGTTCTTTATGTCCGGTCGCTGAGAAGGAATACCGACCTGGCGAGAAACGGCTCGTAAAGGTTTCGCTGCAGCTGGCTTGCATACATTACGAGCCTTTATTCCTCGAGAAAAGGAAAATGGAACGTACCGAGGATTTAAGGAAAGTTTTGAGAGACGACTGCGAGGGAAATCTAGACATCGGTGCCTCGAATCGGATCTCTCGACAAAGAGATACGACCAGGAAAAGCGACCGAATATTTCGACGTCGTTGACCGAATACGCGAAACGCCGTCGAAACTTTTGCGATAACCCAATAATTTCGATACTTCCTCGAGACGCATCGAGCGCTAATTGGTCGCGACGTAAACTATAAAAAGCGGAAGTTGTACGCTCTCGACGCCGACTAATGTACACATACTCGGTTAGGGAACGAAAACAGCTTGTAGTCCGAAAGTTAAAGTCACGGTTTCGTCTTAAACGGGTCGAAACTTTGCCAGTGAAATATTTCCCGCCTGTAAACAACGTTCGCCCAGTTACATAATTGCCGTGAAAAATGTGTGTTTGCGTGGTTTCCTGTCGCAACACCGAGCGGCTTTGCAAACACCGAAAAATTTACGCGACGCTTTCGCGCGAGAACGCTTCGCGAATGCCGTCCTTCGCTCCCGAGTAAAATCTTTCTCGTTTATTCGAAATCGGCGAGCGTCTACGACGGCTTGCCGGATTCTCGAATCGACGGGAGCAGGAATTTTAACCTAAATAAGGATAACGCGCAACGTCGCGCTCGGTGGAGAGCTTATCTCGAAAGTGTCGAAAGGACGGGATAGGGTAAAAAAGAGCGCGAGGCGGAACGAGTTCGATCGTTGATCGCGGAACGACCGAACACCGTCCGATATTGTTCCGTGGGCGCGTTTTAACACGGCATTCGCGCGACTTCGGATCGAAACGGTCGCCGCGAGAACACGTACGGTTGATTTTACGCGAGCCCAAATCCGCGGCGAACATGTGTACAGTAAAGTGCAGCGCGCGTGTACTCGAATCCGTTGTTTGCCTTCGAGTTTACGATACTAGTTGAAAGCTATACTATGCACACGTACGCTCGCGGCTTAATTTTATAACGTTGTTTATGGTCGCGGACCCGCGTATCTCTTCAAACAACGACAGCTTTCCCTCTCGTTTTTAATCGCGAGTGATTTACGGGAACGCGTTTCGCGAAGACCGGAGTAATTGCGTCTCGATTGCGCCGATAAATCTGTCCTTTCCGCGCTTCGACTCGATTCGCCCGCGGATTAAAAAGACGAACGCAACAAAAATATCGAAACGAGGAAGAGAAAAAAGGAACGAGCACTCGTCGACGCGACGCGACGGGTCGAACGAGAAACGTATCCTCGCGAATACGCGTGAAATTCGTCGACGGGCGAGATATTGGCAAGTCGCCAGAGACGGCCGTAGTTCGGACAGTCTCGTTCGCTCTTTGCTAGAACGGCTGACCGATTCACGGGACAAAGGAGACGTTGCCGAACTCGTAAGGGGCTAATGGATGCGCGTTATTACCTTTTTCGAATTTCCTTTTTACATCGTACTCCGGACGCGTTACGTTGCCAACCGAACTCGCCTTGGTGCTTACTTAGCGCGATCGTCGAAACGCGGTCAGTTTCGAGTAATAATTTTACGACACAGGGGGAAGCGCGCTGCTCGCGTTTTATTATAAGCATCGTAACCGATTACCGCGCGTCGAATAAATTTTAGATGACAGATTTTCAGTTTCGGTCGCGGTATCTTTTTCGAAACGCTCGATCGGTTGATGGATTGTCAGGCGCGCGCGCGCTCATGGTGATATACCGCATAGAATATCATCCGCGGTATCCTCGGTATACCTGACAGGTGTCAATTACACGAGCATAGCCGCTAGTTTCGAAAACTCGTTCATTTTCTACCGATCGAGAGGGAACGACGACCATTAGTAATATCGCGTCGATTAGACGTCCGACGGAACTCGCGGTGGTCGTTTGGATGCGGGGAACGATCGAAACGATCGCGACCGGCGGTTTTTCACCGGTCGAAAGGAACCGTTCTTTTTTGCCGGACCGGCCAAGCTTCGCTTCGAAATTGGTCTGCCGAAGGATCGACGGAATCGCCGTGTAGCGAACCGTAGTTTCGGAAACGTTCACGTACCAATGGAAATCGTTACCGACGTCGATATCGGAACTCGTTCCCGAATCCACGTCGGCAAGAAAATCGACGAGTTAGCCTTTCCTTCGTTACCGATTCCGCTCGCTTTCATTCGTTCCTTTCCGCTCTTCCATTCGTCTCTCCCTCTCTCTCTCTCTCTCTCTCAGCGATATAGAAGAAACGGAAGAGAGTCGATGTAATTGAGGAAAGAAGCAAGAATGATTCTGCGAAACAGCTCGTTCTTCCGAACAACGGGAAATTGTATTCACGGAAACGGCAAAGTTCGCGATATGTACTCGGCGACTACGTTACTCGATTCGAAACCAAAAGCATATCGTATACGCGCTGCTGCATCGCTTTCGTCTGCCTCGATCTCTCTATTCTTCTTTCATCGAATTATGTTTCATCGTTGGTCTCTTTTCCATAGGGTAACGCGTAACTCGTCGAACTCGATTCGATTTAGGACGCACAACCGAACGATCTTGCTAATTGTATCGTGCGTCACGGGCTAAACCGTTCAGTCCCGGTGGATCACCGTGGCCGGAGCCGCAAACGGGCTCTGCGTTATTTACGGTATCTCGGTATAGGTCGGGGTAAAGACGATCATCAAAGCCCGAGTCTTGCGACCATCGTGTCGTCATCTCGTTAAGATGACGATCGAAGCTCTTCCGCCTCGATAATTCCTCGAGTATCCTTCTTGTCGCAAGATGGCCGCATTTTATCGTCCGATGCACGCCCGTTTCTATCGCCTCGTTCGTTACTCCCCGATCGAGACGCAGAAACCTCTTTTTTCACCGATACACGGATATCGCGAGGGTCGAGTCGACCCGATTGTCTTACTCGGGAAAAGCGATACCGCCATCGATGTCTTTGTCCCCGCGATTTCCGTCGCCCCGTTCCTGACGACCAAATTTTTGTCGATTCGACGACCGGTTCGTTATCGGACGCAACACGAATCGTCGAAATTCCGTTTTCTTACTCCATTCCGCGTTGTACCGGCTTCGTAATAGGAAATATCCGGTGAAAAAGCGAGCTCGTCCGTGGATATCCGGTTCGAGCGATAATCGGGACAAAATATCCCCGAATGGAAATTGACAGATCGGGCAGCGGTCTCGTAACCGTGGTGTATGTCGTGGTGGCATCGAAACCTTATCGCGAGCAGCGTTCGTCCGATGTTCGTCCGATGTTCGTCCGACGCAGTTACCGGTCAGCCCCATACGTTGGACGATTTAGCCAGCGGGGTAAACAGCCCGTTACCGTATTCACCGCGCTCAGGGTTAGGGGTAGTTGGTCGCGGAGTGGGATACTGGCTGTCGCGACATAATCAGGAACAGGGCCAGATTCTGCTAGGAAGGAAGAGAAAATGGCGCGTGTGCGCGTCCGTGTAGGTGCGGCGCGTGGGGGCTTGCAAATCGGTTATCGCGCTAATTGACTGCGGACTATCGGATCCGGGGTCAACGCCGTTAACGAGTATACCTTGCAGCCTCGCTGGTAGACGAACGATTTCGGCCTTCGAGCGGCAAACTCGTCGTATCTCCGATCGATTATCGATCGACGTTACACCGATCGTTTCGAAGCTGCGACGGGCAACCGAGGAGATTATACGTGCCCTCGCTAGCGGGCCATCGACGGATCGAAATTTTAACGGTTCCTTCTTGTCGCTCGGGGATCGATGGATTTCCTGCTCCGATAAATTACCATCAATTTCTCCGTAAAATCTCCCGACACCGTTTAAAAGCAAGTAAAATCTTGAAAAATTTTATTCGCGCTTCACCGATATCCGCGCGACTTCTACGTCGCTCTTCTATTTTCGTATAAAACTATTTCGGAAAATTTTTTGATCGAATGAGTGGCTGTCGTATTTTAACCAGATCAAAGCGGCCAATTTTCAAAAGTTCGTTCTCGGCGATCCTCTAAAAAACGCGCGTCGGTCGACTACGGACGTTTAAAATATTTTCCTGTTAATTACAACAGAATAATCAGAGAATTTCGTCGCGCGCAATTACAGTTTGCCGTTGTACAAAACATTCGCTGGTACCTCTAAACGTCGCGCGGCAAAACGCGCGTACACACATCCGCTTAGGTTCTAGAAATCAATGCGAAGCGGTTGATTGAACAATAATCGTTCCGCGGCGAGAAATTACCGCCCGTTTATAACACGATTTGCATCGATTGTCTCGCGCAATCCCCCTCGAAGACAATTCTTCCACGGATGAGACGGAACGTGGAAAACTGATTTTCGAGTACGCAACTTTTCTTCGAGTAAACGTAATCAACGCGTGGCCCGTAGTTTGCAGCAATTATTGTTCGGTTAGTGTCAGGTTATTCGCGTCGAGTCGACTCTGTCCGTGAAAGCTGCGTTCGTCGAGATATTCCGTCGAACCGCGTTTCGAAACAATTTCGAGCGTTTACCACCTCGAGAAGAAAATACGAAACGATTCGGTTAGTCCGAACGCTTCGTAATTTCGTAGACGGACAAATTTAAACGAAGATTACGCGATAGGTAATACGTTGTGTCGATTAAGTACACGTATTAGTTAATCGGCGAGTATTCGGATAAGCGAAGGGTTAAGAAGTGCTCGAAGAGAATCGACCGACGGCTGTAGGAAAATTCGGATAAAGTCTAAAGAGAAGATACAGAGATGGAGACCTACGGGCATTTCCGTGTCCCTACTAATTAGGCGAATGCGGACCAGTATTCGACGGTCCATGTTGCTCGCGCATTCGTTCGATGCGCAATTATCGGATTCATCCAAACGGTAGAACAGATTTCGACAAATACCGATGGGCTAGACGGTTCAACGAAGGACGATACGCTCCTTCGTCACAAGAACTTTCGCGAATCGATACTGCTCAGGTGTAGCGGTTACGAGCGATGATGGGTGAATGTTATTAAAAAAGAGAAAACGGTCAACCATTTTAACGGCGTACGCGTCTAAAACTTGACACCGTGTTTGATCGTTGGTTTCTTAAATTACTTTAACGTCGAAATAATGGCGACGACCATTTTTGGTCATGCATTTTCTGTACATTTATTTATTTCAACGGGTACAGTCGCGAAACAATGGTACCCCGTCGGATGTCGCAACGCGAGACAGTCGTCGGCACAGAGCGCCGCAACTCGTCGACTCGGCTCGGCGTTTCAACATTTTTTCGTTAGTGTTTCGTTATTTAGTTGATTTACGTTAACGAGGAAACTTTCCGCGCTTCGTTTCGTCGAGAAGTTCAAGTAGGAAATTCACGTTTCGCGATTACGCCGAATGCTTTGATAAAACTGTCGACGAATGGTAACGAGGATAAGGATAATGCGATTTGAAAAATTTATAATACACGCGTGGAAAACTAACGGCAGAAAAGCAACCTCGGTGAATATTATTCGGTACGCTCGTTGATGCAACCAGATTAATTACCAGTTTGTTTGCTTCCTTTGACCGGCTGAGTCATCGTTACTCCAGAAACCGCGTTTCGGTTTCGCGTAAATTGTGCACCGCAATTTACAAACCGTGCTTCGAGTTCCACGTGGATAAAAGTTTGTCGACGATGGTTAATTAAAATAAATTGAAACACCGATATACCGTCGTTGCGACGAACGTTCGAACCCGGAGACGCTTTTCAACTGGTCGTCGGTACACGGTATATTTGCCCGATATTCGGTAATAAGCCGTGATTCACCGTTTTCACCGATCGTCCCGAGAGCCAAATTATTCGTACGATCGGCATCGATCGACCTTTTCTACCGTTGACAAATTCTTCAAACTTTCGATAGCTTTTTTCGCGTGACAACGGTTTCGTAATTTTTTACGCGTGCATAGCCGAAACAGAATGTCCGTTCCCAAAAACGAATGCCAAACGTCGCGACTCAAAGAATACCAGCGTCAAAGGGAAAACTTCGATCGTCCAGGAGTATTTACTGCGCGCAAATTTTAATATATTTCTCATTTGATCGTTTAAAGGGGACATCGTTAACGCGCGTCTCTCGAAAACGGCTACGCAGGAAAATCGATACGAGTTAGTACAACGCCGGACACGTTTTTTCTCCCCTATTCTCTTTTATTACCCGTTGTCTTTGTGGTGTCGTCTCGGTCGCGCGTTTCACGATACATATTTCCATTTCGTTCCGCCGATTTTAGCCGATTCGCGAAACATGCTGTCGGATATCTTTCGTCGAACTGGTCCGCGGAACGAGAAAAATACATGGCCGGCACGGGAAAACGGAAAATTGCTCTATGTCGCGTTGCACCGTACTCGATGAATTCGCAACAAATTTTTCGAGAAATCAGGTCAATGGCCGTTCGTCGCTTTGAACTTAAACGCGTCGCTCGTTTTTCCATTTTCCCCTTTTTTCCTGTGTTTTTTTTTTGTGTCTTTTTTTTTTTTCTTTTAATTGGCAACGTCGATGTCTCTCAACGATGCGCCACGGCAACGATGCAGGCATCGAGCATGGAAAAAATGTCGCCGCCGCACCGTGACGTTCATTCAACAGCTTTTATCACGATTTTACGGTGGACGAGCATTTCGAGTGGATTATTCGCGTTACTATCGTTGATTTCGATACCGTACAAACTCCGCCGAGAATTACACCGACTTCGGGGACGTATGGTCCTCGTAAAACACCCTCGCGAATTCCAGGTAATTAGATGATCGTTATTTCATGTTCGCGTGTAAGTAGAGTGTCGCACAGTGACTCGGTATTACACGCTGTACCTAATATATAGATTTTGGGACAGGGTTTTGCTATCGATTTACTGCCGTGCACGTGATCAACGGTTTAATTACGAACGATGGGCCGAGATTTCGTTCGTGCACCGAACAATCGTTACCCTGCGCCGTACGATTCATTCTGTTTCCGAATGAAAAATCCGGAAATTACCGTGCGTCGAGGCCGGTCGAGCGATCACGGATCACGCTCAAAATCTATATCGCGCAGAAACCGGAAGTCGTTCCATACCTTCGCCTTAATAGGATTCCAGAATTTATCGTTTTACTTTGTCGAATTTACTTTACTTACGCGTTTCTTCGAAAAATTTCGAACATAATCGAGTAAAGGCGTCGCGATAAATATTTTCGAGTTCGAAAACGGATGTGGTACATTGCCGTTTCAAAGGCAACATCACGATCCGCGCGATTTCGACGCACCGGCGGCACCACCTCGTTTTACGTCGACGCTTTCTTGTTCGTTCATGATGGTAACAAGCTTAGTTTAAACACTCGTTAGACCGGCTTGATAGTTGTTTCGAATAACCAGCTGGGTCCTCGTACCGCGCCACCGCCAGCAAGGAGATGCGCTCGTCGTTGAAAGCAGCTTATAACCGAAACCAGCGCGTGGTTGTCGATGTAACGAATTTCGTTAGATAGTTTAAAGCTGTGCCGGATAATACATCGTGTAAACGGTACGTGTACCTTCGACCCATCGATTCCGCGACTAAAACTATGGTGTTTCGGGATAGCGTCTCACCTACGTCGCTTTCGCTCGCGTTTCGAAAGTTTCGAGTACGTCGAATGCTGCAAATATGCCCGACGAACTTTAAAAGTTATATAATACTGCTATTCTGCGCCAAAACCGTTCGAAACGCCTCTTCGAATTTTATCAAAATTTCTTTCGACGCGACGTTTACACGCTCTTCCTTGCGATAAACGATTCGATATATTTTTCCGTAGAACGATTCGACGGCACGTATTAGCGACTTATCGCGACAAAGACCGTTCGGTACTCGACCGCGAATTCTTTCGAACGCCTCGATTAAGATTACGCTACTTTTTCACGACGAATTCGTCATCGAGTCGTATCAGAGAATTTCCACGGGATCCTAAGCGCAAATACGAGTAGTTGTTTCAACTTAGAACGAGTTTTCGCCAAATGAATCTCTCCTGTTGCAGGACGTCCCTCGCCCCACTTTGGATAGAAACTTTAATTCATTGCAGCAAAATTCGCCCAAAGGTACGAAAAGAAAAACGAGAAGACGATAAATTTCGTCACCACCGACATCGTCGCGAAAGAGCCGGGATTTTCGTAGGTAAGAAAGAATATTCGGAGTACGATTTGGTTGGGCGTGGAAACGGGCATCGAAGCGTTCCTAAAGGGAAAATCGATTGCCCGAGGCGCCGGAAAATTACCGGCATTAATCTCGAAACCTTTAATTACGAAGGATCGTGACAAACGTAGGGAATTTTTATCTAAACTATCTCCCTCTTCTTTTCGTTTGCGCGTTCTCTTAGAAGCTGGCAATTTTTTCCCCGAGATTTCGCTGTTCCTTTTTTCCCTGCGACCCGAACCACCCTCCTACTCCTTCTTCAACGAGAACGTTTATAAAGCCCTGTTTCGCCGGATTTCTCCATCGTTTCCTCGTTTCGAACTACCCCATCGACAAAATATTTACCTCCGTCGCGTAGGATCTTTAGAAATTGGTCTTCAGAATTTTCACGCTGTACCGCTTTTCCCGTACGTTCAACGATTCGATCAACGATCGATACGAATAGTTGGTAAATATTCTCGAATTTAGCGCGCGTGCACGTTATACATCCCCACGTGGCCCAATTACGAGATATGTACTTCGTTAATTCGTCCGTAACGATTCGAGCGAAAGAATTCCGCTCTGTAGAAAGAATGTACGCGTCGATTCTGACTCGTTCGCGAAAACCGCAATCCAATAATCGTGGAAAGGCGGCTGCCCCGCGGTGAGTGCAGGCTCTGCCCAAAGAAAATGCTGAATCCACTAAAGAAAATAGTTTAGAGAACTTGTAAACTCGCTCGGGTAGGAAAAGCTGTATCTGGTGGCTCGGTTATAGCGATGTAAGTTTCGCAAATTCTACCCGACCATCTTTCGAGGAGGATCCTTTAACTCGCGGATCCGTTTATCCCGGTCGATGCCGCTTATTAAATAAAATCATCCCCCTTCTGGAAGGGGTATTCGTTACGAGCTTAAATAAAGAGTCGATTTAATCGGTTCTTCGAGACGATCCAACGAAATTTCTCGATGCTTCGAAGCTAGAGGGTATTCCGATTTTGCTAATGCCACCGGCGCGGCGTCCAGTCTAATTGGTTGAAACTTTGCTTTTAAAAATCGGTCGATCCTGTTCGATCCTCGCCGATCAACGAGATTACGAATAAGCGAAAAGTTTACTTCGGTCGGGCTCGGACGGTATTCGGTTTCGATCAGTAGCGCGCTCGATCATTAGATGTTGATCGCGTTTTTCGAAACGCGAGTTACTCGTTCGTTAAACTCGATCGCGTTAACCGGATATTCTGAACAATTTTAAATTCCATTTGTTTCGCTGCTCGTCGACGGAAACGAGTCGATCAATAAATTCGAAGCTCAAATCCGAAAATACGAACGCGCTACGATACTCGAATACGGTCAGCTGCACGGTAGCAGAAGAGCGCCATCAAGGTGCACGATACATACTTCGATCGAAACGAAACTCGTTCATCGGCAATATGTATAAATAAATGCTGGCGATGTAGCGGGAGTCGCTCGTATATCGCGTCGCGCGCTCGTTTTCTACGATATACATATGTACATGCATTCGTTTCGTTCGCGACCAGGCAAAACTTTTCTCTCTCGTTTCCTGCACGCGTCCTTCGAACGATCGAGTGTTCCCTTCGAGAAGAAAAAGGTCGGTAAAATGAGCGGCGAGTTCATTGGAAGCAGCGATACGAGAAAATTAAACGGAAACGAGAAAATTTGTTCGGTGCTGTCGATCGTAGAATTTCGTCCGATTTGTTTTCTACGAAAGTCTTCGATTTCGTTGCTTGATCCTATCGAAGATCGCGATTCGCGTGACCAACGATGGAGAAAGCGACTTATACGAAGAACAACGCACCACGACAGACAAATAGTTCGCGTTCGCAAAGAGGACTTAACGCGGATTAATCGGAGTTCATGGAGCATGCACTTTATAAGTTCCGGACGAAAGCAAGCTAATTAGATATGTATGGCTGGAGCGTCGTCGTGGGATATACAATTAATACGGTACACTGGCTAAATGAGAAATTAATTACTGTATGGAAATCAGAAGGATCCTCCTTCGACCCTGGTTTACTATCGTTATCTAGGGATTGCGGGTCCCGGAACCCCGATATGTATGTATGTATACGTTTCTTTGGCGCAGACGCGTGCACGGAACGTGAGCTCCGGACAGACACGTGTTACGAGGGGGCCGATGCACGTGCACTCGATACGACCCGAACTTCTCTACCAACGACAGTGGCGTGGTTAAGGTCCATGGATCACGGAAGATACAGAGAACGTTCAGAGTCGACTTTGATACGGTTCCTAAGCTCGGTGGGTTTCTTTCTTTCGCGAACATAACTTCCAAAAATCTAGCGATACAACACAGATAATTTCTACGGTATTCTCCGCGCTAGAACGTCGGTAGAGGGTATATTACATCTTCGCCTAACAACTTTGATCGTTAAGAACATTAATTTCGATATCCCGCCTCGGGTCGTTCGTTAAAGAATCAGCAACAAAAATCGTTTTCGCGATTCAGTAAGTACGAAATTTTTATGATATAAAAATTATAAATACCAGTATAAGTGTAGTATAAAATTATAAGTATATACTGGTAATTATAGTATATAAAATTAAAGTTAGCGTCGCGACGTTTATTTTAACGAATCATTATTTCCGACTTACTCGAACGAGCAACGTTTCAACGTTATTTTACGCCTCGTTCGGTTAATGGGCAATTAGTAAAAATATAAAAGCGACGAGGTCGCAGGACTTTTTCGAGTCGTGCGCTTGAATTAAAATATCTCGAAGTATATATTTTAGAATTGTCGCAACGGTAAAGGTTAAAGATACGACACGTTACTCACTCGGATGATCTGGCTCGGTGTTGTTCGCATCTTCTCGAGCGGAAGCAGTTTTCTTCGACTGAGCGCTGGCAAATGTCGATAGCTCGATGCACGTCACCGCGATCAATATCCACAGCATATTGACGAACGTCTCATTGACAGTTTCACCCTCGAATCATCCTAACGACGTGCTCGTCTTCTTCTTCGTGTAACAGCCTCCACCTACGCGAACAAAACATACAAAAGGATCATACGTAGAGTTCCTTTACCGAGAGCCCTGCCTTAAAAATTCTCGTAGGATAAGACAGCAGTTGGAGCGCGGAACAATTTTTTCTTAAATAATTACCGAGCTTCGGTCGCGCGTAATCGATAATAATCGGTGAAACTTCGGTAAATCGTTGGTTATCGTTGGTCGTAGTAAACTTCGTGTAACGAATAGATCGCCGTAAGGGTTAATAAGCAACGCGATTATGAACAGTTTAGCGAATATCAAATTGCCCCGAATCTCGGCCGAACGAAAGAAAGAGGAGGAAGACGAAGGAAAGGACGGCGAATTGAATTTCATACGGTCGGTTTAGCCGACAACCGCTGCTCATCCTCTACGTTGGAAGATTTAATCGAAGATTTTCCCTTCGCCGACTTCTTCCCAACCCTTATCTAATTCGACGCTGACTGTTTCAGTTTTTATCCGACAAAAGTGAATGGAACGCTCCTTCGTTTTCATGATTTGCCGTGCTTCCCGAATAACTTGCTCGTTTAAATAATTTTATTTGAGCTTACCGATGCGATATCGGCTTTTCTAAACCTTTACATAACCAGAATATGGTTATCCTTTCGTTTAGCTTTCGCTTTTAAAACCAATTTAACGTTCCGGAAAGACCGAACGAGCTTTCACGGAACATCTTCCATTTTTTTCCTCCTCCGAACGAAAATATCGAACAATTAACTGGCACAAAAACGGAAAATGTACCCTTTAGCGAGTAGCAATTTATTTATTACGAATCAATATCGGATCGTCTACACGGTCAAACGTAAATTTCGTTGCTGATATATTCACGTAATAACAATGCATAAATATCATCAGTATATTAAGTAAATTTATGCAATTCATTTTGGGAAGCATCGATTTTAAATGTCAACGTTTGTAAATAAATATTTTCGAAGTAAAAAGAGGTAAATCTTTCGTGATCCATTGACGTTTTCAATAAGAACTGGCTGGATGCCAGATTATCGTCGTGTTACGTTCTATTATACAAAGTCGATGAACCGATTCACCGTTCATTTATATTAAATATAACCGTTTATAACGTCGAATCGTATTAAATTTTTTATGCTCGAAATTCGATATTGTTCAATGCGACTAGCGATCAACCGTCTTATATTCGAGATGCGATAAATCGTTTGCATAACCATTTTCATCGATCTTATCAGCACCTTTAAATTGGCACGATATTGTTATTACTATTATTATTATTATTATTATTATTATTATTATTATTGTTATTCTTAATATTCGATAGATACTTCTTTGTAATTAAATCGTGTCAAGACATTTGCAAAGTTACTTAATTAAAGTAAATGTATCACATTTGAAAGGTGGTCGTCTTTCGTCACGAATAAACGTTATCACGTAGCCTTGAACTTTCTGTTGGTAGTTGGTAATCTTTCGCGTTCCGAACGGTAGAAAACTGTTGCCACGAACGAAGAACAGGTTCGTCTTTCTGACGCGTTGTTACACGTTGGACACACGAACTTACTTTCCTCCGCTTCCGTGCCGAACCATCGTACAGTATACCGAATACGTGACTCGAGACCTGCCCGCTGAAAATGCATGTTCGACGTTTGAAATGGAGAGACTTTATTGTCCACTTTGTCCGCGTTACGATTCTAACTTACAACTTTCTTGAGAAGCACGCACCCAGCAATTTCTTCGACCCTCGTTTTCCGTTCTTTTTCGACGGTAAAAGCGAGATCACTATTTTCGGAAAATGTTGATGGTTCGTCGACCGGTTAATCCGTGGCGATTCGTACACTAGCACGAAAACTCTTACGGGCGAACGGATTTCCCGCTACATATTAACGTTACGCCGTTTCATTAAATCGAATCCTGTACGCGTGTCGAATGAAATTAAAGATTCTAGCTAAAAAGGACAGCTCCGAAATTTTTTTTTAAATTCCAATATTAGTCGGTGCATCGGTCGAAAATGAATTGGGTCCATCGCGAAAATGAATTTTGCCCTTTATTTGGAAATCGCAAAAAGTCCAGAAAACGGAAAAATTCCTGATCAACGAGCACCTACTCTATCGTAGCCACGAAAATTGTCGAAAAACGAACTCGATTCAAACGGACATCAGCGTTTCTCCCAAAACGGATCGGACCCGTTGGCAGATCCAACTTGAGCAGAGTGCTCAGAAGTCTCGCTTTTCAATCGACTAATGGCAAGGACTCGGAGCAAAGAATTCGATGGAACATGTCGGTCGATAATCAAGTATTCGATTAGCGAAGAGAACCGGGAACGTTCAAATAAGTTGAGACAACGATTGTCCCGACGACGTTCCCGTAAGAGAGTCTCGACGGAACAAGTACGGAAACAGTTCGCGTCGCTTCCACGTCTTTTCACGAAGACGTTAAACCACCATTAGCGAGTTCGAACACGAGAGAGTCCTTTATTCGCTGTGAGCTCTCGCATTCCTAACGGTTCGTCGACGCGAAAGAGGGACGATGCTCCGTGGAGAATCTTTTACGGCGAGTTCATTTTTGAGGATCGACGATGAGCCGCGCGCGCGCGGTCCCGTCAATTTACGAGACCATCAACGAATTTAGCTTTAATCCCGTTTGAACGTTCGAGTACCAGGACAGAGCGAGTTTATCCGGAAATCATCGACAAACGATCCGTCGATATTTTCATCGACAGGGCATGCGTTACGACGATCCTTTTAACGGAAAAAGAAATGGAACGTGTCGCGGGAATATTAGATTATAAAGGAAAAAGCAAACGCTACAGGAAACGGGAGCAGCATTTTTTATCCGCGAATACGGTTTACCTAGGCGAGGGAAAACATCGGCATATTTGAGAAGTTTCGAATAGGCAGTTACTTGTACTTTCGTTCATCGTGCCCGTTCCATTTTCGAACTTTGCCACCGTAAAACCATTCTCGAGAGGAGAGCCCGTTTTAAAAGCAAAACTTATTCTCGCGCAATTTCGCATTTACGCGCGGAGAAAGCGCGGCACGCTCGTTGCGTCTTTAGTTCCGTGCATCGATTTTGCGACAAACATTTTCGTTCGTTTTACTTCCCTTTCCTTGATTAAATCCGTTGTATGCTTTAACCGCGATTCAACGCCGACACGGTCAAGTCCGCCATTTTGCCTGGTCAGATTTCTTGCTCGAGTTAACGAATTAGTTAACGAACCTGCTTAGATGATACAGGAAAACGTTCTTATCACGATAGTTCGAAAGATCGTTGGAAAATCGAGGAAAATATTGTTCGACGGAGCAACAGGCTGCAGGAATCCGATAGGTGAATCGATGTAAAGGAGCGATAAATTGATTCGAATTTTCCGAGTAACAACGATTTCTTTGATATCGAACGATTGGCTGCACGCAGCAACAAACAAAGCGAAGCGAGGGAACGCAACGCGGAGTATCGAGGCGAAACACGTATTACGTAACGATGTCATTAGAGGATCGTGTTATGGTTTCCTCGGGAAAACGGCCGGGCAAAACGGAAGCTGTCTGTTCGCGTAAACGTTTCGTGTCGATATTCAACGCGATGGTTAGGACGAGCGAGGAACAAGCACGACGATGATTGTCGCTTGCCGCGTCACTCGATTGAAAAGGTATGTATTTCTTTATCGACCAGCAATAGCTCCGCTGCGCAGTGGACGCGCAACAAGGCAGAAATAATAACGAACAGCCGTAATTCGCGATCACCTTTTCGTCGATTACGCGTTCGCGAACGCGTCAACGATAAACAATTATCGGAGTTTTAACGAGCATTCGAAAAATCGTTAAATGCCGCCCTTTCTTCATCGTCGAAACGACACGGTTCTCGTAAAATCGTAATTTTGTAACCGGTATCTCGGTTGCGCCGCGATGCGTTTCCGAACGATCGTGGTTTTTTTTTTTTTTTAGAAAATGTCGATACTTTCGTGCTACAGGACGTACTTGTCTATTATCGGTATTCCGCTAGGTCGCTATATGTAATTTGCTGCTCGTCAATTGGTTTTCGGTGGATGAAACGAAATCGAATCGGAATTCACGACGGTTTTTATCGAAATTAACTTCGGTGTCCAAAATATCGAGCAAGCAGACGCTCCGATAGAAACGAGATGTTCGATCATTCGACGAGGAGGCTATTAAATAGAATGGAAAGCAAATTTTCGAGCTATGCCGAAAAGCGCGACGAGTCGGCCTCGTCCGACGCGGGCCGAATCGAGCGTCAGCGTCGAACGCCGGCCAGTCGGCGCTCCTTATAGCGAATCGCTCTTTCATCGCGCTTCAAATGATTTTCGATTCGAATCGATACAGGAACCGCGAGTCGCGGACAGATACGTTGTTCGCAAATGTCGAACGATCGAACGCGGAGGAAGAGAACGGTAGCGAAGCGAACCAATAGACGAATAATTACTTGCGAGCGGTAATCCTCTTGTGTGCAACAGCAGCGACAATCACCCCGATCGACGCACCTTCTTTCACAATTTTCACAACATAGAACATTCGGCGTCGGCGACGAATCGAATCCCGAGAAAATTTCTCCGCGAACACGTGTTACGGTGTCTGGCGACGGCTCATCGAACACACTCGCTCCTAACTCGGTAGCCTTTACATCGCGCAAACATTTTTTACCACACCGATTTTCGAGTTCCGATCCAAGTTTCGCGCACTATATCCATCGATCCTTCTCACTACCGACGGGCGGTTAATTCGACGCGACAATCGCCGATCGGTTTCACCGAACGACGAATCCGTGCATGTCGTATATCCGACGCGAGACGAACGGTCACCGGATCTCGTCGTTAGAGGGTCACGTTCACGCGAACATGACGATCGAGCGGTTGGATCGGTCGAAAGACAACCGGAGACGGAGGAGGACGACGGGTCGAAAGGTAGGTAGAGGGGGTCGTAGAGGGTTCGTTGGCAGCCGATACATCGACGAACGCGATCGGAGAAGGCGTCGATACCTCCCTCGCTACGAACGAAGCACGCGCGTCGAGCTCCGCGATGACACTGGATGCTACGCTGCCGAGCAAGTTTCGCGCACGGCCAGCATTCTGCGTCCCGAACTCACCCCCTGGTTCGCGATCCACTCCCCCTCACGCCCCCGCTTCTTCGGCTCTCGAGCGTACGTCGAAACCTCCCTGTGTGCCCACATGCGCCCCCGCTCCGTGCCGCCCCGTTGCTTCGTGCGAGCTCGATAATCTTCGTAGCGGTTCGCGGGATAACGAGGAAAAATCTGGAGAGCGGCGGGAAGAGGTTTCCACGGGGAAAAGGATGGAAGAAGGTTCTTGACGCGTGCGGGTGAACGGGCAACCGGCCGATGGTCGGGGGTCGAGCGGGTCGAGGGAAACGTGCTTTTCCATTCGCGCTTCCATCGTCGCCGCGGACAACGTCGAAAAAGCGCGCGATACGCGTCCACGCTCCCTACCGACTCGAGATTAATGGGACCGCGGCCGCTATATGTACCCTCTATAGCCGGCTTTTTCGCCCGGTAATTAACCGATATTGATTGCGTCGCGGTGATAGAAATTAATGGAATCGAGTGTCAGAAATAGGGCGGTTTCTGTTTTAAAACGAGAGCCGGATAAAATTTCGTCGGTATTCGAACCTTGTCCCTTCTAGAGGTTACGAGACATTTCGTTCCATGAACTGCCTCTTCGAAGCTACCTGCTCGTTCGCCTTTTACACGAATCAACAAATTGCAACATTTTTCCTTTCCGAATTTTCTTCGCCGAGGACCAATAACGTGGCAGCGCGTCAATACGTGTTCTATCCTTTGTTTGTAATACGTTGTATTATACGCTATCGAGGTAAATAATGCGGTAATTAAATTTCGATGTTGCGCGTTGGTTGACGTACACGAATCGAATGGAAAATAGGCGGACTAATTACAAGAAGCGATGGGGACCGTTACAGACAGCGTAACTAACTGGTCCCAACATCGAATTCGACATTCGACGATTTTTCGCGAGGGTATTACGCCGCGAGTCGATCGAATACAAGAAAAATTTATGCCCAGATTTTCTCGAAACTGTTAGCTTCGGTCGGCCCACCGGCTACAGCCGTTCGATCGAACGGAAATCGAATTTTCTGTGCCTCGAATTAATTTGCGTTAATTAGCTAGTGCGAATTACTACCAGGATTTTTGTGCTATTCAGAATTCAGCCGTAACGCGGTCATTCCGTTTACCGTTTGCTTCGACGCTTCGAATCGAAATCGCGAAAGCGACAATACAAATTTCAACGAGAGATCACGAGGAGTACGCTGTTTCGTCGATGCCCAGTTTACTTAAATATTCGCTGTTCGGACTTGGCGAAATAAAACCCGTTTTTGCGCTCGATCGGTAAAGAAAATTACCATGGAAGATGCCAATGGTAGTATATGTACCTCGATAATCGTTCAGCACGATATCCGTTCCGGTTCGCGTCCAGGCGCGTCATCGTAAATGCGATTTTTTTGTCGCGGTGTTCGTATCGTCGGTATCCTATTCAAACGAGCAATACCCGTTGCGGAGAATGGAGAAACTTGGGAGGAAATCTAGTGGCGAGTTCGCAGTTCGGCATATCCCAAACTCGAGACACGAACACGAAATGAACTTGATCCAGCACGCGGTTCACGGAGTTTCAGCGTCTGCGGATGAATGGAGAAACTTCGTTTACGACGTTATACAAATCGCTGATTATAACCGTCGATACCGAGAAAACATTTACGATTTCGCGGATTAATCCGTCGTTTCTTCCGCGAGATTCTCCCGATCTACGATTCGCGGATCGTCGCTCGAGAATCGTGGATTTTCGTTTCAAAAATATTACGGAAAGTATCCGAGAAGAAGACAGTCCCAATAGAAGAATATCGAAGTAACCGCGACTTCCCTCGATAAAGGCGAGCGCGGAAGGTAGCGGTTCATCGGAAACAGCTACTACGCTCGGCCGTTTTTCTCATCCATCTTCATCGTGGATCGCGAACAACCGCTTTGAAGACAGTTCGGTCCTTTCCGTCGTCGTGTTTAAAAGGAACCGAGTTCCCTTATTATCCGAGCGAAGCGAGACTTTACGAACAGCCGGTGCTTTGCGCGGCATTTCCTAGGGAAACCTAGCGTGTCCCCGGTATTTCTCTAGGAGGCTTGGTGTACACGGAGTTTCCTCCAGGGAGACGATAACCATTATGTCCAGTACAAACCGGAGGTTGCACCAGCGGCGGGATTTCTCGCGCGTTCGAATGCGCAAGTTGACGTAGCATACTGTAGCACGATGTCATTAGTCGCGTCTGTTGCATCCGATTCGAGAACGGATGCAAGAAACCGGAAATTCCTGGCAGCAAGGATTTATCGAAGGTCAGAAACAGCGAGAAAATAGAGACAGCGCTCCTTCGCGAACCTCGTTCATGGAAGAAGGTGAAAAGGGAGACATATGGAGAGGTTCGCGGCGCATTGCAGAGATATGATTTCCTGTTTGATTTTTTCCTTTTTTAACTTGCACGCGCGTGTATTACATCGGCGAGTATTTGGAAATCCCGCAACCGAAACGTTGACGGGTTTCGATCGGTGCAACATCCTCGAATAAACGAACCGTACCGTAATCGAATTCGGCGACGCCATAACGAACGTTAGCGATACGCGGTCAAAGCGAAATCTTCTCGTCGTTCTCGACGCTGACGCGATCGTCGTCGATCGTAACAGAAATTTTAATCGAGCTTAGCGTACGGTCGCCTCCGTGCCGCTAACTTCGCCCGCAAACTCCGAATAAATCGTAAATTATGCCGGTTATGTATTCTCAAGTAGTCCGGTAATCGATTGTTAACGATAGTTGACTCGGTCGTTTTAATCGAAACGCCACGTTGTTCGCCTTTCGAACGTAGATGTACACGCGTTATTGACTCGGACTGTACGCGCGCTAGTTAGTACACGGTGCGCTGTATGCAATTATGCGTATAGTATTAACTTATGCGAGGAATATTGTGCCACCGTAGGGAACGCTCGTGATACAGATTCATATGCTGCACCGCATGGCAGAACAATAAAGCAGGCGAGTTTATCGACCTGGAATCTCGAGAGTATCGTCTCTGTTCCGCGGAACTCTGGGGACCGAAAAACGATAAGTAAAAGGCGATTAGAATCTATGAAAATCGACGGCAGGATAAGTCCGTGTTACGATCGTTTATTTATGGCTGATCCGGCACGAGCCGGATACCTTGGAGGTTCCGGCATATCGACAGGATGCTATACCGGACGAAACACGGTAGGACGTTAGATTCGAAAATCGACGGTGTTCCGATCAACGTCTCGATGTACACATCGATTCGGTAGGACGTGTCGCCGTGCGAATGCTCCGCCGTACATGCATGCATGAAGCATCGTCTTACAACTAGCTGTTGTACGTACATATAACTGGTCGTCGCGCAACGTGACGCCATAGGACACGGTTCTCCGTGCATACAATGGCGAAAGAGCGACGATAACGCTCGTCGAGTTCTGCTCTCGACCAACACTTTTGATCCGTGTACAAGGACGCGAACTGCTCATTTTCTATGGCGCTTGGAACGAGCCTCGAACCCGAGTAATCATAGTATCTCGTCGGGAAATTCGAGAGAAGACCGGTTATCGTGCTCCTGCAGAGAAATTTTCGACCACGCGTGCCGGGAAGTATTTGGATAGCTTTTCACGAAAATCCATGTTGGAATATGGAGCTAATTCTAATGAAATAACTCGGAACATTTTGAAACGAAAAAACTTTTGTGCAAAGACTCGGAAATATGTCTCGGTTATTCGGCTCTCTAAGAACGAAGAAAAACAATCCCTCCTTGGAAATGTACAACAGAAAAATCTGTTCTTTCCATTTCGCTTCGGCCAAAAATAACGGCCTGGGTCCGCAGCGTGTTCATAACACGAGCCTTCTAGGTGTTATACAGGGTCAGAAGCCCATCGACTTTGTAGACAAGCACGGTGTCTCTCTTTGGCAAAATTTATTTTTGCGTTTATCTAAAAATGTATAATAATACAAAATATCCGGACAGTTTATATGTACTCTTTTAGAAAATCGCGAATACTCGACCGAAAGGAGTATCTCTAATCCGGTGGTCGGTGTCGGTTCAGTTCGTTTAAAATATGTATACGTGGATGAAATCTATTTGGAAAAATAGACGAGATGGACTAAATTTAGGTGGAAAGCTGGCGACTTCGTAAACGTTCCGGCAGTCCTTCTCGTAAAGCGGAAAACGATTGGAATCCGGAAGCGAGTAGAGCCAGCGAGTCGGAAACGCTCGATACGGCACGAAGCAGTTCACTTTTCGGTTCCGAAAGAAATAGGAGAAAAAGAGGAGCGTCGAGCTGCTAGGCTGCGAAAAAGAGGAAGCGGATTGTACAAAAATCGGAGAAGATAGAAGGGGAGGGAATAGAGTCTGAAATTCTCCAAAATGCATGGAACGAACTTTCGCGACAGCTTCGGTAAGTCTAGTCTCCTTTGACGATTCGTTGATAACCGTTATTTTTCATTGTCGACCGGCCCACTTCGAGATTGTTTCTTCGGTTTATTCGCCGTATAACGTGGACGACGATGCTTTCCGCGAACTCGAAAATACGAAGGCCGCGGGTTCGCGAATTTCCAAGAAAATAAGAAACTTATTAAGCAGACTCCAAGAGAGAGAGAGAGAGAGAGAGAGAGAGACAGAGAGAGAGAGAGAGAGGGAGAGAGCTTTCTCGAAACGTTTCCGTTCGGAAATACGTAATTGAAGAAGTAGCCAGGCGTCGAGAATTTCGGAGCCGAAAGCAAGCTATCCTTGATTATCTGGTTGACATAATCTCTCGTCGAGTTTGCTGGTTACCGCCGCGCGAAATATGGCGATCTGCCTCGGTCGTTATTCGCGTTGTCGAAGAAATAGATCGGAACGGTAAAGTTTCTCGATTTTATCGTTCGTTAAGACCTCTTCGAAGCGTAACCCGGCTGTACGACTTGGGAGGTACACGATGATGGCTGTAACAAGAAACCGAATGGTCGATCAATCATCATAATGCCGCTATTCTATCCCGTTCTTTTTGATTTTTCAATAACGGATGTCGCATTTTCGCGTTCGATGCCACCTGCGTATCGATAAACCCGGTAACTCGATCGGAAGCGATCGTTCGATAGTCGAATAGGACTTCGAGACAGCAGTTTGGAAAAGTCGAGGATGGCGAGAGGCGCGTTTATTCGAGTTTTATTGGTTCGACCGAAGAAAAGAAGAGAAATTCGTTGGGAAGGGAATGAAACGAGAGGAACGGACGAAAGAAGGCGATTCGACGGAGGAACCGTGAATCATTGTCAGGATTATTGCGATCAATTATTGCCGAGCTCGACGATTATCCGCTGACCGGTGGCGACGGATGGATCGAAAGGCACGTACGTAGCGATCGAATGGCCGATACATTATCGTAATGTCGAGATTCTGTCGTTGAAACAGGAATTCCTATTCTATCTAGCTGGCTTTAATTCGCTCGTTGTCCGCTCGTTGTCCGCGCGTACCGGACCATTCCTCCACCAACTGGCACCGTTCGACACCGTCTTCTCGTATTTCAAACGCTCGAACCACGATCGCCCGACAACTTTCAACTCTTTCCGTAACCGGACAATCGCTCTTCGCAAAAAACGCGACCTATCCTCGGTGTACATTCCCCGAAACGTTCGAATAACATCGAACCGAATGTGTTCGCACGAAATCGATGACCTCTCAAAATAACCCGCCAACGCGGATGTAGTATACATAATAAAGAAATAGTTATTTCTTAAAATAATGGAAAAGAAAATGATCGAATAAATATAAAGAATCGAGGAAAAAGTTGCAATTGTACGTAGAAGCACGATAATTATAACTAGAAATATCGAAAAGTATTTTGTGACGAGAGCGAATAAAAGAAGTTGGTCGAATAGCTTGAAATCTTTCGCTTTGTTGCCTGTTTCCGTAGAAAATTCTATGTAAATCGATATCGGGTTGTATTACTCGCGTTACGATCATTCCGCTTAGCGACGCGCAATTAACGCCGCACATTCGACCAAATTTCCTGCGTTTATTTCCGAATGCCATTTTTCTGCTGTTTACTGTACGCGCGTGTACATGACAATGCGCGTAAAAATTATACACATAACACCGTACATACTTTCGTCGGAGCGGCGGATATAATATATTCCGTGCGAACGGATCGAGACGATACGAATATACCGACAATTGAAAAATATTGAACAATTTACAAAGGAATCGACGCGCTTGGTCATATATAATGTGTCGCAATCGATAGTCTTTTTTTTTGTTTTATTTCGTTCGTTCGTTCGCCTCTGTGCCCGTTTCTCTTTTTTCGTTTCGGTCCTCGCGTTTGCATTGAAACCGAAATGCCGGCTATAAATTAACTACATTCGTATCGCGTTGTCTCGTTCATGAATTACTTGCCGTTTTAATTGCGGCACTCGCTGTTCAATCGTTAACGAATGTTACCTTTGTGCGGAACTTCTAACTACGTCGTTTCCTCCTTTTAACGAATTTCGAGTATCTTGTTTCGATGCTCCGATTGTCCGATTAGGTTTTAAATTTTGAAATAGCACCGCCACGAAACTCGGAAACATTAATATATATGGGAACGTCGTTACTTTCAGATTTTGAAGGTTCGTACGGTGCGCGCGTATACGCACAGATAAATGTACTTACAAATTCGTTCAACCTCTCCTTTCCTGTTCTTTTCTTAACTCGCCGATTTCAACGGACATTTTTCTACGTTCGTGGAAAATGCATCGTCGTGCTTAATTTTATATTTGTCTTTATAACGTTCCGTTTATCTTTCCGGTGACACCCGACCGCTTTTGCTTTATTCGCAGGTTTCGTAAAGGTCGATTTTTTTCGGTACAGATTTCGTTTCGAAATCGGAAAGAAAAAGATCGGGTCGAACGAAAAAGTGGAATTTAAACGGAATCGTTGTACAATCGGATTTCCAAGGCCGATCAAGGAAACCGATAGGTTTATTTCGAATCGAGTGAAACTCGGTTCGAAAGTGCTTTTGATCGATCGAAAGCGCGTTTCGAGATACAAAAGGGAAAGAAACTGAAAACGTCGCGAAGAAGCGTACGTAGTTTCAGAATCGCGTCGCCCTCCATTTCCTCCTAGCATTATGTAGTCGTTGTATAATTAATAACGAGAACGTCGTGTTACCAAACTTTCCCAACTTCTTTCCGTTGGCCAGCGATACATTTCCAGACGTTATTGATCGCGGGGGTCTTAATAAATGCATACCGATACCGGATCAAAATATGACACGGTGACCAAATATCGGTTTTTAAACGAATTTTTGCTCGTGGAATTTTAGTATTTGTTTCGAAAGGCAATATCGAAGCGCGACGCGAATGTACGAATCAAGAGATCAACGTTTTGTCGGTGTAGCATTTAAACGTCTATAATGCGCGAATTGTACTACAATGCGGATCGACGGTGCAGATAATTACATCTTTTTGATGCAACTTTGTGCGATTCGAAATTAACTAATAGCGGCACTCGAACCATTTGCCTCGTTAATTAAAAAACGACTCGTTGTTTCTGTTTCCTTACCCATCGGTTGTTGAAAAACTCCGTGTACACGTTGCTACCAGAGATATTTGAATATTGATTCGCTTTTTAACGAAACGAACGAACTTCGTGAACGTTCTATGCGTTCAAAAAGTGGAAATAATTTTGTTCAGCGAGTGACATTGTTCGGGGAACCGTCTCAAACGATAGCTTTTTAACGATACCGATTGTTCGTTATCCAATTTAATACTTCTATCGGATATTTAGAATTATCGGAGAAACGCAAACTTGCTTTAGAATATTTTGAAGACGATAATTTTATTATTACTGTTCTTCGTGACACCGTCATAATCGATTCGTATCGCGTTGTATCGCTAAAACGATTACGCGAAAATGCTTTGTCCGGAAAAAATGTTGTACGCGTAGTGTAAATGGTGGGTTATCGTTTTTGAAAGTCGCGAATAATATGCGAACCAAAAAGTAAAAGTTTGCCCACCGCTGTCGCTTTTTTTCGAGGGAAAATTATACGATAACGGTACATATCTCGCGACTCGTGGCAGTCGCGCGCGTAAATTTTTCAAAAGCGTTCACGAGTTTAGTTGGTCGATTCGTTCTGTTAGTACATATGTATTTAGACGAAAACGGTTAGAAATCCTTCCCGAAGCCAGGTCGGCCGAAACTTTTGCCCCTTAATCGTCCCGTATCTCGAGAAAGTTCCCCGAAGCGGCCAACAAATCGGCTTTAAAGGTGTATGCTATTATATAAAAGAGATTTCGTGCTGTATCCTCGTCGCGTATACTTTCGTATAGTTGCCAGAGTGGCCCGAGACTACATTATACACGGCGAATTCGTGCCTACGGGTGTACATCCTTTGATCCTGTTTTATGCACGACGTATCTAGGTCTAAAGCGGAGATTTTAATTTAATCTTCGAACGTGTCAATTACGCGGCCGCGAAAGAACGCGTTCCACGCGAGATATTGCTTGTCTATCAGTTTCCGTGGAAATTTCGATCGACGCGGTGAATCGGTACCGGACTCGCTCCCGCGAAAACAACGCCTGAAACTTCGTTACCGTCGGCTAATTCGAGTACATCGAAGAAAATTAGTCGCTCCGAGCTCGTACTAAACCGCGGCCGAAGCCGGCAACGGGCGAAGATGTTAAATGCGTACTTTTGTAGCGACTCCCACGACGTCCGACAAAGAGGGTCACGAATCGCGAAACGGAGTACGTTACGTCGCGCTGTAACAGATACGTTGACAAATACCGGTATACGGGAGAGATGAAAGGAACAGGGAAATGGAGTAGATATTGGAGGGAAAATGCATGGGACGAGATTTATGCGAGGTTGGATAGAAAACGTTAGAGCATGTGGTAAGAGGTGGCAAAAAGTTGGAGAGAGAGAAGCCGAGGAAGTAGCGAAAAAGAAAGACGAGAGGCGGATGACAAGAAACACGAGAGCCCGTCAAGATGAGAGAAAAGAGAAGTTTTTCTCGATAGAATCACTTATCGCGACCGAGACGTTCGGAATAACAGAGTTCGACGCCCGATAATGCGACGCGTCGCGATACCACGGCCGGACGATTTCGTATACGGACGACGATATAACGAAGGACTCTCTTTCGTTGGAGCGCGGACGAATCGGCTGTCGATCGTGGAATCAATTTTCCGTGAATCGCGATCGTTGGACGGCAATCGGCGAGCCGCTTTTCGTTTGTTGCATTACCGACGCAACGAACGAGTAATATATCGCTTAATGGTCGATCGATTAAACGTTATAACGGGGTCGTCGTTATTCGAACGAACGCTCGCGTTATACGCGCACTCTTTCCGTGCAATCTGGCAACGTTGCGTTTCAAAGCAATCGGACGATCCGATCGAAACTATCGGTCGAACGGGAAACGTTATCGAAAACTACGGGAAATCTGTGTAGCCGAGGTAGTTGGAGCACGATATTGCATTTTAACGAACAGAAAATTGCTCCTGTCCGTAGTTGTCATCGTTGCCGGAGAAGAGAGGGATCAGATTTAAAAGAGAAATCGTATAAGCTTGCGCGACACGTTGCAATCCGGTCGTCGTTGTAGAACCGTCTACGAAGAAACGAGCAAGGTGTAAATGCTGGCGAAAGAGATTGCGCGAGCTTCCAAGAGCTACAGACGGAAAAAGATACGCCACGTCGGTGGAAAAAGTCGGATGCACCGTCGTAAATCGTACCAGTTTCACGAACGATATTAAAGACATTAAGTATTTCTGTAACTTTCGGGTAATTACCGAGTTTCTTGCGACGATCTTACCTTTTTCCTTACCTTTCTCTTCGCTTTCTTCCCTTTTTTCCAAACTAATTAACGCGATTAACGAGTCGCGTGCCCGATAAGAGCGTGCACGCCGTCACGACGCTCGTACGTCAACGTCGAACGCGCTTCTATAATATAATCCCGATACTCGTATACGCGCGTTTCTCGATGTCCGATGCCCCTTGGTACCTCCGAGGATTGGGTATTTTGGTCTTCCCAAAGATACCGTTTGTCCCGGGAGTTGTTCGCTTTTTCTGCGTGTACCGTGCGAGTATCGGCGTGAGCGCGAGATCGATCGAGGCAAACAGGGCGACGATTACTCTCGTAATCGTTCGATCGTCGATAGAGACAATAGCGAGAAAGAAGCGACGGAGGAGACGGTCGTTGCATCCCCTTTCCAAAGAAACGAAGAAAAGGTGTAAGCGGTGGCGAAGGAGATTGCGTGAGTTTCGAAGAACGGTAGGAAAAAGATATGAAAGCGGAAAAAGTCAGCTCGCAGTCATAAATCGTGCAGCTAGCTGCGCCACCGTGAAGATAGGTTGGACCGTATCCGGAAAAGGGAATCCTCTATCCAGCGACATTTTAAGAACTTAATCATTCCGTCCTCTTTTCCTTGTTCTTGTTGCAGCGGCTTCTCCTCTCCGGCCGCTGTGCCCGTCTTGGAAACGCTCCTTTCGCGAACGCGCGAATATCGCTATGATTTTTAGCGACGCGGTATCATGGACGGGGGGTCGTTCGTTCGTCGATGCCACCGAATGTCGCGAAACTCCGTTCGAACGACGCGATACAACTTCTTTCGATATCGCGAGCAGAGCGAAACTTTTTCATCGAGCGAACTCGAAGCTATTGTAATCACCGTCGATACCCTCGTGTTCCCGTGCGTAACTTTTCGAAAGCCCTTTGCAAGTCGGCAGCAGAAAAGTTCGAAAGTCGAGTTGTTCCGATTCCGTGTACGCCGCGCTGCCGTCGAATCGCGTCTCCGCGACGATTCTTCAATTTTTCAGACATTTTTATTTCGCTTATTCCGACATCGCTCCTCGAAGCTCCGTTTTCCCGTCGAAAACGCGTTTTCGTTTTCGTCGTCGATTCGATTTCGTGTACCGTACAGTTCGTACCGAATAATACGAATACAAAAGATAATTTATCGTACAAATTGAAATTACGTACGCGGTTCGCGTCGATACTACGACGGAGCGATACATATTGTCCGCAATACGTTTCTCGATACTTTCGCGATTAGAGGTCCTACAAAATGGCGGTTCCGAAGACATCCATCATTTCAGTAATTAAGAATCAAACAGGTGTTCGCGCTAACTTTCGCGTTATCGGGCCATCGATGCTATCGCTCATTTTCGATGAACGAGCAGACAAAATGTCATCCGCTCTGACAACTTGGTCGTTGTTCACGGTTAACGAAACGATTCGACACGATTTACAACATATTTCCTCGATACGTTCGTTTTTCCCCGTTAAATATTTTTTATCTCGTTCGTTTCGTGAACGATCGATACGCGTACAAGTATCTGTATCGGATGGGTTGTAAGTAAAACGGAGCGCGAGAAGAAAAATCAGCCCCGAAACGATAACCGATACGGTAATGGGAATGTAATTAATTAAATTAATTAATTAATAATTAGCAGTTACTTAAATTAATTAATGAAAACGCGGCCGTTTCGCATGCAAAATACATCACGCGGTTTTCTCGATTTATATCTCGCAGCGTTCACCCTTCCGATCAATTGCCTACATTATCTGTTGGGATCGTTATTTAACGAGCTGTATATTTATCTCCGGCGTTTAATTGAATTTTCACGGAAATAAATTGGACGCGTTCGAAGCTTGGAGATCGATACGATCGAAAGTAGATGTCGACATTGAAAGTCGAAGCGAACGTCGATTATCGTTTCGAATTCGTCTAGTGGAACGCACGATCGCATAAACGTTTCGTTAACGTCGCTACTCGAATTTCAATTATCTCGCGAACGTATTCTCGGTCGCGACACTCTCTCGCAATTACCCTCTTTAGCGAGCAGGACATGTACAATAAATCGATAACCGTTTCAATAACGATCGACAACACGGTCGCGGTCGCGTGACACGCATTGGGCCCGATTTAAATGACAAAGGGGAATAATCGTCCCGTTCCTCGGAATTTTTCACTGCTTCAACCGGATTCTCTCGTGTGTCAGCGCAGCCCGTCGATCGTTCGGTTCGTTCCGGTCCTCCGCTATTTATCTATCCTTCTGTTTTTATTCGTCTGTCATTTCGAATCGTGCCTATAATTTTTTTTTTTTGTGCCGTTTCTTAACCGATCTCGTTCCGCGTCCATTTTCCTCTGATCGCCGTTCAACAAACTTTTAAGCGTCTTCTCGTATCGTTGTTCGAATTTCGAAAAAGATCATTATAAAGCGCTTTTGCACGACGATTATGCCTCGAAACCTTGCTCGTTAACGATCCGTGTTTTCGAATAATTTCGTAAAATATACGTCCTTTTAACGCACGGCGATGAAACTTATTCGACGAGGACCGATCTACCGAACAGCGTCCAACGCGAGCGAAAGCTAACTTACTGTGCGACGTTCAAAAGCTACGTGTACGCATGTACATGGAATAATACTGGATTATATAAATGCACGATTAAGAGATTATATAATGAGCACGGATTAAAGTATTACAGAATTCAGGGAAAGAGGAAATTACTTCGTCCCCCGTAAGCCAAAGAGGATTTAATTTGACGGTTGTACGTGTCCCTAAATAATTGAAATCGTGTATTTGCTATAACGAAACACGCTCGACGGGTCGGGCACTCGATATCGAGTACATCCGTACTTGGTCGGGAAGAGACGATTAAATATCGAGTACGTATCGCTTTCGAAAGAAGGTCTGCCACCGTGACGGAATTCGGTTGACGGATTACAAATCGTAACGTACACGAATCCGCGACAATGTCGCGAGTTACTATCGAGTTATATCGTCGGCGGAAATATTTTCGTCTGGTTAACCGCGGATACACGATGGACACCGACGGGGCAAAGATGGACACGACCGACGGCATTCATAATGTGTAGCGGCTTTTCGACCGGGTGTAAGTGGTTGCCATCGAGCGTATCGAGGTTCGGTACGGAATGGCCCGTAAGAGGCAGACATTCCTGAGGGAACCGCGAACCTCTAGAAGGAAGTGCCGCGGCGAACCGCCAACTTCGATCCTGGAATACAGTTCAAACCGAACAAGATATTCTCGTTCTATCGGGGGAGCAGTTTCTCACTGACCAGTACTCGGATATGTACCTGCAAACTGACACGGTATCGTACGTCGAATCCTATCGGAACCTTCGACTATTTTATTCGTTCTGTTCGCTTCTCCCTGTCGACGATCGCGCGTTCCCGTCTAAACACCGTTAACGTGCCATTTGCTTGCACGAGTCGAACCGGCCGGGACGTTCGGGAGACCCGATTAGATCGATCAAAATAACGAATTCGTATTTCTCTTTACGCCGGGATACTCGAACGAATCGAGCAGAATGGATGACCGTTCCGCGGTACATTCTCCGTATGAAATATAGAGTCTCGCGGCACCCACTGTAAATATCTTGGACATTTTCAGCGAATGAATTATAGGAAATGTCCTCTCGACCGGTCCCTAGTCTGTTTTGCTATCCTCGGCTTCGGCCACTCTCTCTAAACGAGAAAATGTTACATGGCGTGTGAATAAATCGATTTTCTGGTTCCGTACCCTATCGCAGCGACCCAGGCCAACTTAGGAGGACGTTCTTACGATAGCGGATCTAGCCGTATTAAAAAGTAAAAATCAATGTTTGCCACCGTCCTTGTTATTTACCGGTCGCTGCGGTCGGAGGTCCGCGTAGCTGCTATCCGTCGTTCCGATTGCATCGGGACTCGTTATTTTCTACGAGATTTCGGAGCGTCGTCGAATCGATTGTTCGGACGGTGGTTCTCGGGAAAAGAGAAAAAAACGAAAATTCGTTCGCGAGCATACGTAATTCGAGAACGGATCCGATTGGATGGAAAAACGAATGGATGCGGTGATAGCGCTCGCTATCGTAGCTAAGCGGCGCACGAGTGCCCGTTGTATCCGACGGAACTCGCCGTGTTATTGAATTTCAAATTTACGACTTTAATAGAGACTAAGTTTCCGCGATCGTAATTCAAGGAAGGTTGCGTGTCCGGCAGGCATAACTGACAGGAGTCTTCCTCTTTTAACCCCCTTCCGAGCTGGCAACCCTTTTCGACGCGCTCGACGCTCGGTTCCCTCTGCTTCCGTTTCCTTTGCCCGTTCCACTTCTTCTCTTGGTACCGCGCCGGGCTCCTCCCTTCGTTCCGCTTCTCGATTCGGCCAGATATCCCGTCGAGCGTCGGAACAAGTACCTTCGATGATTTAACGCGACCTCCGACCCCTCGAGGCTTCGCGAAAAAATATGTCCCGTAGCGATCGAGAATGTTTGTCGTACCGCGAGAGACATATCGCGAACAGGACGAGACGGTCCGTTTATCGAACGGAAAAATAGATTCGTTATTTACGAGTTTTTAGCGGGCCGAATCATCCCGATGCAATGACGGAATTTCGATCGGGAGCACTTTCGTAGCTAGACATATTACTCGGAATCCGTAGAGGAGGAGATTAAATCCGTACGAAGGAGGTATTCGAGAAAATCGTAGAAGCTGTTCGATTAAAGGGTGCTCTCTTCTGCCGCGTCGGGACGCGGTATTCTTCGGTTCTCTGGAATTCGAGCTTGAACCGACTCTATGCTCCTCCAGGTTTTTTTTTGGACAAGTCGATGGTGGCGTATCGATCTAACCATGCAACGGAAGAGAAGGAAAGATGAATCGATAGCGATTCGATATGTAGTGGCAGTTCAAAGATAAGTGAAAGTAAATCTCTCGTAGGAGATAAACGAGCAACGGTAGAATGAAAAAGTGTGACGAAGGCATTCGGAGGGTAAGACAACGGAAGTCGGTTTCTAATAACGCACGGCTTGACCGCTTCTATCCGACAACGTTCCCACACTTTCCCGACACTATCGACTTTATTTACCTTTATCGTGTCTCCGCTCCCACGTTTCGTGCTCGCTCGCTTCCATTTACTCTGCTGGCTGCTTACTTGCCCGCTTTTTGCTCGTCGACCTCCGTTCTCTTTGAGATCAAGACTTTTATGACCCGATCCGTGTCACAAAGCCGGAGAACCGACGAGAGCCGAGGTTACAGATAATCGCGAAACGTCGAAGCTTTCGGAGGCACAACGACCGCCTACTTTTTTCAACGATTCTCGAAAAGCGTATAAAAACTCGGAAAATAACGCGGCGATCGTCAAGGTATTTCGGATCCAGGAAGAAACGGGTTAAACGTTAAAAACGTTTCGACGCGAGAAGCGTGTAACGTGGCAAGTTAATTTATTCATGATCGCGATAAAATATTCATTGAAAGGGGGGAAAGAGTTTGGAAATTTGTTTCGGTCACGGCAATCGATTTACAACATTACCGCTGTACGGTTCGATCGGATCGAAAATACGTTTTAAACGCGTTCGGGAAACGAACGTTGTTCCCAATCCTCCAGATGAACGCGGTAAAAACCGTTGGTGAGCATTTTTTTGTTAGCCGGAAAAATCCCCTGTACGCTTGTAGATTGGCGCAATTTTGAGAAGCGTCGGTATCGAAACGAGGTCGTTTTCCATAATCGTTAGAACAAACGGTGCCGCCGATAACGAGCACCATAAATCCACGAACGCTCGTCGAAATCGGCTCGTTTCCAGTTTGCAACCGATATTTCGCGATAGATAGATATAATTTCATTGTTCCGCTCGAGCTGCCGCGATGACGGATGCGCCTGCGACATTCGATAACCGGCGATGGTTGTCCAACCGAACGGATTTCGAGCAATCTCGAACGACGGTAAATTGTTTCGCTCGCGTGTCGTCTTATCCGATCGGCCGTATCTTACTTCCTTCCGTTTACGAGATATAGACGATTCACTGTATACGTGTTCCCGCTACAGCTCGACGCGTTTATGGCTTACCATGTCGCGTTGTCGCGCGTCGGTATCGGCGTACGTTTAACACCGATCGAAGTCGACGTGTCGGATGTTTGCGCCGAGAACGCTTCCACGGTATCTTCCGCGTTTACTTACGGTCCGGTTTACAAACCGAATTCTCGATAGGATTCCCTACCAATTATATACGTCTCGTTCGTTTTCGCTTTTGTCCGCGTAATCGACAAATTCTTACTGCCACGCGTAACCCGTTTTCGGAAGGTCGATACGCGTTATCGAACGGAAACGATGATCGGGAAGAGATATCGTTTCCGTAGCGACTAGGCCGCGCACAATTAATTATCAGAATCGAGATTAATGCGCACGATCGTAGCAACGAACGAGCAGTTTAACCGCGAGCACGAGGAGACGGTGTGCGCAGTTTCAATTCATTGACCGATGTAACGAGCACGGAACGAGCAGATTCACCTTCGTAAACTAATTAGTAGTTGTAACTCACTTCCGGCGGGTAATAACGGATCGCGAAAGCGGTTGGCTGGCTTGGTGGCGAGCGTTAAATGACAATTTACCCAAAAGCAAATTCGCCGTTTATTGTGGAAAGCCGGCGGTAAGCTCGTGCCTGAAAACATCCTCCGTCCCATTGAACGCTCCTACTCCTCGTCCTTGTTCGTTCGAGACTTTTAATTATCCCGGGCTAAAATCTGTTCCTTCTCGCGCAATCCGCTGCTACTTTTGACCGAGGAATAAATCGTTCGCGAACTTGTCTCGTTTCTAGCGTCTCGCGCGCCCCGTTCCCGTCTTACGATTGTTATTAAAACACGAAGAGAAAAGAAAAATATTCTTTTCCGCTCTCTTGCTAGCATTCGTTCGTTCGCTAACAAGTTCCCGGCGGAGACGAGGTATATCCGCGACAAACGGGCAAAACGAAAAACAAAGTTTCGATCCCGAAGCTAAAAGCGGGCCACGACGTTTTTGATGCATAGCCGTTTTCGTTTCAGAATTATTTGCGCAAAGATAACGTCACAGGGAATAAATCGGAAGAGTTATTCGATTTGAACGGGAAATTCCCATTGGGATACTTACGTAAAAAGCTGAAAATCTCTATTAACTTACGGATCACTCTTCAGCCGCTCTCGAGCGTTGCTTTTCGAGTTAATTAGCGACGAAACGCTCGTAAATCGCGACGAAATATCGTTATACGCATCATTATCGTTTCGCGAGAACCAGAAACGTTACTGAAAACTTTGATCAAGCGAGCTGCGAGCGTACACCCAGAAAGAAAGGGACGAGCCGAAGGGTAGCGCATCAGAAAATTTCGTTAGAATTTTGATGGATCTCTCGAGTTCTCCGTATCTATTGCCCGCTGCCCGGTTCAATTAGTATTTCGCTTCGAGTTTGAGCAATTTCCTACGCGGAAAAATATTCGGTATTGGTCCGTCGATAAATCGTCGAAGACGCGAAAAAAAACGAACGCGACTTCGGTGTATGTATCGTGCGAGGCGATAACAAAAGAGAAACTGTGGCATCTTGTACCTGGTTAACGTTGGTCGAAAGTTTGTAATTACAGTTGCTCGTTTGCTTTCTCGCTTCGGCGAAGCCAAATAAAGAAAATACGTGGAGGACCACGAAACGATCGGCTATCCCTACGCGGGGTTGGCTATTTTCCCAGTTTTCGTCTCGCGCGCGAATTAAATATGCGTAGAGGCGCGCTAGTTATTCGAATCGATTCGGACCACGTATGTACATACGGAGGAAACGATCTCGATATTCTTTTCGTCGATCCGAGTCCCGGGTCGATGATGATTGTATTCGACCGGTCTATCGGAACGCCGTTGCGCGCCAACGAGATCGCTAGCCGAAGTAGATACGATACATTTTTTTTCCGCACGATTTTTTCGCGAGAAGAAAAGCGTAAATAACGCCGGTATCTCGATGACTGGAAGCGAGAACGGTCTTGGATGACCTCCGTATCGAAACGATCTTTTTACGCGAACTCGCAGGAAGAAGGGTAGCGGTAAGAAATACGACGACGCTTTGTTCTCTTGACTCGGATATAAGCAATAAGCGGAAGGGAACGAGGGAAGAGAGCAAATAGAAACTGTTCCGAAACGTTATAATGTCCGAGTAGCGACGATCGTCGAGAAGTTTCGGAAGGTTGGCAGTTCCCGTTTTCGATCGTTCGTTCTCAAAGAGAAAATGTCGATTGTTCGACAAAAAGCGTAGCCGCGTAGGTATCAGGGTGTTCGGGGCGAAACCGATCGACTCGTCGCGCTCGAGCAGAAAGACGGTGACGAAAAGCGGAGCGACGCGTCACGAGGGGCAAAAGTTTAAAGCCAGGACTCGGGGGTAATTTTCGCTTCATTAAATGCAATTTGAGAGGCGCGCTCGTCGGAGAATCGTCGACGAGCGAGAAAGCTCGAAGAGACGCTCTCGGATATCTGGTTGAATCCGTACGTGGTTGAGAACATCGAGCTTCGTCGTGCCGCGCAGCGTCGACGCGATTACGCGATACGTCGACACCGATAGGTCGTGGAAGCGGTGACGAACGTCGAGCAGAGCGAAACGCTCGCGCAATGGCTAGATAAGCGATCGCGTTGAAATTTCCGTGTGAAACGCGGCCATCGTTATGCGCTACCAAAATTATACCCGACACGATAATCGCGTTAACCTGGCTTCGCCTCGCTGTCGACCTCGGGGTCACGTCGCGCGCACCGGCTCCTCTTCCAGAAAACCGACTCTTCGTCTATCGGTGATTAGTTTCATTGGGAGGACGGACCCGGTCGATTCGTTCTCTACGGATATCACGAATTCGTCCGGAAAGACGGCGAATTTCGGTCTCTTGTGTCTTGCCCCTTCCAAATCACGAAATCGACCTTAACTGAGTTCTCCTCTGCGCGTATAACAGCTTTTAGAACCTATTAACTCGTTACGTTCGCAGAAACGGGCAGGGAAAATTAACAAATTTTTAATAGCAATACGCGCATATAAATGTCGTTGAACTTTCCGTACTTTTATCCGACACACCGTTCAGCAAGTTCGTTTATTATTTTTCAATTTTCCCCTTTTGTTTCAAGTATCGCAACGATATCGAATATTCCCGGGCAATCGCGATCGCATTAACCGCGCGCATCCTCTTCGACTGCGAATTTTTTAATCTCGTTAATATTTAAATGTCCCGTATCGAATATGCATGAAAGCAAATATCGAGCGCGCGTCCGCGATTCCATTACCGCGTTTGTCCCCGATCCGCGGTCTCGTTATTTTATTCGTTAATTTTTCAGCCGGCCGCTCGTACAAATTCTTACGCGTGCACCGTACGCGAAATAAATATTTTCTCCTTTGGAAAATTCGACGAACCGTCTTACGTCGGGCTAATCCAAGCGACGATATTATCGAGAGAGAGAGAGAGAGAGAGAGAGAGAGAGAGAGAGAGAGAGAGAGAGAGAGAGAGAGAGAGCGCTGTATCGCGATAAACGGGGCAACGTAACGCGTCGAAAGTTCGAACGTTTTAAGTTCGACGAACCTTCGAAACGCGATGACGATCAAGCGACGAAATCAATTTCTGTAACGATAAATCACGGTTAACGAAGAATCGCAGTTTCGTTCGGAGGATAATTGGTCGCGCGACGAGCGGTAGATCGACGGAAGCGTTGCACGAAATTTCTAAATACACGTCGACGGAAAAGATACCGTGTGCAGGTGCGATTAATTAATTGCACGGCGAGCATCGAGTCGCGTTTGACGTCTCGTCGCTCGTATCGTTCCACCAGAACACTGCACCGACGCGCTTCTGCCAAATTAGACGAACTTAAATTCACCGGTTTTTCCTCCGTTATTCGACGTTCTCTTTCTCTTTCTCTTTCCCCCGCTCGGTTGCTCGATGCTCACCCTTTTTCCATCTACCCTGCTCGACTCAAACTACTCCCGTAACGCGGAGTTCTTAAACGAACGTCGTTTAAATTTGCCTGCCAATTAATCGCGATGTAACCCGAAGATTGTTTCACGTTTCACCGACGAGATTTTATAGCGCTAACCCGCTGGTCGGTTAAGTAGACGAATAAATTTCAACCGTTTTTATTCCTTTCGATTTGCTTATTTATTTTCGAGACTGTTCCGCCCGTTTATCGAAATCGTGCAGCCGATTCCTAAGCAAGCCGTCTTCCGACGACTCGTTTCTTCGTTCGAGGATATAATTTGAGGTTTAATTGTTACGCGATCGTATCATATTTTCGACACGAACGAACGAAGGAGAACTAAAAATCGACCGAATAAGATAAAGCTTGTACTTTGTCCCGAGTCGAACGAACGTTTTACTTTCTACCCGTAAGTAAATTCTTGGTTCGGGGTCGATTCGAGTCGCGAGTTTAGAGTTTTTTTTCTTCTTTATTCCGTAACGAAATACGGGAACGTTTGAACAACCTAGAAAATCGCGTTCGAAGAGGTCCGCGGAATCGCGTTCGATCTTCCATAGAAATCGTTATGAATGTAAAAAGAAACGGACGATCGTTTAGACTAACAAATTGGGAAGATTTAGAGCGGTCGGGAAATTCGTGTTGCGAATTCAAAAATAAAGCCGTACATCGTTGGAGTTGGTCGCGGAGCCTCGACAAGCTACCGGATTACCATAATTCCAAAGCTTTTCTTCTTATCTGCCACTTTCAAAGCGACAGTCGCGGAAACTTTGAGAAGATGCAAAGGCCAGTCGCGAAGCGTGACAACTACGGTGAAGAATAAAAAGAGAAACATCAGAATGCTCGAGACTTTGCCTCGCTCGGCTAATCCGTTTGCACGGCACCGGTGTCCGAATCGAAGGGACGGGACGGCCGTCTTCGAGTCCACGAAAAAAGAAAAAAAAAAAAAAAAAAAAAAAAAAGAAAACTTGTACGCGAAAGTAGTTTCGATAGAATTCGGAACCAAAGTTGTGGCGATCGTGCTCAACGACGCTCGACGGTTTTCCGCGTTACAGAAAGGATACGAGATACGAGAACGAGGCCGGTTAACGATAGCGGCGATTATTCGAAAGGTACGACGAGAGTAACACAATACCGATATCGACGATAACGCGATACAGGATTCTTCGAACTCGATAGGGGGGATAACGGTAGGGCGGAATCGTTTCGTATCGAATCGCGTCGAGTCGAGGAAATTTGATTATACGCGGTACCCCGAACGCGAGAGACCGCTTTAGAAAATTTTGACGCTCGAAAATTTACCGCGATCGTTCGTTCCTTATGCTCGCTCGTTCGGGCTGTTCCGGCTCTCTGTTTCGAGGGTTTTTCCTAATTTGCAAAAAACGCGAAGCGTTCGTTGGAGGAACGATCGAAGACGTTAAAAATACAGGCCGGTGGCGTTGAAACGCGAACAAAACCGCGCGTACGCTATTCGGTTTGGTCGTCGGTACAGGATTTTCGGGGGGCTCGACGATCGCGTAAGAGATCTTGAAGGCGGAGATCCGGTCGTCGATCGAAAGCTCGTTAACCGGTATAGAGCGTAAGGCGGAGGAAAAACGAGACGGCGGGGAGGCACCTAAAGAATATTGGTTCGCTCGTTCGAGCGTGAAATTTGCATTGTCGAAGATGCGGAACCGCGGGCGAATCATATTTTAGTCGCGACGACGAGGCGATAGATTAACGCGAGAGCTAAACGCTGATCGCGGTTACGTTTGTTCGTCGTCGACGATTCGTTGTTTCCGTGCTTCGGAAACGTTTTTCGTCCGATCTCTTTCGAAAAGATTTACGTGACCTCGTAATCGTACCGCTCTCGGATTTTGCTTGGAAAGTCCGTTCGAATTAGCACCGTGCAGACTCAGGATCGCGAAACGAGAACGTTCGTACTTTCCAAGTTTGGCGATTTGGAGACGACGGATAACGAAGCAGATTCGAGCTATGCATCAGCAATTATTTACGGCGTTAATCGTTAAATCCGGTTGTTTGTGCCTGGCGCTCGCGTCGCAAATTCTTATTCACATATCTTCCTTAACGTTGGTACAAACATTGGATGTACGTTTCCGAGATTAGCAGGAAGGTTGTTACGTAAAGGAAAATCGCGGACCGTCGAAAATTCGGGATCGCAAATCGAGCTAGGCAAGAAGCGAAAAATGCGAAGGAACTGCCGGTTTCTCGCTGACTTCGGAACGGTCGACCGGAATTATGTATATAGCGGAGAGCAAACTGCGCCGGCTGCCAGCTCTTTGCCCAGCGAAATTAATTATTCCACTTTCCCTTCTCTTCGATCGTTAATGAGCTTCGCGTGAGCGGACTGCGAACACCTTGAGCCGCCGTAACGAGCGGTCTTCTGGTTCGCTCGGTTCTCCTTCAACCCCTTATAGACTTAACGCAACCCTTTCACGCCGTCCGCCTCCTGCTAACTCTCGCGCATACGCTCGTCCGAGCGTATACGACCACGCCACGTCGATCTCTTGCCAACCTAACCTCGCACTCGGTAAAAAATAGCCGAATTACTTTCTCGAATTTCCGATAAACTTTTTCTCCTTGTACGCGCTCGATCGCGTAAACGTATGCCGATGACGTTACGCGCGCGATAACGCGTTCCGCATTCGAAAAGAACGGTGCTCGACCGGACGCGAAATATAAATCGTTGTATCGCGAACCACCGTGTCCGGCGTTTCCCCTGCTAAACACCCTCGATAAAACGAAGCGAAAAAAAAATACCCGCGCTGCTCGCGACTAATGCGCGATTAATCTTCGAAACGAGCAGCAAATCGATGTCCACCGAAACGAACAACGGCCGTGCAAAAAATATTTTCGAAAGCCGTTTTCCGTTGTTTCCAAATTGTTCGTTGGAACAATTTGCAACGACTCGTCATCGAAGCGTCGACGAATTCGTCGGTCGATCGATTCGCGTCGAACCGGGCACGGAATCACCGAATTACTTTCGCCTTTTATTCGAACCGAGCACGCGTCACGCCGATGAAACGTTAATCAAGCGATCGATTTGTTCGGTAATGTCGTTTGTAGTCGTTGAACGGTACACGATGAAACCGCGCCGTTGTCGGCGTTTAATCGTGTCCGAAAAGATTCATTTGCAAGAAAATAATGCATCGCGCGACCGTTACAATCGGCCAATCGACGATAGGACACGTATCCGGCAGTCGCGGTGTCGACGTAACGTCGACAAATGCTCGTCGCGAGTAAAATATGGTTGTCCATCGTAAAACGCCTCGCGCGACCGGTTTGTTGGATAAATAGAGGCAGGCGTACGACTAACGACCACCATTCGTGGCCGTTGATAATTGCGCTTCGTACGGTTTGCGCGAAACTGAAACGCGAGGTTGCCCTTCCGAACTTTTTGCGTGCCAGAAGCACCACGATACCGAATTTGCAGATACTTAGCAAATTCCTAAGTAATTTTCGACGATCGTGAGTATCGTTTCGACGCTCGGTATTCGTTGTTGCGAACACGCGATGCAAACAGTGTTCGATAATTACTCGATCGCGCAAATACGGAGGACCGAATATCGTGATCCTCCCACTAACCGACCGCTATCTTACTTCGAGCGGTAACGAGAATCACGAATCGAGATTTTGGTTAACTTCGAAACGGCCGCGTCGCGAGAAATAGCAACGATTGTACGTGGAAGGAAACGCGCGCGGCCTGGCAAACCTCTCGACCGTTAATTAATCATCCTAGCATGTAAACGGGTTCGATCGCGCAGAATTTATTTGATCCCCCCGCGAAAAGGACCGTCTGCGCGACCGATTACCTGCGTAAATCAAATGTATCGGAACGATCGGTTTACATCCGACACTGCCCGATCGAAGCCACGACGAATCCATGACACTCCGTCACGGTTCAACCGGTTTTTTTTATTTCCGTCTCCTCGTCAAAGTGGATTTGAAACTCGAACCGCTTCGTGCACTCGCTTCGAACTAATCGCTCTTTTTTATTTTCTATTTTTTCGTTTTTTCGCTCGCATCGGAGCCGCGAGCTCGATTACGTCGGCTTTAATTCACGTTCCTGCATCAAAGCCACTAATCCCCGTGTCCGTGTCTCTGATTTTCTGCTATTTTTGTTTACGGCTAAAAAGTACAAAACGGTTAGCGCACATTTGTTCTTTCGGCCTGGAGGCTAGAATCGACACGTCGACGAGAAAAAGGAAGCAATTTCGTTGAACTGCAGCGTCCGCGATGCGAAAAGCGTATATTCCGGCGAATCGACTTCAGGATTGGAAAAACGTTAAACGCTATGGTTTTAAATCGGAGCCGAATCCACGCACGACGTTGCGCATTCTACGAACCTTCCGAACAATTTTTGACAAAACTTGCGCGATCTCGAGGAATTCCCGTTGTCTTCGACGCGGTGCGGCGCGGCGCGTCGATAATGGGATAAGTAGCGATACCTTCGAACGGAAGACACTCGGATATGCTTGCGTCCATCCTCTTCCTTTTGTTGGAAAGAAGATTCGAACGACAAGTACCGACACGAGGATCGTTTCTATGGCGTTCGCTGAAATTGCTCTCGAAAGTGCATACAGTCTCGAACGCGAGACATAAACGGGGGAAAAGTCTCGAAGACTCGTCCTCTTGCTTCTGGATCGGTAATTTCGAACGGACCGAGAAGAGAAAAGCAAGTGGCGGCGGTAATGCGAAATCACGACACCGCATTTATCCGTACGGCGGATCGTGTCGAGAGCAAACTTCGATTTCGCTCGAGCGCCGTTAAAAGCGAAACTTTCTTGTTATTATGGCGAGAGTGTGCTGCATCTAAGAGTCTCGAGGAGTCTCGCGCGCGCCGCGATCGAATGAAATTTTTAAACGTTTCCAAGTTCTTTATTCTAGAGACAACGTAGCTCCCGGTGAAATTCCGATCGTTCGATGCTCGAAGCATCGAAAGTTCGCAGCGATACCAATTAACGCGTTAGAAAGATTTCGGAAAGTTCCTCCACGAAATCGTACTATTTTTTTTTTTCTTATCGAGTTCCGTATTATCAAAAATGTAGCATTTTTGTCGCCGTTAGAAATTGTTAACGACGATAGTTAAAATACGCGCGATTTGTTCGAGTATCGGTTCGATTTCCGACGACGCTTTCGTCGGCTCGGCCTTTTCCGAAAATACAATAAGTCCCCTGTTAATGCCGCGAACGCGATATTTCGCGCTCGTCGAAGCGTCGAATAATAAATCGGCTCCACGGAATAATACGACGATAAGAAATGGCGGAGAACGATTCGAAAACGGCACGAAAGGTGCCGACGACTTCTCTTTTCCTCTCTACGATTCGCGTTGGGTCGCTGTAAAGCTTTCGGATATTAAATTGAAAAAATCACTTTGTCGAGTATCTTCTCGAGTCCTGAATCGTATCGCGTCAGCGAATCGATCGGTAATCCGAGGGTAGCTCGTAACGCGAGCGACTCGATCTCTCGGAACGGTCGAAAATTAAAGGGCACGAGTATCAATTTCCGTCGCGAGGCACCATTTTTCCGCGCAGCCGTTTCAACTTCCGTCGTTTGCCAGGAAAGGGAAACGAAGAAGAAGCTCGAGAAAAAGAAATAATAAGAACGAAGGGTTTCTCGTCGAGAGAAATTTCTTTGGTCGTCGTTGCCCGTTCTTTTCGAAGCGGATCGATCGACGTCGTTCGAGCGAGTCGCGCCTATCCGATCCACGAAATTAGTACTCGAGTATTCTTCGAACGAGAGAGAGAGAGAGAGAGAGAGAGAGAGAGAGAGAGAGAGAGAGAGAGAGAGAGAGAGAGAACCTTTCGTCCACTCGTCCTTTCCTTCCTCGTGTCCTCGAAAATTCTCGTTAACCGCGCTTAATACGATCGACGAACGTTATGTCCGTATTAAACATTTTTTCTTATATTACCTCTCCTTGGACTTTCTTCGACAACGAGAAAAGACTCTCCCGTGCCATCGACGGGACACGACGTCGTAACTTTACTTCGTCAAAATGAACCGACATCGAATTATAAAGGGATTAGCCCGTTTATACGGGAATAAATCTCGGAAGGACGAGCAACGTGCAAATTAAAATATCTTCGATATTTCTCCGGTACAACGACCAACTTCGTCGGAAGCCCGTGCACGCTGAAATCGATTCAAAGGAGGATGAACGAAAAGGGGGATGTTAATTGGTAAACAAGGATCAAAGACCGATCCGACTATCGCATTCGAAAATAATATAATAACTTCGAGCTCGTGGCCGTCTATTTAATTACGTGATTCGCGAAGACGTTGTATCCATGAAAGGACGGTAATAAGGAAGACGGAATTTCTTAAGAAGGAGCGACAATAGGAGCAACGAGAGTCAAAGGAAGTTTACAAAGTAATCGAGCGATTGTTCCAACGAAATACCTTAAACGTCGGATGACTGAACGACGAAAAGCAGCTTCGAGTTACGCTGAAATCCCGCTGGATCGCGCGGACAGGATGCAGGACGCCGACAGGGCGAAAGAAACGATAAAGAGTACGAAGGAAGACAGTGGACGGTCCGACAAGGAACATAAAGCACGTTACGCTGCCGACTTTATGAATTCGATTATTCGAATTTGCTGGGTGTGCGATCGTTCGGTCGGAGCAGCGCGACCGATCGTTTTCCACCGGACCGTCTTCGGACATCGTTCGAATTTATAGTTAGCGGTAAATTTAATATTCGTCTTTCACGGAATTTATTGAACTCGACGCGCTCGTGACGCGTAAGCGGTCGGTATTTAGATAGAATCGAAGGTAAGTAATTAGTTGACCTCAAAGAGACGAGCTAACGGGCGAAAACGAGACGGGACCGTGTAGCTCGGCCGTGTAATCAACGAGACGATCGAATTATAGCTGCTTGTGTAAAGCCGATTGCTTAGCCGCAGTGAAATTATCTGGTCGGTATGCGACTCTTCGATGCCGTGCCGCGCCGCGCCGCGCCCCGCATCGCCGTGGACCTTTAATTGCTGCTGGCAATTAAGCGTTTCCTTTCCGCAAACCGGTGAATTCAACGGGCGGAATGATAGTTGCGCAACGAGCTGCTCCCGTAAATGGGATGCCAGAAGGCTTCGCGGAAAATGGCGAGAAGCTAGCTCGAATCTAGTTCGATTTGAAAGTCGTCCCTCAAATTGCTCCTCGAACACAAAGCTTCCATGGACCCCTTTTCTTAATTCCGGACCCGCGTCTCTAATTCTTCCGCGCTCGCCAACTAATTAGCTCCGCAATTTGAGAGGAGGGTAATTGGTGTTGCTTGATTTAGCGACTAATGGCTTTTGTAAAATAGAACCTCGATAAATACAGGAACCGCTGGCCGGGAAATTGTGTTATTTATCAAGAGCAGGTGAATCGGATACGTGGCCCGTCAACCGATTATGTACCTGCATATCCAATTAACTTAACTATGCCAATTACGCTTGACCGTGTAAGCACTGTAAAGTAGGTATTAGCGGCGAGATGCGATATCTCGTCCAGCGACGATCGACAAAAACCGCCTTTTATTCGTCGGATACCGGCGAGTCATCGTGCGCCTTTTATTTCCGAATTCGCTGGTAATTTCGGGCCAGCGTTAACGACGCGCCGAACCACCGGAAGTTGCTTATCCGCTAGGGAGGCGAAGAAAGCGGTTAAGGTATTCGTAGTTGGGCGTAATCGAGCGATTATTTTTGCGACGTTTCACCGTGAATCGAGAAATTCGCGCTTTATCGGTGGCGCGGTACGCCAGGTTTAAGAAAATTAATGGCGGACCAAGTCATCCGGCCGGAAGGCGAAGCAAAGGCCGATGAAAGCCATGGACTAGACACGCTCGAAGGCTCGTATATTCGACCTCCGAACCACCTACGAACGCGAACGCGCCATAGAAGATCCGGAGAAGCTCGGAGACGAGCATTATTACTCGTTCGCGCTGGATCCGTTTACTTAGCGAAATTGTTCTGCTCGAATGAATCCGGTTGTCGGTCGCGCGCCTGCATGTATATTCTTTCTGGAACCGTATCGCGGCACAGGCCAAATTAGCGTACCGTACCACCGCGATCCTTGCCGGCCATCGACCTTCTTTGCGCCATCTTCTGCCACGATCGCAAATCGATTCGATACGATTCGTTTCGGTCGCTTTCAACGCGTATTCGACGCGCCAAGTTTTACCGATCCACGATATTTGACTAACGATTTCGTGCAACTTTTCTTTCATTTTGTTGGATCAACGGGTTAACGTTGTCGTTCTCTATAGGACGATCGTGAGGGCGCACCTACGTCGAAAAATCTACGATTTCCCGAATGATGTTCCCGGTAAGAGAGAATCGGTGTTGTGCTCGCGAATCTTTTCTATTTTCGACGCTCTCCGACTCCACATATCCGAATTCAATTTGAACGTCGATCTAGTCCCGTAACCAACTTTTCAACGTATAGTCGATCGATGATCGAAGCTTTTCGCGACGTCTAAACTTTCCCCGGAATTATTATTTATTCGTCGGAAGATCTTGGCGCAAGGGATGTTTTACTTCCGGTTCTCGAGTGCCACTTCGTGGAACAGTACGCTCGGAGAATCGGAGTAAAACTGGAATCGGAATTTTTGAAACGCCGCGGAACGAGATTATTTGGTCGGTCGAAGTTTTAACGGTGAATACGAAATCGACGAACGTCGCGTCGTCGATCGATCGTATCCTAGATACGAACCGAAATTATTTCAGCCTGTCGAATGCCTCGTCCAATACCTCGGCACGCTAACTCGAAATCTTTTTTGGGCCTAGTTATCCTGTTACGTTACCGTGCCGATCGCGAGTCGCTCGAAAGTCGTGTATCGACGAAAATCAAATAATAAATACGTCGCTGGATAGTACAGAATTAAATTCGCGAAAAGGGAGAAACAATAAACGTCGACGACCGATGTTGGAGTCGCTGCAAAAACAGCGTCCTCGTGGATCGTCTGCTAGGTAGTGCAATCTCGTGTTAGGTTACCGCATTCATAAAGCGGTTAGAACTCGGAGGACCCGTCGAGCATGATCCAATTAGTTGCGTCCATCCGCGTTTGCAAGACCCGTTAGAGTAAAGTTTGACGGTAGCCACGATGTTTTGTCGATAAATCGGTGACGCGAATGTAACTATTTAAATTCTTATTCACCAGACAGACCATAACGGAGTATCGACTTGGATTCTTTTTTTTCTCTATTAAACCCGCTATCGAGATACCGAAATTTGTCGGGTTATGAATACGAACAGGCCAGTTTGGAATTTCGAGCCAACAATTCCATCGATCGAAAAAGTTTCTCGCTACGAAAATCAGCTATTTCCGATATTTCATAGTTCTCGAACTTTCTCGACCATTGAGTTTGGCAGGTGAACCACGTGCGTTTTATTTATATCGCACTGTCAGAAACACGGACACCTTGCGGCCAGAGTTCAAAGTTCAAAGACGCGAGCTTCGCCAAACGTTTCGTTGGACGTACCACGAGTTAACGTTTTGAACTAGAAACACGCACGACACCGGTATAGACAACTGTTTGGGAAACTCGTTGCCTCGTTACAAAAAGATAAAAGCGAACGCAAGGATACGACACGAATTGTACTCGGCCGATTAATAGAGAGCATACTGTATTAATTGTGCATGCCGTTACGCGTCGATAGTTTCGCTCGAAATAAATAGTAATATCTCGTTCGCGAAATTTTCAGCGAATTATTCGGCGAAATCGATAGGGCATGCCCGGTTGTCGCGATAGACGTTAACCGAATAAACCGATGTACCTTCAATTTGGTACTAAAAATTTCAACTTTTTGCCGATTCGGATTCGTCCGCTATCGCGCTGTTAACAGGTTTTAACGTTCCCTTTTTCGTTCGATTTACAAGTTTCCGTGGAACGGCGGGTCACGAATCACGAATGCACGCGTTTCTCGACGACAGACGCGACCGTTTCCGTGATCAGGAATATGTACGTAAATCGCGATTCCGTTCGCGTCACGCTCGAGCAGACACGAATCAGGCGGGAGGAATATATATTGCATAAAATTTTCTGAATCCCCTAATGAACCTCCGGACCTGGCTGGAAATATGAATCGATAGCGAAGCCGGAGACAAGGAAATTTCCTTCTAACGAGAGCCTCTTCATATTCTGCGCTCGATATTAAGAACGTTAACTATCGCCTATGATTTTCGTGACGATTTGACCGTGATTCCGACTTCGTGTACGCGATAAAATTTTAGTCGTCCTCAACGTATACAGCGCGTACGAAAAACGAAGTATCCAACGACGCGTCCCTTATACATATTCCTTTCTGTAGCCTGGCTAGAATATCGCAGAAACGAATTCGGCCGTTTTGGATGCCGGTTTAACGGCGGACGGTTCGCCGTTGTTGATACTGCTCGGGACACGTTCCGGCGAGAAGGCATTTGTAAAGCGTACAGGAAGATGACAGAGCTCGAAAATGTTGACGCAGAGTAGTCGAGGAAAAGATAACTCAGGAAATCCTTAGCGGTTCGTGCATGAAATCCCGATGATATTTTGGGCGCGTACGATTCGGTTTACTTATCGATTGCTTGTAAGTACGCGATGTCGCTTTTACACCGCTATTATTATTTTCGCGCGGCAACCCGAATCACCGATGGTAAATCTGGCGTTGGAACTCGCGAGCGGAGGTTTACGTCGTTGGGCAAAGTTTTTACTCGGCGCTTACGTTTATAGAACGAGTTACGTTAAAGAGGTACTTCCTTCGATTTTTCGTGGGAAAAGTGGCGTTTCGTGTTTCCCCGGTATTAGCGGCTGAATTCCAAGCATCGGTCCCGGTAATTCCGACCGGCTCTAATTAGAGGCCGTGGTCGACGTTTTAGGTCACTTTGGTTAGAGCGTCCTGATCACGAGCGGTTACCCGGTTTGTTGAAACAGCCTTTAAATCGTATTTAAACGCACCGATGCTGGCCGAGAGCTACGTTTCAAGAGACGATACCGAATCAACGCGTTACATCGAGCTATTTAAAGATCACGACGTCGACCTTCCGTGGAACGTATCGATGCGTTCTCGTAGAGCCGAAAATATTCGAAGTCGTGTCCAAGAGCCGATTAAAAGACTTTCTATAAAGGGAATTCGAAAGGGATCTTATAGGGAAATGCTCTGAGAAACCGTGGACGGACGCCAAGGAAATTCGAAGAAAGCTTCGGGAGGGCCTGGAGAAGTTTTGGAGGAGGTAAGGTCGAATACGAAGATTATAACGTTCGGTGTAACGTAACCCACGTACATACGTCAGAAGCGGTTGTAGAACGTCCGTTAGTTGGATCACGCGATAGGAGGAGCACCGAACCGAAAAACAAAGAGACGATAAAGAAAAACGTGCGATTTTCGCGTCCGTCGTTGGTGTAGGAAGGCGCAGCAAATGCGAGAATCGCGTGCTACCCGGAGAAAGTGAAGCGGAAAGAGAATCGGCGCGAATCGAAAGAGTGGAGAGGTACGGTAATGATATTTGTAGTCCGGTGGTCAGAGATTTGAATAATGGGCCCGCATAATGGATGACGCGACGAGTACATATTGCCTCTGGCCGCGTGAACCGCGTCGCGTCGCATCGCGTCACCTCGCAACGAGTAGCTACGTTCAAACGGATAAGGGCCGTGCCATTTCGAACAGACAATTCGATTCGATCGCTAATTTCGCTCGTCCACGGTTCACCGAATACGTTCACCGCCATTCGCTCGAATTCTCTTAAATTTCACGATTTATCTACTACGCGTTTCTCGCTGTAAACCGCAATTTCTCGTTCGTGCTTTTATTTTCCCCTTTTTTCTCGCGGTACGCGGATAAATTTGCTGGTTCGCTTATTCGATCCTTTAACGTCGGAATTTTTTACTTAAAAGCATCGAGCGAAACTGTATCAATTATTCTACCTGTATTTTAATACGGTCAAAGTAGCTCGCAATCGATAAGGTACAGAACGTTCTCTTTCGCTGCATGCGTACGGCGATCGCGCACGATATTAGCGAAGATCGGTTAAAATCGTCGTATTCTATATTCGACCGGATGAGAAGTTGCGATCAGAAAGAATAAGCTTCGACTATTTTTGGAGGTTTCGTCGGACAACGTATTTCCGGATATCGGATTAAAGACGAGCGCGAGAAGTTATTTCGATCGGTCGTAAATCGTTTAAATTGAAATTACCAAAGGATAATATGGACGACGCGGGGTGTACATCGTCTGGCGCGAGCGAGCTTTCGAAATGGAGAAACGTAGCTGAAAATCGTTTACACTCGGTAGGTGTCGCATATTTTCTGGATAGCGCGGCGCGGCGCGGCGTGCCGGTCGTTGTGTTACGCCTCGTTGACCCATTCGACGTCCGTATTCCTGTCGGCGCTCTTACGCCTCATTAAACCGAAAGCCATCTCCGTCGAAAGCGGCTACAGCTTGCTTATCATCCCCGTAAGACTATCGCCGAGAAGGGAAATTATTTTCGCGCCGCGTCCTCGCGTTCGCGCTCTTTCCCCGCATTTATTTTACCCTCGAGATATTTATTCGAAGGTTCGAACGGAACTCGTACATTCCGAAGAGAAACGTCGCGGATCTTCTTGACACTCGATACGCACCGCGACGAGTAGAAGAAGAATTTATCGTAGCGTAATTCGATGCAGTTCGGGAAGCATCGTTGAATGCCACGACTAAGATGGAAATTGGAAGCCGGTGGAGTAGAAGGGAATTCGCGATGAAGGATTAGGTAATTTCTACGACGAAAGTGGCATGCATACACGGAGACTGGCATAATGCGGCGCACAGACGTTGATAGAGATTGGTTGCCGCGCGAGCAACATCGAGCGAGTCGGCTCATTTTCTTATGGGCTACGGTCTCAGATGTTCTCACGACGCTTAATCTGAACGGGCGATTATGAGCTATTTATTATGCGCCTACAATGGAACTCGACAGACATTCGGATCCAAGTTCTCTCTAAATTACCAAATAGCTCGGTCGTTTCCTCCACTTTGCCGCTTCGTTACAGGCATCAATCGCCGCGTTATTATTTTTCTTGTCCTCCTTTATTTATCGGTTTTACTTTTACGATACTTTTAACGATACTCGTCCGAGCGAGTTCTCGAAGTCCCCGTAGAGTCAGTTTTTTTCTAAACCGTTGAAATTTTTAACTCGAAACGCTATCAGCGAAAAAACAAAATTTTTCCCTCGTAATATACGTATATTCCGGGTCTCGTTTCCTCGTTGCCGCGTGTTTCGCCAATGATTTACGATTCGACCTTCTTCTGCCATTAACGTAGCGAAATATTGCAAACATTTTTTAGCTCGAAAAAAGAACGATGGCCCGTATCCAAATAGTAATATTCCTGGTTCGCTCATGAATCCGGCGATACATATTGTATTTATACGCGTGATCGATTCCAGCCGCGACCCGTTCGAACTCGCTGCGATTCGAAATGAATCACGATCGCTGCTCTATCGAACTATTAAATATTGACAACATTTATCTCGGAATTGTCCGCATCGATCCGACGACCGTTCTTACCGTTTTTGCGATAGTATTCGTTCTTTCGACCGACGATCGCGTCGAACGATCGAGGACTCGCGCTAGAAATATCCTGAGAGAAACTAGAGACATCGGCCACCTGCTGGAAATCGAACGAACGAGCAGATTATTGACTATCGTGTCGGTGCTCGTGATCGTTCTTCAAAATCGATGGCATAAAACGAAGTTAAATCGAATTTCGAATCGATCGGCGAAAAGCGCGAATCGGCAACGAGAAGCGACGGCGAACTCGAGATCGCGACGTTAATCGATAGATCCTGAGAGAAGCTCGAAACGTAATAACAACATCGAGGAACATTTCGTTACGGGGACTGGATTTACTTAGTGTCGCGTGGAATCTCTGCGAATAAATTGGCTGTAACGTTGTTTCTTCGAATAACGCGACCGATTCACCGAGGATATAACGGCATACGAGAACGTGCGAGCATAGTTAACGCCCAACGTACTCGCTCGGCTCGAGGATAAACGATTGTTTCCCGCTCGTGAACGGAACTTTCCTTCGCTCGACGGACGAGTTTCTCACCCTGGCTCACAAATGTCACGAGCGCGTCCTTTCGCGAATATAACCACCTCGCGATTCCCCGTTTTCCAATGGCGGAGCAACTGAACAAATCATCGATCCTGCTTAAATAAGCGAACGATACACGAGTTTCTCTCGACGTTCGTCGAAAATATCGTCTCGGTTTCGTAGCCACGGCCTTTATTTCGATAGTTTTCCTCTTAACCCCCCCCCCCCCGGCCCCGAGCCCCAAGAACATTATTTCCGACCGAACAAATTTAATCTCGACTTTGTCCGACATTTTCAAAATTTCAACTTTTGTACTTGGAAAAGTTCAAGTCGAAATACCGTCGAGTACTTCGATCCCTATAATCTTGCAACATCGTTCCGAAAATAAACAATTTCGTTCTCGACTTCGAATGCTTCGATTTCGATCAACGAAGTCCTTGGCTTCGCTTCGGTTTCGTAGAATTCCTGTTGGACTTCGAAAATTTCGTTGCCGCGATTTCGGCAACTCGGATCCGATAAAAAGTAAACGTTATCCTTACCGTACGATGAAAGTCGATGTCGATGCCAAAAATCGTCGAGTAGAATGGGTCTGCGTGTCAAAGATAAAAAGAAAATTACGCGAGCGCGGTAACGTCGAACAACCTCGAGTTACTGATTTTATTACTTCGAGTCCCAACATATCGCGTTCGACCTGCCTTACTCTCCGTACACGATACGTTAGTTTCTTCCACCTCGTAGCCTTCTTTTGTTTGTCGATAAACAGACCGCCTTACGCCGAGATCCGATTTTGCCAAACTTATCAGTTTTCCCGACGTATCGATAATAATTCACGTTTTCGTAACGTAGCCGCGTACGAAGCGCCTCTAAACCCGACACGATAGCATATTTTCTATTTATCCTAAATAAAATATTGCTTTTCGTTTTCGGAGTATACGCACGCTATAAACGTCGCTAAAAGATATTTTGAATTTCTAAATTAGCATGCTTTCGGTCGGTCTGCCTCGGGGCAGATTATTTAATTTCCGAGAAAACAAAACGCGTTAAGGTTTTCGCAAACGTTTGGAAATCGGTGGAGTTTTCGTTCGAGGTTCGAATCGAGTTCGCCGGCGATAGACGAAACTTTACAAGGAAGGATAGAGCGTCTCGAAAGTTTCTCGAGGGATTTCTACGGTCGTGTCAAGCCCATTGAAAACGAACGGCGAAACGGAGCTGCAGGGGGTAGAAAAGAAGAGCAGAAAGTAGATCCGGGCGGAGGAGGTCTATGAGAAGCGAACTATTGAATCGCGAACCAGAAACGACCGATGAGAAATCTTCATCTTGCCGTACGAATAAATAAATATGTATGCCAACGCGCGGCATTAGCGGCGAGGAACTTTTTCCTTCGAACAAACGTGAAAAACTTGCGAATCCGCGAACGTCTTACCTGCTACATTCTGCTCGAGAACCGAACCGCTATCGATTCTTCGTCGAATATTCGTCTTGAATTTAAAAAGACCGCATATTTTTCTTTATTTGTCGCAGATCCGTTGCTCCGACCCGACAGAATCAACGTTCGTCTTCGTTCCCGTAGAACCGGCATTTTTTTTTCTACGGATTCTTCGGATTTACTTCAAATACCGTTCGGGATTATACATATTTTCCCTAGGTCACGTACTAAAAATTTGGCTACGCGAATCACGATGCCGATATTAGATTCGGCATCGACGGACCGAGCAATTGTTAGCACCGTTTTTGTCACGGACAAAGATTTGTTCGCGAGACAAACGAAGGGGCGAACTAATCCGACAGAATTAAAGCTTCACAATGTCGAGGAAGAAAAGAAGAGAATACCTACGGAAAAGCTGAATAATACCGTGAAAATGTCCGCGATATTAATACCATCGAACAATACGGACCGGTCGCTGCTACGTTTCGAAGAAAATGGACAAAGCACAAACGAGACGAGACAAAAGCGTCGGAAAAACCAGAGTTTTTAACGAGAGAACCATTCTATTCGGCTAATTGTAATCGTAATTCTCAACAGGTATTACACCGTTTGGGAGATTCGAATTCGTTTTCTTTATAATCGATTTTATTTTAGTCTCGTCGTCGGTAATATTAAAGATCTAGCGAGATCGTACGACGATCCTGCAGAAATGTTTTCTCGCTTCGCAGCATTTCGTTGCTTTATTTTCCGTTTGAAAATCCTTGAATACGAAACGCACCAACGAAAAGTATAAACGTTTCCCTGACAAGACAAGCGAATTTTCGTATAAAACACTTTATATGCCGGTGATTATTTACATAGGAAAACAACGCGCACACTTTATGGAACAATAATCAACAGGCCCAAATAATCTTTACAACGCGGCCCGTTGTAACGAAAGAACCGTGCGAGATTAAAGTAACTTATTTATCAGCAGTTCTTTCAACCGGTTTTTAGCGACTTTTCCGGTAGTGGTAGTCGGAAATTCATCCACGAACGTTATATCGTTGAGAAGGTAATAGTCGGGCACGTTACTCTCGAAATGCGTCATCAGTTCGTCGACGGTTACCTGAAACGAAGCCGGCAAAATAGGCGGAGTCGTACAATCGATGCGAGATCGTTACCAGTTAGTCCGAAATAATTTACCTCCTTGTTCGGTAGCTTGATCGCTAACGCGACCGGAAGTTCTCCCTCGACTTCGGCCGGTAAGGTCACCACCGCCGCCCTGTACACAGCAGGATGTCGCTCGAGAACACTTTCCATTTCCGCTACGGATAGGCAACTGTCTTTGTACTTGATAAATTCCGACATTCTGCCAGTTATGTACAGTTCTCCGTCGTCGTCGTAGTAACCGATGTCGCCCGTGTGGATCCACCCTGAAATAGACGCGCCGATTCGATCGTACAAACACGATAGATTCTCGTTAACGTTCGAGATTCGGCGAAATCATCGTGTATCGGGCGACACGACGCGACGCGACGCATCGAGGAATTAAACATCCTTTTATAAACGCTTCGTGATTTCGCGATGCAAACCTTCCGAATCGATGGCTTTGTTTGTCGCATCGGGGTTGTTCAGATATCCTTTCATTTGCGTGGCAGTCGTCACGCAAATCTCTCCCTGTTTATTCGCAGCCAGCGTTTCTCCGGTTTCCGTGTTCATGATTTTGATTTTGACACCTGCACGAACGTAACCGCAGCTACCGGCTTTACACTTTTTAACCGTTTGTCCGGATATGCAATTCGCGACGTCGGTCGAACCTGGAAACAGAACATTATCGTATACCTTATACGCTTTCGTTTTACACCGACAAAGGCCAGAGAAACGAGATCTTACCGTACAATTGCAAAAACTCTATGTTCGGTAACAGTTGGCACAGTTTCTCGTGCATGTCTCGACCGAACAGCGAGCCACCGAAACCGATGGTCTTCAGGTTCGTCGAACGGTACAGCTCTATCAAGTTTAGTTTGTAGATTTGTCTAACCTGGTTCGTGTCCGCGCCATAATATTCCACCTGAAACGAGTTTATCGCGAATATTATCGCGAATAAAGTATCCGTAACGGGTTATTATCGCGCGCACCGTTAGCTTACGTTCGATAATAAATAAATTTTTTCGCGAAAAGTTGTCCATCGAGTTTATACTTATCGAGACTCGCAAATACGCAATATCCGATGTTTCGTCGAACGAGACCGTGCATTTTTATCGCGATAACGCGCAGACTCGGGTCAAGTTCAATCCGGAAACAAAGAATAAGCGTTCGCTCATTGTCGACTCACCTTGTATTTCTTTATCGCTTCGCCGTAATATTTCGCGTCCTTATAATCGTCGACGATGACTCTCGTGGAATTGCCGCGGAAAGCGTTCATCATGAATAGGATACAATAAATCCAGCGTAATCCAGCTATGCACAAAGAAATCTTGTCCTTTACGAGAACAGCGTACGCCGGATGCAGCATCGTCTTCAGGCTCAGGTGACTTAATTCCGCCATTTTTGGAATGCCGGTTGATCCGGACGTGCCGATGTACATGGCAGTCTGTTTCGGGTTCTCGATTTTTGCGCAATGGAATTTCTCTACCTCGGACAGCGATATTCTCGACAAAATGTCAGAGAGGGATACTTCGTTACCGATCCCGTCTTCGAACACTATTCTCTGGATTTTCCTGTTCAGTTCGCTCTCGGCAGCCGCGAGATTCTTCGTCGCGAATTCGTGCAGAAAAATTATCTTCGGCGAAACCATACTCAAGAAATTGCGGAAGACACCTGTAAAACAGAGCATAAAAATTTATCTGGATCGCGACAACCTCGATATTAGCTTTTTTTCCCGTACGTTCTATCCTCGCGAATCGTTTGGATTCTTTTGGAAATTTCGGAATTTAGACTTTTCGGCGTTCGAAAATTCGTGAGCTTCGTTTACGCCCAAGCGTGTCTCTCGAATCGGATCAAATTGAAATACGAGTGAAAGCCCGACATTCGCGCTTCACCCGCGACGAGAAAAGCCTGTTTCGCGTCTTTCGTCGTAGACACGTACGAAAAGAATATAGCGAACAAATTGATTACGTGTAGGTAATTCGTGATATTCCACCGCGCAAATAGCACCGATGTATATAGACGCCAGGTAGGGAATATAGTTGTCGAAGTAACAAGAGGTGAAAATGGCCACCACGTCTCCTGGTTTGATTCCTTGCTGTTGCAACCAAATCGCGCACTTGATAGTTTGTTCCCTCATCTGTTTGTACGTAACCGTCTTCCCTGTAGCAGCGTCTATCTGAAACGCGCGGCGTCGAAAGCGTTTCTCTTCGAAATACGATACAACGGATTAAAGGACACGGCAAATTTTCTACCTGTCCTATTAGGTCTGGAGTTCTTTGAAAAATTTCAAGTATTATGTCCCCGGCATTTTGATGCGCCTCGGGATATTCCAACTCTTTGCCAATAAGGATGTTATTCTCGATGGTGAAGTCCGCCTTAATCTGAAAAAAGTAAATATACATTTTGTATTTCGATAAATATTGTACTATCCGTGTCGATGCTTCGTTCGAGTCGGATATTGGAGTTATTTTTGGTAACGGATTAATTGCGCGATTGAAATTTTCAATTTAAACGCAGTTACATTAAATAATCGATACACGCGAAGCAATTTGGGTCTTTATGGTAGACCAATCGCGGAATAGGTACAACTAAATATATGTCCACGTGCGCAAAATTAATCTTACTTTTATTTATCTACGAACTCTATTCTTTTTTCTTTTACTACCAACATTTCTAATTAATTCATTCATTACATTCGTGGGGCTCGTCCGACCTCGATGAAACTAATTGTACGCGATGCACGGAGAAAAAAGAACCGGACTTACACGTGGACGCTACTAATTACGAAGATATAATTATCATTTACAAACGTTCTTCTATGTTTCTACCTGATTGTTATGCGCATCGTGTTTCGTTCCGTTCATTATACTCGACTATTATTCTTTTTATCGATGAACACAAAATATCTTTCTTCCTTTTTTATCAAGCTATACCCGGCTGGCTCGCTCTTCTTGTCCGTTCGACCAAACGATGATTCGACTTCTGAAAAGTATAACCGTTTGTCGGTGCTTTATAGTATCGTAGATATCGTGTGTTTACTTTATGACAGAGACGGGTAATGCCTGTATCTAGAACCTGTTTATTTGATTACAACGTATCTCTTATTTCTACGGTGCTCATCGTTGTCTTTACGGTTGTACAGACACGGTTATCTGTACCGGATTGATTCATGAATACGTATCAGTGCGCGAAAACTTATTAGGTTATCGATTACGACGTTCGTGTTAGCATAGCGAGCTTTATAACGCTATTTCGTTATTTCAGGATGAGCTTTGTAACATCCGGTGGCTAAAGCGATTACCAACGCGAACCGCGAGCACGATCGCGAAGATCGCGAAACGGGAACTCTTGCGTATTCTAATTTTCGTAGCGATCATAACCGCGTGTCAACGGTCATTATCTCGCGCGTTCGTTGCAAATTTTATTGTTCTTCGCTTCGCGTTCAACGATAATTTCGATAATGTCTCTCGTAATGGTGTCACGCTTTAATTAGCATATTATTTCCACTAACGAATAACTTTCTGCTTGACCAGAAATCGATTTAATCCGTGTCGCTGTTCTCTTTTACTCGGAACGATTTTGTGTCGAGTACAGACGGACGCATGGGAAAAAAAGGCAGCCAGTGATTTACGGAAGATAGTGCGGTGTTTTTGTAAAATTTGCCGCTACTGTGACGCGGAGGAAAATTTTCATCGTCGCTTCGTATCTATGGTTATTAATTCAGGATTAAGATTGCGCTAAAATCACACGGTTACGTAATATTTCTAAAGCGTTACATTCTAAGGGTAAAACAAATTTTTGGAAGAATCCTCTTTTTACATTCGTTTACATTTCGTCGTTATCGAACCACGCGAAAGAGAAGCGGTACGAATCGACAACTTTCGCGTCACAGATCGTTCGAAGTAATTATCGACCGATTAGTTTCCTCGCGTAAACACCGATAAGGATTAGTCGTAATTAAAAAAGGAGAATGTTTACGGAATAAGATTAAATAGAATTAAAACTAGTTCGAGCATGCATCGGCGAACGAAACTGTTTCGTCCGATTCCTCGCTTTTGAATCGGAGAGAACGTCCACGATCGCTTTTCCGAATCCATTCTCTTTCGCAAAATTCCGTTTCGTAAAGTTAGATCACGTAGGGTTTTTCCGTTCGCCGATGAAATATTATCCCCGAGGTGCGTTTTATCTCGGCGGGATCTTATCGATATCGTATCGATTTCGACAATTATTTCTCCGGTGATTTGACAAACAGGAACGCGTATAAAAAACAATACCCGTAAAAATCTTTGCTTATTTCGATACATTATAAACTAACAAGGTAGGAATACTACGCGTACGGTACGACACTCGTGCGTTAATCGATAATTTCAGATTTAACGGCAGAATTTAGGTAGTTTTAACTAGTTCCATTGATCAAGAGAATTTAACCATCGGTTAAACCCGAATATTTAACAACGGAGTATTTGTCGCATAATTTCAATTACGAAGGTGCAGTTCTACCGTATAATCGTAACGTTACGAAGTAACGTCATTTTCAACATCTTGTATGTACAGTGATTCATGTACATACATACGTTTGTTAATCCGCTTTAAATTTCTAAGAAGCCTGTAGAAATATTAAACGCTCTTTCCCCCCGTTCTCGGAGCACAGGACAAGACGATTGTCGCGGAAATTACCGGTGACCAACATTGCGATTATTTATTTTATCAATTCCAGCGTGCATTTTGTTGCGCTTATCGAGTTCTACGCGTATAGCGCGAGATCGAAGAAATCGATAAAGTGGTGAATTAGAGTGACGCGAACAAATGTTCCAGCGAGTGTACATCCATCGGACGAATGTGCCATGAATTTTCAGCAGGATCGTAAAGAATATATTTGACGAGAGAAACTTCCACCGAGTGATACGCGAGCCTTGTCCGTAGTGACATTTCCAGAATTCATATTTCTTACGCTCGTGACCAACCGCCACGAGCTGCTTTCAACCCACTCTCGGGCTCCTTCGGATTCTTACATCCATCTGGTCCACTTGTCACGTTTCGTTTCCTTGGCTTTCCTTTTCTATCTCTCGAATTCGATCGTTCGACACGAGAAACGCGACAGCGGGTTTCCATAACCTGGTCGACGCGTAACGTAAGTACATTGATTCTTGTCTCGGCTGTCGATCGGGGCGTTAACCGAACGAAGATAATCGACTCGTTACACTCGGATTTCGAATAGAAATCACGAACGAAGTCGCCGAAAAATAACAACTCCAATTAGTCCTCGTTCTAAGAACGAAATATTTTGTTCCTCTTTATTTCTTTGCTCGGGCGTATATCGCTATACCAACAACGTGCGTCGTTCGATTCGCTACGATATTTTTGTGAACGCATAAAAAGGAATAACCGTGCCGAAACGGAGAAATCTAGTTCGTTCCTGCCTTGACACGGATGTACTCCAGCCGCAGAAGCGAAAGACAAACTTCGGTATCGTGGTAAATAATCGTCGAGCGAAACCTTTATATTCAACTTGAACCAACCCTCCGCTTTTACGTCGAACAAGTAGAACGTTAAATGTAGGCTTCGAGAGCGATTGAAATGCAAAGAAGTCAAATCCGACTATCGAACCCGTTAATGAAAATTCGTTCGTAAGAAATAATAATCCTATTCATCGATTCAAATTATTGCCCCTTTTATCGTATCGGCGAAACAAAACCCGACAAATCATCATTGAATAAGCTACCAACGAGGGAGGAAAAATATACAGACGACGCCGTTAATATCGTATTCGTATATTGAAAGAGGATCAAGAGTTTTTTTTTCTTTTCTAGTTGAAACCGAGGAAAACAGCGAAACGAAGATTCGGCGAAGAAACGGACGAGGAGCGAGGAAGAAAATATGAAAAGGATCGCAGGAAAGAAAGATAGAAGATGCAATTGTCTTGTCGCAAAAGCTTGGATAGAGTTCCGCGACTGCGGAAAGTGCCTTAAAGCTCTCGCTGAACCGGCGACGAATACACGAATGGTTCATCCATATTCAGTGATTGTACAGGAAACCGGGAAAGACCGAGAACTTTGCTACTTTTAAGGTGCAGAAAAGCGTACAGCACGGATTCCCGTGGCAACGCGAACATTTTCGAACCAGCTACGAACCATACCGATATTCCGTGTTCGTTTCTCGGCACTCGACAACGTTATACTTGTTACAGCATGCGCGTATACGAGAATCGAGTCAATTTAATCGTACACAATGCGTACGTTGTATTTCAGGGACGTCTGGTCGGAAAGGAGTCTTCGTCCGCGTTCTTTACTCGGGTAGATGGAATGTCGTTTTAAAGCTCACTCTAATTCCAACTTCTCTTTAGACTTTCGCGAGGCCGTTTTTAATCTCTATGGAAAACGTGGAACACGCTGACCCTTCGTCGAGCGAGAGATAGAGAGAGAACGATAGAAAGGAGGCAGTAGTAACGTTACCCGTCGCGATACTCGAGAGTTATCGCGAATCGCGCGTTGTTCGTGCGACGCGAATCAATTTGGTACACGTTTCGGGACGAATTCGTTCATTTGGTAGTCGATAAAAGAAGCGATTCGATATTCGAACAGGTTTCGCGTTGCGTCGTCGTCTCGTCTCTTACTGTTTCCATTACGTTCGAAACACGGATCCGTTGCTCACGGATACACGCTCGAGCGCCTCGGAAATCTCTCGAAATATAACACGAGCATTTATTTGTACGTATCCGTCTGTACAAATGCGGAAGCCGCACCGTTTTGGCTCTAACGAGCGCACGGAATCGCGAAAACAAGCTTGCTCGCTAATTTGCTGAAATAAATTCGTAAGCTGCAAAACGTTCTTTCGGAAACCGTGGAACGCCCCTCTCCCTGCCTAGAGTATGCGGATTCCCGGAATCATTACCGTTGCAGCCGTTTATAATACCAACTTTACTCGAGAACGTAACGTTCCCTCCATTAGGATTTCCGCTACCTACTAAAATTGATAAGGTTGCACCGAATATCAATTTCTGGTCGCGTTCGCGTTTCGCAGTCTTCGTGTGTCTCCTAGAGAATTTATCTCGTCTAGTTTAGTAGTATAATATCCACCTGACCGATCGCGATATTCGACTCGAAGTTGCGCTTTCAAGACTTATCGATCGCGAACAAAGTAGCGAACAAGTACTTGGGGACGTTGACGTTCGCGAAATCGATCGGTGAAAATCGACGTAACGAGCAAGAGCGTCAAAGCGTCGACGAGCGCTCTAACGCGATAAAGAGCTACCGTCGAACCGGAAAATGAGAATAATTAATTGCGCTCGAAAAACTGAATCTCATCGATATTTTCACCGTGACGAAAAACAAGTGACAGTTCCCTCGTTCTCTTTGAATTTGTCCAAATTCACACCCCGAATAGTCGAACAATCGACTGGCCGTTGTTTCCGTTACGTTCGTTTTAACCAGTCGTGGCTGTTGAACGCCCGTAAAAAAAGAAGAGAGAGAAGAAGAACAACGGGGTTCAGGGGAAAATTGAAAAGGTAGCTGTGTAAAGCATCGCGTACCGCACGGAGAAAGCGAAATAGAGGGAGCGCGCGATCGCGCTTTCAACGAAATCGTTTCGATTCGACGAAATGACCGCCTGTTCCCGGGTGGCGACGAGCCCCTTTTCAGTATTTTCGTCGGCGTCGCTCGTCGACAGTTTTGCTGCCCAGGCACCTATTTATCGTACTTTCTTCTACTCGAGAGTCCGGGCAAACGTTGAACGGAAAGGGAAATTGAAAAATTCAGCCGATCGACCAGCCAAGAAGGAGCAAGGGACACGAGTCACCGACTTAAGAGTAAACGTCGTGCCCGACTTACTTGTCGATCGATTTTCCTTCGAACGGTCGGGATAAAATCATCGACGAAATAAACAGCGCCGCGTAACCGGATACATATTCCGAAAATCCCCTATGCTATACGCCGTTCCGAGAAATTCACGAAATTTCGCGGAATGTGTTTCGAGCCGGCCAAAGTGAACCGGTCGAAACAATTTGAAAGAAAAAGAGGGGATGAACGGTAAAGGGACGATTTTTACACCCATTTTTACACCGATTCACCCATTTTTCTATGCACGCGATCGCCGCAACCGGACTAGACACTGATCGAACTAGTCGAGAAATATTCCGTGTTCAACGTCGATACAAAGTATCGCGACGATCACGCGATACGAACGATCGCGCTTTCGCTTTACTCAGCAGTCGGGTATATAAGCCCGTATTATGTTGGCGGTGGTCTTGCATCGTACACGACGGATAATAACAGCGACGGTATCTCGCGGTAACCGTCGTCGCCCCAGAATTCGGAGGAAGCGGTCGATCAAATATCGATCAAATTTCCTGAGATCAACCGGTGCGAGCTTCGAAGCTGCGCATTGCACCGATCAAGAGCGGATTAAGGACATCTTAAAACTTCGGCACGCGTCTACTCGCGGGCGTAAGCCGCTTGCGAGCAACGAGGACCGCTCGCTCGTATCGTCGTACCTGCGAGCGCGACGCTATCGCGCTAACAGCGGATTTACGATCGAATCTGCTTGCGCTGTTTTTCTTTCTAGCTTCTCCTTTTTAATCGGATTTACGTCCGAACGGTTTACTCGACTCGCTTCTTTCGTCTCGTCTTGTTCTTTCTCTCGTCGAATTAAGAAGTTTCAGTTACCGTTAACCTACATTTATACATACGTATACGGACTATTGGCTGATTCGTATTTATTCGATTAATTGGGTCTTCGTTTATACCCAGAATTGGCTAAACAAAAATGAATTTAATATTCTCTCTGTTTGGTCGATGGAAGATCGACGACAGCGTCAACCGATCGAAGGTTGGTTTCGGAGAAGTAATCGTAACGCGGTTTTTTTTTTCGCGACTCCGAGCCACGCGACAAGAAAGCTTTCTACCGGATAGGTTGTTGCGACAGGAAGACGATTTCTAGTCGTTTTCCTCGGCCGCTATCCTGGCATAAATGTTCGCGATATTTTCGTGAAACGTCGAAACCGATGTGTACCGAACGAACGGAAAAGGGAAGATGCGACGCTCGAATGGAAACGTCGGGCGAAGCACTTAAGCTTTCGTACCAAACGCGTCTAAATTTTACGTCTATCGCGTGGATCTAAGAAATATTTCAGCGCGTTTTAGAATAGTCGGCATTTTTCCCTTCCGTCGCGAACGTAGCGAACGTTGCGAAAGTAGCGAACACGCTGGATTAGTTCATTTTTTAACTTCGCTGGTGGTCGAGAGTGTTCGCAAAAAGACGGTGTTCGTTTCTTTACATGGGATAACGAGAATACGATACGAGACGTAAAACGCGCGAGAGAGCGGGAACGGAGGTTACCAAGAACGCGTATAGAACCGAATAAAAACAGTACGAACGAGGGAAATAGGCACGAATAAGATTTTATTGTTACTCGTATGAGCGTGGCTGCATTGTTTGTGAAACGAGAAAATTGCGCGAACTGTCGATACATGAATAACAGACTATCGATCGGAGGACGTCGCGTCGCGTCGCGTCGCGTCGTCGACTTCGCTAGCCGTTCGTTAAAAAAATTGCCGCACCCGTCAGTTTATCTATTTCCGTATCCGGTGCTCCGACGTTTTCTCGTCACGTTCGTCGTATCTATTTTTTACTTTGTATCGACCACCGGTTCGCGACTCGCCCATTGTCTCTTTGTTCTTGCATTCTAGGGCGGCGTCACCGCTGGTCCGATGAAAAAAGAGAAAATCAAGACAATGGGGTTGTCCCCCCAGCTTCGTCGTTATCTCTATTTCATTCGACGACTCTAAAATAAACGTTAATTACCGTTTATTTATTTGCCTTGAAAACGAATCGATACCGCGCTCTTTCGAACATCGAATCGGGATAAATCATAGGTTAACGGAGAATCGAGAAAGTCCTTCGATGACTATAGCGACCGTATTCGATACTACGGTACACGGGTGTCGTTTCGCGTACGAAGCTATGCGCGTAAGAACTCGTCGTTCGTCCATTTTCATTCTCCTGTAATATAATTCCGGTTCTCTTTGCGTTCTGTACCGTTCTTCGTCCGCTGCCAATTACCGTATTTGTTTCTTTCATTAAAGAATCCATTTCCCAAGGTATAATCTTCTATCTTGTCTTATCCTTGGTCGATCCTACTCTTGGCAAGAAAGCACACCGTTATTTGGTTAAGGTTTTCATCTCTTTGCCGTCTTCGGTTTCTTCCTCGCTTCGCTGTCTTTGTTTCCGACGATATCGGATTAACATTTTCTTTTCTCCGCGCGTTGCACGGTTATATACATATGGCTATTATTCTCGTGGTGCACGTAATTGAGTCAAGGATTACAAAGGAATTGCATCGTTGCATCGTTAATGCGTATTTTCTTCGATTCCAAGAATGACCACCTTCTAGCCGTTCTAACCTAACCCGACGGTCGCCGTCAAATAGTAAACATCGAGCAGTCGCGAATTTCTTTTGCATAAAATTGCGTTCCCGCTCGAGTGCAGCGGCACTCGTTGCTCAATGCGCGGGAACGGGATATTTGGGTCCGCGTTCGCTAATAAGCCCCGGTCTTCGAGTTAACGTACACGACTTTTCAATTTAAGTCGAAATTCTATATGGGTAACTCTTGCCTGGTCCAATCCCGTTTAAACTTTATTCTCTGACGCGTATAAAGTTCGAATATGACCGGACCGAATCGACGCGTATAACAAACTTTTAAATTATTTGCGTCGCGACGACGAGACGTGATCGTGACCGATAGTATCGTATAATATCCAATTATTTTTACGATCGATCCTAGTCGATGTCGCTTGTCCCTGTAAGCCTCGAGGCGTTCGATACGAATCGATCGAGAAGCAGCGGCTTAAAACGTACTTAGATACATAGACCGGATCCGCATACCGCTACCGGTCCCAATAATACCCGCAGCTGCTCTGTGTCGCGTATTAACGCACGCGTGTCAAACGCTGTTTCGTCGTGGATTAAGATCGGATAATCCTGGATCTCGGTCAACGTGACATCTACGCGCTCGGGTTCCTTTCCCGGCCGATGTATCGGCACGAACCGTGCGCGTTCGTCGAAACGAGGGACTTCCTCGTTTTGACTGTGTCGAATTAGCGAAACTTCGTCTTGCTCGACTCGATGCCCGCAGATACGGAGATCGATCCAGATGTCGCGAGCAGACTCTCGCGTTGGATCGTAGATCGTGAACCACCCCTCCTGGTTCTCCCTTCTTAGGCTTTCTCGAACCCTCGGCTCGGAAACTGACCGGTTCGTAACGCATAGTCTTCGAAAATTTCAAAGTCCCTCGATTTTACGATTCCAAAGTCACAAAGTTGGAAAACCTCGAAGCGTAACCGTCAGGTTTTCATTCGAATTGTCGAGATACCCGTTTTAGGATCGCAACAGCTGGCTCGGTGAAGTATATGTCGCTTTGTAAACAATCGAGAGGAAGGATTTCCAGGGTGAAAGGTTAAACACAGAGGGCGGTAATTAGAAGAGAAAGCGGGAATGGGCAAAAGGTTAATTGGTCGGTCAGCGGCGAGGGATCTAGGGATTCGGTAGCGGGAGAGAGAGGTAAGTCCGCACACGTTTCTGCTTCGGCTGGCAGGCGTTTCTGTGGTCGCGGTGTGAACTCCTGCACGCGGTCGCCACGGCTTTGTTTTATTTGGCGGCCCCGTGGCTTCGTGCTTTGCCTACGATATTACCTTTACGGCCGTGCACCGTGAACGCTAAAAGTCTCGTTGACGTCCTTCCGACCACCTCCCGACCCGCGCCTCCGGGGAAATTCTGAAAAACGATTATTCCTGGCTACCGCGTACGTTCTACCGGCAATTCTTACTCGACTTGCACGGACATTTTCGAACCTAAAGGACATGTCCGTTCGCGGAAAGTAAACATCGCGTCTAACGCGAGCTTTTTCAACGGTTCGCTCCGTCGACTTTTATTGCCTCGAAGGACCGCCGGGCATAATGGACGAATTTCTCGCGGAGGCACCGTCGTGCCGTTTCGCGAATCGATTAACCGAATCAGCGAATTCGGTGGACCAAGGGGTGTTCGCGGGAAGTAGTGACAAATTTTAATAGCCAATATATTGCCGGGAAGATACGAGGGCACGTTCGGCTGATCCGCATCGAGGTTTCTGTCGCCTCGTAAGCCGGTTCAATAACGCGTATTGGCAACGTCGACCGACGTTGCAACGCACACATTATATGTATGTATGCCGAGTGGATACGGATCGTTGATCGACACCGTTGCATCATGGATCATCAATCTGTTATCGACAATCGCTACGATATACTCGACTACCCTCGCTTTTCAGCGAACATCGACAAGAAACCTTCGCTCCGCTATATGATCGAACGGTGTCGCGTAATACGTTTAAAAAAGCATAAACTTTCGCGTTGACCGATCGGGAGATCCCGAACGCTTCCTGGGTTCGGTATCGATTAACGCTAATTACGATCGCCGCGATAATTACGCAAGGTATTTCGGGCGCGGAGCGGATTTCTATGTTGATCCAAAAACTGCGAACCGGTACGGTCAATCGCTTTGAACGAGTACCGAAACGCGGCTCGATGAAACGTTGCGCACCACCAAAAATTCGACTCGCTGATACGCGACGCAACGAAGTCTTACTCCGTCGAGGATCGGATTTTTATTTAACTTTAAGTAATCGTTCGCGTTCGTTCCGCTCTATGTGCGGGATATCGCGTGCTTCGTTGTAGCGATCCGTATTAACGGTTTAAAATAACGCGACGCCGCTCGCAAAGCGTTCGGAACATTCTCGAGATCGAAGGAACGCTGGTGAAAAAACTGCCGGAAGGAATCGGGCGATAACAGTCGCGATTTAACTGGTATTTTCACGCGGAACGCTTTGATCCTAAATCGGGTTATTAGAACGCCAGGCAACAGAGGATACCGGTTCACAGGGTAAAGGCGTCTTTTCGCTCTGCAGCGTCACCACTCCGCGAGAGTCTTTGTGAAGAAAAATCAATCTGCTCGATCCTCTTTACTCTCTCGGTTCCTTTTCCTTTTTTTCTCTCTTTCTTTCTAAATTGCCTCGCGACAATCGAGGCGACATATAAAATGCACTCCCCTCGATCTTGGCACCGCTCCGACGCGCAACCTTTGCGCGCGATCTCGTGCTTTTCTTTGCTTTCCATACGCAATACATATATTCTGTACGTGGCGTGAATATCAAGCGAGGCTTACCGACGATTCACGAAACAACCACGAAGTTTCGCACTTACGCGAATCCATTATTTTTCGATGAACGGTACGCGAACGACGCTCGCGAACACGCGAACTAGACTAACCCTATACAATATCACCTGGCGCTGCTTCGAAACCTAACCAGATAACGTTTTACGAGCATCTCCGTGTTCGCGTTAAGGAAAATACGTACGGTTCAATGAATGGATCTGGATAGCGCCAGGTAAGCGTGCTATAGAGAAAAATGGTTGCCAAACGGCGCTACGTGTCCCCAAGCACGCTAAAACGGTTGTTGGGTAACACCCGTTCTTTCATATCGAAAATATCTCTACCGTCATCTCCGATCTCCTCGTCCTGCTATTCTTTTAGTTTACGCCTCCATATATGTATATTTTTTTTATCTCTGCCTCGTGTCAATTCCTTTCGTTCTTCCCGCGTGTATCGATGGATAAACGCTTACGTATCGGAGTTATTCAGACGCCACGAACGAACGTCCATCGATAAAATATTCCTGCGAACATAACTAAACTCGATACTATCATTAATTCGTGCGAAATTATATTCGCGCTATACACCTATTCGTTGCTGAAACATTTCGTTTTTCAATTAAATATCGAAACAATGGAGATGTCGAATCGAAATATTGCTTTCCAATTAACGAAAACTAATACGTGTATTTATTAATTATTAGTCCGGATGCGTTTCAAATGTAATCCATGTAACGTTGATGTTAATAAAGGTTTCTCGTCGCGATCAAGTACGCGCAACCGCACATATGGTACATGCATAAAACAATGTAATCTCCACCGGTAATCGGCGATTTCGCGTTGGAAACATCGACGAAACGCTCGCGTGGTAATTTTTGCTAAATTCGAAACTCCGGATACGTGTATATTACGGCCAGTATTTTGCGAGGATTTCGCGTCACGAACTCGCGTTAAACTCTGATCGAACGCGTTTCCTCCACGCGTTTCGCGATGGTCGTGCATCACGAAAATATTTAATAAGCCGACAAATATCTGTCGTTAGCCCGTAACTCGTTACGCTTTCGGTCTGTAACTGTCTTTCGCCGCCGTAACCATGGCCCACGGACTCGTTCGTAAAAATCAAACTCGATCATAAACGCGAGCGTGTACTTACACGTAGCCGAAATTCTGGCCGAGTATCAATCGAAAATCGATCGGGGCGTGTCGGGAATCGAGGATATTTGCGACCACGAGCAACGACAGTGTGGCCGTTCACTCGATGTCATTCGGTCGAGCATACGAGCCACGGGCGCGAGAATTAATTAAATTATTCTCGAACGCGACACGATTCGGTCAGCGGCTACGGTAAACAGATTCTAATGGCCCTGGTCCGATCACATTCGAACCGAATTAATTGCTGAGAGGCCGCACGACCGCCCTTATCGCGTCGCAGCGCGTTCGCAACAATCGTGTAAAACTACCGACATTTTTTTCGTCACTTGGCTCACCGGCGACCAACCAGAACGTTTCTCGTCTCCTTTCGGGAAAGAATCCTTCTGAACATGCACGCAAGAAAATTAGAGTTAGGCCTTTTGTTCGATGTACAGTGCCTCTGAACGTACAGATTCGTTTTTGAAGTCGCAGAAAAAGGGTGTCGTTCAAAATAATGAGTCGAAGTTTGATCGGTCGTAAACGCTTTCGGTGGAAAGCACGATCGTCGACCGAATCGCGTAACATCGGAGCGTTCGAGGCGACAGGGATCCCACGCGTTCTTTACCTCTCCGAACGGTACTTTGATCGGCAACGAACGTTCGATATCGCCGTTCGAACGGTGAATGCAACCAACGGTAACTGTAGCTACCGACGAGCGAAGCTGACCGTCCGAAGAAAATTGCCGAAGTACGAGAAGAATGCTCCGTGACTCGAGTTACGCGGTTACATCGGTATTTTGCCTGGGGAACGTTAGCGCGTTCGCGTCGATGTAATAAGTTACGTCGAAACGGAGACGACGTAATTGCCCATACCACCCTGATCTATCTTCGCTTCGATTGCTCGAAACTCGATACTTTATCCGGTATTTAAAATGCTTCTCAATCGGTTTCAGCGATCGTTTCCCCCGATACTCGCTAACCTGTCGGCTCAAACGGTTTACGAGATGGCCGTCTGTTCGAAGCATCGTTAACACTATCGAGCATCGCGTTCAATATTTAACAGAAATCGATCGATCCGCGAAACGAATCCCATGAACCGTGAACCTCTGTCTCTTTATAACATCGGTGACGGTGCCGTCGATGGAAACGGGACGCGTTATATTCTACGTCTACTTTTGATACGATTATCCGTGATCGCGTTTGTAAAAGCGTTTCACCTTCGTGCCGCGAGAAACTGTCTAAACTAGCGTACTCTGCATGGCTATGGTCGAAGCGGCGTACGAAGAGTCCATCGTCGTGTTTTCGACCGCGAATCGTCATAATTTGTTTCTGCTCGAACGTCGATCAAAGATTCGTCGGAATTTGCTGGAGCTTCGTTTCGTTTTTCACGAATTTCTCTCGAAGACAAAAAATGGTCGAGTAACCGATTGTTATAATAATACCGATTGTAAAGGTCACCGCCACTTTATCGGCAATTTTCTTCAGGTCCGCGACTCCGATGTACCCGAATCATGAAATTAAAAATAAATTACCGTATCGATCCCGATATTTACCAGGTATGTATACGCTCGATGTTACGACGGAACGTTTCCCTTTTAGAAAATAAACCGATTTTTTTCCCCGAGCCAGTGCGACGCGAATCTAGTAACCGGAACGGAACAAAATCGATACGTTTACTTTATTTTAACGAACGAATTTAATTACGTCGACGTTAACGTAAATTGATTAAAACGCGAGAAATCCGTGGTAGATCGTCGAATTTGGTTTCGACGTTGACATTTTTAGCGTTCGCGAACGAAAGCCTGCAGCCAGGCAACTCGAAGATTCGAGACGTTTAATTTGAATTTCAATATCTTCCCGAAACAATCAAGAATTATCATGGCCTCCGGCGATTCTCGGTTTTCCATTTTGCGTATTCCAGATGTTTATTCCCCTTCGCGGATTTTAATTGGCCAGCCCAACAAGCGAGGAACTTGTTCGAAACGATTCCTTAAAATTTCTCGTACCTCGTTCGAATCGAGCAGTACATTTACCCGGTGAAGATCGTTTAATTACGCCGAAAATAACGTTTACCGATAGACAAATCGATCGTGTACCGAGGTTATCTCGTCTCGTTTTCGCTTACCTTCGTTAATAATTCTGTTGAATAATCAACCACAGAGTTTGTTTGTTTCCAACAAACGCTAACGAATATTTATTATATATACAGTAAAATTAGAAAATGTACAGAGTGTTCAGTCCTGAACGCGATGGAAATTCAGAGACTGTGCTATGTGTTGTTACCGAACCGCCTGCTTAGGTTGTACTGCTAAAGGCTATTTTTCGCATAAGCTAAGGGGAAGTAGAGCTATGCACCCCCTAGAAGAGAGAGTGTCTTGCTTTCTCTTAACGGTCAGCTACGACCTCGGCGCAGGGCTCGCGCTGACCGTTTTTTATGGCTTTAACTTATACTTAAATATCGTTGAACGTACGTTTTCACAGCAATGTAAAATTCCTTCAAAATACCATACAGGATTTCTGCAAAAATCCAACAAATTCGTTAAACCGTGCCGATTTAATTTTCTTCTACCGACGAAGATGCACACGTATATCGTATCGGTTGCGATACAGCGAACAGGGTAATTTATCTCCTACGCGTGCAACGATATCGTTAACGATCCGTTTATACATTCGTTGTTCGACCTTCGATACGGACGCTCGAGACGTCTGTCGCTTCGATGGCTCGCTCGTATTCGTTCCTCTCCGACGACGGGTTAACTCGTCTTGATCGGTCAACGAATTCGCGACTATACATAGATCGGACGGTGCTTCGACGAGATTGGGATATTTAATTTGTCGTTGCTCGAGGAGTCGAGATCCGTCGAGGTTAGAAAATAGCAACGATCCGGATAGACGGATAGAGGACGATGGCGGAAGAAAGGCCGAGTCCGACGCGAAATCTTTCAGTCTCTCTTTGCGAACTTTTTTCTCGACGCTTTTACTCGTTTTATCTTACTCTGCGGCTTTATCGGCGACGCGCATTCGCCAGCTCGTTTCTCGTGCGCGTTTTTACGTTGTATCGCGCGGCCTCTTTTTTCTCTTTTAGAGGATTCGTCTCCCTTCCTTTTCCCGTTCGTTTTCCGGACCGTATCGACTCTCGCCGTCATCATTCCTTCTTCTCTCGCAGGCTCGTTCGCGTCCTACATTTCAGCTTTAACAATAAACGAAAGACGTCGGCTCGAGGAGTTTTACGGTTGCCCGACCGAGACGGTGAGCGAGCGAGCGAGCGACTTTTGTTTTAGAATTCTACAAGATGCATTATTATGTCGTTCCAGTCGAATCCAACGCTCCGCCGGGGATACGAACAGGGGCGAATGCGAGCTTCCATTTCCTCCCGCACGATGCTGTCATATTTGACGAATACGGTACTGGTTCTGCCATAACGTACGGACACGATTTCCTCGATAGCATCGACGCCGACAAACTATTTCTACGATCTTATCGACGACTCTCGAATCGCGTACACGAACGATCCCCTCTACAGTGGACGCAACAACCGTCGCCGTGTCCAGTTAGTTTAACGATTTCTTGATTCACGGCCTATCGACCACGATCGCGAAACTACGAAGCCATCGTTCTCCGGATTCCCATTAATCCCGATCCATCGAGTGATTAACGGGCAAAGTCGTGTAAGCGAGAGAATTTATGTAGCCTAATGGCATACATCGTATCTTGTCGTAGAGACAATTACACCTCGTCGTAATGCCGACCGAGGAAGAAACGGGGAGAAAGTAAAGCAATTTTCTTAACGGACAACTTCTCAACTTCTTAATTATGTTTCTCTGTTTTTCTTTCACTTTCGGCCCTGTTTTATCGAAGTTTCTACCACGTTCGTTACAGCAACGGTACGCGATTTACTAGTCGGTATGGGTTAACTGCTCCTTGCCTACCATCGATCGTAATTGGTAGGAAACGAACGATCGTGCAAGGAAAACTTCGTAACTCAACAAGACTGCCGCGGTGGCGCGTACTTACATACATACTACGTACATATATGTACGTACATACATACACGCGCTGAATGTCGAACTTTGGAATTCTTCGACTTTCGAGCTACGATCGTAATTTCGTGTTAATTGTAACTGCACGACCGTGAAATCGCGGTACATATTTCGAAACTCGAAAAAAGAATCCTCGCGTTATACGCGAGCGAGCATCTTCGAAAACCGATCTACGCCGATTCCCCGTATCGCGATCGTGTCTGATGTTAATGTCGGTGTTACGGCCTAAGCCAAGATCGCTCGCGAACAACTTTGTTTTTAGAACGAGTTCCGTATTATAAATCGAATTATCGACCCACGAATCTAGCGAGATCTCCAACCATTTAGCCTAACCGACGGCATTACTTTCTCCGAGGGGTATTTTTCGTCGAGAGCGTTTCTCCTCACGATGCCAATGCAAACGGGAACTACCAACCGATACACCTTCCCAATCTCCCCGCGGATTTTTATCGGTGTTTTATTATTTATTCTGCGGGATAGGATTTCATCCTCGAGTGTACGCTTTTATTGCTCGGTGTATCGGATAAAGTATAATATCACCGCTGATTCGAGAGTAGAACAAACACCTGGAAGCTTAATCCCTTATTTTTCCTCGATCGACATAAACAACAAGGATTACCTAGGGTGTCGGTGTAATTACCGATAAAACGAAGAATAAAACGGGAAAAGGACCGAGTCGAGTTTGCCCCTTGAAATATAAACTGCGTTCGTTTCGATCCTCTCGTTGCCGCTGATAACTCGATTACGCGAACGATCCAATTAGAACTAATTATACCGTCGTATTTTTTTCTTTCGACGACCTTCAACTTGAACTTCTCGAGATGTCTTCGAGAATAGACACGTTGTTATCGGATATCGATACGTTCGTTATCTCGACGACCGAAAGAAGATGAACGTTTCAAATCGTACGACAATTTGAACGAAAAATATTAAACGAAATGTTGGATCGCGTAGAAAGCCAAGGAACGACGTATCATAGGGAATAATATATGATAGATCTTTCGCTAAAGATAGATGCGCCATCGAAAATACTTGCTTTCGGACGCGGCTAGCCACCGTAAGCCGAGAGCTTCGATTGTCGCGACCGTAACAATCGGAGCCTCGAAATTTCCCGAATAAGTGGAAAAAGTTTTCCAGATTTTCTGGAAGGATGAAAGCTTTCCTGGATAAGCGAATTCTCTAACGCCTACAGGCACCGATAACGACGGAAGGATTAAAACGAAGAATCGAGGATTTCAACGCCGTTTCTTGTCCGTCTTTTTCTTAGCCAGAATATTTACCGGCAAAATACAGCCGGAGGATATCCGGTGAATCACGGAGTTGCGAGTACCGGTGCTTAACTTTGCCTCCCTGTAATTAGGTCGTTGCTATGTAATATGGATCGCGTCGCGGCGTCGTTGCCGCGTACCGCGGCATTCTCGCCGATGTGTACATATCGCGCGTGGGTATTACACGATGTTTCCCGACCATCGATGTTCCTGGAGTGTACAAACGATAACTATTTCCGGATCTGATTCGACGACCGCTTCCAACAATTGTTTCCTTCGTTATTTCGCGAAATTCGGCAAAGTCGAAACGGACGTTGGACGGTCGAACAACGTCGGCGCAACGGCGGAAATTAATGATTTCGTTGAGCGAAATCGAACGAATTTAAACGTCGGTGAGCGTAGAACGACGGCGAAGCCACGATCGAGCTAGAAAGTTTGATCGACGCGTGGCCAGCAGCAGCCACTTCTGATTATACCTATGCATACTTAATGCCCGTTCGCAACGACGCGTCGTTTGAGTTACGCCGAAACGGTGACGCGATCGCAAATTACTCTTCCACGATGCATAATATCCAAAATGCTGACAGTTTCGCCGTTAATATTATTCATGGTCGTGTACCGATACCGATCGCGCGGTCGCGCGTTCCATCAGCTTGTTGCGTTTTCGTCGGGGTCGGTGCTTCTCGCGATTCTATTTATAATAACGTCTCGTACCGGTACCGTTTTTTCGGAAAAAAAATGGACATGGCCGCGTCGCGATCGAGAGTCACGAGAAAACGAAAATATCGGTTGGACGAAATTACGGCACGAGTAACGCTACGCCGGTTTGGATCCGACGTAAACGCAACCTCGGACTCGAACACCTGTTGGCGTTCTGGATTCCACATGCGAGGAATATCAATTAGCGGAGCCAGGGTGATCACGACTTACGAATAATTCAAGGAGCATACTCGTGCGGCGCCATGTTTATTTCCACGCCCGTTATCGGCCGCTCGGATAAACTTTTGTAAACCGGTTAGACGAATATCGGTATATCTTAATAAAAATAACGAACCAAGTTCGGTAAGCGAAATTTGGTAGTTTCGGTTAAAAAACGCCAAGTATTCGGAACCCTTTGACCGTTAGCCGGATAAAAGGATGGAATTCGAAGCGGTTCGCTTACGCGCGTCGGCGCGGCGTCAAGCATCCGCGTTCTCGAACAACTCCTGGAAGAGAAGGAAGGCCCGTGGTTGCTCCAAGTCCTGGCACTACGGAAAGCGGAGAGAACCGCATTTCACGAGAGCTCTTTCCCCTGCCAGGCTGTTTCCGAGCGGAGACGTTCTTTCTTCTTTTTTTTTTCTGAGCTGTCCCTGGCCGAAAAACGAAGAGAAACAGAAACGTTTGCTACCGGACAGAAAAATAAGAGCATCGTGCTCCGGAGACTCGTGCATCTATTTCCCCCTTTGCATAATACTCCCTCGAGGCTAAAAACGGTTCTTCTACTTATCCGTCCGAGGCCGTCCATCTTACAGTCTATTTACGTCCCTTTTACAGGACCTTGTTCCGTGATCGCGTTCTTTCCTCGACGACTGCCATTATCGACGCTTAAATCGTCGGCCCGTCGCTCTTTGCATCGCCGAAGTTTACCCGCGAAATCTATGATTCGATAACCGGAAAAAAAAATGGAGCGGCAACTACTCTTAATTCGGTGTTCCGATCGTCGAAACGAAACTATTCTTGACGAAAAATTTGGCACGTTCCGGGATTCGGCGCCGGGATTACTTCGATTTTACGGTTCGACCGGTGAAATAGCGCGAAACGTTTGCGATCGGGATTAAAGATTCGACGCGTTTATTCGAGTACGGAAGAGCGGCCGGCGGAAAAAAGGCAGAGAAATTTTTTGGAAGTAAAAATCGATGAAGTTGACGGGACAAAACGTATAATAGGTACGAAGCGCGAACAAAAAATCGAGCCGGAAAGAGTGTCCCGGTTAATCCGATTTACCCATATTTCACGAAATTGGTGAAAAGATTCGGTAAAGAGAAGGATACGCTCGTTCGAGTATAAAACGAAACGGCGCTTCGCGGTCCCGATGAAAAATAGAGCGTAAACGTCGCGTTACGCAACCGTTTTAAGTCGCGAGCGCGAATGGGAAAATCGATACGATAAAGTGTAAACGATGAACTCGATGGGACGACGCCATCGAAATTAATCATTCTACGCGCGGTGTTCTGCGTTCTCTCGATTTGACGCGTTCAACGTTATGAACCGGCGGTTCGTCGGTTAACGAGACGCGCTCGAGACACGGGCAAATGTGCATAAATCCGCATTCGCTCGATCGTAATGATCGTAATTTACGTGTCGCGGTATGTGTACGTTTCGACGTTCCCTGTCCCGATAGAGTATTCCAACTAAATTCATCCTCGAGAGTACCGGACGTTTACGCGGCTAAAAGCGAATTCGATTTAGCGTTCCATAAGCGGTTAGGACGGATATCTCATCGACGGATACGTTACCAACTTCGTTTCGTTGGACGTTTAAGCATCTTTGGATCCGTCCGTCGTTTGCCGTCCGTCGTCGCTCTCGAATAACTAAAGAAAGCCGTTCAACGACAGGATTCAGGAAGCGTACGTCTGCCAAATTGAACGAAAAGCGCAAATACTCGTTGTCCGATTGACCGACGAAAAAGCCAACGAGAAAAAAGTTTGCTCGGTCCCAACTATCCCTACAAGGCGGAACATTCGTGACGAGTTAGCCGGCACGAGTACGCACGTGCCCGATAAGGCATCGTTGCCGGGATTCGATCGAATTCGATAGTGCCCTTTCTTTTCTCCGTAAAGTAATCGATCGCGACCCAACCCGTTCGGAACGGGGGTCGAAAATTTCTTACGATACTTCGTGATTAACGGCGAAAAGTAGTTGTGTCTCGCGACGACGAACGAAATCGTTTCCGTAATTTCGCGGTAAAAGTAATTTCCGCGCGGTTATACGAGATCGCGATATAACGATATCGCGCGTACAACGCGTTTTGCTCTTATTCTACGGTCGAAATATATTTCTGAGAATAAAATGGAAGGAGCGAGAGAAAAATAATAGAAAAAACGGCTAGCGGAAGCGGAACCAACGCGGAAACGTAAAAGCTTAAAGCGTCCGAATTCTATCCGCTGAAGCTTCCGTCAAGTCCATTTGAAGAATGTTTAATGCAGCCCCGTTCGCGGGGAAACAAATGCATCTCCTTTGTTTGGAACTTTATCACGCTTCCATTTACGTAGCCCGGTGTAATTCTATTTCTGTTTTCACGGCAGCTGGTTCCCTGAAACCGTGGCTCGTTTGATAAACTTCGTTTGAACGCGGCTTCCAGAGTCACGAGCTCGCGGACTAAACGAGAAAGTCAGGCAAAGCCGCTTTCGCCGTAGAATAACTCTTCTCGGTCCGCGTCTGGAAGTCAAAACAGAACTTGACCCTATCGAATCGAGAAATTTCTCTCGCTTCTTTAGCGGCGCGATCTTTTTCCGAAATCCCTTCCCCTTTGCATTTCTCGGCAATGAACTTTATCGTCTCGCCGTTTTATTCCTGTCGTTTCACCGATCGATACTCGCGCGAATTTGCAAATCGACAACGTTTGCTCGGAACGCGTTGCATGCTCGAGGGTATTTGGGCAAGGGCAAAGTTCGATCGGATAGTTTACGAGAATTTCGAACGCCATCGACGCACCCTCGAGGGTCAAATCAAAGATCGTGACTTCGACGAATAACTTACGTAATTTAAGGATGGCGACAGTCTAAACCAACAACGATGCTTCAACGATAACGATTCTCTGGACAACGAGTCCCTCCGATCTGGCAAAAATTGGCGAACAAGGAGGCAACCGTGCAAGTAACCGTACCTCCTTCGTGAACGTTAACGCGAACTCTCGTTAAATTGATTCTTGAAAAATATTGTCAGCCCCTGTCGAAGTTCGACCGCGTAGACCAACGGCCGTTAACTCGTTAACGTTTATCGAAACAGGAACAGGAACAGGAACAGCCACGGTAACGTGTACGGACTTCGATTTCGCGGAAAAAACAACGGTCGATCGCTTCCTCGTAATTTTCGAGCGGGTCAACCTCTTTTTTCTGCCGGCAACTTGCTCGAGTCCTTGCATCGGGTTCGCCATAACTTTCGAACAAACCTCGGACGTTTGTTTCGCAAACAACGTTGTTTACGGGTGGGTCGCGGAACATAAAGGGTGACCCGGTTAAAAAGGTTATTGCGGAGCGATACGGTTTGCGCGGCAGCTCACGGCCGAGCGTACACGATTAATTAAATTGCGCGTTTTGCCGACGGATTTCACGCGGACCGCGCGTGACTCGATTCGAGAATACCGAGAAACTTTCGGAAGGCCGGATCGCCGAAATATATAGCCTTAACCGCGAGCGATTCGAGTTCTCGAACGATGTACGATCGATAAATAGCGTCGTACGTTCGAAAATTGGCCATTCGATTCGCGACGAGCCAATTCGAAAGGAGTCGAGGCAACGACTCGCTGTTCGGCACTGATCGAGAACGAGAAAGAACGAGAAAGAAGAAAACGAGAACGGACGGAAGACAAAACGAATCGGACAGCGAATCTAGCAACGCTCGCGACGCGTTCGTAAAACAAACTCTTGTTTCTGGCCAAAGTGGATGCTTTTAGTCGAGATAGCGAGTGGATGCGCGCTGGGTGGCTCGATACGAACCGGTAGGATTGAATTTCTTGCGGCGATGTCCGTTTCTGTATCGTTCGCCGTTGACGAAAGTGGAATTTAAACACTAATCCGGTCCACCTCGTGCTCGTTCCGGTCCGAACCGCTACACCGAGCCTCTATCACGAAATACGAGGGTTCGACGGCAATTTTCATCAGGACCATCGGCCCTCGCTCGGAAAACAGCTGTCGTTTAGCTTCGCTTCGCTTCCGCTTCGCCGTCCTCTTTTAGAGAAAACTTGAAACTACGTTGGCGTACCGGCGCCTGTAACCAGTCACAGCTTGATGAGAATTCGAAATCACGTTATTTCGAACCGGCGACGAAGTTGAAAACCGCGTCTGTTGTACGTACTTACAATTAGTTTCCTACTCGGGGGTTCGCTTTATTCGTACGCGCGCGATCGACCGTTCCCGAAGCGCTTCCAATTTTGAATAGGATCACGTAAATGTACGATACGAAACGATGACTTGCCGGGATACGCGATACCTGCGTGAAATAATCGTTAAACGGAGAGAGCCACGGTAAATACTGTTTCTCCGTGAAATACGTCATGGACGGAGCGTCGCTTTGGACAATGGGCCGACAATGAATTTCCGGTCGGACGTATAATAGACCGTAAGGATCGGTACGATTGTTATTGTCGGTGCGGTACGGCTACGGCCACCCGTTGCCGCAGCCACCGAACGTGCGCTCGTGAAAAGCGAAAACTTCGAATAAAGCTCCCTTTATGGGGCATTAAAAACTGGATACTCGACGTTGCTCGTTCCGCCTTGAAATACGACAACGATACCGATACCGCTACCGGTAACGATCATCGACACGGCATCGACCCGACGCGTTCTCGTCTCGTTGCGAAATATGTACATATTCGTCTCCCCGCGTTCTTCGTAATTGTGATCCGCCCGACGCGCTGCGGCCTGCCGACGAACCGAATAGTCGAGCCAATTTTAAAAGAATATTCGCGCGATCGCGACGACAACGATATCGCGGGAAATCGAGCCGATTCTTTTTGTAGCCGCTCCCGTTTCGTTCGTTCGTTCGCTCGTTCGTTCGTCGTCTACGGCCTGCAGTTATTTACAAACGGTTCGATTCGCGTACAATTCGAAACTGCCGTACGTCGACTTTCTATCCACTGTCGCCCTTTAATTCCGGACGTTACGTAAACGTATTGTACATCGTGTGCATCGCGCTGTAGGCGAAGAGGTAAAAGAATAGCTGTTAAGTTATCGTTAATGGTTCTGTATGTACCGGTTGAGTCTTTTCCGGATTTCGTTCCTTCCGATATAATTATGCGAACGACCAAAAATTCTACGACGACAGATCGTTAAAGGTCGCGGAAAAACGAGCGACGAATTTCGGTGACCGGTCACGATTTCCCGTTTAGTTTCGTTCCCGTAAAGGCCACTCGACGATCGTGCGAACGCATACCCGGAGCGAAAAGTTTCGCAAAGTGTTTTAATCTCCTTGCGGGTCAAGCATCGTTTCGACGTTGAAAAAACGTTTTGTAGGATCGCGAAAGCTTTCAATGTACTCCGTCGCGTTCCGTGCTGGAAAATCGCGCGCGTATATTTCACGGCGTCGTTCACCGACCCGCCCCGAGAGCAGCGTACCAACGAAATTGTGCCAACAACAACGTCGACGACCTCGTGCTCCCTCGTTCGGCTTCTTTCCCATGGGTGTTCGCTTCGCGAGGTGTTCTCGCTGCCGTGCCGCTGTAAACGATCGACCGAAACCGAAACGTAAACCGCGCTATGCTTTTTCGCGAACTTAACATACGCGCCGATTATTCGCGATAACTCGCTCGTACGCTATCGGTCGATCGCGACAACTTTGCCAACTCTTCGCCGGTCGGACGTCTTCGCGCGAATGAACAAGGTGATACTCGATATTTTCGACGCCACGATCGAGGACGAGCCCGTTCGCGTTGTGCGTGCACGAACGTAATTTATTCGGGACGAGTATCGCGAAAAAGAATTTTTCGTCGGCGTTTCTGCGAGCTATCGATAGCGATGCCTCGATACTCCGCGTCTCCTGGCTTAATCGAAATTTTAATGGAAAGATCACAAGAGCGCGCGAAACGAGAGAAAGAAAAACGAAACGACGTCGAAAGCTCTTGAAAAATCGTGCCGTAAAAAGAAAGAAAAAGATGGGGCAATTATTAATTGCTGGTCCATGTGCCCGGTTCGCCGTGATTTCCGGTTCGTGTCGGTAAACGGGAACGAGCGCCGACAGCGATCTCTTTGAGACCAAAAGGCTTTTATTAAATTAGCTTCGCGTTAATCAAAGGGCGCGGCTTTTGCATAAAAATATTACTTTTTGTTTCCGATGGTATTCGGTTATCTCGACGAAACAATTATCGCGAAACGGCGTTCGGCGCGTCGCGGATCGAGCGGCAACGCCGGAGGAACAAAAGCTGTCTCGAAATTTCGCTGAGAACGCGAGAAGCCGAGATGAACGTTTCTAAAAAAAAGGAGCAGGGAGGAAAGGAAGGAGAGTCGAAAACCGAAGAGTCGGTGTTGGGTGGGTTGCGGTGGCTCTAAACCCCCGTTTCCATAGCAGGACCGACAGATTAAACGGGGTTGCTGAATCGTGGCGAATGTCTGGCCCACGGTGAGCCGAGGGATTCGCAAATTCACCGTGAAATCTTCTGCAAACGGAAGCTAGGTAACTCATTTTCGTTTCATCGGGAGTTCCTTTCGAATTAAAAGAGCTCCGGGAGGTTGGGAAACCGGGCAAGAAGAAAAGGGGCCGAAGTGGCAAGAGGAACGGCAACCGGAGCGAACAGGACGGCGGATTAATTAACGTAACGTAATTACGTTCCGTATTGTGAAAGTCGCGACGCTTCGAGAGTCCGAGAAGAAGCCGAACGAGAAACTTGAGACATCGAACCGATGAAACGACCGACGTGCCATTTCGCTTCGAAAATCTTGCCATTTTACTTCGGGTTTTTCGGTATAATTAAACGTTCGAACTTTGAATCGAGGCTCCGTCCTCGCGCTCCGGAACGTCATTAACGCTCGCGTAGTCGCTCGCTGCGTGTACCTCGAACAGGCCGATTAATTTACCGGTCAGCGATTTGTTCGGTAGGGGTCGATTCGAATAATCCTAAAATCGTTATTTAATCAAATCATTTGTATCGATCGGATGTGATACGTTATCTTCCACTTATCGGCGAAAATAATTACGAAGAAAAAGCACCCGATATCGGGTATAAAATCGACCGCGTAATCGGTGGATGCGCAACGGGCGCAAGAAGCGAATCGAAAATGGCTCCGAAGATTGTTTCGAAGCGTAACATTTTGGTCGAAAGAATCCGTAGATATCGATGGGCGTCGTAACGCCACGACGATAAAGTAATTTTTATCCGCGACAAAAAGTAGGGTCTTTTCTCGAGCCGTCGCGAGTCGAAGATTTACCGTTCTCGGAATTTCTTTTGGCGAACGAGATTCAAGGAGTTGGAAACGGTCAAGATGGAATCGAATCTTCCAGATGGATTTATTTCGCCAACAGGTGGATTAAACCGCGTTAAATCTATCGGCGGCAGCTGCTGGGCATTACGGCCCGGAATACGTATTACCTTGCCGATTTCTTTCTAATACTCCCTTACCGTACATGCGATACCGCTACTTTACTCGACTAACGTACGACGAACGCCCGCGTGACTTTGTTCGAGGTTCGATAATTCGACGAAAATGCTAACCCCGTACATTGGTTGTCGATCCTTTCGGACAATCGCAACGCAACGCGAACGAATTAAATTATTTTATTTCGACCGAACGTAGCCGGCTCGTAAATTGTGGAAGTTGATGAAACGCTGCATTTCTTGAAACGAGATAGTTCGATGAAATATCGCGAACGAACGATGCCGGAGTCTGTTCGAATAATTAACGGCCATCGATCCGTCCAGGAGATTTTTACGGTCCTGCTCGTTTACCTTTTATCAAATACTCGAAGAAAATCGTAATTAAGAATTTGAACTGGCAAAACGTCGAATACGCGAATCTCTCCTCTTTCGTTAATTAAATTCGTTCAAATCGGAGAACAATTTCGAACGAATCAAACTTGGAGAAATTGGAAACGCGACCGGCGAAGTATTGTCTCATAGACGAATTCCGTTCTCTGTTTCCTCTCGACGCCGTCGGTAAACGCAATTTCGCGAACAAGTTTTTCGTAAATTTGTTCGTTCGTGTCTCGTTTCCATCGAACATTCTCGCCGCCTGTTCATCGAATATTCTATTATCTCTTAATCGTTCGATGCTCCCTGCGCCCGAAAAAAAACCGATTAGTCGTTCGAACCAAATTATACGTAAGTGGAGGTCCTAACGAGGTTGTCGGGAATAGGAATGGAATATCGAAGGACGAACGCGCCCGGGAAAAGTCTCGCTGGCGGACGCGACGACGAGACACCGAGTCGATATTCGACTTTCGAATATCGACCGGTTAATACGGACCTGACCAATTCCTCTCCCTCGATTCTGGATGTCGATTAACTCGATAGTCCAAGGAACTGCATATACGAGATGCGATTTTAATACGCACTAAATTAGAAGGATTTCATAAGGCCGTTCGTAATAAATTTCATCGTCGATTTCGTTTCGAAGTTATTAAAGAACAAACTGTGCATCCGTTTCTTCGATCTACATAGTAATTAGTAAAAGAACCGTTACCGTCGCGAAAAGCGTAGAGACAACGTGGAAATTTCGGCCGAAAATAACAGGAATATCGCACAACGTTTTACCAGCGTCGTTTCCAATGACGATAACGATAATATCGTGCTTGGAGCGCTACAAAGTATAACCTAATTACGTTATCCGACACGCTGGTCTCTGCTCCGCACCTACCTATGTGACACGCAACTGCATTCAACGGTTGCCGTTGCCGTTGCCGTTGCCGGCCCACTTGCATCTTCATTACCGGGGCGAGTGCACGCCGCATTTGCGTACACTTTGCTTTCGACCCCTCTTGCCTGACGAGATGCGGCTGTTGTCGCGTAACAAACAACCTCTCGACCTTTATTCGTCTTTCCGACCAAAAAAAGTTTCTCCGCTGTTGCGCGTGTCCTGTAACGCACCCCCGAAGAATAATATCGAGTCGAAAGGAGTCTGCGTTCACCGTGAGAAAATTCGCTGACACGAATCCGCTTAAGAATCGAACACGCGTCGTAACGAACATCGGATTTTCATTGTCTCCGTTGCGAGAATCGCTTTTATACTCCTCGATGGACGACGAATTTTACGACACGAGACGAGCAGTTTCGTGATCGCGTTTCGATTTAAATGCGTCGAGCGTATCGTAGAATTTATTGGTTTTCGTACTGCAGTGATCCTTATTAACGGACGTAACGAGATACGATAATAAACTCGGTTATTGGCGTAAAAATTTTTCGGAAGATAAAAACAGGGATTTAACGACAACAGTTGTTATTTGGAAAATAGCGCTGGATCGTATATACTTACCTACGGTAATTGATCGAATTTAGTCGTATCCGTAGGATACGGTGACGAACGTTCGATGAAACGATTCTCGTTTTCTTTGTGCACCGTTTTTTCGCCGCGCGCAGTGAACTTTGTTAGTTGCGAAACGAACAGGAGAAAGTTACGGGATGCGTCGACTTTTCTATGGATAACGAGTAATCACGATGAAATCGACCTACCTTAATTATCGATTCTAGTTTCACGAGTTTTCGAATACGAAAAGTATTTCGATGATCAAAATTCCAATATTTTCTCGAGGATTTAACCATCGTATTCTCGAATCGTTCACCGATGCTCGCGTAAGAAAATGTTCGGTTTATCGGCTAGCTCGAGTTACCATACGGTCGAATTTTTCATCGACGGCCGACGAATTAAATGCGAAACACGGTGGAATACAACCGATTGGAAATTTCACGAGTCGCGTCTGTGTCGAGCCGAGCGAATCTGTAACGCGATTAACGGAAACGCCGTCAATGATAATTGAATTTTTCCTGTAATTGGTTGTCGCGCAACGGCAACTAATTCAACGAAAATAGAATATCTGTCGCGATCGACGACACGATTATCGCGACACTGATGAAGTTTCGGCTAATCGGTCCTCGATGTTCGTTCCGCCGATGACTATGAATGCAAAACGTCCCATTTCGATTTGTCGAACAAAGAACAATTTTTAATCCTTACACGGTATACACCGAGCCACGAACTCGCCGGATTTACGCGCGATCAACCGATCGCTTATGCTCTCTATCGGCCAAAAATACCAGGCCGATCGCAAACGCGAACAAAATTAATAGAGCACGATCATGAAATTTAATTTGTAACGAGTCGCGAGTTTCGTCAAAAATATTCTAGCACGATAGATTCTGTTTAATATTTTCAGCCTACATTAACGTATTCCGTTAAAATTACAATAATATTCCGTTAATTAGCGAAAACAAATATTGACACCAACAATCGTGCGATCAAATAAATACTTTCGAATGTTGGCGTAATCGCACCTCGTAATGCTCGATATAAATTGCAACGCGCCTGCCAAGCTGCGTGTTGCCGAGTAATTGGGATCGAGCCTGTATTTGCTCGCGTTATAATTTGTAAATTTTCCCGCCTCTCTTCTCTCTGCACCACTCCACCTGCGGCGTACACGCGCCTAATTCCGACCGTAATTATTGTCCGCTATATTTACACGGGATTACGCGTAAATAACGAAGCAAACGGGACGCGACCGAACTTATTCTCGTTTCTGGTTATTCGTCAAGCTCGTGCGATGTCGCGTTTCCTGGACAACCATCGACGATTCTCTCTTTCGTATTTAACGCGCGATAACAGCGAATCGCCGCATAAAATATTATAATATTAACAACGATAACAAGTACGAGCGTCGATTTCATGGAATCCACAAATTGTTCGGTGCGCCGAGTTATCGGCTGCGCGGTAATACAATTATTACAATTATCGTTGGATCGTCGTTGATCGCGTCGGTTCTCCTTGCATTCCTCTTTGATTCACGTTTATCGTGTCTCGGTTTTTCCTAGAAAAGCTCGGCGGGTTCGTTAACGTATCGCTTATACACGAGATACGACATTTATTTGGAACTCGATTCGTGCAAACGTTCGATGCACAAATAATTCGAACAATCGTACCGAGCGAACGGAATGTTTTTGTTGGCCATTCTACGCTTTACGAAATGCCGAGAACTCGGTTTCGTACGGTTTATTCTCGAAAGAATGATGCTCTGTGTGCTCGACACCGTCGTCGACGCGGACCTCCCCACAAGTTGAGCACCATGTACGAAGCGGAAATGCGAGAAGACATCGCGAGAATATATAATTGCCCGAGTAAACATTTATTCGGGCGTCTAATCGATAATAATACAACCAGGTAATTTTCTATGCTATTTACAACGCCGCGTAAGCGTTTTGGTTCGTCGAGAGCGTCGTGGGCAACGAATGGAAGATTGTGCTCTCGTTTGTAAAAATAACGGCGCAATTTTATTTATAAGTAATCGTTACAAATCGATATCGATGGACTTTCGTCGAGGCATCGATCAATCCCTTTCGTCGCGTTACAGAGTACGTACTGTCATTGGCTATCGATCGATAAACCGTTCGTTTATCGATTTCTAGCGATTCGACGATCGAAAGGGTTACAATAAGTTAGTTAAAATCTATCCTATAATACTAGGAGGTTTGTTGCTCGCTCGAGTAGAAAATAGTGCGGAAATTATAGGAGGAAACGCGGAGAGCAATAAATAATAACGCTGCGAGTCTCGGCGTCTTTTGTCCGACGTTACAAGATACTTGATTGGATACGATCGTAAAGTACAGGTACAGGAATTCTGGAAACGGTGTACGATCGAACGCGTCGTAACGCTACGGCTTCTTACTTTTCTACGATTTATCGAACTATCGCTTACGTCTATTAATATAGGCACTTCCGCCCGGTTTAATATCTACACGGCGTATAATACAAAACGGCGAATGTCAATAGTGTCGCTCGTAACTGGTACGGTCGTTGGAACTTACTCGTGCAAATCGATTTCTACTCTCTGCAGCAGATCCGGCTCTGAAAATCACGATACATTCCGAATTAGTTTTATCGAGATACAAAGTTCGATTTAACGAGGAAAGTCTAATATGATTTGGTCGAATGAAAGTATCGTAAAACTGCATCGGCGTGGCGGTACACAAATTTCGAACCGAAAGTTCTTCGTCGACGCCTATGCTCCGATGCGCTCGAAAATGCGCCAGCGTCGCGTCTCGTCGCGTCTCGTCGCGTCGGTCGGGCGTCTAACCAGCCGAACGTGAACGGATTGAAACCGCCGAACGTATCGTCACCTAGAAGAGCGCTTTACCGTTTCGATTTTCCTCGATGTACAGACTCGCCCTTTGAGAACGTCTGCTATCGTTAGAGTATCTGATCCTTGGCTCGATCCTTTGAGCCGAAACGTAGCTGGGGATCGTGAAATCGTCCGGACCGTCTTTGACGGGAGAGCCGGTCCTTCGCCTGCAGATAGCCAGCCCGATGATCACTCCGATACCAACCAGGATCAAAGCCACCGCACCTTTAATCAAAAATCCCCTTTCTTACCGCGTTCGGTGCAGAAGCGACGATAACGCTTGCTCCGTCGTTCGTTAATTGCGAATCGAAGCACGAGTGCGGCCGATTTACCGTTCTTGAGAAGGTACGCCGATGGAAAAATCGCGAGCGTCCGATACGTCAGATAAAAGGAAAATAGCGTCGATTACCTGTACCTGTCAACGCGATCACGATGATCATATTCTCCGAGGTAGCGTTCGGCAACGCCTTCTTCAGGTCCTCCAGAAATAGACCGTTCCTTTCGAATTTTCCACCTATCGATTCCGCGATCCTGACGTGTTCCACCAACGCGGGTTCGCTTCTTCCGCGACCGTTCACCGCGTACACGTACAGAGTGTAATCGAATCCCGGCTCGAGGCCGTGTAATTGGAAATTAGGCAGAGGATTCCTCTCTTGATATATGGCCGGAACTTCCCCGACCGTTCCTTGGTCGCTCTGAGGCGCATGGAGCGTAGGTGAATTCACCTGAACGAGGCCAGGACTCTTCGGGACGCCTCGAACTTCCAGCAAAAAGTACTGCGGGGAGCCGCCATCCGCGCCAGGGACACAATTCACTTCCAGCGAACTGGTCTCGTTGTGCAGGGCACAGTCGAGCGGCGATTGCGGTGGCTCTGGGAATCGTAACGTTTACTCTGTCAGAAAACACTGGCTATTTCCGTAACATACGCCGGAGAAAGAGATTTCGTTCTCGCGCGAAAACGAACGCGAACATTTTTACTTTTCGCCGGTATAGTATAGCCTTTATATCCTCGCGTCATCGTACTAACGAGTTTCTCGCGAACGTCTACACCGTGCCGCGCGAAATTATTTATCTCGAAGAGCTTTACGGCTTCGCTGTATCTTTCTAGAGACCGTGCTTCCGGTAAAGTATCAACGGGATTTTACTTCGCTCCTTTACGAAATCGCGTTCGCGGTGTACGTAGAACGAAGCCCTTCACGCGACAAAGTCCTGAAGCGAGACAGAAAAGGGAACGAGAAAATTACGCGTTTTTTCGACGTTTCCATCGAACGGAATCTGTCGCGATAGCGAATATCTAGTATATACACGTACTGCCTGGAACGACGTTAAATATACAGGGCGTCCTTTGTCTGCCGACGCTGTTGCTCGCCCAGCAAGCTAGAGTACCGAAATCGGTGTCAGCGGAAGGAGTATACTCGAGAACGCTAACCAGCCCTTTATTCTGAGCTCTGGAGCTCGGCACCGGCAACACGTTGCCCAGCGTTCCGTTGTAGGTCCAAAAGAATCTGACCGCTTCCGTTGGAATCGCGTCGACCTCGCAGCGCAGCGACACCGTTTCGTGCCGACCAGCCGACACCTCGCGACGCTCACCGCCAATCTTGCATCTCGGTGCATCTGTCGACAGAGACGCAACTGTCGTTTCTCCGTTCGTTTACGATATTTACGCTCACGATAGGAGACGTTAGATATACTTACATTTCATGCGAACGAACAAGGGTGGACTGTGACCCTCGCCCACGGAATTGATCGCGGCACACGAGTACACTCCGGCATGCGCCAGGGTCAGAATCCTTAATGTCAACGTGTTCGAGGCTATCAGAGTGCCCGCAGCCACGTCGTGCTCCAATCGAGTATCCTGAAACAACGTATTTCGCTCGTAAAACCATCGACGTTGCACGGGGAACGTCCTATCCTCGCTGCCGAGGTTCGTAATAACGATAGATTCGTTCAGGGATTGTTGATCGATTCTAGGATGGTTTCTGCGAACGTCGGAACGGTTAGTCGACGCGTTCCGTGCCGAACCATTTTTAGAAGATTTTCCGTTCAGCCCGCGTACAGCGTATACGCTCCGCTATCAAAAAATTGCTGCGGCGATAGTTTTAATATATTAATGGCTGTTGACGCGTTTGCGTGATAATTTTTCCAGGTATCGTACAAATGCCGCGTTAGTAGTCGTTAAAGCGCGAAGATGATAGTAATAAATTAAAAAAAAAAAATCAACATCTTGGAACGAATTTACTGCATGACCTGAATGGAAAGTTCAGCGAGGGGCGCCTGCAGCCAACGTGGCGCGGAACGCATCGAGGAAGAATTTACGCCGTAGCGTTCGATGTCGGAGCGGTCGAAAGAAAAGCGTGCAAAATTTCTTACGTTGAAGTACCAGATGACCCTACTCGGAGGCGGATTACTTTCCACGTTGCAAACCAATTTGAGATCGTCCCCTTCCCTCAAAGTATCCAGGATGTATCCGGTGGCTAGGTCGACGTCCACGATGGGCGCGTCTAGATGCAGAAAGCGAACAAACACGATGTAGGAGAACGTATCGTTCGTTCGCGTGTAGCGCGAAACGAGACGCTGCGTTTATCTCGACGACGAGGGAAAAGCACTCACAGGCGACGTTCAAGACTTTAGTTTGCTCGAGGACTCCGCCAGGAAACCTGGGATTCTCGGCTCTGCAAGTTAATTCCTTGCCGTCGTCGTGCTTGCTCAGAGCAAGAGCCAGTTTGCTGACCGTCGAATTGCTTCTTTGCGTGGTGGACACGTTCGGGTCGCCGATCATTTGCCCGCCTAACCTCCAAACGATCCGAGCGGCCGGAGAACTTCCCCACGTCTCGCACCGCGCCGCGATCGGTCTGCCGGCGTAAATTTCATCCTCGCTCAGGATGATCTTCACTATGGCCGGTTTAACTGCGAAACAAACAATATTTCTCTCTTTTCGATATCTGATCGTTCGTCGTTTCTTCTCGTTGCTTGTCCGTTAATCGCGTCGCTACGTTTCGTTCGATCGGAATTCAACGGTCTTTTAATTTTTTTCAAAAAAATACAACTTATCCGCGGTCCGATCTATACCGCGTTACTATTAAATTCGTAATTATCGAATTAACAATCGCGTCGTACGAAGCTCGTCCGGTCTCGGTACTTTTTCGGTACGAGATCGTCGTTGTCGAAAAGGTAACATCTATTATCGTGTTCCGGCGCAACAAAGGACATCCTGCGCGGCAAGAAATATCGTTTTTGTTCGTCCGAATGTCCTGCGGCTTACAACGAGGACGAAGAAGAAAGAAATTTAAATATAGTCGGAGCGAGTGACCCGCGGCGGAAGCGAGATGAATTCCAACGATTTCGCGCGGACCTCCTTAACTCCTTTGACGGTCGTATTTCTTGGAATTGTCGTTGAAAGTAAAAATACACGCGGTTCGGATGGCGAGCACGTGGCTGTCCCTCCACCCGTTATTTTTGCCGCGACGAACCTGCTTAAGGGACTCGTCCTTCTTAACAGTTTTTTGCTAAACGCACGGATCCTTAGCGAATAGCCAAATGTTCAAGGAAACGCGCAAAATCTCTCGGCGCGCGTTTTGCCGCAATTAATTTCCGATCTCCATCGTCTTTGTACCGTTTACGATGTACTCTGCGAGGAAAAGACGAAACGACGGAAACTGACTGCAAAAATTTCTTAGTATTCTGTATCGTCCGACTCCTCGTATTTTTTGTTCAATATTTTCGACGCGACAGAGGTGGTTATTAATAAAACCGGATCGCGAAAATCTTCTTCTGTAACAAAATTAAAACGCAATGTTCCGTAATGTTTAATCCGAATCCGACGGTTCGGGAACGAAACGTTATTCGCCTCGTATCTAACGTTTCTTCCGACAAACTGACGTTTACATCGCGCGAACGGTCGATAGCGTGGAAATAAAAGATAGCGAAGAAAAATGCGCGGGCCACAGGAACGAGAACTTTGTCCTCGAGTAATTCGCGATCGCTTTTAGCGCGTGTACGGATTCGAAGAAGCTACCTTGAAGAGCGCGCGACACTTCGTTCTATTTTATTCGCGCCAGATGTTACGTTCGCGATTACCGTGGCACGTGACTCGTTTCTTTCGCACATTTCACTGGGTCGGTGAAGGGGTAACGAGCTATCGTACTTACGATAAATGTCTAATGGTACTTCGCGAACGATCGGGACCGCCATCGGTGACGATTGAGCTCTGCACTCCAACTTCGTGCCCCATAACGAACGCGTCACTTTCTCGATGGACAAGTGGTTCACCGTGAATTTGCTGGGTGTATCGATGGATTTGTCCACGACACCGTCCAGTAGTTTGCCATCCTTCCACCACGTAACCATGGGTTTTGGTCTTCCTGGGATGAACGATCGCGTAATTAAAAGACGACGAGAATAGGTGGTCGACGTCGTTCGTAAGAGGGACAGAAAATTTACCTCCAGCCACCTGACACGTCAAACCGAGACTGTAGCCTTCCAAAAAAGGTCCGCCCACTCCTGTTACTTTTCGTCCCTGAGCGTCGTATATCACAGGTTTTGACGGCTCCTCTGCGAAAAAACGAACAAGACGTTTCGAAACGATCAGATCGAACGACTCGCTCGCGTCAACGGGTACTCACCGACGAGCGTGAGATTTACGCGAAAGTTCCTGGTCGGCGAATCGATGAAGTCTACCCTGCACCTGTAGATCCCCTGATCCTTGAAGGTGACGCTGGTAACCTTCAGTTTAGCTCGATGCCCGTCGCCGATCTGGAAGTAAGTCCTTTTGCCGAGATCGTCGCTGACCGCCCAATGAATAGCCGATGTTAAATCTCCGTTTCTGGCATCCAAACTGCGCACACGAATTATCCTTTTATGGATGTACATTTCGAGATGTTCGTAATTTCTTTGGTTCACCGTTTACGCTCGTTCGTTTGTTCGTCACCGTCGCCGAACAAAAATTATCTCCGTCGTACGCGATAAGCAACATCGTTACTTATTAAATAGTCCGGTTATTTAGCTGTCTAGGAAGAAGTTCAGGTCTCGATCGAGCAGCTATGCGTTTTTTCAACGAATTCAACGGATCAAAGATCGAAGAATCGAGGTGACCGGGTTACGTTACCCGCGTCGATTCGTACGAAGGTTGCAATTGTTGGCCCGATCGGCTATCGAAGGAGCGACGTTGACGTTTCCGGGGGAAAAAAGATGTCGGTAAACACCGGTGGGTCCCCAGTTGGTCGGTTTCGACGACTAACTCGAGCACGAGTGTCTATTCACGGAGAGAAAAACGGATAGTTGGCAAGCGCGCAGTCAGCGAATTTAGATTCGCCGCGGCCGCGGCCGCGGACTCGGACGCGAACGTGAACGCGAACGTTTGACCGTTACGCAACGTCCAACAGGAAATCGCAGCGAGTCGACGGAAAAAGAAGCAGCCGTTCGCGCTCGATTTCCGCGAAATCGCGGCGCCAGTCGCGGAGAAGCGTGTCCGCTATAGATAATTCCGAGAACGATCCCGAAAAGGAGAACGTTCGCGTTCGAATCGTTTGCTCGAAATTATCGGGTTCGATGTCGATGCAACCGTTGCTGGATACTTTTATAAGAATAAATGTCCGATCCTTCGGATTCGCGTGGAAAACACGAGCTCGCGAAGGTATCGTCGCGGGTGCGAATAAACAAACCCGTAAACGTAAACTTTCAAAATACACCTGCTTCGTGTTCGTCTCCCGTGTCATTCGTTTCCTACTCCGAACGCTATTATTTTCTTTCACGAGTAACCTTTGACGCGAACCAGGCCAAGTCCCAGAAAGCTTCTGGTTTTTCTCCCTTCTCTTTGTAATACTCTATTCTCTTCCAAATAAAATCTCTACCCTATTAAACGACGTGTCTCGACCAACGACACGTTGGAACGAAATATCACGTTTTACGGGAGCAAACTTGCTCCGGTTCGTAAATAAACGAGATCGAAACCTATACAGGGTTTACGATCGTTTCTCGGCACGAAACTTCGATGGGTAGCCTCTATTTCTGATATTAAGAATTTCTGTCGTTCGATGCCAACGACTCGGCTCGATTCTTACGCTTACCGTATATTTACGTTACGCGATTACCTACCTCAATTTCGCCTTTCGTGACCTACGCGAAAGTAAGATCGAGAACATTTTAAAGGAAGATGCGGTTTCCACGCGTCGGAAAACGATCGCGATAACGGGGAATCGTGGAATGCCTGATAAAACTTGATGCTGGCAAGAACCGCGATGCGTTTCGCGGCGAACAATGGATCGGAAGATGCGACCGTAAGAAGGTCCCCATTTCGGTGGCTCGGTTCGAGATATTTCGGGACGCGATCTCAGAACAATGGCATCCAGAAATATTAAGCGTGGCCAACATCCGGCAGGTTAAGACAGCGATGGCGGACATTCGTTCGCTATCAATTGGTCCTCGCGAACACCATCGTAAACAGGAAATCGAGCGCACGACACCGACACGAGAAAAAAAGACTTTCACCCCGTGGAGGATAAAGTCGACCAACAAAAATAATATAACGCAACTCGTCGACCTCGGAAACATCTCGCTCGGTTTCCCTCGCGTCTTTTTGCTTTTCTTGCCCGCTGAAAAATCCTGTTTGCCAGATGACCGCGAAAAGACCCGAATCGGCGAACGCGAAATTCAACGCGCGGTGAAAATATACGTGCACGGTGTACATAACTCGAATATCGGTCGAAACTCGTTGGTCCTTCGCTCGGCAACAAATCGCTCTTATCGAATCTTTTTGATCGTTTCGTAGAAACGTCGCGACATTCGCGCATACCTGTAGAGCGGTATCCCGGCAGTATCTTTGAACCACAGTACCATGTTGACGGAGTCCGTCGGTGTCGGTGGAGTGATGTCGCATGGTAATTCGACGTCCTCGCCCTCTCTGGCCCACACCAGTCTCAGCGGCGCTGTAAGAGCGTAAGTCGTAGACCCTTCAAAAGAATGTTCAGAAAACAATAGGTTCGGTTATTGAAGCGTTCTCCTTTTTTCGCCGGGGCTCGAGAATCGTTTTCGTTGAACGTTCGATAGCTCTTTAACCGATCCTCGCGTTACGTTCTCAATACGCTATCGCGAACGACTTTGATAGCGATAAAATTAACTTTGTCGAAAGTGTAACGGCACGCCGCGTACGCGGAGGGAATACGAGTAGACACGGAAAGACGGTGTACATATAGCGAATGTACCGCGTTCATAATTGGATATCGCGGTCGGTGCGTTTAGTGCATCTTCGCCGTTTTGCAAAAGTCTCGTTTATATTTGATCGAGCGTGGCATAAGAGACGACTGCCAACAAGAACGAGCAAGTTATCAATGGCATACCACGGTGTACGTTAACACCGCTTCTCGGGCGCGTGTGCAGCTAACATTATACGTATCGTTTCTATTTTCTCCGTGGGTAAGAAAGTTTGCGGCATCGCGACGATTCTAAGTTTAAATCGCCGCAAATGAATATACGATGATGCATCGTTCTCGGCGCGTCGATGCCAACGTTTCGAAGCGGCCCCTCGATAACCGAAGAAACGCTCGGTGATCCGTCACGAGGAAACGTTCGGACCGGCACGACGCGTTAAGCGATCTATGGATCCTGCTCGCCGGTTTTCGGTTCTCCGTCCTAGCCGCAACGCCTCGTCGAAAGCCGAACAACCGAGGTTGGTTTGTCTTCTTGACAAGCCGTTTCGTCGCGCCGTCTAACGCGGCCATGCCACCGTTAACTCGCTGGTGTCAATTAGAAACGCGCGGAAAAGTTGCGTAATTACGCTCGACCGTAATTCGATCGATCGAAACGCTTACCAAGATCGCGGGAAAGAAAAAATTCGTACTTCCGACGCGTATCGTTATGTAAATAATGTTCGTTGGCCAAAGAGCACCTCCGTTATTTTTATATCTCGCGCGTGTTGGGAAACCGCGCTTCCGTCGAGTCATCTATTTTCGTGTCACCCGACTCGATTCCTTTCTCTACCCTCTCGTTTCGCCCGATACGGCATCCGAATCGAATTCTCGATCATCGAAAAGTGACCGTTAAAGTAATTTACGAGCCAGGACGTACGACGGGCGGAATAAAGGGGAAATACGAGTTCCGTGCGATGCCGTTTAGAGCATTTACGGCTTCGTGCACGCATTCCGCGCGATATCGCATTAATTTGCAAATTTTTATCGGCGCCTACTGTCTATACCAGACCCTCGATCTATAGGCGCGTAATTTCCTGGGCATTGTTTTCGTACGTCGGACGTATTCGAGTCTTGTCTATGGCATACTGTCTCTCGGTTTCGATCCTAGTTACGTCGAACGCTCGGAAAGAACATCAACGAGGACGAATTTCGCAAATATCTGATATCGTTTAAACATCGAGAGCAATATTTCAGAATGAATTTTCGTAACGATCTTAACGCGTTTAGTAATATTGACAAAAGAAAAGGTAATAAAATTTAATTTCGTTCGATATCGTATCGAACGAAGGTAAGATACCGAGAAAATGTTTCCTTACGCGTTAGTTCGTCGTAAATGGAAGAAAATAATCGAGGGACGCAACTTCGGAAAGCGTTGGTCGAAGGTTCGCGCGAATTCCACGATATTACGTTTTATTAAATCCTTGTCGACAGTGCGTTTTATCTCCTTCTAATCTACCCACTCTTGTCCAGTCACGCTTTAGTCAATTTCATTCTCGCGTAATGCTACTTTCCCTTACCAACACCTGTTGCTATCCTTCCCCAGAAGAAGTTCGGTTTTCCAATAAAATTCCAACTGTCACCAGCGACGCTCCCGATTCGACGGTTGTTCCCGCTCCTTTGGAAGCTGCGTTTCCGCTGTTCCGGGAGCTTATTGAAAATCCAAGGCCGACGTTAAAATCGATCGTACGCTCGAAATCGTGGAATTCGAGGCGGGGCTTTCTTCGATCATTCGCGTGAAATACGAACGACGATAGATTTTAACCTCCGACTTCGGACTTTTAAAGTACGACCAAGAATCTTTATTCTCGAATACGTATCGGAGTTTATAAAATAAGGAAAACAGGATTCGATAACAACTTTCGATAATGATCGATCGACTTGACCGGTTCGTTGTTCGTCGAATCGATATCGTATTAAAAGCGGACAAATTGTTTTAAATTAATTTCGTAACGAAACCTCCTAATGATAGATGACCTAACGATAGATCATTCGAATAACGAAATAACGAGCAGGTAATAAAATTTTTAGTTCGAATAGAATCGAACTAAACATCGCGTTAACGGCCACTTTAAAATCATTTCGTTCGGTTAATATTCGGGTTTACCTTCGAATGTCAAAATCGAAATGTTCCATATTTCATCATGGTGTATGTAATTATTTAAAGCGACTCCGCCCCCTACTGACCCGGCCGATTTTTGCTTCAATGGCACCTTCCGTTAATAATAGGCTACAAATAGCGTCGGATATTGTTCGAGAATACAAGTTCTGGAATTCGAAAGACATCGAACATATCGTCGTATCAACTAATAGAAAATAAACAGCGTAAAATAATAGTACCTGTTTATCCCGTGTCACCGTTACATACGGCGATATACGGTGAATGAAATATTTTCGAGACCATCGACGAACAATCTATCCGTTATTTTTTACATCGAAAGTATCAATATTTTCATATACTTGCTTTTTGAGAGTCAACCGACGCGTTCGATAAGGTTAAATTGCATGGAAAGTAATGAAAACCTATTTAACACGAGACGCGTGCACCAAAATGACTCGAATTTCTCCAAGTATCGAATTACTCCGAGAACTGTCAAGAAATTATCAGATACTATCTCTCGAAGCCGCTTTACGCCCTTATCCCTGTTCAGGAAATTAGAAAAATTCAAGATATTCGAGAAATTTTCGTGACTCGAAATCGGTCGACGCGATTCAAAGTAACGAGCGAAAACGAATCGAAGCGATTCCACGATCGAAACGAAACTAATCGCTTAGAAAAAGGTGACACAACCTGCAGCAAAAGCAACTTTCACCCCTCTCCGGTGGATACGCACTTTCGTACTAAAAAAATTCAGCTTTTTCGACCGATTGTTCCGCGACGTGTCAGGAAACTCTTTGATCCGGTCGCTCGATAGGTGTCTGCCAAGATTCCGGCGCTTTGAGTTTGGCTCGCGAGAAAATTTGTAGCGCAATTAGCGAGGGAAAAAACGTCGCGAAGACGCTTCGAGCGAGAGAAAGTGCCCCGGCCACTTTATGTGCTTTCGTTTCGCGGAAAGCCTTGCTTTCAGGGCAGCTCGTTTCGGTCGACGTTTACCGCAAAACAAACAATGTAAAGATCACCGCGATACCTACAGGAGCGATGATAGATCGCCGAGGGAGCCAACATCGTATTTACCTTCGCTTCCCCAAATATTTTCCTTCGAATAAAGAACTCATCGGGTATCCTATTATTCGAAATAACGTTAATACCCATACATTCTATACGCGATACGTTTCCGAACGGAATTCGAAAAGCGTCGTACGCTTTTCCTCGAATTCCTTCGAACTTCGAGCGCTCTGTTCCGAGCGTTAGCTCGGTTCGGAGCTATAAACGACGTTCTGCGCATTCCTGCACTCTTTTCAAAGAGGTACCTCAACCCCCTAATGCGCATATTTTCTGTCGACGTTGCAGAAAAGGACGACGTCGTTAGCTATTTTTCTTGTTCAACCGTCTCTTCGCTTTTTTCGGACAATCCCTTTCTTCGAGCGTCGATAATTTACACGTTTTCGAATCGTCGAATTTCCGAATTCTCCAAGAGAATGAAGCGCGAAAAACGAGCGTTTCCGGTAACGAAGCTGATCGGTCGAAATAGATTTAGAACGTTCGTTATAATCGTTTCGTTTTCGCCGCGAGCAACGTATTAAAGAAAATAAATTGTCGATGACGCGGGACGGGAATTCGTGGGTTCGGGGGTCAAAAAGAGAAAAGATCCTAGCGCGGTCCTACGCGGTTTCGTATATTTCGAAAATTAACCGCGCTACGGGGAGTCGACCGTGACGGATGCCTAGAGGGATCAAAATGAAGCGGCGCCTTTTTACGTTGCCGAAAATAAATCGTGCAAATTCTTTCGCTTCGTAAGCAGCACGCGGACCAAAATACTCGCCGGTAAATTCACCGCGCAGCTTTGTATCTTTCTATTGGACGCGCGGCTTTCCCGTGGACACTTTAATAAAAACTGTCGGATCATGTAAATAAAGACGCGTTTTCGACCGAACCTCCTCGATCTTTCGATTTAAATTAGTTCGCGAGCGCTAGCCACGCTTTTACGTCGCGACGAACAAAATATCAGGACAATGCGTTAACCCGTATCGGTTGGTCGTGTCAATCACGGAGCGTCCATCTGTCCGCGTATAGCGCGGCGCGTCACCAACGTATTTGCGAAGAACAGAATCGTTTCCGCTGTTCACTTTGAGCTTTTCGTTTGCCAACTTGCACGATTCGTATCGACGTTGTTCGAAATTCTCCTCGATTTCGTCCGTTCTCCTTTTATCACCGACATTTGTTGGTATTTTATATTCGTTCGAGCACTTTCGGACAGCGTCGATCGACTCGTGCCACCAAACTTTGAACTTATTTAAATCGGGTCGAGGTCAGTGAGCTCGTTCGGTCCGAAATAAATTTCCCACCGCTTCGTGGCATCGCTTTCTCATAATGGGTCACTGTTTAGAGGATAGAGCGAGCAACGCCTCCTTCGAACAAACTTCTTGCGTTAATTACCCAACGGAAAATTCCCTGCTCCATTATCGCTATACTTTCAGCGATCTATCAAAATTTCATCGTACGATACTTAACGTCTCGATAGCCGATAATTATCTCATCGAGTTTATTAACGCGTTCGTTACGGTCGCGGACGTTCGTCGAACGAGCGAAATAAGTAAAACTAGGTAACGATCGCTAAAAATCATAATGCTTTTACGGTTCGGCGAAATTACTTTTCTCGACAACGCGGTTTCGAACGGAAGCGACCGCTGGATCTCGATTAAATTAGCCTGCCTACCTTCTTCGTCGTGTTACGAGAGAATCGATAATGAGGAGCGGCGATTTTCCCGAATGCGACACGGATTCGTTATGTCCGCTTTAGAAAGCGTTATTAAAGCATGCCGCAGCGATTCGACATCGGAGGTACGGAATTTAAAAACGTTCCCGTTTCGTCGTGCAAATTGAATGTTATCGAGAAGCGACGTACCTTTGTTCTGAAATTCGGCCGAATCCTCGGTAACCGCTTCCGGACGACGTGCTCGAAGTAGTATTAGCAAACTTGTCAGAAACACGTGTCCCGACGTGCACCGCATCTCGAACCGGCAGGCGCGAATCAGGCGTTCGAGTTGACGCGCGAACCACCGCCACGTCTGCCCGATACCTTACGATCGATGCATTCGATCGTTCGTGATCTGTCCAATATGTCTTCTCTTTTGTATCGCGGCTACGATCAACGACGATCCTCGAAACAATATTTTAAATCGTCGTTCTTCCTCCTCGCTGTTCCGGTCTTCGATCGTTCACCACCAACCAACAGTTCGGAAAGCATCCTCGTTCGAACCGTGGATCCTTAGCGACTATCGAATTTCCAGCTTAAGATATTTAACGTTTCTTCGCGCGATTCTATCGCCCAAACATAGAATTTTGATTCTCTCGCGATCGATCGACAATCAATAATCGTTTATAGCAAATTCTAATGCCTCCGTGTCATCGGAAGCGTTATTTACCCAACGATTCGATCGTTGACTCTTCTTCGCGTTCTCTTCACCTTTTGTTACCTAAGAGCGACGTTTCCGTTCGGGCGAGAACCTCTGACGCTTCTATGCGAGAAAAATTGTTATTTTTCCAGCTCAGAGCTCGAGTTGGTTCAAATCCACGATTTCTCTTTCGACGCTTCTTGCCTGTATCGGAGACGATCGAAATGTAGCGTGACTCGTTACAAAAAAAATTCCTATTTTCGTAAAACCGTGACGCTTTCTAGCCGGTAGATTTATCGATTCCACCAAACGTAGCAATCTTTAACGGGACGGGGTTGCGTTTTCCATGAAAGTCCGGTGCGAGGTACTCCGGCCGCGTAATTCGACACGCAGGATATCTTTTCTATGGACTACCTTTCGACTCCCGCATACGATTTACTCCTGTTCCTTTTTCATTTTTCTGATCGACGTTGGACGATTGCCGCGGTTACGCGCGCTCCTTCTCAGTCGAACCACGTCGCCTCGAGCAAGATCTTTTAATTAACAAAACGAGCGGACGTTTTTTTCGCATCGGTGCGACTCTCGGGCCGCTCTCTTTGTCCCGACTCACGAACGTCTGTCGTTTTCCTCCTTCGTGCTCCTTTCGCTTCGTCGGAATTTGCTTTTCCGTCGACGACTTCGACTTTCATATTCCCGATGATACGGTTTTTCCTCGAGTTGTTCTTCCGTTTCCCGGCTCGAATCGGCTGCGCTTTTCGAGCGAATCTCTTCGTGATCTAACGATGTCTCGTTCGGAATTTCAACGATCTCGGTGGATACGCACTCGGTCGTCGAGGTCGAACGACGTCGAATCGACGCGCGCGAGCCAGCGGAATCTTCGGGAACGCGAAGATCGTCGAAAGAGAGAGAAAGAAAAAGAATAAGGAAGAAAAAGAACGTAACTCGCGATCGTCGGCGCGCGACGATGATTCGGGAACCGTCGAGCAACGCGTTAGAGACGATCGTGGTTGTGGTCGTCGGCAGCGACTGCCACGGAACTAAAACCAAAACCGAAGACACGCGTGTACTTGCCCCCACCTAGTGCACCCTCCTCGTGCACAGGCACACGTCCGTTTAACTCGGCTCCGGGAACACGCACACGCTCAACGACCAACCACTCGCGCTGGACTCGCGATGCAAGCGCGTCTTTACGCATCCGCGCGAAGATGCGCTCGTAACCGTTCGCCCTAATGACGCGAGCAAAATCCTCGCAAAGTCCAGACTCTCTGTCAGCTGGAAGCTCGTTTGTTTCGTATTCCACCCTCGCCCTTTCTGCGTCCCTCTTTTCGCCGACTGCGTACACAGGTAGCTAACTACGCTACCGAGTGCTCCGATGCGCTTCCCTGCCAACGCGTTTTCCTTTTAACGGACTCGCAATTTGAAATTCGACTCAATTTTCTGCAACGCAAAAATCGACGTTCCGATGGCCCTCGCTGCGCGTAGATGTTTTGCCAGTACGTTGTAAGTTCGAGACGATTCAACAAATTCGACGAAATTCGAACCAGTCTCGATTATAGATATGGGACGGTAAGTTTCGAAATCGTCGGCAGGCAGGAACACGAGACGATTTCTCGGGGGTTCAGCATTCCAGGGATACCAATATGACTCTTACCGAAAATTCGCCAGAGAATATCGGCGCAACGCGCAAGCGGCAACTTCACCGACGCGCTTCGAGATACACGCACGGGGTCGGATGGTAGGATACGCGGGCGTTCGCTTCGCCGGGTGTTTCTGACCGATCCGTTCGCTATTTGTCTCTCTCGCTCTCGGCCCGTCGTTGACTCGGCTGGAAGGGGACCGAAACCGAGTTTGCTTCGCTGGAATAAACGCGGGGTGAGTTTCTGGCGTATCATCGCACAGACGATTACGCGAAGTGTAGGGGGGCTGGAAACGTTCGAGGGTGGAGCCGCCCAGTTGCGACGAGGCTCGACAATGCGTCCTAAAAGTACGAGCTATTCCTTCCAATGGCTCTGCACGATTTGATGGATCGTGGCCGCCTGTCGTTTATTCCTATTAATTTCTCTTCCTCTTTTGATTCTTCGTATCGAGTCGTTGGAGAAAGAAACGTAGTTTCGAACCCTCGTCGAGTGACGGAGCGGAATCTTTGCCCATTCGATTCGTCGCGAAAACGCAAAAAAATATCGTCTCGCATCGTTCGTTCGCGCGATAACGGATGGAAAGACTCGCGATTAAGGAATCGCGGCGCAGCGAGCGAGATTCGTATCGAACTCGCGGGAACGGATCTGGCCGCGACGTAACGTGCATCGTTTTTAACGTCGAATTAAAGGAGAATCGTTCCGAGGTGCGAACGAGAGAGTTCTCGAACGGCGATATATGTATATTTACGTTGGCGTTACTTTTTCGGAAAGCGACTCGTGTCGGAAGAAACGGGAAGGGTGACGTTGTTATCGAAGGCCCGGTCTTCGAGCGCGAAGCATTATACGCGCGCGGTGTTTCTAATGTCGCCGCGTGGTTCGCGGCGAATATCTATTTTCGGTATCCCTCGTCGGATACCGACACCCTCTTTTTCGCCGGCCACGCGCACCCACGTGAATGCACGAATCTGGAATCGTCAGCGAGATGCTCGCTCGGTTACAGCGAGTCGCGGCGAATACGTAACGGAACGCGTTATCGGTTGCGCGATCGATTCGTGGTAACGTCCGATGCCGAGAGTCGAAAATAAAACCGTGTAAACGGATTAAATAAAGCGCGAATCTGTCGCTGATTCTGTTTCGCTCGTTCGGATTCACGCCGATCGTTGTTTCTAGCATGACCACGTTTATTCGTCGACGAAAATCTCGTCGAACTACGTCCACTTGGTTAGGTACGGTCGAACACGATGGTCGGTACATCGAAGCACTCTGTTAGCTACTTGAAACTTTTACTAGCTGTTCCGTATTTATTCTTCGTCGAAGCCCGCTTTTGCCCCTTTAAATTAAACAATTCCATCGTTTTTGTCGGCCGCTCCTCTTCCTCTTCCGCGTTTCGAGTCTCGCCGATGGCAAAATCGCCTTTCACGCGGTGCTAATAGACGCCAAGCGACGCCACGACCGGTAATTCGATTCGATTCGATTCGATTCGATTCGCTGGAAAGGGCGCGATTCAATTAGCGACGGTCTGTCCTGAAAGATTAAACCACTGAAAAGGGATAGAATCACGTGTTTCTCTTCCGATCGGTGTACCGATAGATAAACATTCGAATGGACTCCTTCTCGAAAAAAATCGACTTCGAAGCTTTCGATTAACCCGTGTTTGTACGAGGTAAAGGTATCGTGCCATGCTTCTTACGCTTTCGTCGATTAATCCCAAGGAACCGCTTCTTTAGTTCGCGAGTTTCGAACCGACAAATAACCGGACCATCGAGCAGAACGGTCGAGAAACGGGTCGTAAAAACTCGATAGAAAAAGATCGTGAAATTCGTTGATACCGCGTTAATTAATTGCTACATCGAAACGACTAAAGATAATAAAAAAAACTACGAAATTCACGAACCGCCCTTTCGTACAAGAGTGAACGGTATTATTGGAGGTTTCTTTATCGGCGATGACGGTGAAACAAAATCGGGTTAGACACATCCGAAACGGGGCGAAACGGATCTTTGCCTTCGACGACGATGGCCATATACTTTTCAGAAAATTGAAGGGTGAACGATAGAGTCGCGTCCGGCAGGGCAAAAGGTCGTCCAATAATAGAGCACGAGGCCAGTATCCCGGAATGTTCGAGGCGTTTGTCGCAGCTGCCATTAAAGCAGCCCCCTCGCTGACCGAACATCGAATCCATCGCATCGACGCGACGAGATGCGACGGTGTACGGATCGGTGTATGCGAGCCACGTTATAGTCACCGGCTCCTTTCCCCGCGACGTGCATCTCGAATTCGGAGCGAACGAACGCGGTTCGAGTAAAGGCAGATCGATACCCGTAGTATTCCTCGAACGGATAAAGTACCGTCAGCTTCAGCCCTCGCGGAACATAAATAATAGAATTCTAGCGGTAGACGTAATTGTTGGACGTGAATTGCCGCGAAATTTATGGCGGATGAACCGGTAGGTGGTCGTTAAACCTTAGAGGGGTGCCTGCTGGCCACCGTGCTTCAATTAATTCGAATAAAGTTATTAATCGTGAAAATCGTGCCACCAGAAACGGGCAGGATGTGTCCGTCGTTTAAAAACGTTCGTCGCGATAAATCCTGCCCCTTGTCCAACGTCTGTCATAACATCGTTGTCGAACGAGAGCCTCCATATTTTTTAATTAGCCGTAACTACGGTCGATCAATGGTCAGATAGGTAAGGAGATTTCCTGCGAGATAAATCGAGATTATGCGGGCCACCAACGCGACGTTTCCGGTCGAATCATCGGGGAGAAGATCGTCGCTGGAGCCCGAACGTCGAATCGTTCCGTAGATCCGTTCGCGGTAATTTTCGAGGAAATTTATCGGAAAGAAATTCGCGTCTAATCGATCCGACGACAAAGTGTTCCAGCTATCGAGTGACTCACCGAAACGTACGTACGTGTCACGGTCCCGCGCCCACAGCGATGACTAACGACGATCGAAACCGATCGATATTAATCTGACCGCGGTTACGAACACGCGGCTCGTTTCCGCGCCCATTAATATTTATGGATTATCGTTCTTGTATCTTTAGCCCGGACAGTATCGTTCGCGTATACATACAAATCGATTCGGAAAATTCGACTCGATACCCGATACTTTACGACGTCGACTAGTCGTTCATTCGATCGTTCCCGGTATCTCGCTTCACCGCGAGAGATATCGCTATTAGATCGTAACCCGTCGAACGCTGGATCTCGAAATTACGAAAATTTCGCGCGTGGCACGAATAGAAATTAAGAAACGCGCGCGTACGTATTTCGTGCGAAAGAAACGCGAGTGTAAACTGTCCATCGGTATTCGCTCGTAGCCAAGGGTTGGATGCTGTAAGACGCGAGGCACGGACACACCCCGTCCTGGTCGTAAGAGGAACGACCCTGTTGTCGTATCCAGGAGGAAACCCCGTGGCTTACCGAACTATCGTCCAGAAGCAAGAATCCAGCGGTTCGTGTAGCGGGATGAGTCATGCGTCGGGCTATCGTGACACGGCCGTATTATTTTTATGGCGTTTTCGCGTGGCCACCATGATTCACGAGGTTCGAGGCTTTTCCGGCGCCCTTCGAGGACGCGGACCCCACTCTTTTACGACTCTCCCGCGAACGTATAGTCGAGAAATCCCAGAACGATGCCCCATATGGAATGGTAGCGATTCTCTACCGCCGCTAATTATTCCTAGCGGCTCGTGTGGTTTCGTTTAATAGGAAACATTTGTTAATACCCGAGGGGCTGCTCGAGCGTCCTATAAAAGCGGGCCACGTTGACGCCGGAGCTTCCGGTTTTTGTTACCGCGTTCGGAAAAGAAACCGGTTCCTGGAACCTCCGACGATACTCGACGCGCGTTTCGGTTTGATCCGCTGTCGAAATCGGGTGTTCCGTGAAACGCGTACGCTCTTTCGACGGGTGGTTGCGCTTCGGTTGGGGTGACGCTATCCGATCAGCTATACCCAGAAACCGTCGCGCGACGGGAAACGTTCGGATATTTACGACGTCGAATTTTCTCTATCGACGGATTCATTCCTTAACGCCTTAAAGGCCGGTTCGGTAGAGAAGAAAGAAAAATTAATAAAGATGCACGCACCGAGCGCGTACGTTACGTTTCCAAATTGCGTAATAGGATATGGAGCAAATTCTCTCTTCGTCGACGCTCGAAACGCTGTTCTACGTCGCATTTACCGATATATCCGAATCGAAATTACTCGCTGAATAAATGCGCGTGGTGGCAAACAGTAGGATATGCGCGACGCCACGTTATTCGACAGACAGCTCGATAAATTCGTAAAAGTAAATTAAAGAAGGTGTAAATACAAGGAAAGTTAAGGTAAATACAACGAAAATCGGAGTTGCGACCGACGAATATCTCGTTCGAGATACCGCGTCCGCTAATGCATCGATAAATCTCGAAATCGTGAGACGCTAGGGCGTGAACGGGCGCGCGTTCGCACGTGTCTCGATTCTGTCGCGTTTCTCTCGGGGATCTTTTTCGTTCGCGCTTAGCGACCGAACGATCCCTTTTCTTCTGTGCCGCCCGGGAACTCGGTTAAATGAACGCCGTTGTAAGGGGGGATGGCGGAAACGGATCGTGAATAAAAGTCAAAGGAATAGAAAGAATTCATTTGGAACGTTAGAAACATTCCAGACCGGCAAAAACGTCCAACGGGCGTCATGCGAGAATTGAATTTCGATAACAATGACGCTAATTCTTCGCTCGAAATTACATTGCGCGCTAATGAGCTCCGTGTCCAGGATCTTCCCATGAATTCATTACGTACGTGCGCGAATTTATCGGGCACCGGTATTCGACGAACATCTAACGTCAACGGTAATTATTTCGATAAAGTCGCGCGAACGAAAATCCACGATCTCGATATTCGATGATCGATCGTCCTTACGGATTAAGGAATATCCACGAATCGGCGGCTGACCGCGTAAGCATCGGGCTTAACAAAGTCGAGAAAATATTCTTACGAATGTCCCTCCGGCGATACGGGCGATTAGTACCGCTTCAAAACAGAAACAGCGAATAAGAAAAGAAGCAAGGAACTCGACGAAAAGAAAGGCGGACGACAAACTATCGTTGCCAAAGAATTCGACGTTCTCGGATGCTCCGAGCGTTTCTAGAAGATACAGGAATTGTTCTCGCGTTCTGGTCGCGCGTCTCCTTGTCGAATCATGCCCATAGAGAAGAAATTTCTTCATACTTTCCGCGGGAGAAGAATTTCCACTGTCGGTGGAAATCAAGTCGTTTCGGTAGAATATTTTAACGTCGTGCGAGCGTTTACGTCCAACTCGGGTGCTATGCGACGATGAACAAAAACAATCCCATGATTCGCGGTGAGTGCTTGTTAAACGAAGTTTTATGTAATACCGGCGCGGTCGTGGGCGGAGAGAGAGTCGCGTTCGCGTTTCGCTAGGTTCGCCGATGAACTAAAGAAGGAAGCCAACACGAAGCAAAAAAGGAACAGACGGAAGAGGAGAAGGAACGAGTAACGCAAGAATGTCGCGATTTTCTTCCAGGTTGGACTAAACATATCCAGGCAAGTTCGCCAAAATAGAGGCGTTGCACCTGTTCCAACAGAAAACGAGGATTTTCTCTTCGTATCTCTTCGTCTCCATCTCGCGATCTTCGACCTTCTCTTGCATTACTCTTTTCCTTCGACTCTCCTCTCGTTAAGGTACGTTCCCACGCGACCATCGATCGCGACATTTTGCGTCGCGATTCCTTCGACGCGAAGGTACAACTCGCGTTATTCGTATCGTGTCCAACTGCGATATCGCATCTTCGCTGGTCCTTCACCGTACGAAATAATTTCGATTTCTCTCGCGTTTGCGCACGGCATAGTGCATCGCCAGGGATAGAACTTATATTCTCGTGTCGCGTCATTCCGTGCTTGGATTATTTATCGCTATTACGGAAAAATTTAGTGGCACGGAATTAAAGGTCGTGACCAACTGAAAACGCTCCTTTACGTCTACGTCTCTCGCTTGTCCGTTTTCCTCTGTCTAGTTTGCTTCGATCGTTCTCCCTTTGGTTACTTTTGTCCCCTCGTTTCTTTTTCTCCACCACAACCCCCGCCCCCCCTCTCTCTCTCTCTTTCTCCTTTTTTCGTTGGCCAAAGATTCCCTTTTCGTTCTCACGGCCATTTTCGTCCATGCACGATCGTCTTGTTTCTTTGGAGCGCGCTTCTCCTCCCGTTCTTTACCCTCTTCCAGCGACGAGAAGCTTCTCGTGCACGCCATAACGTTATTTCCGTCGGGCCTCGGTGAGAACGTCGTAAGTCACTTAACGTTAGCTGGACATCGAAAGTGGCGTATCAAAGGGTACCGTTTTCAACCGGCGTACGCGCCGTGCCGTCGAGGTACGTTGCTTCGCGTCGAACGATAACGCGCGTTCAACGCGTTATCGAAATCGCGTCTCGAACAGGATAATCGAGGCTTTCTTCGAGATGCGAGTCACCGCGTTCGTAGCTCGGCGATGTTCGTATTTGTGTCGCGTAACGGAAAAACAAATGCTCGAGATTTTCCGATTATTAGACAAAATTCGGCCAACACGACCTTCGCGCGCGCGAAACTTCACCGTTAAACCGAGTCCGCTTCCAGGAACGGCTCTCGATCTAGAAAAGCTGGCCCAGATATTCCGCATTTCGACTCGACGAGCGATTGAAATTTTTACCTACGCGCGTTTCCCGACAAAATTGTTTACGCCTCGACGAGCGTCTCGCGAGTAATTTCCAGCCTCGAATTCAACGACGGAAAATCGGAATTCTCGCCTCGTGTTATCCGTTCTTTTTCTCTCTCTCTCTCTCTCTCTCTCTCTCTCTCTCTCTCTCTCTCTCGCGTTACGGTACGGAGTCGAACGAATTTCCCATGTCGTCGTGGACAGATCGTTGCCACATGATACTGTTTTGACCGATACCGTTTGCCGGCAGTAGATCGTGAAAGAAAAACGATGGATCGTTGTGAAACCGTGTTCGAAACAAGAAGAACAAAGACGCAAGGGAGCATTCCCATGGGAGCAGCTACCCGAGAAGTCTCTTAAAGCGACTCTGTCAAACGAAAGCTTATTATATATTAGCTCGTCTCGGCTCGACGGGAACACATTTTTTACCGCTTGGAAGGAAATGGACAGGCTAGTATCATCGGAATCTTCGAGCGTCTTCGGGCGGTACTATGTATCGCGGAGCTTCTCGCGGCTTCGGAACTGGATGACTAGACTCGAAAAGCGATACAATGTCGAGGGGGATCGAAGCGTGCATCGGTATCCAAATATAAACGCGTAAACGGCTTGGTCTACGGGCTGTCTGGTTATTTATCCCGCTTTTCCGAGGTTACACGGACAACTTTTGGCATGCTGTTCCGTTTGTTTCGCAAAATCGCCGAGTCCGATCGATGCACAAACGACTCTCGAATTCAAATTTTCTGTCCAACGTTTTTTCGATCTCGATGGACCAACGCCGAACGGAACTTGTCTCGCGGTTGATACTCGATGACGGAGCGCACGGACATTTGCCGTCGAGTAACAACTTACCGCGTAATACCTTAATTCCGAGTGGCTATAACCCACGGTTTAAGATCTATTCGGTGTCGAGAACGACTATAGATCACCATTGAGCGTGTACGATATCCTAATTTTAAGAGCGACTACGGCTCGGCATAAACGATCGATTCGCTCGCTTATGTCCATACTACATAACGAATTTTCATCGTTTAACTATTATAAAAATGCTTATAATTACTCGCGCTCGATTATTCCACAAAGCCGAATAATTGCTTTCCTTTATGTAAAAGGAAAACGCGAAGCGGAGATCGAAACGTACAAAAGGACGAAGATATGTACACCGCGCAGGGTCGAACGCGTAACGTAAATGCTCTTTGATTCGACTCCATCGGAAGGATTTAGTTATCTCGCATGGTAAGTACCGATACCCATTACGAAGGCGTTCTTGAACGACGATACAACTCGGTCGCGGTAGTTCTGCAGGTATGGGAGGTACACTTTATTCGCTGTATAAAGCCCCGGTGAATTACCGGATTCGAAAAGAGGTTGGAGACCGTCGCGAAATACCATTTACGTGAGTGCCGGCACGTACATCGGCCCACGGAAGGTAAGGTTAGTTATAAATACATCCTGTTCAGAAATAGATCTCGGACTGGTGCAACTGCAAACCGCGAATCGTTCGAAAGGTTGCTGAATATTCGGAAAACGTTCTGTCGGACAGTGACCCGGAAAAGTGACGTTATCGATGACGCATTTTCGCCGGTTTCGAAACCGACCTACCACGTGTTGAATTCGATCCTCCGATGGGTCCAACTTATTTTTAACCGATGAAACGAGTGCAACAAATACTGGAGACGGTATTCGAAATATTTATTTCGGACGATTTGTTCTTGCTAACAGTTATCGAATCGCGCGAAATTATCGCGAAAAAGAAACGCTCCCAAATCGACGAGCCTATATTACCACGCTTATCGAAAACTCGAAACGGAATCGATTTAGGCTTTCGACGAATATTTGTGAAAGATACAAAGATCGTGCCAGACGCCGCGAAGCATTCGAGAAAGATTACTAGCGAGCTCGATAATACGCGTTCGGGTGTAAATCGTTAACGAACCTAACTTATGGAATTCTCCAAAATTTCCTGCCTCTCGTCGGGTACTTCTTTCAAAGGAGCACTTATAACGTAACGGTTAAAAAAGGAACACGGTCTTTTTACCCGAACAATGGGACGTCGTTCGCGGAATCCTCGAGAATTGTTTGTTACTATTTCGTGCTTTAACGCCAACACGATCCATCGTAAGATCCGTAAAAAGCTTTTAGCGTTGAGAATTTTTTCTTTACGACAATCGCTCGTGCTCGCGTGTCCTAGATGCACCCTTTTTCGTGCCGGATGTACCACGTTTCCAGCTGCTCGCTGCGGACCACTCGGCATAAATCAAAAACATCGTTTTGCGCTACCCGAGGCGGTGAAGTTTTAAAATTACGATCGGTCTATATGCCTGGCGGCTAACCGTTCACAAAATCTGTAATAGGACGAACGAACTGGAGGGTAAAGTTCCGAACAAGTAACCGGCTGCGGAGGTAGCTAAATAATTAGTCGGAACTGGCTGGATAAATATTCTGGAACGAATTGATTCGTTTTAGCCCGGAGCACGATACGCGCAGACATTGCGCGACGATATAAAAAAAAAAATAAAAATTCTTCCGGCTTTAAATTCGATCGAAGAAACGAATATGTAAATACGGATTATTTGGTACACATCGGTTGGAAAAGTCGGACTCGATGGAATGTTAAATTACATCGGTAAAGTTATCTCGATTACGAGCGGTCTCTAGAGCCGTACTTTCGATGCGATTTTACTAACATCGCGTTACGCCAGATAGATACCTAGCGGCGGCATCTATCCAGTCTTCGCGAACGCTCGCTTTTCATTTTCGTTCTACCGTCCGTTGATAAAACAGTTTTGTCCGTACAGTTTCGAACACTAACGTTTATCGTGTTTACCGATTCAGAAGGACGTAAGTCAATTTAAATAATATTCGTATTTGTTGTGGTAACATCGCGCTGCGAAATACGCTGATTCTTTATTATATATTTTGTCTCGAATTTATCGAATGTCGCTGATCTTTTGCAATCTGTTGCGCGATTCGACGAAATATGATGCAAGCTAGCATTTCACATTATCATTGATCCTATCTGTCGAAGAAGTTATGTTCTTGCAATTACACGCAATAATTTGTTCTTGTTTTATTTAACCGACTCGGTAAAGTTCGCAATCGGTCGGTCGAGTTACGAACGAAGACGTCGCGAAAGCGGTTCTTCGTTTACCGTCTATCCTCTTTGTAGACGCTTCACAGAAAATTAACACGCAGTACTTAAAGAGGAGAAAGTACTTTGTCCCTTGTACGGTGCTCTAATTAATCGAAACGAGATAATTGCTTCGGCAAAGCATGTACGGCGAAAGAGAGATCTTGCTAGAAACCTGCCGTGTATTCCTCGGATGACACCCGTTTACGTAAAAATACGGAAAAAAGTATATCTATATGACCAGCGGCGTTATTTTTTTTTTTTTTTAATTACGTTTTACGATATCGTGACGTATATTACGAACGAGTAACGAAGGACCGAATAATATTAAAATTTGTCGAAATAACCATCGATTTTGTTAGGAAATAAAACAAAATGCGTTAACCTTTCTGTAAGTTCAGATCATGTTCTGCTTAGGCTTTCCCTACCCGCCTCTCTAAGCATCAGCTGCATCCTTTTGAATGGTCTTTAAACCTTCACTAAATTTTTTCGACGTCCGTAACAGTTTTTCTTAATTGCATCGATCATGATCAAATCAAAAATCTTTGCCGAGCAATTAGTAAGTGGTCGTTACAACGATAATTGAAGTCAGGAAAGAGATTTCCGGTGCGAAGTATGACGAGGTAAGATCAATTACACGGTGGAAACGTTGATGAATAATCGTATATTTTATTGTGTGATTACGTTAGTTCTTTGTCCGAGACTAGCAATTATATTAAATAGTGCAACGTTATTTCGAGATACTGTTTCCATGCAACGTAGAAACGTTTAATATACCAAAAACATTTATTATTGTAGTAAAGCAGCAGGGTTAGGATGATAGTCGGTTTCGTCGCGTTGTCGGTTCTATCGGTTAATTCGTTTCCAATCAATTTCGTTGAGCAATTGCATTAGGACGCCGAATCTTTGGACAAGTCGTTCGATATAGTACGTGGTAGGAAAATTAAACAACGAATATCGATAATAATCGATCGAGGTAAATATTACAGTAACGTAATTCCATTTTCTATTATTCCTGGAATGTGTCTATAAATAATCGCTCGTACGAGACGGTACACGCCAAGGGTGCATAAACTCCGACAATCGTAAATTGCAACGTAATTAATTCTTTCCGTGAAACGTTCCAGCGAAATCATAATGCAGTAACAATGTATTCATTTTTAAACTGAAACTCGCGATTGCTCTTGCGCGTACTACGTATAACTTATACCGCTGGTACATACATATATCTTTCCCTGGATCCACGATGACGCGACGGAGGGTCCGCGAAAATCAGTCTAAAAGTGGCAATACATTAACGGATAGCCGACCGTAAGACCGACGATACGAGTTTTCAGTTCGTTCGCTATGCTAACAATTAAGATCGAAAATGTCGGTGCGCGGTAACGGCAACCGTCGGAACTATGTCCGATTCGCGGAAGAATGGAACGTCGAAAGCGTAAATCGGCGCTTTATCGGTTACTACGAGCATCGAGATCGGTGGCAGGATGTTGACGGCGGAAGCGTACGACATGAAATATGAATGCGTCGCTGTCGTTGGTCGAAGGTTGCGAGCGTGGCGCTGAGTTAATGAAAACGACGATTCGTGGTTCGCGCGACACGGCGTGATTCGGTTCTCGGAAACGCGATACGAAAAAAGAGCGAACGCGCGAAAATATATTACGCAGGCCGAGCACGATCGGAAGTTCGCGTTTACAGTCGTAGCGCGTATGATATTTCTCGGTTCGAAACGATTCCACGGTCGATTTGCTTCGCGGCGCTCTTCCGTACACGACCTCGTCGTCTTTTCCATCTTCGTCGATGACAATTGCGCCGACAACAGCTTTCGTGATTGGATACGCGACGCACAACATTTTTCTTTGCTCAACGTACATAAGTACACGATCTGGATGCCTCCGGGCTGTTATTGTCCGCGATATCGTCACGAGTTCCGCATACATGAAACGTTCTTTTTCTACGGAAAGCGTCACGATTCGAAAGTGGGATCGCGAAACGACTCTGACAAAGTAACGTAAACGAACCGCAGATTCTTAATATAGAATCGATAAAGCTCCGTAGGCATGTCTATAACGCGTTCGAAGATCACCCAGGAAGCATAGAGCGACAAAACACGGTCGTTCTATAGTCGGAGGTTAATAATACGAATAATGAACCCGGCAATCGAGCATTACCTACGCAACGAGATTATAAAAAAGGTCACGAGGAAGCGTACATACCTATCGTCGTGGACTCATCAAGAATTCTCGCCTTCTGTCTCAAGGTTACTGTCACTGACAACAGTAATTGGTATTCTCGTCAACTTTCTACTTCTGCAATTGCACTTAGTGTCCTCCGACCTTGCTTTTTCTCTTATCAGGTACGAATATAAATTGGTATTCTCGTTGTAACGAGTGAACGTTGTCAAGAAAATCGGATCCGACGATTAAACGTCGCAACGCGCGTTCTCGGCACTGCCGCCGTCCGTTCGTGTTCGATGTCGCGGCGGGACGTTTTTTAAAAATTTTCGCGATGCTTCCCAACGAGATCCGACGACACGAAGGATGCCCTTTAAGCGATAACACGGAAACATTCGAACAGAACCGCTAACGAAAGATGATCGACGAAATTGTGTTCGAACGTTTCGTTGAACGCGCGCGTCAAAATGACCATTTATGAATCGTAGATGCCCGATGGAACTGACAAACGTAAAATGCATAGCAACGATTGGAGGAAGCGTAGAGGGAATCGATGGCGATTGCACGGTCGCGATTACGAGCATTAATCGGAGGTTATCCTCCTAAGTGGAAAAAAAGAATTTCATTTGTAGAATAGCCAGAGTAGCGACATAGGGCGTTGTTAATTTCCGGTGCTTTGTTCCTCGCGACCACGGGCCCGTTTCATTTCCGTTTAGCCACGCGTCCGCGCGTCATTGCTACGAACGAACAAAAAAAAAAAAAAAAAAAAAAAGGAAAAGAGAGAGGAATTAAAGCTTCATCGAGGAAATGGCTTTCGCTAATCTGTCGAATGATCGCGTTGCTCTCCGTTCGTCCCGAAAGCGATCGCTTTATCGTTTCCTACACATGATTTTATTGCGACGCAGGATCACTTTTCAGGATACGAATATACATTTTTTGTAAAGGTCATGGTATTCGACATCGGGACGAGGATAGATACGATTTGAGAAAGGGACGAAACGTTCGGTTTGAAAAAGAACGAAATATTCCAACGAGTAAAAATGAAACGCTGGGCGTAAAGACATGTTTAGCGTAGAATTTCGATAAATAAAGACCTAATCTACATCGAGTCTACAATGACCGAAACGTATCGGTAAAAGTATTTTGCATTCGTGCTATTATCGCGTATAATTGCTGCAGTAAACGATGCAAGAAATTTGTGTCGTTAAAATATTGGCTGTTAGATAATCGGAAGAAATAAAGAAATCGTAAAACGAATAATCAGTATCTGTCGATATTGACATGCGGACAAACAATTCGTTTCTCTAAGTTCTAAGCGAAACGGTCATTTTATTATAATTTGTTTAGGTCGGCCATTATCGCGTGCACAAATAAAAGTTTCGTTCATCGTCTTTGTGCCAACTAGGTAGCAACAAATACTTATGTACTTCCAACGACCATCGAGAGATAAATGTCGTGGAAATTTCGTCTTTCGTTCGACTTATCGAGTCTTAAACGACGTTCGATGTTCGACTTTGGAGATTACATATATAAAGAAAACGCTGAAAATCAGTCTGTACTTTTCTTGCGACTTAATCGTTATCGATAAAAAAACGAGTTAGTTCGGTTATAAATTTATCGGAACAATTATTTCTAAAAAAAAATATCTTACAGTCATAAAGTTAAACGTTGTTACGTCGTCGCCCTTTACAAATATCGTTCGAATTCGGATCGGCCAAGAATATTAATAACGACAATCGGTCGTTGTAATAATTTTCAAATCGTTCGGAACGTATTTTCGAACGGATCTATTTGGTAGCGAAATGTATCGATGTTTTTATAACATCGTTCCGAATCCATTGTTCGTACGAGGCATCGCGATCCGAGTCTCGATGTTGAACCTCGAAGACAAAAGGTCAACGGGTTAATTATCTGTCACGATTCGTGATTCCTAGCTGGATTCTATTCTTTGCACGTGGTTCGAACGACTGCATCGGGATTCCTGCAATTTCGTGAATTTACAGAATCCCTACCATAGTTGATTCGGTTTTCTCTCGCGTCTCCGGCGAGGTCGCCTCTTTCACGGGGAAGGGGAACCCCATTTAAAGTGAACTTTGACGAATCGTCGGCCATACCATCGCGTTCCGCGGCAACTATCAGTCGAGAGTCGGACTTGGGCCTGATTGGAATCAACGAGAGTGTCTGGGAGTACTTGTTTATTTAATACATTCGTCGTCAAGAACACGCTTTCACTCGAGATGCTGAGGGAAACGATTCTCGTTTTCGCGGCTCTCCTCGTGCTCGCCGCTACCACGGAAGTTAACAAGTGCGGCACTGGTGCGTACAACGTTGTTTTCACTTATCTTACCAGAACATTGTACAACTTTAATTCGAGATTTTTGTACGTTTCGTTGAACGTGCTTCTCTACGAAAACCGATATCGTCTTATCGGAGCATTAACCCCGTTGCCGACAAACCTCGATATTCGCAATGACGCGTATTGTCGATAACGCGACGCTTACGCGATTCAAATTTGATTATTTCCTTTCTTTCGCTAATTACTCGAAACGATTCGATCGCGTAATAGTCGAGGTACCGGTTACAGGTAGTCGATGTAACTCGACTCGACGATAGAACGCGGGTTATAGAAGTTATCGTTTACGATGCTACGCATAATTTGTACTATTGTAAGTCGATTTTGAATAATTCATTGGATCACGGCTCGACGGTTTCGACAATCGTTTGTCATTCTTTCGAGTTTATTTGTATCCAACGCACAAGTTTTCTCTAGAATCCGCAAAGCCAATACTTTTCATGTTTGCGGTCGAAGGTCCAAGTTTTATATAGAGTCACGGAATACACACGATCGGTTTTACACGAAGCAATATTTACAACGCGTTCTATAGCGATTCGAAATTACGTAACGACATCGACGAAGTTCACGAAATATCGCAAATTACTTGTTTCCTTTAAAAACGGAAAATTTGGTCGTGCTCGTAATTTTCTCGAGTCCGTAATTAAATAAGTGGGTTACTTGCACGCGCCGTTTCGATTCGTTGGTTTCTATGGGAGAGACGATGATGTACCGCGTACCGCTGCTTATAAATTCAATCTGTGCTTTATATTTCTATTTGATCATCTTGAAGTCGATTATATCGAACCGGTGAAACGGGTTTCATCGGCCTCTTCGTTTACAATGGTTTTAAGGTCGTTTCTTTTTTTATGCAAGTCGAGGCTCTCGCTACGAAGAAATATACAAAGTAATCGACCAAGTGTATTCGAACGCGTTTATTTTAAAGCAACGTCACTTTTCAAAGCTTATAAACAAAAGATTTCCATGCTGCCGACTATCATCGCTGTCGCTGCCAAGTTTCGAGCTGTCGCTTTCTTCTCGAATCGGAACGATGCTTCTCGCCTTCTTATATTTCGTTTTCGTTATACGAGTATCGGTTGATCGAGTCGATCGTGATTCGCGGTAATATTTTATGTCCGAGGATCAGAGCGAAATCGTGAGCTTGACGTTATTTACCCGAATCGGGAAAAACTCGGTTCGCGTTATCGAAATATTAATTATCGATTAATAGCGTCGTACCGATCGGAGAAAAGCGCAATAGTTATCGATTATGGGAAAAGAAAATTATTTGTTCGATATCGAACGAAATCGTGTATAACGGAGAAGTCGGTTTAACGGATCGTTTTCATTATCAACGCGAGCGTTGCGAGACGAAGATTCGTGTCCGCGATGAGGTCAACAGAGAAATCCGCTTCCAATACCATCCGATTATGTAACTGGCCATGTCGCTGTGATCTTCAGGGACGTTCCAAGATTCGGCGTAATCTACAAACATTTTCTTTCTATTGCAGGAGAAAAGTTAGAGGATTCCAATCGGGTTAAGATAACCGGCTGCGACGTGCCACCGTGCAAATTGAAGCGAAGGACGAAAGCCACGATCGAGGAGAAGATCGTGCCCGACAAAGATGTCGAGACCCTGGTGAACTCAGTGAACGCCGCTATCCTGGGTGTACCGTTGCCGTTCGTCGGCGTCGACGGCACCAACGCGTGCGAGAGCATGTACAACCTCGACGGAACTCCGGCCGGATGCTCGCTGAAAAAAGGCGTCGAATACATTTACAAGCGGGAATTTCCCATACTTCAAATTTATCCCACGGTTAGCGTTTCTTTCGCGACATAAAGGTTACGCGCGAACATCGGATGATCGCCTCCTGCTAAAATTTACTTCGTTGTAAATAGTCGAGCGTAATCTGTCGCGGAGATACAGCGGGGTCGTAAATTAAAATGCAAAGTCGAAGATACTTGTCGACGCGTTCGCGGTCATAATATTCGCGAACGAGCGAGAAATTTTGCAAGATTTTCGAGAAGCGACGGGTTAACAGCGTCGTAATCGGGAAACGTCGCGTGACCGAGCGCGGAGAATGTACGCGATAGAGTTTATTTAAACCTGGTTTTTTAATTTCAAATTTCGTGTTATCGCGCGTACCGTACGTTGATAAGAATTCTTTTGATCGCAGATTTCCATGGTCATTCATTACGAGTTGATGGACGGAAATCATTCGGTCGCCTGTTTCGAAGTGCCAGCGAAGATCACCAATTGAGAGGAGCAGATTCGTTCTTTCCGAGAGATTTCACCGGCGTGTAACTCCCGGAAGTTACGAAGCCAGGCCTCCGGGTCTGAAACAGAGCGTGCAGCGAAGATCAACCGACTGGAGCGGAGAGCGTTCGCTTTCGGTATCGAGTCTCCGCGAAGATAGTCCAATATCTCCCTTCGTACGCTTTCATTCATGAACGAGCTTAATCGGTATACTACAGCGTGACACGCGTAATCGTAATTGTTAATAAAATATTGCTTTTATACGTTATCGTATCACGTTTTTGCTATCCTTGGTCAAAACGATATGCATTTTCGGCAGGTTCTACGGTATTTTTATATCGCGATCATCGTAATCGCGATCGAGGACAAACACGTGTTTGTCGCGATATTTCAATAGCGTTTCGAAACTGGTTCAAAGTTCGTTTCGGAGGAGAGCAGACGCGCGGCGTTGGTGGTCCGACGCACGGTAAGCTGCCGATTATGTAGGCATCTAGACAAGGTCGATAGCTAGTGCCACGTGCGGATCTTTGGCGAAGCTGTTTCCGCGTTCACGAATTCACCGACGACAACGATCGATCGACTCGCACAACGAACACGATTTTATACGATTTTTAACAGCAAATATTAACATAGCCAAATATTTGATCACGTTTTATTAGTAGCTTTCGTAATCGATGTATACGCGATATCTCTTTAATATAATGATAATTTAACCGCGATTTTGAAACTTGTTCGATCAACCGAATGATGAAATATTCGCGCATCGCTTTGTCGATTTTGTGGTTCGAATCGAATCTCTCGAACAGACATCTCGTTGGAACGAACGGTCAATTAATTGCCGATTAATTAAAAATCGAGTACGATATCGTAGGTAATTCGTTATTCGTTCCGATAAAGATCTGACCGCATTATACGAAGAATATCGATACAAATAGCGTCGGATTTATATAAACGAGTATACGCGAAGAAATAAAGAAAACGCGTTGAACGAGGCTCTCCTAATAACTCCCTTCCCGTAAAATTATGTTCTCGTAGGATTCTTCCTTTTCTATTTCAACAATACCGATTTCTTCCGGGCGTTTCATTCGGCCGAGTTTCCATGCAGACGTATCAGGCTGAATCGAAGCGCGCGATAACGAGCTCACAGCACGCGGCATTCGCGGCAGCTTTCATAAATAACGAAAGTTGCGAACGATCTGTCTTCTCTACCCGCTTATTTTCCCTCCGGCCCAACATTTCGTGTCTCATCGTGAGTTACAAAAGTAAATTACGACAGCCCGTTGATCGATATCGTCTCCATTAATAATTCAATTAGAAACGGTTGTAGCGATTGTAGTCGCATGTACGCCCGGTCATCGTTCTTCATTCTCGTTTTATCGTTACACCGGTCTTTCGAAATAGATCGGACTTTGTTTAATTTCGGTCGGTTACCGTTTTCGGAGATTGGCACGTTCCCGTTAACTTTCGTGAAGATCGGGTAAACGGCGTCGCGTGAAGGAAAACGGCGCATTAATCTCGAGCTCGGGTCGCACGGAACCAAAACGTTTTTTACCGGTGTCGCGCGATCAGAGAGCTTAATGGTCGCGTTAATAGCGGACTTTCGCGTAATGTTGCTTGATCGAAGCCCGAGAGCTCGCGGTTTTCGCTTATCTTACGCTTTTTCGCGATACTTGCCGACCGCGCATAACCTCGCGCCGCGTTCCAATTAAAACCCGATTGTTTTATCGGTATTCTTGCAACAATAACAAACGATTGTTCGCAGACACGCAACTTGAGACGGTCGAGCCGCGAAAGGGAGACAAGCCCTCGTCGTTGATCCCACGAGTGGCGATCCATAGGTACGAAAACTACCGTGACAGGTTCGCGTTTTCGCCGTGGTTTACGCGCATTTATAATACAGTAAGCGGACGTATAAATTTCGACGCGAGCAATCTCGTTTAGTAACGGCGGTAATCGATTACTCTGGCCGTTACCGTAATCGCGTCGTAAAATATTCGAGATATATTCCGATCTGCTGTGTAATAATACGACGAGTATTCGAATACTATAACATTAAATGTAGGGAGCGACGAAAAATGCAGCGTGCTCTCGTCGGCATTCGGATATGGCGGGAGTACGAGCAGTAAAGCGGCACGCTCTACTATTCGCTATGCTAATATCGTTCGGTGTCATGCTTATTCTTGCGATTTCCTTTTATCGAGTTCGCGAGTCCGATGTAAAGATAATGTCGAACTTTGTCTATATTTAGTGTTCTATTAATCGGAGAGGCGAGACTGTATCGACAAACTGTATCTACTCTACTATCTGTAGGATCGGTGACATCGGGTCAAATCGGTTTTAACCGAAAAGTCCACCGGCATATAACGGACCCGAAAATCGATGTTCTCGACAAATTCTTAGTTCCCGCGTTCACTTTCCGTACAGTATCTGTGTCAACCCGAAATTAGTTTTCACGGACATAGCGACGAGTAGCGTGCACCGAAGCGACGAGTAGCTTTTTATTTTCTTTAGACTTTATTACGATATTTTTAGTACGTTTAAATTACACGGTAACCCTATGCATCCGACACCGGTGCTACGCTCGAACCCTCCCTTTTCGAGTGTGCGTATTTACGTTACAACATTTTCGCCAGGAGTCTCGTTCGCCGTTCGAATTGCATTTTGTTCCGTGCGAATTATTGCCACGAACAGCGTTTCTTTCGGAAGAAACGAAGACAGAAAATCTGCTCGCAAATAACCCCGTTTATTAATACGTTAAATTTTTATCCAGCATCGATCGTCTCGAAAGTAGAAAATCGTCGTGCCGATAATATTAATGTTCGCGCGATAGAAATTTCGTTCTTGTTACGTTGATGGAGCGTATGCCGGGCACGAAGAATGACGCGTGCAAAAGGTAGATATCGGTTATTAATCCTTTGTCAACGCACCCCTTATCGAACGAGCTCGTAACGAGTAAAGTCGTTACTCGTCGGAAGAGGATGGTTTTCCTGTTCGATAAACCTTTCGGTGTTTTTACCACGAGCGTACGTAGAAGCCGCCGCGAGGGATGCCGCACACGTGTACATACTCGGAGCCTCGAATAACCCATTCCCTTGTCGAGGAGATAGCTTTCAGAAGGCAGAAATACCGTTCCTGCCTTTCAGAAGCTTTTAAGTTGACCATGATCCGTGACACCAGTCAGAGAGCATCTGTTTCCTCGTCCGCCTCACGAGTTTTGCTCGTGAAATTCTTAGCCCCTGTTTCGATCTCTTCTATCCGTCACGGCGCGGCGCGGCGTCTCTTCTGTCATCTGTTGTTTTCGTCTCTTCGCACCGACTCCCTCCAAGTCCTCTTAAACCATCGTAAACCGTATTCGACGCCCGATGGAAAGCAAACACTCGCCCCGGAACTACCCGAGCGTGAGCTTGCTAATTATTTAAACGCCCACGTAAGAAAGTTTGGTTTGTCGAGCGACTCTCGATACGCTACAATCGTCTTAATCAACATCGAAATAATTTATTAAATATTTCGTACGCTCAAACGAATTTCCATGAATAAATAACGGGTAAGACCGTAATTAATCTACCGCGAGCTTAATAAGATTCGTCGGTTTTTGTCGCGTTAATGGACGACTAAACCCCTGTGCCGAGAATATCTCGGCTCTTGATCGCGCTCTTGAACTGTTGATACACCTGTAACGTATTTTACTTAGAACCATAAGAATCCATTTAGCGACTAAAAAACCCGTACGGTTTTACGCCGTACTTGATTACGTATTCGACCGGTTCAATGAACTTTCGACGAAACCGATTAACGATAAATTCCTTTTTCATAGACTGCTCGTCTACCATGGAGGATCGTTACAAGCGCTCCAGTTCGTGTTACCGTTAGAATGCCATGCTAATATCGCCGAATAACGTCTTCGATGCGTCGCTCGTTGAAATACTCGATAACGTAGTAAAACGAATTCGTTTCGTAGCCAATATGAACTCTCGAATTAGCTTAATCGATAAATGGGAAAGAGATCGCGTTAAATATGAAGCGCCGCGTTAAATCGTTTAACAAACGAAATAAAATTATCTTAAAACTTGTCGTTATAAAACAGACACGAATGCGAAAAGATCGCGCGTCGAGGTTAACGACATTCCACCTATCTCTGCAGAGGAAGCGTAGGCGAGTTTGTACTCGATACGGGTTCGATCGTAACTTCCGGCGAATGTTTTCGAAATATTTACGCACGAGAAATCGATCGTTGTGTATGGAATCGAGAAAATATGCTATTCGAAAGGAAAACACGAGTCTGTGCATGAATCTATAGTTTCAGTGTAAATAGAAAGCGGCTATAACGAATGTTTTCGGAGATGAACGAATATAGGTACCGGCAATCCCTTACCCGTGCACCGATGTTCGTCGATACGTTCTTTCCCTATCGGCCGATGCAAAACTCTCGAACAAATTGAATTTTCTTCGCGAAACTTTCCGATCGTTCGACGCCTACGCCGATTTCGAACGAACTCTTCGAAGCAGACAAATCAAAATTTGTCGCGCGCGACGTTAATACGTCCTGTTGTATTATTTAAGATTACAGAATATAAACGATTCGATCGTGCAAAATTACGGAATCGAAATTGTCAATATTTAAACGGTAAAGATGTCGTAAAAGTTGCAGCGAACATTTAGAAAATTAAATCGGTTCGTTACGGTGGAAAGTTCATTTTGAACTCGCTCTATTATTCATATACGGTATCGTGGTCTGACCAAGCATGACTATTTCTACTACGCTTCCCCGTTCGCCATTCCACTGTCACAGTAGAAAAAGCTATACACACACACTTATGTACATAGTATGACAGATTTCTTTTTGCGTATCGAGTCATTTCCAATTTCTCATTATTTTCGTCCAGTACATTTAAACTGTTGCATATTAAAGAAAATTATTTACAAATAGATAAAATAATTGATGAAAAGAGAAAGAGAATATTTCACGAAAATATACGTATTATAAATGTATTATACATATGTATGTAGTATGTATTATATTCGTTATAAACGTACGATTGTTTAAACATTTTGTATTAATTATAATTTGAAAATTAATAAGCTTCTTGCGCGCGTCGAACTAAACGGTCGAAACGAATTTTATTAGGTACAGCGGGAATACTTATTCCCTAAAATACTCATCGACGATATCGAACAAAGAGAGCATTTCATTTCCAATGCCCTAATGTTTCGTTACATTTAACACGAGCATGACGCGACATCGAACACTCTATTTCGCGGATGTTTATCAGCAAGGAGTATTATTCGAATGCACGTCCTTCCGTGTAGGACAAACATCCCTTTCGAGCTTAGCATCGGGGAGCCAGATAGGGAGAGAGAGGGAGACAGAGGGACCTAGAGAGAGGGCGGGCGGCGCGGGCCGGGGCGGGGGGGGGGGGCGATGGAAGAAGCAGCAGGATGCACGGTGTACGCGTCGAATCCCTTTTCACCCCTTTCGCCCCACCCGCAGATTTTCCTCCGACAGCAGCACCTCCTGGGGAGGCTTTGCAGGCTGCGCGTCCGTCGCCGCGCCGTTTGCTCGTCTTTGCCGTCAGTGTGCCGTCCGCCGTCGCTCGAGGACCACGTGTTCCAGATTTTTCCGTGGCGTCGCGACAACCCGCGTTCATTCTTCACGCGCTTTTCTTCCCTTGGTACCGTCGCGATCTCCGATGCGCACCAAAAACCGCGAAAAACGAACGAACACGGTGACTCGATCTTGACACGCGAGTGTTTTGTTTGTGTCCGTTGTTCGATGCTTGATCGATCGTTAACGAAGTGACCGAAGCTTTTTTCGATCGCGCGTACACGGACGAAGAAGGCGAATGCATCGATCCATTAACGAACGATCACGTTTCGCGATAATATTCGTGTTAGAGGCTCGCGAGAAGAAGGGTGCGAAGAAAAGCGCGCGAAAATCGAACGAGAAGATCGGATGATTTTAAGCGATATTGGCGCGTCTCGTAGTCGTAATACCAACGAATCTATGGTTGTCGGGCCATAAATTTCTCTTTGCATCGATTTCGAAGAGATTGCAGGTTTATCCCGTGTCGTCGTTTGGAGCTCTTCCAGCCGAACCGGAAATCTGTGGCGAGCCACCGCCATCGAAGACCTCCGCAGTGCTTTCGTTTTTTCTTTGCATACCGAAAAGGACATCGACGAACGAACGAGTTTTCCGATTAACCGTCGGAAGATTCGAAATATTCACGCCCTTCGGCCATTTTCGGACGATCTTTTTCCCCGAATTTTGTTACTACGATACGAACGCACAGTTCGATAACCCGAAAGCGACACTCACAACCTTGCCCCATAATTCCGTTAGAAGAAAAATAAAGTCATTTTGTTCATACACGTAACGATCAAGAAGGCGCGCATTGGGCAAGCATCCAGTCGGAGGGATCGAAACTTTACACGGAGCAGCGATTATAACAACGTTCAAAGTTCGGCTTAGCAACTTAACGACCACGGCACGCGATAGCAGCCATAACTGCATCTTTACAAAGGGCGTAGCGTACGGGCGTCCTAATCCGAGGATTTAGAAGGGTCCCCCAGAGGTCGATACGCGATTATAACAAAATTTTGTGGTTCGGTCGGAACTCGACGTTCACCATAGGCGATCGAGTCGACGAAAGGCGTGACCCGAATCTCGACACGGACTCGCGATAAAGAAAAAACGAAATTCACGCGTTACGCGCACGGCCAGGGCCGCAACTGCGCCCTCGCGGAAGCGTAGCGTACGAACGGTTTATCGCGAACCCGTCGAAAAATTCGTCGCGCGATTACGGTAAATGAACAGCTAAACATCGAGATTCGATCGGACGGCAAAAATCGAAGCGCGGCCATAATTACGAGGGTGTAATTGTCGCACGAATGGCCGGTTGGAACGGACGAAATCGTCGGAAAATGTTTGGCGATCGCGACGAATAAAATCGATGGTTCGTACGGTGCGTGGACGAAGAATCTCGCGGACGTTCGAAAAACAGGAACGGACAGCGAGGGATCTTTCCGCGAATTTCGTTGGAACGAGGAGCGTCGGCGGCTGGAAAGCGCGACAGATCGAACAGGAAAGCGATCCAAGAGGAGGGTGGTCCCAGCAACGCGGACGTTACTTACCGGGAGGAGCGTTCGTCGGTGCGGCGAATTTTCTGGCCCCGGTGGACACGTAGAATGGTCAGCGTCGATTACGGCTATCATGCCCGTCGTTGCAGGTTATTGGCGAAAGTGGCGAGCGGTTAGGTCGAAAGCGGGTCGAGCCACGGTTTTCTAGCGGGTCGGAGGCTGTTACGCGCTTCGTGATATACGCGGTGGATGAAAGGCAGAAGGAAAAAAAGGGAGGAGACGGCGAAGGAGGAATCGCGGCACGCGGCTACGGCGCTAGCCGCTTTCATTAGCGTTTAGCCGTTTAGAACAGGAGATACGAGAAGCGTCGGATCGGACGAGCGAACGTCGACGCTGGAACCCGTCGATCGACTTCCGATTAAGTTGTTCGATATTTCCGCGAAAGAAACGTTCGTCGAGAGAATGATCGTGGACGACGATAAAAAGGAGGGGTCGAAAGTACGCGAGATTACGGTGCAAGAGGTCGCGAGTGATTCGAGTATCGCGGCAGAATGACCTAACGGCGGTCTCCATCGAAACTGTTCGTCATTCGCTTTTGCCTCTTCGCGTACGAGTGCCGTGACGGATTCGTGACGAGGATAACAAGAAACAACGAACGAGAGAACATGTGGAGTGTACTGTTGCTCGTTGGACTAACGAAGGCTGTTTCCTACGTCGCTGGGATCGCTTCCACCGTCGACGAGAAATCGGGTGAGTCCTCTTTCTTTTTTCTTATTCGCTTTTTTCCGCCCCCCCCCCGCCCCTCCCAACCACTTTCTCTCCGTTTCTCGTTACCCATTCGAGAAGGAAGAGCACCAGGAACATCTTGATATCTAGCCATACCTTTTCGAGCGTTTCTCGATGTGGTATTCACGACCGGCGAAAAGTAAATGGATAGCACAATTTCGCTCATATTTTTACATTGTTTTCTTCGTTTTCGAAACGAGTTTCGCTTCAATGTGGTCGGTGCAGTTTAAGGTTATCGTTAATCCGTGCACGTTATACTTATACGATACATTTTCGGAAATTATTTTCTTTCGCGAAGTCGTTCGACGTCGAATGCTCGTACTTTCCAAATATTTTGGGACATAGCGGTGCATCGGATTTTTCTGGGATAATGGTAGATATACGAAATAATTCCGAGAAGAGGCAGAAATTCGCGCTTCAAACGGTTTTGCACCGTTTAGATAACTATTCGAATAGCGTTAAATGCAAAATCTATTACAACGCGAGGTAATGGTAAGGTGCTGACTGCTCCGCGGAAACTCATAAAACCGTAAACACTTTGTTTAGCATATACGGTAGTTTACCTCTGGACCGTAGCGAAACTCCGGGCGCTAACCGGACGTTAACAAAATTTAGGGCCCTGATCCTTTTTCGGAGAATCGTGCGCTACTATATCTCGCGCAATAGCTCTCGAGCTTCTTCGGAACCGTAGAAAAATTTGACGAAATATCGGCTTCGCTCGCCGTTCGACTCGACTCTATAAGATTCGATTCGGAGTCACACGCGATCCGCTCCACCCTGCACAACCGAGGATCCTTTCGAGAATTCGTCGACGCACGGAACTCAGATTCCGGGTCGTGGGACCGAAAATCTTCGATTCTCTCCTCGTTAAAATGACGAGATCGACCACGATTCGTTTTAGCCGATCGTACGATAAATGCACCGAGTTCTATTCGACGTTCGAGATCGAAGTTAACTCGCGCGAAAACGCGAGGAAACGGTATAGTTGATATTTCGCGAAGGAAGCGGACTGAACGGGACATCGATTTACGCGCGATCTCGCTCGTCGAACGACCATAGAGGGGAAACGGGTAGTCGATAGGTATTCCTCGAGCTCTTTCGTTGCTAACTGCGCTTCCTGTTGATCCCTATAGGACGATTCTTAGCGTGTACCGTTGCGCGAACGAGCGGAGGTAGCGTTAATCCTCCGTGGTAGAGCCTCTGGTCGGACTCGAAGGGTGAACAAACGTTGCCGGATAGTCGAAAATAGTGAGTCGACACTGCCAGTGGTAAACGGTGTCAACGTCGGAAGTAGCTCCGAACGTTACGGAACATAAAAACGTGACGTTATACGATAGCGACGACGTTTCCGTCAACGGAATTCGAAAGAAAAAGTCCTCGTCCAAACAACGAGCTCGTACCGGCCGAGGAGGTAATACCGTAACGATTACGTATCGGCAAAGTCGACGGAAGTTTGTAATTGTTTAGCGATCGAAAACTCGGTTTCGATAAGCGCATAATGCGCTCGCGATCGTCCGGAAGCTCGGTGTCGTATGACGCGCGGTTCGTGCATTGTCTTCGACACGAAAGTTCTCGGACTTGGCGCAACTGCTCCGGGAATTCGATTAAAGCCGAGTCTCGTGACCAACTGGTCCGCCGGTCGTTCGATCCGATCTCTAAGTCCACGACATTCCGATCGTCCGTGACCGCGATTTCCTGGATCCTCTGTCCTATCACGCCCGTTATCCGAAACGTTCTCTCGAGAATTTTGCCCTTTGGCTCGAACTTTGGCTTGGCCGAGCGGATCGACGGAAAAATTTCGGAAACGAGCTACCGTGTGCCGGAAGAGCTCCGAAGGAACGCGACGGGAATAGCGGAAATTGCTGGTTATAACCCGTTCGTCGTTCTACCATGCGACGATTCGATCGTTTATAGCGTATTCTGCCGGATGCGTCACGATCGGTATATCCCTTTCTGTTGTCGATTGCGTCGAGTATCGGATTCTGGTACAGATCGCCGGTACAGATCCTCGATGTTCATAGAGAGAGAAACGTCTGGTATATCGTGGCGTCGCGTTGCAGCCCGTCGGTCCGTTCGGCACACGTTTTCATCGCGACTCTCGCAAATACGCCGACGGATCGAGCTCGTTATTAATTATTGATACCGTGGCAATAACTCGATGCGGTAATAATGGTCGAAAATATGATCGCGCGGAGAGATAGAGGCATGTATGTATGTACATATTATGTATGTATGTAGGTCGACGCGAGTGCCGGGCACTGGCCACGCGCAACCTTCCCGCGCTACGATGCACGGTAAATATATTTCTGTAACGCAACAATTATCGACGGTATCGTTCGTTATTACTCGTTCGTCGGCTTCACGGTCCGATGAACGCCGACGCGAGAAATATCGTTGACGCAATCGTTCGTGAAAATAATAAAGTCCGTTCGTTAATCGCTGGCTCGTAACGTCGAAGCGAGGATCGCACCGATTCACTATCAAGATGCCGTTCCAAAGGCTATTTCCCTCGATATCGTCGTAACGCGTACGAAACTTTCGAGCGTGCGCGTGAAAAAGATTCGTTTTCGGGAAAGTTGTCTCTAAATATTGAATATTTTCTTTTCTAACGAGGCATATTCGTAAACGGAGAAACGAAACGTATCGGTGTTGAGAGTCAAGAAGGAAATCGGTGACCCGAAAGACTCGTACTTTTCTCGTATACCGAAAAGTCGAAGAGACGGTGCTTAAAGTACAGAGTATCGGCTATTCGTCGATCTTTCTTCCTCCTGTAATGTTTAACGAACCGACTCGCGACATTCTCTCTCGCGCCAGGTTTCTTCTCCGTTCGTTCGTTCTTTCGTTCTCTCGCGCAACCTGTTATTCCGCGGTGACTTCTTTCTCGGTTATTTTATTCGTTAATTCGCTCTACAAGCCGCGGTTTGTCTCGCCATCCTTTCCGACTACTTTCCCGTCGACACGGTTTTCCTTTCGTCGTTGTTTCCCTTCGTTCGCGCCGCCGATGCTCCCTTTTTCTTCGATAAATACTGCTTTAGACAGCAAGAAGACGTTCCCGACGTTACAGTCGTTCCTGGATTATCGCTCGTACGATTTTCGAAGGATTTCTATTGAACCATAAGTCTAAATAGATTTTCTCCTCGTCCGCGGTCCCGATAGATTACTTTCGTTTCGCGCCGGCATCCTTAATGCCCAGGAATTTTCATAACTACTTCGCGGGTCTTTGGATCGGTAGCGATCGCGTTTTCGAACGTTCGAGAAACGTAGCAGAGAATATACGATTTTGCGACGGTAAAGCGAGTCAACGTCGGTCGCGGAACGCGCGAATTCGTTCGGGCAACGAAATTTCATCGAAAAGCGTTCGAAACAACGTTTAAGATCGACGAATTTTACGAATTTAAACGTCTCTCGAGTATCTTCTAGAGAGCCATTGATCGAACGAACGCGCGCACAGTGGCGCTCTCTGTAGTCGGCGCGAGTTCGTCAAAATAGAAAGGCAAATAAATTTGTTCCTTTTTTCGAGAGGAAAGAGCTTTCGGGAACCTCGATTTGGCCGGTCGATTGATTTATTTTGCTGGTGCTTTTTTTCCATTTTCCAGTCGTATTCAGGATCGGCGTCGTCGTGTCGTTGCCGAGCCGCGTCGAATCCAATATTTCTCGTCGTATCTCTGCACCGGCTGCTGGCACTCCCCTTTCCCTTCTTGATTTTCCCTGGATGCATCTCGCCGCTTTAAGCTCCGATCCCGTCGTAACGTCGCGTCGACAGTTACAAACGAGACGTCCTATAACTGTCAGCGAGCAAGAGGGACGCGGTTCGGTCCGAGACGGTTCCTTCCTAGCGAAATTACGCGCTAACGTCTCGGTCGTGGTTGGTTACTTGCTCGAAAATGAAGCGTTAACGTGACCGCGTATCGCGCCGGTTTAATCGATAGCCGAGCGATTAATCGACCCTCGACCAACTCCCTGCCCTTCGATGAAGCTTTTTATCGCAACGTGCACTCCCGTATTACCCGTGTTCGACTCGGTCGATCGTTCGAACTTAAATCGCGGCTAGCCCCGCATCGAACCGGTTGCGCCGATTCTTTTTCCGTTATCCAGATTTTTGTTCTCTTCGTACTCTACCTGTCGCGTACTACTTCAAGCGCGAAACGAATTCTCGACGTTGAACACCACCGTAGTTGATTCTTACGTGCTCGGAAATTCGAATCGTTCAAATTATTCCGATATTCGTTGAGCTTTAGTACCGGGACGTTGAAACGTTCGAGTAAAAGATTGGTGTACACGCGATGTACACGCGACGCCGCGGCGTCGCAACTAATATGCCGGCTACGCGTCGATATACGTATCGTTCGGATAAGTGATCGAATAGGTAAGCGTTACACGCGGTAGACCGATTTAACAGGATTTTTCGGTGCTCGGTGCAAAATGACACGGTGATGCACTGCGCCTCGCTGCTAAAGTCGAGTCCGGAACGAATCACGAAGAAGATCGATGGAAAACGGTGTTTTATTCTTGACGGAAACGCGCTCCGCGGAAGTCGTGGCGTGCCCGGCTTAGGTAGATTTTGGTGCAGCCGGTTATGCCGTTCAACCAAGAAAAACGGAATTTCGTTGACTAGATTTTCGACACGGAGGCAAACTTTCGTTAGAGAATTTAAAGCGCGACGTGGTACTGAAAAATCGCTATTTCCTCGCGCGATTTTTACATACTTCGCGTCGTCGAAATATTTGATTTGTGTCGAAACGCGTAAATGTTCTCGATTCGGACACGATCATCAATTTTTCAACGTCTCGTACATTTTTCGGTTACGCTCGGTGCATCTCGTCGATGCGAGCAAGTAATTATATTTCTTTGTTATTCGCAAAGGTTCGCGACCGGACTTCCGTGTCTTTCCAGCCGTTCCTATTAAATGTGTTCGTCCATCTGGCGTCGAAATGACGCGGTACGACGCGAAAGCAATTTCTGGACGATAGAGATCGCGTTCCAATTACCGATCCGCCCTCGAAAAGGAATTTGGGAACTAGCGAACGCGGAAAAGCTGCCGTTTCGTGTCAACCGACGAGCGGAATCGGTGTATGTATTCGCATCATTCTCGCGAACATAATTTTCTGCCACGATATCTCGCTCCGGCAAATATTTCTATACGAAAGCAATAACTTTGTTGTTAATTTATTAACGCGCGATACGCGGCGATATCGTGATTACAACGCACCGATATCGACTTTCTCGCATACGCGTCGAAAACGCCGAGCGGTCCTCGAGAGTTTTATAAAGATACACAGTGATCAACGTTCTCCGAATAACCGAAGAAGGCGGGAACTTTATCGAGTAGCGAATAAAAAAGTTGCATCCGTTTGATAGGTTAGTACCGCGGAAAGGAGATGGCAAAGAATCAATGGTCGAGCGTACTTTCGAAGCACTCGCTTTGTTTCTATCGAACAATTTCGAATAATCGAAGTTTCACGGAGGACGAGTGTAACGATCGCGTTATTGCCGGAGCAAATGCAAACCCTGTTTCGCGCGATTTTAACGAAAAGAGCACAAGCAACATCGAGCGGAAGTTAAAACGAATTCTATTTAAAACAGCGAGACTCGCTCGGATTAAATTCTTAAAGCTTTCACGGTTCGATTTCCCGTACTTATTTAATTGATCGGCCGAATAATCGAGGGAAGCCCATCGGCGGGATTGCCGATCCGTGATCGAAATTTTTATCGTGCACCGAATGCTGCTCGAGAGGAAAAATGAAAAAAACACGCGAAAAGATGTAATCTTTCGTTCGAAATCCATGGAACGACTCGATGACCGCGTCGCATCGACCGTAGCGAAAACGTCCTGATCGTCGTCTTCCGGATTCGAGTTGCTTGACGCCGCCTAACCAGAGACAATGAGAGTATGGTCAGTACGGCAACCATTATCCGCCTCTCGCGTCTATGACAAGCCCATGAATTATGCAGCGTAATGTAGACGGATACGCACCCTCTCCCCCGCGCGTTTCTGCCTTCACCGCGTTGTTCCGTTCGGTAATGGAACTCCCATCTCTTTCAGCCGCACGATTTACCGATTACTCGTTCGACTCGCCCCCCTTTACCCTCGAACGATCCATTGCTTCGTCTTTTCCGCCTCTCTCGCTAATTCGTTTCGACCTTTCGACTCGAATCGGTTCATTTTTTATCCATCTTCGATAGTTTAATTTGCCCTCGCAAAGGTTCATGGAATTTCTCCGTGGCACGACGCGTCTTAAAAACTCGCGGAAGCCGCGAACTCGATTACGTTTTCGAATTTCGTAAAACGGTCGAAAGATTCTCCGAAAGCGGACGAATAAATTTTCCGGAGGAACGAAACAACGGCGAAGCAGGTACTCGGCGAGGACGCGTAACGCGAAGCACGATGCGTTGAAGAGTGTGCTTTCTCGTATCGTAATAACCTGCACATCGCAATTGCCGATGTTACGGTCCCTACAAATATCAATCTGGTGGCGCGAAAATCGGCGTGGCAAGGTAGGGAAACGTGTCGATGCGGTATTTCAATCCGGCGAACGATCACCGCCGGCTCCGATATTACCGGATACGTATTACCTTGGCTTTGACTACCGCCGTCAACGTCGATCCATCGAAGATGCCACGTGCTTACCGCATCATGAATAATTCGACACCTACGAATCGACGCATTCATAGCCGACTACTTCCTCTCTCTCTCTCTCTCTCTCGTGTGTGTGTGTGTGTGTGTGTGTGTGTGTGTCTGTCTCTTGTCCGTTATGCTCGCGTTTGCGAATACGCGACGACGCGTTTTCCTGAAATTCACCGTTTATGGAAAATTGTAATAACAACGTCGAAGCGAACGTATTTTCCGCGAAAAATCTGGTACGGAGAGCGAAAACGTTCAAAGTTTTTATCTTTCGAAACGTCGTTCGCGACACGGATGCGTTGAACCTTCGGTTATCGAGGATCGACGAATCGCGTTATGTTGTCCCGTTTTATAGCGGCGCGTTATCGCGCGTTACATTGTCGCGTCTTTGATCGTAACGGGTTACCGTTACGCGTGATCGAACTCGACGGGCCGGTCATCGACGATCGACCGAACGCGTTCAAATATCGACCAGAGAAACGAAGAGGCAGCGCTTTTCGAAGCACGAGCGTTATCCACCGAGATCTCGACAAATTTGTCCGAACTTCGTTTTCGAGTTCGACGGACATAACTGGCCCGGTTTCGAGCATGATATAATAGGTGTTTGACATCGAACGCGCGACGGCGCCGACTCGACGCTACGTACGGAAGATTCTCGTTTCGAAAGCTTCGGCGGAAAGTAATACAAATTTTTCGAGATTCTCGCGAGAAGCATTTCCTTTTTCGCGAACCTGTTTCGTCCTTTTTTTCTTACTCGATCATGTCGCTGCTAAATCAAAGGAAACACGATGGAGGCGCGATCGCATAGAGAACCGGGTTATTCGTGGAAACGAAGTTCGAGCGGGCACGAGTCTCTTTTCAAAACGAAATTTCCCTCTCAACGAACTCGTAGCCCGACGACATAATCCTCGTCGGATTTTCGCGAAACTTCGACGCGAAACTCGCTGGTAGTCTGTAGGTTGGTGGCCAATTATAAAATTCGCTTACGTAATAAATACGCGATAGGAATGGATCCACTCGATATCATCGACGAATCAATACGTTATACTTTCGAAGTTTGTCGGGATAGAAAAGTTGGGGAAAGGGGGGCCGAGTGGCTAGTTCCTTCTTGCCGAGGACGCGAGAAAAAAAACGTATGCCGAACGAACTCGAACTTATGGCCGATAGTTATCGAGTCGTGAAGCGCGATTAAAACTTTCCAACGATTTAATCGACCGACTTTTTTAACGTCCGGCCGGTCGCGATGCTCGAGCGCGTTCTTCCGGTCAGGTGAAAGGGGTCCAGTCGCGGAAGAAATCGATCGAGTCAACGACCAACGACGGACGTTCCTTTCGACCCCGTCGAATTTACGCGTTTTTGCGAGGTTCGGCCATTTCGATTATTTCGATCGGGCGGTGACATTCGCGACGAACGCGACGAGATACGCGACGACTCTGACGGAGCGGCGTTCCGACGCGAGGGACGCATCGCGGAACAAAGGAAGCCGGGAAATTAGCCAACGAAAAGGTTGATCGGTGGACGGTATGGCGCGGCGGCGCGGAGGTAAAAGCGTCGCTCCCCGAGGAGTCATCTGTTCGGTAAATGGATGACCCGAGGGACCGGCTACGGTCGAACACGCACGCAAGAATCCAACGGGTGGATATATCGAGTCAAACGTTACACCGTATCCGTCCTGTTATCACCGGGAACAATGACTACCTATTACGCGACTCTTGGCTCGTTTTTCATTATTATCGTAGGTGATCGGGTCGCTCCGACTCCGAGGAGGCATTTACCCTGCACGGTGGGCGCAAATTGCCGATTGTTCGCTGACGCGACTCGAAAGCTCGATCTCGGCCGCCCGCCGAATGTCTCGCAACTTCGGAACACCGCGATTCGCCAACGGATAAAGCTAGCGCCGCGCCGTGCCGTTAAAAATGCTAACGTACGATGTCGATAAAGAGTACACGCGCGTATTGTCACGGAGATCAACAGCGACGCGCTTACGCGAATCGAGTTACGTTCGATGGGAATCGAAGCATCGACAATCGCGCGTCGTTCCGGCAGCCTCCCCGAGTCCATCGTCGTGGCAGTTTGGCAAACACTGATACTACTTCGAGTCATACGGAATATTTAATCGCGGCGCTCGTAAATCGCCTCAATTTACGCGCTCCGCGTTCAAGATCGCCGAGAGCGTTTCGACGGTCGTTGGTTTTCTCGCGAGCCCCTAGTCGCGATCAGCTTATTAGAGAGATAAGCTGTGATAAGCGAGCCTCGACCTATTCACGGGCCGGAGATATGAAGTCGTTGGAATTCCCGCTACGTCTTCGAGGCTCGGTAGTTTCGGTTCGTGACCATTCTACGACGTAATCGGGGATCGTACGTACGCGAAGGTAGGTAGGCAGAGCGCGCGTTTCGTTTCGAGTCGAGTCGAGTCGAGTCGGCTCGGTCGAAGCGGCCCGTGCCGAGATCGATAGAAGATTGCCCCTGCCCCCTGCTCGAGTAATCAACGGACGGAGGGAAAAACACGTGTTAATCGTCGGGGAACACGCGCGATAACGCGCGAAGAAAAAACGTAACCGAGGGGCTACGGCTACGTGGAAATCCTCCGTCGCGAACCAACAATTACCGAGTTGTCCCGTGACAACCGAGCGACGCGTTGTCCTCGCTTTTGCAACAGGATCGAATAAACGAGCGAATCTTACGCGGACAACTCGTCGACGAGAGACGGTCGGACGAATTATGCGGACGAGACGGCGATAGCGTGCGCAGCATTTTTTCAAGTTCGGCTCAGTTAATTGCTCGCCGTTAACTTTTATCCGCGCGAGTTTGCCGGACGATACCAGAAATTGTACGTTGTTGGAAAAATCATTCGTTTCGTCGTCCAATTTGTCAACGAGTCTCGTTGCGATAGATATCCGTTCGATGTGCCCTGTATCGGGTTCGTTAGCCGCTCGATGGCGAAACGTCGATTGGAATAAAGGGGAATTCGAGATTATGTAACGCTGATCGATTACTTGGCGATTATCGAAAGCGAACGTAGCTACGGCGTTAAAAGCGAACGCGATTCGTGAAGCTCCAGAGGCGCGAAATATCGAATAAACGCAGGATGGAAATTGCGCCGAGTGACATAAAATCGGAATGGATACGGTCGGTCGCGCGCGCTACCTCCATATATGTATGTACAAGGAGCTTCGGTACTTAACCGGAGTAGTATTTTTCGGGCCACTCACGGAGTTCACTCGTTCCGATATCCGTGGTCTTAGCCACGGAACTACTGTCGCTCGCTTTTCTGTTAAAGGGTTTAAAAAACCCCTTTTATCCGCGGTAGATATTTTTGTCGCGTAGAAACGTTCGGTCGATCAAAACGAAAAGTACCACCCGCTGGAATATCGATTACCGTAAACCTTAAATACTCGCTGCTTTTATGATCTTGTAAAAGAAAAACGGAAGCCGGAAAACTTGTCGCGCTTTCGCTCGTTCGAACGTGACCGTTCACGGTGTCGATTCCATTATTTTCCTCGTAACCGCTGGATAATCGCAATTTTTTACGCCTAATCGCTTCGATATCGATTCGATACCGGATACTTTTTCATATTTCCTCGCCGAGTTATTTTTCTATTTACTTGCGGCCGAAATTGGTATAACAGGGGCTGTCGTTATAACGGCGGATACTGGGCTGTCGAAAATTGAATTTGTTCTTAGGTGTATCGTTGGGGCACGAGGCGCAGACCCGCGACCACCGATTATTGCGAGATTCGAAGCGTCGAATCCGTGGCGCGGCTCGGTAAGTTTCGTCGAAGAAACGTTCCCTTAACGATCCACGGTGAACGGTAGGCATGACGAGAAATTCTGCTATCGTGTTAGCTCGTGTTGCGGGATCACGGAACGTTTCTCCCAAAAGTAATTCGTTTGGGACCAAAACCCCAGACACTCCCCAACAATTCGTCGAGTTGCGGCAAAGGGGAGGCGACAGAGAAGGGCGTTACACTTACAGGGTGCCATGGTTCGTTAACGGCATTATTAATTCCACAGTTGGACGGCGCAATCTTGATAATTTCGTTGGAAACTTATCGATCGTGAATCAAGTTGGAACCGAAGGAGGTTCGCGCGAGTTTACCATTCGTCGTTATTCGACCGCGAGCGATCACAGTTTCGTCGTTTTCGTTCGACGAATTAACTCGCTTCGCGGTTCTCCGGATGAAGTTTACCTCGAATCGTTTACGAGGAAAAGCGATTTCGCGAGCAACGTCCGATAGATAAGTAATAAAATTCTCCTCGCTCCCCGCGAATTCGAGTAAATTGTTAAACGATTTAGTCCGATCCGATTAACGAGCGGCGCGTGGCTGCCGATCTCGCGGAATCGTTTGCGAGGTAGTTAGCGTTTCCGTACAATATTCATTTTGATTCGTCGAAACGCCGAGCAGTTTGTAAAGTTTTATCGTGACGACAGTCGATAATTTAACAAAGCCCGACAGTCGTTCCATATTCGACGAAACAGATGAACGAACGAGCGAACGGGGGCAAATCGAATTCCAATTGAAAGCGAGTTTGGAAAACGGACGCTAATCCGCGTGCAACGGTCGGAACGAAAGCTGGAACAAAAATCGGGTAATCGAATTCTTTGGTCGAAAATCAACGGAGTTAAATGGAATTTCGTTGAGAGATGGGCCGCGCGAAATCGAGTCGGTCAATGTCGACGACAAAAACCGAGGAAACGATTTCGTGGCCTTCGTCATCGGGAATCAACCGACAGTTCGATGAATTATTATCGATCCGTAGCATGTACTTATGCTTCGATACGATATTTTATCGGGTCATCACGAAAATTCCCGACATTTTTTACGCGGAGAAGACGTTTGTTCGTCGGAATTGTATTTATGGAATACGGAAGCACGAGCGAACGGGTGCAAATTTCTTTTGGCGCGTAAGAAATCGATACGACGCGCGAAGCGTAAACGGTACGCGTGAACCGCGAAAAACCAGACGTCGCTTTTTATTCGCATAACGCCATTAGTCCGCTGTCGCGTTCCCGATGTATAAAATATTAGAAAATCGACGACCGACTATTTTCGTTCCTTATCTGCGCGCTCGAAAACGTTCGTTCACGTTTGTCGATTATCGATTAAACGAAGTTTTGTTTCGAAATCGATTACGAATAGATTCGTCGATTTACCGTGCAGTCGTTCCGTTCCAAAAAAAAAAAAAAACCTCGCCAGAGAGCATCTCTGAACTCCCGTTCGATCGTGCACGATTATCAGAGAATGACGGACAAACACAAAAAATGAACGGAAAAATCTGCAACGAAACGAGGAACAAATTTTTATCGAATCTCGTTCGGCGCAGACAGACCGAATAGATATTTTATTTGGATCAATTTCGATGCGCGAGTAAAGGTAATTGATTGGTCGATGATCGCGTGTTCGGTACGCTCGGATGGTTCGTTAATTTTCGAAGAACGATAGTGGAAAACGGGGCGAGTTCCGCTCGAGCGTATCGCTCGCCACGAAGATTTATGATTCGTCGTCGCTACGAAGCGTACACACAGGCGAGGACGTTTCTATACATACATATACCGATGGCTATACGTTAAATATGTAGTCGGTGGCACGTGACACGATGGAAAGAAAGGAAAAGGGGTGAAGCAATTCTTGCGCTGATTTCGAATTCAGCGGAGCATTCGTTGAGAAAGAACGAGATTCCGAGCAGACAAGCAGAAAGAAGATCGTCTATAGCCGGCTGTTCCATAACAATTCGGATCGGAGACAACGAAAAATATCAAGCCGTTGACTTCTGTTAAATTCCGAATCGTTTACGAAACTAGGGCTCGACGCTACCGAAACGATACGCTAGGCGTAACAATGTCGCCCAAGTATTTATGATCTTTATATTTCTTTATATTTTCGTTAACCAATTTTCCTTCGATTCTTCAGGAAGCAATGGCGATCAAATAATTCGAAATTAAAACGAACGCGATCGCTCCTATCGGAAAAGATTCTGTTAGAAAAGACACACTGTCGTAAAAGCGTCAGGTAACCTAATGCAATTCGACGATTATACGCAACGAACTGTAGGCGTTTAATTAGTTAGTTATGAAAATGGATCGGATAGTATGTACTTACTACATACCCGGTTATGGATCGGTGGTGGGAGAGCCTTTCACGCCCGAACGTTAAGAAGCGGCCGAAAACAACCGAAGGGAACGGTGGCGAGTGGCTCAGTGCGGAGCGTCGACGGCTCGTAATCTGAGGGCCCCGGCTTCGATTCCCGGAGTCCGTATTTTTTTCCGGAATACTACAGAACAAGTTTCGGAATAGAACGTACACAACGGTGTTGTACGCGTGTGGCAAGTATTATTCGAGAAAATTATTGCGACGAACGGTTTTACATTCTTCGATCGATGTTTCAACGGACAGTATTATTGCATCCGCGATATTCCGCTCGTTCAACTCCGCGGAATTTTCAGTTGTTTCACTCGGCGCGGCACAATCATTCCAGCGGACAATTTCGTAATATTCTATTTCGTGATATCGTCGCGTATGTACGAAAAATCGTGGCGTCGTCGTTTTATGGAAACGCTGGCCGGCAGCGACGCTCGGGTAAAAAAATATTGCTCGCGCAAAAGTAGCGTATAAAAGGGAAGTCGATATCGAAAAGGTTGAACGCGATACGCGCGTACGCGTGCACGTTTTTGCTGTTCCACGAAAAAGGGAGCACCGTATTTTTTTTTTTTTTTTTTTTTTATTATTCCTCTACCGCCCCTTTTTCTTTATATTTCGAACAACAAATAAAGTGAAACGCGTCACCGATATAAAAAGGAGAACGGTAATTGGGGCGAATCGGTCTACCGTTCGTAATATTCGATTCGCGATTCGTTGAACGTTCGTAACCCGCGGAACGCAAAGAACGAGAGGAGACATTTCCTTACGCGAGCGTAACGTCGGAGCGAAATTCATCGAAAATCGTAGTAGACAGGAAGTCCAACGTACGATCGTACATCGACAGGATTACGTAGCTTATTACTTCGTGAACGATGCTCTTCAACGCTGATCAGAGATTCCGTTGGAATACGGAGGGAAACGCGAGGAATTCACGGATTCGGAGATGAATACGGCTACGGAAGAAGATTGCATCGATTTCCGCCGGGAAAAAGTCTGGCGCCTCGACGGAACCAGATCTGGATCTGGTTACCACGCGATTGCTCGAACTCTTCGCGAAATTCGTGGCTTCGCGCGTTCGTTTCGATATCGGTTGTCGCTATAACTGAGAGGAAAGCCGCAGATGCGCTAAGCAACGAGCGAAAAGTTACGTCGGAACTTTCGAACAGCGGCAGGAACAATCGGAAATCGAAGCTCGCGTATCGACTGTCACGGTGATAATAGCCGCGTCCAATAAGGCACACGGCCAATAACGGCAAATCATGCTGCCAATAAGAAGAAGAGTTCAGCGTACCTCCGATATTTAGTTAATCGCGCATAGAAGCAAGATCTCGGTTCGAGTGTTTCGAGTCGCGTACACGATTTCCGTAGCGGTTGCAAGTAATTACGGAGCGAACGAACGAAAGTGGAAAGCGAACGCTAAGCGCCGCCCGGAGGAGATGGAGGCTTCCAAGCGTTTTGGGCCGGAGGAAGAACTTAACCGATGAAATATTTGACTCGTCCGTAGCTAGCTTTCGCCCTTCCTTCTGCACATATTTGGTTCCGGTAAACACGCGGTCGTCCGTATACGCGTACATAACTTTGCCTTTACGCTCGTAATCGGATACGTACACGTTCGTAAATCCCGTCTTACCAATGAATACGAGATATCGGTCGCGATTTTTTCTCGCTCCCGTTGATCGGACCGATCCGAAAAACGATTAAACGTTCGGAAGGGAATTGTCCAGTGTAGGCGATTTATTAGTTAATTATGAAAAAGGGTCGGATAGTACCCGGTTAAGGATCGGTGATGGGGAGCCTTGCACACCCGAACGTTAAGAAGCGGCCGAAAAGAACCGAAGGTAGCGACGGCCAGTGGCTCAGTGAGGTGCGTCGACGACTCGTAATCTGAGAGCCCGGGTTCGATTCCCGGAGTCCGCATTTTTCGTCTTAGCGACCAAGTTCGAAAAGAGACGAACGTAAACGTACCGCGAGGACGATACGCGCAACGATTAAAGCGAGAAACTATCGGGCGGATTCCGCTCGTAGATAGGTAAGTAGGTCTCGATCGTGGAAGATACCGGAGAGGATAATTCGGTTAAAGGAAGAGTAGGAAACGAGGCTCGTAAACGGACGTTCCGCGATAGAGAAACTCGCGTTGGCGACGTGCTCGCCAGAGGGAAGTAACGAACGAAATTACGCTCGATCGGAACGAAAAGAGCACCGAGGGAAAACTTATCGCTATTTAACGATGCGCCGCCGAAGCTAATGCGGACCCCGACACCAAACATCCCGCGCGAAAATTACGATAAATATCGTTTCCACGGTGTTAAGATAAATTCGTCGCGAACGTTCACGAACTACGCGGAGTAACGTCTCGAGAAAAGACAAAGCGTAATTTCTTTCCACGATCTTCTCGCGAATAAAACGGAACTCTGCCGTTTTTTGCGAGCTCCTATCAAAACGAAAGCAACAATAAAGTACGTAACGATCGTTTAAAGCAGCATTTAGCGCGCTCAACCTGTTATCTTTCGCCGGTAACGTTTCGCGTTTGTATCGTTTCGTGTAAGCACGGAGAAAGAGATCGCGGGAAACAAAAGGCGCGAAAAGAAGCCGGGATAAAGATCGTTACGAAGAAGGAAAGAGAATATGCAACCGGAGATAAGCGTTTACGCGACGAACACCGGCGCAACGTCAACGATCATTTCCAACGTATTATACGCAGCGCGATGTAGCAACGTAAAAGCGCTACTCGTCTCTCCCATCGATTTCGAGATTAAACTCTCGCCGTGGCGGAGCGAACACGTTCTCGATACGATGCGCGAGAAAGGAAGTGACCGTGATCATCGTCGGATCTGATACGATTGTTCGATTCAAATTTCTTTCAATACCGTCGCTCCAAAATCGCCTCGAGTAATATCCTCGGTTTCTCGATCGAACGCGACGGACATCGTCGAACGTTTTCGTTCAAGACGATAAAACGATAGAAAATACGTATTGGAATTCGAGTAAACGCCTATCCCGTCTGAGCGGGCGCTTAACCGAAATCTCGCGGAAACACAGCCGGTAATTTATCTCGTTTAGTTCGTTATGAACGTCGCTGCAGGCAAGCAAATTACGCTTCCTAAAATAATTCATGTTGCTCGATCTTGGAGGAAATCGCCACGACAAATATTGGAACAGCAGCCATTTATTCCGGTTAACTCGTTATGAATATTACCGAGGGTGAAAGGGGAAAAATCGAGCCTCAAAATAATTTGCGCCGCTCGGTATTGCAACGATACATCGGCACGATTCAACGAAGCTAAGTCGAGCCCGCCGACTGTCGCCCGAATTATTATCGGTGGATGCGAATCTATATTCGACGGTGTCCCGATCGCGTTTAAATCGCGTATCGAACGTGATATGCCAGCCACGACGGTCGACGCGTTAATGTTCGATCGAAAACAATTAAAGGATCATCGGGTTCGTAAACGCCACGGTCGAATCGTCGAGTGCGCGAATATTCGTCTTCGAAACGATCGAATTAGTCGAATCGTCGGAAAAGTTCTTTAATTCGAACTCGGTGTCGCGCGAAAACGTAGCTGCTCGAAATAACGCGGGAGTCGATAAACACCGAAGGCAATCGCGAAATTGTAGCGCAAGTTGGAGGGTAGGTTAGCGAATAACGGACTTACTAAACTCTAATTAACAGATCGAGCTTCTTCGTTTACCGATGACCCTAACCTAAACTCGCTAGTTAGTAACCGTCGTAATATCGTTGGTCGCTATATTTCGAAGAAGAGCAGAACGAGAAGACGAGGATAGCCGAGTATCGCGTGGATTCCACCGGTGGCGAGTGCAAGAACCGGCCATGGTAGTTAGCAACGCGGACGATTACTCCGGTGAAACATACCGCGTTAGAACGATGCGGCTAGTGTCGAATGCAAACCGCATCGGTTTCGCGAACGGTCCCCTCGGTGTCGTGTGCCGTAAAAGCGCTATGGAATCGCGTGTACCGAGTTCGCCTCGCTGCCATAGACTCCTGCCCGACTCGCGCGGGCGTCGCGACCGACGCTAGAAAATACTCCGGCGTTATGGTCGATCGTTTCGGCGACGAGTAGGTCGCCGTCGCGTTTCGGATAATTCTACCGTGCGAAAAGTACACTCGAATTAATGTCGGGAAAACTCCCTTGGAGCAGCGTTTCTCGCGCCTCGCTGTAGACAACTACCGCGACAGCGAAACGACCGAAAACCGAAGCGACTGGATCTCGACGAAATTGCTGAAAATAGAGAACCTCCGCGAAGCGCCGGAAACTCCGGCGTGAAATTAGCCGATAGATTATCAAGGATCACGATGTAATACGAGCGACTTTAATGAAAGCGTGCTTTTTCCACTCCGCTGCCTTCGTTATCGGCCCTGCTGCTCCTTTCTAATACCTCTAATAACGATAACAATAATAATACCAACACCGATCGTACCTTTTATTAATAATAATTATCATTATTATTATTACTATTAGCGGTAGTAGTAGAAGTAGCAGCAACGTCGGTAGTTGTAATAGCGGCGGTAGCGGTAATAAGGGGAATGCTCGGAGTGGTATCGTGGTAGATCCACGACGTATATATACGCGCGATGCTATGTTAGGTCATTAACCGCGGATATAAAAGAGCTGGTCTATGCAATTATTTTTTTTTTTTTTCGTTCTCCTCCGTCCGCGTGTTTCTACGGTTTTATTAAAACGCAAAGGCAGGCCCAAATTAAAAAATAAACTATTTGTAACCGGTACTTTTACGTACGAAAGTTCGTGCGAGTATACGAAGCGCGACGCCGATTTTCGAGCGGTATACCGGAGGACCTTCGATCCTCGCCCGTTTCTTCTTAGCGAGCTCTCGCTAATAGCGTTATACCTTTCGAGAATATAACCGAGGAATTCCGGCGGATTTCCTTTCATGGAAATGCCAACGCCAACCACCTCGACCGAGGAAAATTTAATGAACGAGTAACAGAAACGACGGGAAGAAACGATTCTGCTCCTTTCTTATTAAATAAAACGACGAACGTTCGTATTTCAGGACAGCGCCGTTTTAAGATAGAGGAACACGCGCGACTTCGAGACTCTCGACTCGTCGAACTTAAAAATTTTCGAACGACGTAACACGAGATGTTCGGAGTTACGAAATTGCGAGGTCTCGCGAGCGGCCGTGATCGAAAGTTCGTCGAGGACGATCGAAGATCGGCGCGATCGTTCGATTCTCGCGCGACTCGACGCGCTAACGGGTAGGACTCGCCGTAATCGGAGGTATTCGCGGTATCGATCGTACCCAGACGGTTGCGCGCGATGCTGGCCTCCGTCGTCGAAACGTCAACGGACACGATCGAATCGCTCTCCTGACCGCAATCCGTGGTCGAACGCGTCCCGATTCGACGATAATTACGAATTTCAAATTACAAATTTGCTCGAATCAGCGTGTTTGGTCGAGACCGATAATTCACGATACTGCGACCGATTGTTGCGCGTTGCACCTACCGGCCGCTTGTCATCCGGCTGCCCGGGTTATTGCTGAATCCGTTGCCGCGGTTTTTCCGCGGATCTCCGTTTCGTGTCAGCTAGTTCCACGGAATTAATGGGCGGTCGCGTGACGTTCGAATAATCGTGGGTCCGTTCGTGAATTTTCGTCGCAAAAGTAGCGACGACGTTGATCGATTCGACGAAGAGACCTCGTCGAACGCGAGTCGTCGACGACGAATTCCGTGAAACGAATCGATAACGGTTTCGACGGGCCGGTCGCGTAACGGCAACGGATCCGTTGTATCCGAGCTCGGTTCCCCGGATGCGCTCGCCGACGCGTCGGCCCGACTACCACGCGACACGACGCGACACGACGCGACGCGACGGTGGGTGGTTCGCGCGAGCACGCTACCAGCGTAACTTGTACCACCGTGAACGCAAGCCGGTGTCCGCTCCAATTAACTTTTCACCGCTAATTTATGCGCCTGCTACTACCTCTGTATCCGAGCGAGCTCCTCCCTCGTTCGCTCTTCGACCACCGGCTGGACGGCCGCGCAACGTTTCGACCGCCCTTTACCCGTCTCCTCTGTTACTCTCCGTTTCTTTCGTCGTCTTACTTTCGTGAATTTTCGTGCCGAGCCAATTCGTACGCGTTTCGACAGCGACCGTCGTATCGCGCTTTCCGTATTCGACTTGTTTTTTTATATATACGCGGCATCGGCCGCGATAAGGCCGATGATCGAAGATCGAATCGACGTTATTAAAGCGAGGATAATTAACCGGCTGATTATGTAGGGGGATCGTTACGATGCTTACGGCCGTGGTCTCGTACGGTGCGCTCGATCCGCGCTTTAATCGATCTCCGTCGCGCTGACGCGGCAACGTTCATCGGGAACCGAGCGACGAGTTGTCGTTAGGGCCGTATGTTGGAATTGAAACAGGGACGCGTGACGCGCTCTCGTAGAGAAAGAGACGAGAGACAGAAAGGAAGAGGGAGAGGCAGCGAGAGTGTGTGTTCGGTAGAGGAGAAGCGGTAAAGGAGATGGAGCAAGAGCGAAGCGCTGTACGGGCGACGATGAAACGGTTCGATACAACGACGTTGGCTCGTTCACGCTGGTCAGACATTTCGGTACTTGTTTCCCTATTAATATGCATGTCCTCGTCCTTTGGTCGTTGCCGTACTCCCCTGGTTCTCGATTCTCCGTCCTCCTCCCGTAGACTAGCGTTATCCGTGAAATCCGCGCCCCACTCTGCGGTAAAGCGACGCTGTTTCCTGTCCGACCAAATAAATCCACGACTACTGACCGCCCAGAGGTGCCGTACCGTGCCGTGCCGCGCGCTGCAAACTCCGCCGGCCTGTCCGCCCATACAAGGCCCGTTACTACTCGAATACGAGACCGATTGAAAGTTTGCCGACCGCTTTTTGCGTCCACTCGATATTATGTACGTATCGTGCCGCGCATCCTCCTCCTATAGCGATTCGTTCCATCGACGCGAAACGCCTACCGGCTACGTTCCGCGCTCGCACGGATCGAGTTAACCTTTCTATCGCGACTCGTTCGCGACAAAAACTCGAACCGCTCGTTTACGATTCTTCGTTGCGCTCTCCACGCTGCGTCGCGTCCATTTTTTAAGGTAGCTATCTACGCCGTCGGAGAACGATCATTTCGGCCGCTCAAGAGGTAGCCGATAAAAGGTTCCTGGAAAGCGGTGTCCGAATTCCGGTATAAAATGTCCAATAACCGTAGCGTTATCGAGGGCGTCTGCAGTTTGACGCGTGAACGCGTGCCAGCGTTAATGCGAGTTTTCGAGCGAAGCCGGAGTAGGTAGAGCGGCCGCGATAAGGACGGTTTACGTGTAACACTGGTTAAGGAAGAGTTACGAGTACGTGATCCTGAGTATCGAGCGGGTTCGATCGATACCGGTTACCGCTTCGAAATTAGGAACACGTCCGCCTTCGTCTACACGATAGGCGTACATACGCCCCGTCGAGAGACGATCCACGAAAACTAACCAACGCGGATTCCTAACCCTTTCGGCGTGTATACCTCGCCGCGTTCTCCGGACGGATGTCGAGAGATCGACTCGACGAGGTCACGTCGCGACGGTATCGGCGAACAGAAACGAAAATTAACGAAAAATTGGCCGGCCCGGCATCCTTCGATATTCTAGCCACGCGGTCAGAAAATCCGGCGAGAATTTCGAACGTTCTTCGTTTCGGGACGAAAACGCGCGACTAGCCAACGATTAAAAATTCCTTCGTTCGCGGACGATGTTACCGTTATTATTAATGTCGTACTACCGAACTGCGCGGAAATTCCATATTTCGTTCGTCCAAAATCTATCCGCGTTTCCCGCGTATTTTCCGAGTTTTAACATAATTTCGCGACAAACGAAACTCTCGTCGCTCTATCGCTCGGTGTTTCATATCATTTTATCGCTTGACGAGCCACGTTCGTGCGTCTTCCGGCGATATTACACGGTGTCTCGGTAGCTCGGTGCAGTTCGTGTTCCCGGCGGAAAAGTTTTTGCCACCGAACCGTCGACTGTTCTTCGATTCAATTTCTCCTCGAAGTCCACTTCCGATTTCGTCGGATGTATACAAATTTACGATGCACTCGCGAGTCGGGCCAGCTTTCGAATCTGGCGCTTAACGAAAATCGATTATCCGCTAATTAATTAATTCGCTGAAATTTTTTTCGGACGCGAGTTATTGTACGTCCGCGCGTACAGTACGTTAGCGAGATACTCGAACGTCGAAATATCGACACCGCTTCGTAGCACGAGTTTATACTTGATCGGTTTGAAACTCGCTACTCGCGAATACCGCTTATTACGATCGATTCGAGAACAGACTAAGAGAGGAACGAAACAATATCAATTTCTTCCTTCGGCAAGTGGGGATCGGGGGTGAACAACGATCTCCATCTTTCGTCGCTATGGAATTTAGCACTTTACGCATAGCACCGTTATTTAGTAGCCAACCCTCGCACGGGTCAAGTTACCCTTAAGAGGTTAGAGTAGCTGTAAAATTGTTGGAACATCGAATATCGTCCGGTTATCGTGTCGGTTTCGTATGACCGTTCGCTCGAACCATAGTTTACCCGTGAATCGTACATCCGTAGCCGTGCCGTTTTGGCACAATTTCGTGATCAGAATGCCCGATCGTCGATTCGCGTCGCTTCGCGTTGTTTCGCGTTGTTTCGCGACGAGAGTGTCGGCTATGTCGCCGCGAAACAACCGAATTCTATCCCCCGGATCGATCGAATCTCGATCCTCGCTGAAATCGTATCGATCTTAGATAAATATTGCACGTTATAAGATTCCCTCTTAACGAGGACGTTGCACGGGCTTTGAAACGGTTCGCGAGACACGATGTTCCGAATCGAAGACGCGCTCGAAGCGACTCATTAAATCGGTTTACCAGCAATCATCGCGGACAATTCGCTAGAATAAAGAATCGTTGTGTGCGACTTAAAATCGCGAAGGGTCAGTTCGTATCGGTAACAGCGGTTCGTGTACAAAAGAGCGGCCGCTGTATTATGCAAACACGATGCTCGTGGCAGATTGGAATATCGACTGCGCTTGAATTCGGCTCTCGACGACTCGCATATCGTACAATACATACGTGGCAAACTTGGAACTCGATGGAATAACCGATAATAACGGAAGCGATGAAATTTTCAGCTTATATCTATGTATGTTTCGTTAAAAATTTATCGATGCTTTTAAATATTAATTCTTGGCTACGCGATCTTCCCGTTATACCGTACGTATTAAAAAATATATGCTAGTATATCGACGTAACATTAAAGTTCGACTTCTATCGATCTTGTATCGTGTACCGTACGAATGTCCAACTTTTCGCGAGATTCTATAATAGCCCATACGCGTATCGATTTATCGTCGCAACGCGAACACCGATCATGCGTCAGAATCGATTGTCACGCTGCTGTTTCTTAAGAAGCGGCAGTCTGTCGAAACAGACAATTTCTCGAACAACGGCGAATTGAATCGCGAAAAGCCACTTCCGCGTAGCCTGTAAACGCGATTACGTAAGGCAATTAACGAGCGTTCTCGGTTACCGTTTCGAGCGGAGATCGTTTATGGTCTCTAACGTACGGCATTCTCTACCGAATTTACGCCAGGGCGGGACACGTGAAATCGCGATAAATTATGCAAACTTATTAACAGCTCGGAACCATGCGATGCCTCCGGTACGACGCGCCTCGCCTCGCCTCGCCGCGCCGCGCCGCGCCGCGCCGCACCGCGGTTACGGCCAAGAAAGCTGTTGCGCGCGTATCGCTCGCCGATCGACGCATCGTTTTTTCCATCGGCGGTTTTCCATCACCGATTCGAATAGTACAGGTGCACGCAACGCGCTACGGTCTACCGAACGAAAGAGAAGAACGCCGGGAGAATCGATCCGAAGGGAATTGGAGCGTCGAGCTAGGAGCCGATGCTCGCGCGACGTTAACGAAGCGTGAAAACTAATTATCGAATACTGGCACCGAAATTCCCATAAATGCCGCGTTAATATACCTGTACACGGACGAACGGACGAACGGACGAACGGACAAACGTCGAACGTCGACGTTCCATCGACGAGTCGGCGTAACAAGTTGAAATTCCGGACTAATACGAAATTACGAAAGCAACGATGCCATTGTCGAGCCGCTCTGCGCCATCTCGAAACCGTACAAATTCGTCGAAGACGGACGTTGGCAACAATACTTTTTACGACTCCGGTTCGAACGGAACGATCTTCGCGTCCGATACGATAGATGCACCGTTCCAACGTTTTTCATCGCGTCGCACATTTCGAAATAAAAGGACAGCGATTCGAGCAAACAAACGATCGCGAGTTCGAACGTCGATTCGTAATTCATCGATTCCGGGATCCAGGCTACGTCGTGCCGAGCGATCGAAGACATTAACGGCGATATACGTTGTACGGTATTTTTTAGCGGTACATTCGGTCTCGTTCGCGCTTCCGGTAGGGATCTCTGCCGTAATCGCGGCCAAATATCGGACGCGTGGAGTCGGTGAAACGGCCCCTGGCTGATTGAAATGCAGCAAGAAGATAGGAGAAGCTGATTAGTTTCTCCGTTGAATAAGAGGCTAAACAATAGGGTAGCGTCGAAATGAACTAGTACAGCGATGGATCGCGCAAACGCGCTATCGTAGCTAGAAATCGACTGTTCCGTCGCTTAAACGCACCGTTGCGTTCCGCTCGGAGATCCCGCCTAGCCAATCACGGAGAAACCGGACACTCTTTTTCCGCTCCGAGCACAAAGCCATTGTTCCGCGCGCATAAATGTCTCCACCGTGCACCAGTTATTCGACAGCCATCGCGGCTCGTTATTCGTCAACGACGAATCACCGTCGTACGGTGATGTACCGTCGCGCTAATTTCACCCTACTCCGAGACCGATAATAATAAGCACGCGAGAGGAAGGAGGCTTTGTTCTTCGCTCGAAACGCGACGACGATCGCGCGTTACCGCGACACCGACGAAATCGCCGATCGATTCCAAGAAACGTTCGTTTTCGCGGCGGTAATCCTCGAAAAAGCGTTTGCGATCTACGAATAATCGCACGGAATGATATTCGGAAAGGCGATTCGAATCCCCGGCTCATCGACGATCAAATGATCCGTCGCGAACGATAGCGGTGATCGATCACGGTCGTAGCGAGCAGTTATCGTACGCGCAAACAAAACCTGGAATGGTCCAGCGACGTTGAAGCTGTCCCTTTTTTCCTGCGGCGGATTCGCATAGAATGGTACGTGTGTGTGCGCGCGCTTCGATCACGCGGCAGTGCGCTTTTTTATTGCCCGAACGAGCAACGTCCCCTGCGACACGCCCCCTTAGCTGGTAAAAGCACGTAGTCAGCTCCCTTTATGGACGCCAAGCGTAAAGCGGAAAGGGAAGGAAGGCAGCGTGGATAATTACCCCGGCCATAACGCCTCCTATGCAAACCAGCCTGGCTCGGAATCGCCGGGAAATCGCGTTCAATTCAATCGACCACGGTCGCCTATTTTTCACCGCTATTCTCTCCAGATGTAACGCCAAAGCGATGGATTAATCGGCTGTTGAGCCGTCGCGATCAATTAAATACTCGATCGGCTATACATATATTCTCTATCCGTAGAGCGATTGTTCGATGGGTTACGGAAACGGCACGTTCGTCAGGCTGACCGTAACGAACGCTCGGAAGGAACATTCGACGGAACGATTAATCGGGGAATAATAAGAAATATCCGTCGATAAATATCGTGATTGTCTCCGAAAGGTAGATCCGCCCGAATACATAAGGGTCATTTGCCTCACTCGCGACTGTAGCGACAAAGGTTTTACGATCGTATCGTTAAGTCGATCTCGTTGACGAGTTTCCGAATAAAATCATAAACGTCGCTTAACGCGATCAGCGCTTTCGAAACATCGGGTAGGTGTAGTTCGAACGTTCGTTTCTGAACTCGTATACCATTGTTCGTACACCTAATAGAAACGCGGAACTGCGGTGGTAGCAATCGAGTTGTTCGCGAACCAAGTACTTTATTCCAACGAGTGGAGCAGAAGTGGGCGTTACCACGGTCGGACAAAATATATTTCCCGAGGACACCAGCTAGAACTTGCTTTCTGCCCTGATAGCTGGCTGCGAGAGCTCGATAAAAAACGAAAAGCAAAAAGAAAAATTCCAAACACCGTCAGCCGCGGTAAAACGATTTCTCCTTTCGAAAAGATCTCTGCGACTTATCACCGAGTTCGTTTTTTTTTGTCGACAGCGAATCGAGCGGCGGTCGCCCCGATACTCGACCGTCGAGTATTTTTCGTCCCAATTGGCGGGAGGTTTATCGAAACTCGGTCGTTCCAATTTGTTCGAAATTAACGCGCAACGCGGTTAAACAGTGGGGCGCACGTGCGTTAAATATGCTCATTTGCGTAATTGCATCGGCCGGATGTTCGAGCGTCGGAAGGAAAGAGGAGCGAATTTCCTGGCGTGTCGCGTGTTTCCTATCGTCGTGTTCGAACGGCCGCTTTACGCTCGCCGAATCGCTCACGAATTAAACGCTTTTCGACCCTTCGCTCACCGCGCGAATCTGACTTTGCGCGAAATGTACGACAGGTGCGTTTGTCCGGCTATGGAAACGGAATACGTAATACTCTATCGACGCGTCGATATCGTCCAGATAGCCGACCGTCATGCGGAACTCTCGGCCTCGGTTCCTTTCGCGCACTTTATCGGCTATTTAGATCCAAGATTTTCGGCCGGAAAAAATGTCTTCGTCGCGTGCAGCGACTTTCCACTCGCGATTCCGTCACCTACGACGTCGTAAGTTCTGTTCCGCGTATTAATCGTACGATAACGTTAATATCGCCGACGATCTCGTACATCGTCCGATATCGACGAGAAACGGTCATTATCGAGAAAGAAATTCTCTACCGATGGTAACCGTCGAGAGAGATACGTCACGGCGGTGAAACGAGGCAGCCACGGGACAGAGAAAAGAGGGAAGGGAAAAAGGTCCTGCCCTCCGTCTCGTCGGTAAATTAGTTCGGAAAGTAGTCGAGGCACGACCGCGAAACGTAACTACGTACATACGTTGGGCATACAGAAGAGTTATTGGCAATTTAGCGGCGAGCGATCGACGAAGCAATCGAACGGGCGCAGATTCACTGATAAAATTCCATCCGACGACGAACAGACGCGCCTACCGATATTAAGTTCTCGAAGAGTCCGATTTTATAGGCAATGGCATACCGACCGGAACAAACGATGGAACGGACAGAGAGAGAGAGAGAGAGAGAGAGAGAGAGAGAGAGAGAGTGGAAAGTGAAAAGGAAGAGGGCAGCTACGGCAAGGATGTGGACGGTGGAGGAAGCGTAAGGGATGAAGGATGGAAGGAAAGAAGAAAGGAAGGAAGGAAGGACGGAAGGAAGTAGGGAAAAGTTAAGAAAGTCAGCATCTTGTCGGCACGAGCACGCTGGAAGGTAGTCGAACGGTAGATGGAAGGGGATAAGGCGACACCGCATAACTTCTACCGCATATTGGTTGACTCAGGGGTTAGGAGAGAGCCAGTGGTTAGGTGGGCGGCGAACTACGAGAATGCCATATCCGATATTATCGAACGAGTACGACCGATCGAAGATGTACACGAAGCTTTCGACGAGTCAATTTGCCTCGACATGCATCCGTTACCTAAAGGTAACCCTTCCGACCTTATCCGCCTTTAGCTACGCGATCCGAACAACCGACGAGCGATTTCGCTAATAACATCGTTTTCTCTACCCCCTTCTTTTGTTCGAACCATTTAATCAAGCAAGATGACGAACAATTTGTTTGGATGGTAGTCGAGGAAAGCGCAACTCGAACTTGTACTTTCGAAGTTATGGTAGTTTGTACGTATACGAAGGAACTGGTTGAAAATCTCGCCGGGTCAGAGAGGTTAAACGGCAATTTCGCTCGTCCCCGTCCTTCTCTTTTCGAATCCGGCGACGTCTCTTCTTTCATCCAACCGGTACCACCCTTTTGGATGGTTATGCCCTCCGGGCTTTGCTTCGCCTGCCACTGACAGATAGGACCGAACTTGCTTACCCTCGAAACCGACCTGTTCTCCCGCTACCGACGATACCGTCTCTACGAGTTCGCGTATTATCAACAACCTCCCACCAACGAATTTTTTCCTCCCTAATAAAACGGTACGCGTATTTCGATGCGCGCTTCGGCAGCCAATATCGAAGAAATTGTTCGTTCGTTATAGCCGATCGGTGATCGGTCGCGGTCTAGCAAATCGTTATTAAGGGGACGTGTCCGCGTAATAACGCCTTTGCGAAGATCTTCGCGATTAAAGCGATCGTACGATCGACAAGGAGGATCTCTATAATTGGATCATCGAATATACAATATGTATGTATAATAAAGGATTAGCCGTAATGGGACGTTGCTTCGCGATCGTCCGTTTCGACCGTCGACCCAAACACTTTCCGGCTAACGGTCATTATCCTAAACAATCCTTTCGTCGATTACCTCTCTTAAGCCGTTTAAAGCTCTTAGCCAAGTGGAGCGCGAACGGATTAAAAGTCCGAGCGATAAAGGTTAATTTTCTTTAAGTACCCTGTTAACACCGCAATAACACGGAGCCTGGTCCACGATAAAATAGCCGGAAGCTATCTTGGTAAGGAGAGACCGGTAATTATAGACGGAACTCGTGTATACCATATCGCGAGCTGCTTCCAATCCGTGATTGGACAGGTTTAAATAGTTTATGCATAGTAATTCCGTCGACGACGTAATTCGAAAGAGATAGCGAGGAGACGCCTAGCGGAAATTGTAGGGAGTGAACAGAAGACGAACGTTCCTTTTTCTCCGTTTCCTATTAGCTAACGTAAGCTTCGGCGGTACTCGAGCATACGTTCGAACCTTTTATGATCGAAGATACTGTTTCGACACGGGATACACCGAGCCAAATTCGTAAACTATGCTTGCCTTCGAACAGGATCTAAGGAGAGAGACAGGAACGGAAAAGAGGACGAACGCGAGCGGAAGCGTAGAAAACAGCTTCGTCGAGAAATACATTTTGTCGAGTCAGCTCGCGGCTCGGCACGATCGTTTTGCCGAAGGAAAGAATCGAACGGTCCCGGTGTCTCCGGAATAAAACTTCCGTGGAAATGAAAGGGGACAGAGGGCGAATCCTCCGGAGAATTCGAGTACGACCATGCAGGACACGGGACGTTCGCGCGCGATTCCACGCCGCGTCGAAACAGAAATTGTCAAAAATCGTAAAAAGTATGTACGCGTAGGTCTCGAACAACCTGTAACGGGTATCGCGTGGTGAGCACAAACGCCACAGCGAACAAACGAAGAAAAAATAAAGGAAGCGAGCGAGGAAGAAAACGCGCTAAATTAATCTAAATTAGCCTCGTTAAATTAATCGGTTAGATGAAATTTCTTCTGCCGAAGCTCGTACAGTCTTATTAAGGGACTCCGAGCAGGGTCGAGCTCGAGCGAAAACGGGAAAATCTCGCACGATTTCGTCTCATCGAAGTATTCCAACGTACTGTCTGAGACACCGTAACTTAAAACGAAATATAAACGATTACTCGATTATAATAACGTACACGGTCGTCGAAACGTTACGAAAGACGATTACGAAGTCGTAGCGCCGTCGATCGTCGAAAAGAAGTTTTCTTCTTCGATTTCGATCCAACGACGTCGATCACGTAACGGAAGTTGATTCGAATGTAGAAAAAGCGCGCGAACGTAAAAAAAAGATGTAGGTTCTTCGCGCGAACTGCCGAAGCTCCGTCAAAGTCAGAAGCAGACGCGTCGTTTTCTCGAGCGAATCCCCTATTCCCCGGGGCCGCCAACGATCCCCGAAATTTCTCGATCCGCCACGGAATATTCACGATCGTACATCACCTAGACACTTTGAGATAGCGCGTCGGTCAACGAGCACTTTTTGCTTCGTGAAAGATTGTTTGCCCGATGACGAAGATGGAAATTTCGTCGAGGAAGGTTTTACCTAATAACGAGTTCCAGCAGCCGCGCCGTGCCGCACCCATGCTTAACTCGCTCGAGAATCGTCGATGCGACTTCGTTAGCTCCGTCAAAGACCGCCGAGCCAACAGGTTACCCGGCAAAATCTTCTTCGGTTATGCATCGGTTTGTTTGGACTTGGAATGTACGCATTTTACTACGAAACGTTCCCGACACCTCTTCCGTCGCGCTCCTCGACATTTCACTTGCTAATGCCGCGGTCGTTGTATATTCATCGTCTTCATAAAGCAAGATATATCCTCGGCGTGGCTGCAAACTCTGTACCGTTATTTGATTCGACCAATACCTAATCGCCGACGACATTCGGAAACGACGTACGTGTTCGTAAAGGATGTAAAACGCGACGATGGTCGAATTAGAAGGAATAACGTCGATATTCTATTCCTCCAACTATATTATTCGACTATTCTAATTCTACTTATATTATTCTTAGGAAAGGAAAGGTTGGAACGTCGTCGTTGCCTAGTGCGATTCTTGGCGACCCGTTCAATGGATCAAATAAGCCCCTCCCGATAAAAACCGAACTCTGCTCTTTGTTTTCGGCGAACCAAAGAAACTCGCGAAATTATACATGCACCTGTCACGATTATTTTTATTGGAAAGCGCGGAGATCCCGCCATCTAGAACGCTCAAAACCATCGATCGGAGAGAGGTTGTCTCGGTAAGCGAATCAGTGGAGATCGAACGAACGAAGTTAGTTTCGCTTCGTTCGAGTTTCAATCTTTCGTCGAAATATTTTCTAGCGAAACTCGATGTTTCGGAGTTTGGAAGTTAAGGTTAATAAAAATCACGTGTATACGCTCGACGGGAAATGTTCGTTGCGCGTACAGAATAGTCTGAAATATATGTACATAGACGATCGCGCTATAAAGCACAACGTCGACTCGGATTCGTTGGCGACCTAAGAACCGTCCATTGCAATTGCCATTTGCCTGACACCGAGTGCACGCTCGTGTTTAGTTTCGTTTCAATTGCGTTTTTCCTTTTTTTTTCTTTTTTGCCACGCTCGTAGCTCCCAATAGACTCGCAGATTCTTTTTCCCCTTTCACGCGGAAGTTGAACAAACTCCAGTCGAGACAGTCTGGCGAATGAAGGGGCAGAAAATTAGATAGGGGCAACTGCTCGAAATAGGGGTGATAAAGCTCAATTATGGGATGATGGGGTGGTTGGAGCTAGTACGCGAGAGAGTGCTGGCTAGAATTCTGTTTAACCTCTCTTTACTCCTGACTCCGTGTACGTGCACCACCGACTAGTACCGCGTGTTTCGCTTATTTTCCCCGGCTATGGAGCGGCTTCTCGCGTCCAAAGCGTACTCTCTCGGGCGGCACGCTAATTAGAAGAATATGAAATTTTGAAAATTTACCCAAAGTCCTCTCTGCCGTTTCGAACTTTCTCGTTTAACGACGCGTCATCTATTGCCCGTGTTAATATTTTGTTAATGAAAGATACGTACAACGGAGACCGCTATTTGAATTCCAGACGAAAGGTCGGCGGCACCCGACAGCGGCCACAATCACGGAGTACGCAGAAACGCGTTAACGTTTTCGATATTCGATAGAACGTTGCTCCGGCGTTTTAATAGTCGTATCCGATATTTGGCAGAGCAGCGTTCCGAGTATTCGTACGTTTCGTTTGCCGCGATATTCGATTTCGCGCTATTTACCTATCGCATACCCGATGGACGCTTCCGGAAATAGGGGTCAGCGTTCGGAGCTACAAAGTCGCTAATTCTTGACCAGCCATCCCAGCATTTCGGTCGTAAGGATCGAACCCGATGCTCGAAGCGGTCGTCCGGCAAGCGAGAAATCCGAGTTCGTATTTAGATCCAACGACTGTTAAACTCGCAACGCTCCAAAGTTCGTACGCGTACATGTACTTACATACATGTATGTATATACGTGCGTCCGTGTATCATAGAATAATAGATACAGATACCGGTTGATAAACCGGTCCACAGCAACCGCTGCGAAACGAGAGGATTCAACCGAAAGTTGAGCCATCATACGGCTTTGTCCACCAGTTGATAATGTTTCGAAACCGACGCGATTTCACGAAGAGCGCGGGGCCACCGTTGATTTCTCGTACCGAGAGGGTAAGAGATATCGGTCGCGGAACAAGGCAACGAGATAAAGGGGAACGGAGAATTATCGCGAAAATGGTTCGGAGGGAGAGAGAGAAAGAGAAATTACCAACGGTCAATGACAGAGTTTCCTGCGGTTTTCTCCGTTCGTCCGGCTGCATTCACGGCTCGGTAACCTGGCAATAAATCCACTCTCTCTCTCTCTCTCTCTCTCTCTCTCTCTCTCTCTCTCTCTCTCTCTCTCTCTCTCTCTCTCTGGACCACCCTACCCAGCTTGCTGCCGCTGTTGCTGCTGTTGTTGCCGCTGCCGCCGCACCGCTCCTCCGCTCGTTCACTTACCCTCGACGTACGCGTATCGCGTATGAATCCCGCGAATTAGCCGTTACCGAGGCACGCTCGTAAATCGATGAAAATCAAACGCGCGGTTAGTCGCGTCCAGCGCGGCCGTCGATTTTATTAGGCGCGCGATCGCGACGAGCAGCAAGCGACGATAAGGCGATGGACGCGTTGCAGCTGAGGAGAGACCCATCGTCTTGTTCGAACATACCGGTATTCGAAAGGTCGGCCGTATTCGGACTCGAAGAGGAAACGTTTTTTTTCGTAGCGTCGTTACGACCCGCTAATGTCGTTTCGACTTTCGATCGGGTCGAATAATGTTCCGTCGTGGACACGAATCTCGTCCGGCTCGGGTTTTTGCCGTTTTCTACGGTCGCGTGCCTAGTCGTGCCCGTTGGTTGCCCGGGTCGAGAAGAACCAAAGAGATTTATCATTGTTTCGACGGTGGGTGAAACGTAACTCGATGCACCGATGTCGAGACGGTATTAGAAAGTCGCGATATCGAAGTCCAATATGTATTTGTCTCGCGACGGATATTATCGATCGTTACCTCGGGTTGTATTTTGGGTCGCCGTTTATTCGTTCGGATAGAACAGTAAAAAGAGACGCGAGGTGCCGGGACGTTATTTAACAGCAAATTTCACGATTCGTGCACCGCTCACAGACGTTTCGTTAACGAAACGACCCGATAAATTGATGATACCGCGGTAAGATGGACTGGCACGAAACTATTCGATATTTAGTTCGGGCGAACGATCAGAGAGGTTAGGTTGGGTTAGGTTGGGTTAGGTTGGGTCGACGTTTCTACGCGGCGCTTGCACGCGGTCCAATCTTCGTCGCGCAAATTACGCTTCGCCGTTGAATCGTCGTTGGGAACTCTCTGTTTGAGAACCGCGTCGTGGCACGGTAGTTAATCATCGGTGCTTGCCAACAGTTTCGTCGGCAATACGTCGGGCTCGTTTCGATCTGTCGGTAACCGTGACGCGCGTATTGTTTCGAGTACCTATTCGAATCGGGACGTTCGAATCGGAGCTCGCGCTCCATTTTAAGGTTGCCGCCGATCTTTTCACGCACCCTGGTACGGGCGTTCTAACGCGGTTATCGTGTCTCGTTTATATTTCATCTCGAAATAAAAGCGTTCGTTCGAAAGTCTGTCTGAGAACAATAGAGCAAACCCGGTAGTGGCCGGTGAAAATAGATTTTCACGATGCGCGCTACTAGGTTGAACGATTCTTAAGATAGCTGAACCAGAAATCGCGAACAGAGATTTCCTCTCCGTTGGCAGTCTAATCGATAACGGGCGAAAACGCGTAAGCGTTTGCCCGTGAGCGACAATTATCGCGAAGTAAATGTCGACGGGAAAATTAGACAAATCGGCAACATAGAGCCCGTATGAGTTCGTCGAACACGCGGACACTCGCGAACGTCGACAAACGTTGGTACGATTTACTCGTTGGCCGTCAGATCGATGACAGAGTTATTCGAAATTTGAGCGCGGCTCGTTAGTCGCGATGGGTTTTTCGGTCGATGACGCTGTACGCGCGTTCGCGAGCTCGTAAATATTTCGTGTAAACTGCCGCTCGACAGGTTAGCCGATTATACTCGGCTAGTCCGATCGGGGAAACGAGACTTTACATAAATATTCTGTTCTTGTCGGTAATGCTGCCCAAGAGATCACGAGCGAACACGATGACCACCGGTACAGTCGTTCTCGAATTAAAACCGGGTCACTGGTCGTTCCGTAGCCGAGTATTACGGATTTCTTTCATACCTTTTTTCCGGTGTCCTATCGTTTCGTGGCGCGTCGCTCGGCGACAACGAAGCCTGCGGGATACATAGATCGTAGCCTGCGGGCGCTGTACGCGTTCGAATGTTCGGAATAGAAAGAACATTCTACTTGGATCTTCCGAAGCTTTCCTTAGCCCTCGCTTCGAAGTAAGCTCCGGCGAGCTTTATCTGGCTTTAACCGGCTCCGTAGTCCTGTACCTAGCTTCTCGTTAGGCCACTTCTCTAATCCGTAAAGAGCATAGAGACCCCCTTCGACTATATACGTATAGATGGGCACGCGCGGCGATCGCGTCACCGACAACGACACCGGAACAAGAACAAGCGACGCTCGGATATCGTTATCGGCCAGAGTAGACCAACGCGCGGTAGCGTCTCGCGTTTTCTTCGGTCCGTCGGCAGAGAATCGGAAGCGGGAGAGCACGAGGCTCTTCTACCGAGCCTCGGTCAGTGTATTCACGCGACGTTGGAGAATTAATCGCGAAACACCCTCGGCGAGAGAGGAAACGGGATCCCTGGTCGGAAAAAGATCATCCCGGAGACACGGGAGAGAAGGTGCGCGCAGTTTCTCCGTCTTTCTCCGTTTCTCCCTGTTTTCGAGCCTCTTGCCCGGTTGCCTGTAGGTATGTATCTGGCTCTCGCATCGAGCGCGTTTCACGGGGATAAATCGTGGCTTCCATGGAATTCGACACGGTTCTGCTCTTATTCGAAACAACTCGTAGCCGGTACGAACGACGCCGGGACCGCGAGCCGTTTTTAATATATTTGCCTTCGGATTCGAGCGACGCGAGCGATATCGTCGCACGGTTCGTTCGCGAAATCGATAATCCGTTGGCGAAGAGACGAACAAGCGACGGAAGATTAACGACGGAGCCGTTTCGCGAGAATTCTCTCGATAAACTCGTCCGAAAATTCGTCGAGTATTCTACTTGGCCGATACCTGGTTTCGGCCCTTTCGTCGTTACCGTAGTTACCTGGCTATCTCGCTCCGTTCCAACTCCGATCTCGCGTTACACGCGCACCGTTAATACGCTTCCTCCGACCTAACCATGGCGTTAATTATTACTCGGTTTCTCTCGCCATCTAATGTACCGGCGCTAATACGTTCCATCGCTTATTTTAGTAACATAATTTACGATACGAACTGTATCCTCGACGCGACGTTACTCCGTTCCGACACGCAACGAATAACTTTAGCGCGGTCGCGTACGATTCGAGGATCGTGACACAACGCCGTGACACGGCTAGGCGTCGCGGAGAAGTTTCGATATCGGTTTAATTACCCCTCGATCCTACTCGAAGCCGAAGTAGACGGGCGACGGTAACGAAACGGGGCGTCGGATCGCTATACATATATCGGAAACGGTCGTTAGCTAGATTCGTTATTAAACAAGTGAAAAGGAAAAGCGCTCGGCGAGCTCCTCGCGGAAGTCGAATAGAGTAGTTTGCCGAGAAACAAGAGCAGCGACGAATTATCCGCTCGATCGCGTAAAAAGTGGTTGAAACGTCGTTATCGATGCGTCGAGCGGAAACGCGAAAAGAGGAGAACGCGCGATGGGCCTTACATCGATCGATTCCGTTAACGAGTGTCGATTAAACCTCGATTCGATCGCGCGAACCGCGTTTACGATATTTTTTTGACAAACGGAAAAGGGCACGGTTTCCGGTGCATAAATATTTAACGTTTATCAACGACGAATTTCTCCGCGTTGGCCGTTAATTAACGTACCGGACGGAGAAAAGATAACGTTAACCGGCAATTTGTCAGGCTCGATGGTCGCGGAACAAGAGCGGAGTCGAACAGACGAGGATCGTTGTTGCTCGTTACGTTGCAACAGAAACACGCCGTAATGGCGAGTAGACGACGATGAATACGTTAGTCGATTGTTCGCGCTTGGTCGGTGGAATAATCGCGGTGTTGGTCGGATGAATGAAGCGATAAAAGGGGTCGAAGCGAGAGGTAGAAAGGTTGAAACGCGGTTAGAGAGAGGTAATCGAGCAAAGGCGGAAAGAGCAAGAGGGACAGAGGCGTCGAGCGCGAACGTCGAGCCGGGCTCGGCTTTGCTCGTGGGCAAACTGCCCAGCAACAGGCACTGCTCTTCGACTTTTCGGCGCGACGACGCGACGAAACGAGCTTCGGGACAATCGATAAGCCGCGCCGCGCCTACGCCGATTCTCCCACCTCGCTCACCGATCTCGATCCACGATCGGAACTCTTACTATTCCGTCCGCGAATTCGTTTCGCGTTTCTTGCCGCGTTTCTCTGGTTTCCGTCCAATGCCGAGCTTTACGAAATTCTTCGACGCCGTTCGAAAGAATAAACGAGCGATTTTTCGTCGAGAAACGAGGATCGCAGAGACATAAATTCGGGATAACGAAGGGACAGGGAATCTAGGGTGAACGTATGGGCCGAGCCTAGCGGATTAATCGCGAGGAGTTTACGGACGAGGATGAACCGGCTACCGCGTAGAGTCAAAGGAGAGGGAAAGCGAGCGCGATAACGCGTGTCGGCCATCCGGAGGTAAATCGGGACTTTCGTGAAATTCGATGCGAGATGCGATTCTATCTGCGAGAACACGAACGTTGTCGCGGAAATCGGCGCGTACGTGGCAACATTCGTCGTAAGCCCTCTACGATGTCATCCAACAAAGACGACGTTGTTTCTATCGATCGCTCTACGTGCATGTACATATTTATTCCTCAACGATGTTCGAGGCGATTCGCTAAACAGCTATTTGTTAAATATTTGAATCGAAAATAAGGAAACGCGAAAGTAGCGTGCTGTAGTTGTTATTATAGTAGATTATCAGCTATCGCGTGTCGGTGCAACGAATGTCCAGCGGAAGGACGCGGCTACGAGAGGAGCGATTCGCTCGCGTCCCTCCATTTCCGACATAACCGTAGCTTAGCGACGATCCCCTTAGCCGGCTAACCGACGTCCTCCCTATTATCCTCGGGATTCCTGTACGGCCGGCGTACGGAGTCGTAATCGCGATTCGTGCTCCGGTCACGCGCGACATCTTTTCAGCGAGTTCGTATTTCCCCGTTACCGAACACGACGGGAACAAGTTCGTCGAACAACGCTCGAAAATATTCGTGATAATTAAACGGTAAGTCGAAACGCGAGGGACCGAGTTATCTACGGTGAATCTAATCGAAACGGTCCCCGTCGAGTCGCACGCACGGAGCTCGATCAACTTTAGCGCGATGCAAAACGCGCGTGGTCGAAAGTTGGAAAACGCTGAGCAACGGTGGTCGAAGCAAGAGCGGACGAAGGCTGGGTAGGATAGATAATGCGAAAGAAGCGAGGCCGATGAGCAGTCGGTGAGAGACGAAGAGAGAGAGAGAGAGAGAGAGAGAGAGAGAGAGAGAGAGAGGAACGGAGCGTGGATTCGGTTAGCTGGCCGGGTATAAGGGATGACGGTAGTAGTGATATACTTTGGTCGGACATGCAATTAGTAGGGGCTAGCGTGACTACGGACCGACAGCCGTCCGCACGGCCCATACGGTATACATACACGTATACGGGTATAGAGGGAGAAATCGCGTACGCCTCGAACACGATACCGTCTCGACCTCGTTTCGCGAACCGACCTGGCCCCCGTGATTTCTTCGAACCGCGCGATTCGTCTTTGCCGCTTTCCACCTTCTTTTCTTCCGCCGAGCCCGCGCTCACCCCGAGTTATCGCCGACAACGGTTTCGCGCGGTCGCCCGTTTCGCCTCCTCCCGACTCTATTCGCTTTTCCTTCCTTAAGATCCCGTTCGCGTTGTTAATTCGCCGACCGTGTCCGAACTGTCTATCTTCGTTACGGCGAATTAGATTATCTATTCGTTTAATAACCGCGATAAATTTTGTTCGCCGAACGCGCTCGTCGTTTCGCCAAAATCGAGCACTCGTTACGAAGCGAACCGCAAGCCGAATTATCGGGAACGCGATCGTTGCTCCTCGGCTTCGCATTATCGATGCGATTCGATGACGAGCAATATATCCGTTGTTACTTGCAATTAGTCGATTATAGTTGATTTAACACGCGATAACGAAACGCTTATTACTCGACCGTTCGAATAATCGCGAGCTCGGACGAATTTCGACGCTACTCCATTCGCGAATCGTCGGACCATCTGGTTTGTCCGTATCGTCGAAAGAACCGGTCACGGAGACGAGCAAGGTCAGCCTCGATAATTCACGATATTCGCCGATAAAACGGATCCGCTAAACGGTGTTCCGCTATAATTTATAATAGAAGAGCCATGGGTCGGTCGGGCCACGACCAGACGGCAGGCCAAACAAGCCAGGAAATATGGGCGGGACCATTAAAAGCTAACGATTAATTAAACACGAAATAAATATTTGACCAACGAATTACGGCGATATTAATCTCCGTTTTGTGCGCGCGTGTATTATGCTCGGTCGCTTTTGCATTGGCTTGGGCGATTGTGCGCTCGCAAATTCCCGTGAACGCCGAGAGAGAAACGAACATAATCGTTCGGCAAAATGTTACGCGATCGATTTTTTCATCGAAACCAGAATCGCCGTGGTTCGATCGTTACCGCTTGCTCGACGACGCCGTTACGGGATGTTGCAAACGACGGATTAATTGATTCGTGCCGGCGTTATATTTATCCTCTTTCTGTTTCCGAACGTTCCAGTCCACCAGTATATTATACTCGACGTTATCTTTTCGGCATCTTTCCTTCTTCCTTCCGAACAGATGAAGAGAGAGAGAGAGAGAGAGATCGATTCGCAACGACGAGAACGAAACTGTCACTCGGATATCGTACATTTTGTTAAAATTTTTATCGAGTTCGAGGTCCGGCAAAGTACGTTGGCAAAGCAATTGGATCGTACACGGAGTGGATCGAAGATTCGGAAACAATAGACTCGAGACGAACGCGAGCATTTCGCTGTCGTTAACGTCCGGTAGGGTTAACGGCCGAGGGACGGGTGCTCACAAAAATTGCCGGCTTCTAAGAAACCGTTAATTATCGAATGTCCGTGGCCAAACCGTCGGCTGGCCATTTTACGGGAAAATCTATCGCGCTTAGGAATTACCGTTAACGACGGAGACGGAGGATTAAGCCGCCGTGCCGTTAGCGAAACCCGCGCGAGAACCTCTCCGTTCGTCATCCTGTCCCGTATCTACTCTTGTTTCTTTTTAAGGTTCGAACGCGTCACCGACGAACCAGAGATCGAAAAACGATAGCGTTTTTCCGGGTCGACAAATTAAAGGACAGGGGAAATTTGTTGGCGATTTACGAACAGGGAGCAACGTTTGAACCCGGATAGGTTGTCGCGTAATTCGGAGCTCGAAGAACGACAACGACAACGACGCGTCGCGGAGCACCGGCCTTTGGAAGATGCCAGACGCAGCACGTCACAGAGAGTTGCTAGTCGCTCCATCATAATTAGTCTCCATCGTTCCCCCAAAGCGATGTTCCGCGTTAGCTTCAATTCGAAGTAATGCGATAGCTGATTAATACGCCTGGTATAATTAATTCTAGCCTCCATTAGTCGGGACTAGGATTTGCTTGGATCTCTCGGATTTCAATTTCCATTTCGCCGGTCGCTGCCTTCGAGAACGCGTCGTTATCGCGATAACGCTCACGTGTTTCTCCGTGGATCCGATACGCGATCGATCATCGGCGCACTCGATTCGAGTCGTTCCGTTGTTTTCCACGTTACGCTCGGTCTCGGTCGATTTGCCCGCTGTTCCGGCACTCGCCAATCGATCGCGAGAGAACGGTTCAAAGCACATATTCGGAACGCGTCGCGTCGCGTCGATACGTAGACGGCAAGCAAAGCGCGCCCGTGCCCCTACAGCCACTTACCGCCTAAAATTGTCCGGTTTCAAAAGTTTTTTCGAGTTACGGAACTCGAAGTAAAAATTTGAGAAAAATCGTAGCGAACGTCGGAACGTACGAAAGAGCGGTCCAGGTCGATGTCTCGCGTCGATCAACGTCGCGGAATCTCGATCAAACTCGAGCGAAGGTGCGTGCCACGCTCGTACAAGACGATTACGACGGAGACACGACGATAGACCGATCGACGAAAGGCGGACAGAAGTTTATGATCGATTCATGAAGCTCCTTACCGTACCTCCTATTTCGTGCAAGTCCATTTACATTAAAGCTTCTTATTAAGTACTTACACGAATCCTTTGTCTACCTTGCCGTTAACATCCGAACGGTCTTCATGCCCGCTCGGTTCGCCCATGAGTATGTACGTAGCTCGTAAATTCGAAGAGCAGGTCGGAGCCGGTGGCCCGTTTAACGAACTCGTAACGAAATTTCATCGCAAACGAAACGAAGCGAGTACGCCGCGCGATACATAGTAGCTTCCGAAAGTACTCGCACGGAGCTTCGTTTAACGGCGAATTTAGCTACGAGCATCGCCACTCTCGTTATCTCGACCGATTTCTCCTTTGAAAAACGCTCTCGAGCAATTAGGTGAATCACGCGACGCGTTCGACGATCCTCCGGCAGCTTTCGAATCGGACAGCGAGTGCATTCCGGAGAAAAGCTTGTCCCGACGTAGCAAGACGAACCTTTTTTCTCCCTTTTTCGAGGATGGATTCTTGGACAAAGACCTTTGAAAGCGACGACCAAGCCCTGGTATCTTTCAACGAACGGACAGAAACGCGACGTTTTTGACGGCAATTGCACGCTAGGACAAAACGAAAGAAAACGAAAGAAACGGTGAAACGCGATCACGCGGATGCGTGTTTCGGCCAGATCGAAGCGTTTACCGCGCAATTCCGAGGATCGCGGCAATCCGTTTGATAGAAGGGGGCTTCCAGGCTGTTGGGGGCTTTGCATCGGTCTTTCGATCGAGACGTCTCGTTCGCGACTATGTACGTCCCGTCGTCGCGTTACGATTAACCGTTCGTTACGGAACGCCCGTATCGAAAGAGACGCGTGTACGAGTGTAAACGCTCGAAATATCGAGCGGGCGAATCAATCGAATATACGGATGATCCGTTTCGAAGCACGCGCGCGGTCTACGCAACGGCAATTATCGTTATTATTATCAATTGAAACGTGTGCCGAGATCGGTATTGGTATAATCACAGCCGGTAATGACTTGCAGGTTAATTGGCTACCGTGCAAATCGATTTTCGATAATCCGTCAAAGAGGAAACGCCGCTCGGGCTTTATCATCGTCGGCGTAGCTAGTCGAGACAGCGCAATTAGGCCGACCTCTGTTCGATTTATTCTTGCGTTCGCGCGTCTCCTACTCTGTGTCTCTCTCTCTCTCTCTCTCTCTCTCTCTCTCTCTCTCTCTCTCTCTCTCTCTCTCTCTCTCTCTCTCTCCTTCTCTCACTCGATTCTTTGCATCGAACGACCTCGAACGTTCGCGACGAAACATTGATGAAGGAGAGCGTGCATGTTCTTTGAATCTCTGCGCGCGCGTCAAAGATGATGGCTTATCCGACCGTCGCTTTCCGCCGGCCGTTAATCTGTCTCTTATCACCGATATAACCGTATGGACCGTTTTAAAAACGCCGTTGCGTGATTTATTGCGATTACTTTCGCGGCGAATGGTTCAAGTGGAACGAGAACGTCTCGTTAAATTTTTATCGTGTTCCCCGTTTTCTTTGTTCGGAAAAAGTATAGAACGGATTATTATTGTAGAGGAGAAACATGTTTGCCTTGTACATCCAAAAATGCAATGTATATCTTTTTCGTCGAGTACCGAGAGAAGTCTCAAGAAAAGGGTTACCCTGAACTCGCTACTCGATAAAGTATCGAGTACGTAAAGGAGATGCAGCTTGAGAAGTATCCGTTTGTAATCGTAACATCGAAATCATTGTCTCGTGGATGCGCGGCGTTAAAACATTTTTACCCTTTCGGTACGGAGGCGCTGGCCGCGATTGTACATTCGTGGGACGAGGAAGTTTTCCACGAGATTGGTTGCACTCCACGGCAGTGTAACCGCGTTTCGCAGCATTCATAGAAATCTCGAGCGTGATTGACACTAAACTTTTTATTCGGACCGCGACAGTCATCGGTCACTGATGCGGCCATTTAACGTGTTTTAAAAACATTTCTAAAATGTTTATACTGCTTTATCGTAACCTAAACAAATCCTCGGCCGAAATCCGATTTCGGCGGAATGTTACCTCGCGGATCGGAGAACGTTTCGTGGATGCCGCCATTAGGCGGCGGTAGTACCGAAAGGGTTAATATTCCCTGGCAGAATTCGCTCGATCGCGACGCAACCTCGCTCATACGCACGCTCAAAACGTCGCCTTGTAAATATGATTTCCCGCTGTAAAAAACGTACGCGTCAAGCTCGACTAATTTTCTCCACCCGTTGATTACACAGTTTCAAAAATACACGAGTCGAAACTCGACGCTGTCACGTGACGCGATGTCCACAGGGAAAAGAATCGGCGTTTCGTGTCATCGTAAATCAAAAATCGAGCACGTAACTCGTGATTGGCCGTCAGAGGAGCTTAACGCGGCGATTCGTCGAACGAGTCCGTTATCTCGCGTTCGGTCGAGCCTCGTCAAAACGTGTCTCCGTGGTTCATAGGCGCATTTTGAGCATAACGGAGGCACGAGCGTCCAGTGCGTGAAACGAAACGAGAGAACGAGAAGACCCAAAAAGAGAGAAATCAGTGCATCCGCGACATAGAGAATGGCTCGTTTGGGCCCGAGAAAAAAATAAAAAGGGGCCGTGGGTGGAGATTACGCGAAACGAGAGAAATTAAATTATTATTAAATTATCGCTGGCCATACGGCTTCCCCGTCGCACGCACGGTGTCCAAAGAAATCGCGCTCGACCGACCGATTTTCCGGTATAAAAGTAATAAGAGAACACTGGGGAAATCGATTATCGTTGGTAGTTAATGGGTCGAAAACGATGTCTTTTTTTTCAGTCGTTCCTTTTTGCGCTATAGTTTGGTCGAGTCAGTTACGTCGAGCAACAGTTTTGCGACCGCGACGGATGCGGTCGCGTTATACGCGTATGTATTTGTCAACGGAAATATCGATGACCCCGTTGTTGAAAAATTGATTAACGCTAATCGGTCCAACGCGTCACGACGCGACGCTACGCTGTAATTCGTTCGTTCAGCGGTGGTCGACGTTATTGCAAAAGTTTGCCAGGAAAAATAGCGAGTTAGCCGGACCGATGGGCTGCTGCAGATATACACGCTCGTTACGCAAACTTGCGGCGCGAGTTTACGATTGGCAATTAGTGGCTGGCATTCGAGATCGGGTATCGAACATTCTTTGTAGTTACCGATATTTTACGATGCAACATTGTTATCCTCGGGCTATTGGACGCGAAATTATTAAGCACCGGTTATTAACGCGGAAAATTAACATCGAAACGTTTTCTCGACAGAAGGGAGCGTTTCCTTCGTTCGCCATCGAACGAACATTCAGAAAATAGTTTCCTCGCGAACTCGCGCTTACCCGTATTCGTTCCCGTATACGAGGGAATAATATCGTATAAAACGTTTCGGTTAAATGATCGATTATCGCGTTTACGAGCGCAGTTAATAATATCATTTAAGCTACACACTCTCGTTACCGAACGAACGATCAAGAGCGACGTGCTCGCCGGAATAGAAATTCGTTGTCGCGAAGAACGGGTCGATGTCGATGCGCTCGGACGCTTTGGCATTGTTCAAAAACTTGCACGATCGTTCCAAGGGGCGCGCGGGCGTTCGCTCCATTTTCTACATAGACCGTTCCTTCGACGCGACCCGATGAACGAACATTCGATAGGTAACGCGCTAGCCCGTTCGAACGGTAGCCGCGCGTAACGCGGCTTAAACGCGATACGGGTTAATTGGAACGTCCTCTTCCGTTCGCGTTGTCGTCCCGCCGGGATTCGGTGGTACGTCGCGATCGTGCCCATAAAGAATTAACGCCGAAATTCCGGCTACTCCCTCGTAGACCGGAATCTCTCCGCTTCCGGAAGGTCCATGGCGTGGCGCGGTGCGACGCAACGGTCGCGTTCGCGCGGAAACTCGCGATTCTCGAGTAATTATCGCGAAATTCGTAGTACGCGGATGGTCCGCGACGAAACGGTGGACGCCGGTGACACCGATCACCGCAGGAGAAACGCGGCAAATATTGTCCCGCTCCGTAAATCGTAAAAACAACGGCGCTTGTCGAGCGACGGATTTATGCAGCGTGGTTCCGTCGTGGTGAGTAACCGGGCGCCCGTCGCGTCGCCCGCGCCCCTCCGGCCATTCCGCCCACCGTCCATCGTTACCCGACCCTTTCCACCATGTTTCCGCCGTGTTCGCTTCCGGTTTCGCGTAGATGCACATGTGCGTGATCTTCCTATCTTCTCTGTCGACCCTGTCCATTTCGCTCGCTCTCGTACCGTCGAATTTCTCGTTTTTTCTCGCGGTCCATCGTCGTCTCGTCCACAAGAGACAGCGAGCTGGAAGTTTGCGCGTTCGCGCCTTCGAGCCGGCATCGGTAAGCAGCAATTTCGCGCAGCCAGCAAAAAACGCGCGATTCTACTCGAGTAAATACGCGAGCCGCGCGTCAGATAGCCGGTCTCTATTAATTCCGCGTTAAATCCTCCGTGTACCCTTTATTTCCGCGCTACGCCCTCTCGCCGGCTTTTTTATTTCTCGCTGCTTTATCCACGGTACCGGTCGCGTCGAGCAGGGAAGAAATATCGAGTTAGCGGAGCGAAACCGGATACTCCCGTAATCTCGTCGGCGGTCGTCGGAAAGCGTAAAATTCGATCGATCTTCGTGGTTGGATATTTTCGCGGCGAGGATCGAATCCGTCGCGAAAACTATAAAATTTCGGGGAATCTCGTAACGGTCGGAAAACGGTGCCTCGAAAAACGAGCTTTTCACGAGTTTCGCCGATTGCTCGATTTCGGCCGGGTTTCGAGACTGGACCCTTTGCTCGTTCGCGACTCGATCGAGGGAGGTCTTTTTACGGGAAACCCTCGCCTCGGGGCTTGGCCGGACGATGAATCGGCACGCTTTATTTATTTTGCCAACATTTTGTCCCTTCGTGACCCGACACGCGTTCGTTCGAACCTCGATTCGCTCACAAATTGTTCGGCCCGTCTTTGTCGTTCGACAAATCGTCACCGTTAACGCCATCCACGATTGTTTCTCGAGCCGTGCCACTTGTTCGACTTCGATCGAACGTTATCCTTCTTTACGATCGCTCTATGTTTCTCGCGTTTCGTTGGCTCGAGCCGATGGGTCAATTCGGCGGTAATATGGGCCATTGTTTTCATTTCCTCTTCTTTTTTTCTTTTTTTTTTTTTTTTTTTTTTTTTGTTGTATGGAAAACGGTGACTGGCAAAATATCCGATTTGGTCGCATAGACTTTGACCTGTATGTACAACTATTCCCATAAATCGCAATTCATTCTAAACGGTAAACGATTGTGCGCCGTCGTAACGAATTTAACGGATAAACGTTTCGGTAAAGACATCGAATCGGAATCGAATTTCACCGTTTTACCGGTTTCTTCGACCGTCCATTGTCGATTTATGATTTATTATTATCGTTCGACTCGTTGGCTAGTTCGAGCATCGCGAGCGATGCCGTTGATTCCGCGAAAATGGCAATCAATTTTTTGCTGGATCGGCGAAACGCCTTCGTGCCGAAATAGGGAACGTTCGCTGCTCGGGTCGACAAAGAAAATGACGACTCTTGTCCGTTGTAAAGCGCTCGACGATGCTCGATACCCGATTAATCATCGTAGAACGTTTGTACCAGCCAACGAGAAGAGAGGAGCGTCGAGAACGTCGTTCGCCGCCCATCGCCGCGTCCCGTCGGATCCCGTCGCGTCGAGTAGCCCGTTACCGATAGCTTTCCCGCGATAACGGGAAAAAAGAAGGAAACCGAATAAAACCGAATCAATATTGACGCGGAAACGCGACAGACGATCGCGTTACGCGTAACAACTGACTAGATGAACGATCTTTTTCGCCCGTAATTGAAACCGACAACGATCGATGCTCTCGTGACTGTCGGCCACTTCGTCTCCGATAAAAAGCTCCGACGGAAAGGGAGGAATTACTGTCTGGATTAATTCGAGCGAGACGTTCGAACAGCCGATGCCACGAACTCTCGTGACCGTCGACGCGAAATCGATGCTCTTTTCTATTGACGCGTCGATTGGTTCGTCGTCGGACGCTGGTCGATCGATACGAAGAGGAGAATCAGCGAAATCGACGCGAAACCGGACCGTGTTTATCGTTAGCGTTACGATTCCACCATCGCGCAATGTTATCGACGATATCGTGCTATCTGCACGAATTTCGAGCATCCGCGTTCGCCGATCGAGAGAGCGGTGCAAAGGATACGACGCCGGGTAAACCGAGAGAGTTCGAAACTGCGGAAACTCGATTGCGCGCATTCCCGGGGATAGCTCGCGCGGTGCTTGAACCGACATCGTTTGATGTTCGAAGTAACGTCGGAACATAATGCGATGTTCACCGGCAGGCGGTGCGATCAGCGAAATCGGTAATAGCGTCCGGTTAGCGGCGGTGCTCGCGTTGATGATGAGACATTGTAGGAGAAGCAACCGCGTATAATCGAGGGCAGAAAGGGGGATGGATGGACCAGCGAGCGGAGTTGCTATCTCGCGTCAGTAGGATGTTGGCAGCGACGTCAGCCTGCAGGTAAGCGTGCTCGCTACACCACGCTGGCAAGGGTGGATTTAACGAGCGATGCTATCTGCTCGGATGAATGCCGCCAACCGCCCCTTGGCCCCTTCGTGCGGCCCTCGCGCTCCCCTCGATCCTATCTCCCGTGGCCAGCCGCATCTCGTCAGGAACATCGACAACGGCAAGTCGTCTTTCTCGTGCCTCTCTCCTTCTAAAGACCTCTTTCATGACGCGCGATGGAAGCGCGTCTTCGAGTTTCGGCCGCTGTCTCGGTCCGGACAACGGCTTAGACCGCTTGGACCGTCGCGTCGTGTCGTTCCGTTTTCGACGAGCGCCTCGACGCTTTTCGCGCTGGTCGTTGCACGATTCGATCGCGCATCGCGAATCAGCGTGGATCGAGTCTGTGCCGGTACCTCGTTAGCGGATTTACTCTCGTTTTCCTCTCGTCTTGCACGCCACCACCGCGCGACCACCGCGAGAACAACTATATTATAGAATTCGTCGCGGGGAATCGAAAGAGGGTCAGCCGCGCGGCGAGGCGCGGCGCAATTTCGTTGAACGATCAAATTTTCGAGGGAATTTCCCGAAGCGGTTCCTCGCACGAAGGCCGAAATCGGGGTCATAAAGAGGGATAAAATGGAGTCAAGTATTTCACGGGTCGACCGTTTGTTTCTGAAACAAAGAAGAGCCTGAAAAGCCCTGGCTAACGTCGTTTCGAGACAACGTAGGAAACACCAGCCTCCCGATGAATAACGACGTTACGCTCGTCTCTGTTGCTTTTATCGCGTATCCCTCGACTCTGTCGCGTCTATTCTTCTGTTTTTTTTCCACCACTGTCTCCCCCCCCCCCCCCCCGCGTGTATACCAGACAAATTGGTCGCGCGAAGGGTCACGAAGAACGCTAACCGAGCCCCATTAATCTAACTGCCATTCTGAAGTTTCTCGTTTCCGAGTACATCCACGTGGCCGGATAACGCGACCCGGCCACGAGAAGTCGCGAACACAGCTTAAGGAGAGCCTCGGGACGGTAATTAAAACGCGAATAAATAATGCCGCGCGCGTAAATCCCGCGACGTAGAAAAGTCCCGGGGTACCGCACCGTGCGGAAGAAAACGCGGGATGCGCGAACGAATCTGCAGGGAAAAACGATAAATCGGAGGGGACGATGGCTCCCCGAGATCCTGATCGTCGATTCGGTCGCGTTCGCAACGATTTCGACTCGATTCGGGCCGAATCTTCCGCCGACTCTCTGAATCCGGTGAAGATAATTGATACTACCCGGTTCTCTGCTACATCCGATCGCGATCGCCCTTCGGCTTAATCGAGCGGAAAGGACCGGTGCGCGATTCTCGGATAGGCATCGCTCGTCTTCCCAACGAACGCGTCCTCCGGGATTACCATCGAGACCGATTTATTTTCACCCCTTCGAACCGATGTAGCCAATTATCCGACTCTTAGCCTTCCTTAGTTTGCTTTTTTCCATCGTCGTCGCCGCCAGAATTCACCTCGGTTCCTCGAGATGCTCCACTCGAAATAGAAGCGCGAGGAATAGTTTCGACGTTCCGTTCGTTTCGCCCCAGGCAACTTTTCCCCTGCCTCAGCGTGGAATGACCCCGAAGAATTCGCGGAGTCAAAGAGGGAGCGAAAGATGCAGACCTACCGAACGAATTCGCGGGAACGATTCGAGCGTAGGGCGGCGTGCCGCGCGCGAGAAACGAATCAAGGGAGGAAGAAGAGCAAGTATCGGCGTTCGAAGTATTCGTTAACGAACCGTGTCCCGCTATTATTTGTACGCGTAACGTAGAGCTCGATACGGTCGAGGAAAGAAAAATGTGTGGCCTGTCTCGCGCAGAAACGAACGTTCGAACGAGGGTTCGCGAGAAAGTCGTCGAGGATGTGCCTTCGATAGGGAGAGCAGGAAGCGGTCCGGCACGCGATTCGCTCGTTCCGACCGTTCAGCGAGGAACCGGGATCGCGATCGATTATTCCATTATCTGACCCGCGCGTTTCAACCGCGTTACCCGTACACCGTTCCGTTGCGATACCTTTCCGTACGCGTCGCCGCTATTCTCGATCGTTGACGAGAAGGTCGAGACGCGTCGATTCCTTCGGTGGTCGAACGGATCCAAGTTTCTCCAACGACGGGACAACGCGAACGATTACAAAGAGGACATTCGCGCGAAAGGTTACGCGCAAGAGAAATACGCGGATACCGGAAAAAACGCGAGAAATTCTGGTTTTATGGGTCGCGACGACGTCAAAGCGAGATCGAAACGCGACGGCAAAAGTTCCGTTTGCGAACGACGAAAAGCGGGTCACGATCGCATTTGTTTCGCTTTTATCGTTGGCAAGTTAAAAGGATCCGACGTGGTTTATAAACGACGCCGCCGTCGACGATGTCGACGTCCGCTTATGAAACGCTTGCCCGTGTATACGTTTTCGAGGGAACAGGAAGCTCGAGAAAGAGAGAGAGAGAGAGAGAGAGAGAGAGAGAGAGAGAGAGAGAGAGAGAGAGGGAGGGTGAATATGGTAAGATATTGGTCGATTCACTTATTCTCATGAATATGTATTCACGCGCCAGTCTGTTGCTTTCCGCTCGGCAATCATTATTCTTAATAACCGCCATTATGGAGTGTGCGCTGCGAGAATTTTTCAACGTTCGGATGTGCGCCGGGAAGGCACAAAAGGACGATGATGGAATTATGCGACGAAGAGGATCGCGTTGGAACCGCGGCGTACAGCGAAAGAATATAACAGGGGGACGTCAAAAGCGACATGATTCCTTTGTATAATTTCCTATCGCGCAGACTCGTGGAATTTTAACGTTCCGGTTTACGTAGCCCCGTCCTAATCGAGCCATCTTTAATATCGGAGCATCTTAATATGTACTCTCGGCCAACGTTGAAATTTGGCATTTCAATTTAGCGCGGTACGTAGCGGAAGACAGCGGTGTCCGGAACCGCGAGTTTCGCCGGTGGTTGAGCAACGAAAACTTCGTAAAGGGCCAAGATAATTGAGGTCCTCTCGTCGTATTTTTGTACGTTACGTGGGCACTTTCGTATTCGTGGTCGGCAGCGGCGACAGCGTATTTACGATCTCGCTGCTTCCACGGAGCTCGCGAGCCTTTACATTATTGACGCGGTTAGAAAGCAAGAAAGCCGTGCCCTCGAGACCACTCGTTCTCCGTAACGTTTGCTCCTTGTAATTGTTCGGTCCGAACAATTTTCAGATAGCAAGGTCGTATTCGTATGCGTTTACCGGCTCGCGAGCCGTAAGAAAATAAAGAAGAAGCTTCGCACGTTCTGGCTGCCAGCAACGAGGTTAATTACCTATCGCGTTTCCACCGCTCCGGACTGGGAATACTAAAACCGGCCAGCTGCATTCGACCCTATCTTCCTTTTCTTTCTTTCCTCCACTTCCTTCCCTTTTTTTTCCCTAGAAAGCTTTTGTGCGCTCCTCCTATCGCGGTTTTTAATAATCCGGCCATATTACTCGGTGTCCTTAATTCCGGTGCCGCGGTACACTTTCAGCGCTAGATTCTTTACGTTCATTTTTTTTCTCTCTCTCCCCCTCTCTAGAAGAAACAAAATCGAGCTACACCCTGTCGGAAGTTATTATCCCGATCGTGCCGCGAATGGGAAAGGACGCGCGCGCTCCAGACTACCGGAGGTATGTACATCCTCGGGGACGTTTAAACGCGCGTAACGATATCGTTCCGGATCAAAACGTAAGCGGAGGAGATCGAACGAGCGTTTCGTGCAATGACCGTGCGTCGACGAATTTCTACTTCCGTGTAGTCGTATCGTCGGGAAGGTATTGCCCGCGATTCGACGTAACGTATTTGGCCAATTTACGATCAGCGAGCGGTTTTGATTTCGCGCTCGTATTCTCGGCAACGATTACGGGAGGTCGTTGCCGGTTACTCGAGGAGGTTCGTTAACCGGACGAGTCTCTCGAGTCGGTCGAGGCAACCGGAGAAACGTCTTCGTAGCCTCCGTGGTTGCCGGCAGCGGATAAACGCCGTTTAAATCGCGCCAGTCGAGGCTCTCGTTCGAATTGCAAAGCGCATTTACGCGTTCCGTCGACGTTCCATGCAACCGCAATTACTCGAGATGACGTCGAAACGAAGACAAGCAACGACGAGGTCCGGATTCGTCTGGATGCAGGGACACGATGCAACGACGACGGTAACGAAAAGAAAAACAGAAAAGAAGCGAGTCTCTCCGTTTGTTTTCATCAAGCTTCTCTTTAACTGGGTTTCCATCCGGCCGACTCAACCCCTTTTCTTCTCGGTTCCCCGTTCGTTACTTTTCCACGTTGTAACCGCTTTTGTTCACGCCGGAATAACGAACCACGGGCTTTAGATTCGCGGAATGGAGCACGATCGCGTTCACGTTGCTCGTCGTGCGTCGCCCGTCGCCCGTCGCCCGTCGCCCGTCGTCCGTCGCCCGTCGCGCGGCGTTGATCCGCGAAAAAGCTTCGGTAAACAAAGTACGCGTACTCGCGTCGCGCCCCTCCGACGCGACAAAGCACATTATGCGCGCGTTGCGTCGTCCAACCCTCGGGATTTCAACCGGATTACCAGCACGCGCGACGTCACTCGGCTGCACCGGATCCAACGACGATCCACCACCTAACCCGCCCCTCCCTCTTGGAACCGCGCTACGATTTTTCCGAACCTACTACTATCCACTTTCGCCATGATCCTCGATCGCTCCGAGTTCCATAGACCGGAGAGTGCGATACCGTGTGGCTACCGGGAAGTTTCCCGGGGAAGCTTTCTTGGCGGTCGCGGGGTCTTCGGGGTGTAAACCGCGCGCCGCGCCGCGTCGCGCCGTCCTGCTATGAATTCGTTGCCGCCCTCATGAAATTCAGAACGGTCGTTACGCCGCTGCCGCTACGACAACGAGTACGACAACCGGCAGGACGACGCGGATCCTGCATCTACGCGCGTCCCCGAGATGATCGATGTTTTATTTATAATTTGTCCGTATCGTTGTCCGTCCGTTCTGCGTTCCCCGTTCCGCTTCCACGATCACGCGATGCCCGTTCATTTGAGAACGTTCGATTCGTCGATACGAACGCGGCATCTTTTATCGCGGGGTTCCGATTCGATTAAATCTCCTGCCGTAGCTTCGATCGCGCCGAACGTTCGAAACGTTCAGACTTTCGAGCTGCTCCGATTTGCGCGATAAACTAATCGATAGCGAAATTCGCGCGTTACCGAGACGGTGCACGAACCGGAAAAAAGGAAAAAAAAGAATCTGGCTTGAAATTGGCACAAAAATGACGCGTCCCGCGGTTGCTTTGTTTCCAACGCACGATAAAACCCATCGTTTTCGGTCAAACGGATAACCCATGGGGATTAAGTGGGACGCTCAGTGAAACGGGGCTGCCAGTAATTAAATGCTACCGCGAAATTCATGGCCGATTCCAAGAAATTTCCATAAAGTAGTTAACACTTGAGCCATTCGCGATTCTCGTGTTTCGATTTGATCGAATCTCCATTAAACCGCAATCGTTTTCGACGCGAGAGAGGAGCGATGCATATCCGTATTGTTCGACGAAATAATTTTCGCAACACGAACCGACTGCCGGAAAACGATAGCTCGACGAGCGCCATACGAGCCGCGCCAATCGAAAACGTACGTTCGTATAATTGCTTCGATGTCGATTCGCGGTCCCGAGCCGAAAGGGTCGCGTTCCACCGTCGATTCCGCGTTGTCTCGCTGAACATCGTTGGCCGAGTCGAGGGATCGCGAGGACGTTGGAATCCCCTTCGCGAACGATCGGATTCCGGGAACGTTCGACCGGCAGCCGCTGGCATTTTCAAAGTGAACGTACGAGTAGCTTCGCGCGCGGGCAAATAACATTCAAGGACTGTTTGTTGCTCCGAATACATATTTGCTACGAATTAACTCGTTCGCGATCGGATTTTCGCAGACGCGTTTTCCCTCTTTACGAGTAAAATGTTGACGTTGGCCGACGGCGATATTAAATTATCGATAGAGTCTCGACGATTTCGATCGAAGGTGGAACAGTCTCCTCGACGATGATCGAAAACTTGGACAATTCTTTCGATTCGCCGCAACGACGTCACGACGACGGCGGAAAACGCCGATATACGCGATAACGCGAAACAGCTCGACCTTCGACGTTACGAAAACGCGTAGATCGCGGTATCGCGACATCGTTCCTCGAAATAAAACCGTTCGAAATCTTTCAGCGACGTTCGAAGGCGACGTCGTGTATCGAAACGTGACGCGAGACAGCACGTATTTACGCACTCTCGTTCGCTCGTCGTGCCGTTAACTCGGTCGTGCGTATCGAACGTTTACGTTTCGAAGTAGGAACGAAAACGTCGGATACTAGCCGGGAATTCTCAGATTAAAAACGTTCGAGCATTTCGTAACGTGCCGATACCGCGCGTCGTCGTACGACTCCGCGCGCGATCAAACTCGAAGTTTAAACGGTCGACTTTGGAGGAGAGGTCGCGATATCGTTCTTGGCGTACGAGCATCGAACGTATAAGCGCGCGCGAGCTGCAAAGAGGTCAAGTGCAGCTCACCGTGCTTCTACCTTCCGTTGTTCTCCCGACTTGGCCACGCTACCTTCGTTCCACCGACGCGACCTCCTCGGTCTCTCTCCTTTCTCTCTCTGCCTCGCCCGTTTTTATCTTAACAATCCTATGCCAGACAATATCGCCAGCCGACCTTTCTTCGCGAGCGTTCTTCAATCTCGAACGCATCCGGCCGGCTCGTTATTAATTTTAATTGAACCGCGTTATTGCGACTTATTGCGCTTCGCGAAAGAGCGAATGAAATTCGTTTCGTCGGTCGAGCCTGTGCTTTCCGGCCAAGATAAATATTCGTCCGGCAGCACGGACGAGAGAAGATATCGACGATACTCCGCGATTATCCGTTCGGGGTTTAGCCGTCCGACCAGGGAAACGGCGACGTCGTCTTTCGCCCCGTCGTAATCTCGAACGGTCTTGTTTCGTGTCTGTCGCGACGAATCGGTCGTCACGGTTTACGGAATAACTTTGGTCGTTTGGTAGTGCCGCTAATCATCCTCTTTATTACCTTCTCTCCCCGAGGAATTAGCCCGGCAACGAACCCGATAGGACCGTGAATCGCGACTCGACCACCCAAACGATCCGTCTGGTTTCTTGGACCGACTCGAGTGCCGACTCGAATGTTCCGGCTTCTCCGAAAATATTCCCGGTTTTTCCGAATTTCGTCGAACGGTCCGCCATCTAACTCGTCCCGTCGTCGAAAATCGATCCAAGATTCGACGGACGAAACGTTCCACGAAATTTTCGTTAAGGAACTTCCATGGCAATCTGCCAGTTTTTGCAAAATGTTCCGTGTATTTGAAGAAGCGATTTGGAAATTACCTAGACGGATACGAAAATCGATAAGAGCGAAGCTCGGTATCGTCAATTATCTCGTTCCTGAAATATCTCTTACCCGGATATACATATACGTACATATATACAGGAGTGTTCCGTCTCGTCGGTTCGGCTATCCGATCCGCAATATGCGCTAGTTCTCGTCTGGCCAGTTTGGCTGCTCGCTTCAAAATATTCCTAAATCCCTGTCTCGTCGATTCGACCGCTCGAATACGGTTAGGTTTGCTTCGGGTTTAGAATATATTGCTCGCTGCGAGATACTCGGCAGTATTCCATTTCGTCGGTTCGACCGTCCGAAATACATATACGCGAATCCGCGCGTCTAGCCGGTTCGGCAGTTCGCAGCGAGATGTCCGCAAATTTCGTTCGACTCGAATTAAGGCAAAGTTCGGTTAATCCGATGCAATATCTCCCGAGCGTACGAAGTTTCGTATTTTGTATCCTCTCCGTAACGTCGTCGAGTTTCATTCCGATTACTCACGGACGACGTTCGGTGAAATATGAAAAAACTGACATTCTGTATATGTATAGTATACTTATGTCTACATATGTATGCGCGTTTGCGTACGCACGCTGCTGTAACAAGAAAAACGGCGCACACGAATCGGTAGAGGTTGGGATCGACGAAACAAAGGGTGCGCGGTAAAACGTCAAAATACGATATACATATAGTCCGATATATTGTGGTACAGATACGGTATAGCTTAAACGGTCGCGTTTCTAGTCCGTCTCGATACCCCAGTCCTGTTTGATGAAGTCAGCCGCTCGTTCGCCGACCATGTTGATCGAAGCGACCGGATTGCCCGACACTACCTGCGGGAAACGAGAGAAAAAGGCCGCGTGAGGCAACTCGAAATTCGCTAAATCGAGCAAGTTCCGATAATCGTTAAAGAAAAGAGGATAATCGTACCTGCGGTATAACGGACGCGTCCGCTACTCGAAGCCCTTTCATACCCAGCACCTTTAATCGACGGTCAACCACCGCCATCGGGTCCGAATCGGCACCCATTCTGCAGGTACCGGTCTGATGGTTTTCCGGCCTCGAATCCCACTGAATAGCGCATCTCCAATAGTCGTCGCTGTACAACGCGTACTGGGAGCAGACTACTATGGGATTGTGTTTCAGCGTCAAGCCGACCTCGTTCATCGCCGAGCTGTTCGCTAATTTCAAGATGGCGTGAAGTCCGTCCAGTACCACGTTAAGATCGTGATCGGTTCCGAGATCGTTGCTCCAGATAACGGGCGGAGTCAGTGGATTATTATCCTGGAGAGTGATGCGACCTGCGAAATCGAGGCGAAACGGAGTCGGAACGATGCCGATACTCGCCGAAGGGAAGCGTTTCTGTCGTCGAAGAAAAATTGCGAGCAAACTCGAGCGATTTACCTCTGCTCCATGGCTGCACGTTGACGGCCGAGAACCTCACGGTCATCTTATCGTCGTACGTCGTCAAGTCCCCGATCTGTAACTTGGACGTACAGATCGCTTGGTAACCGGCAAAGAATATCTGAATGTCCGGATCGTCCGATGTGGTGAGACTGGACGTCAGCATACCGGTAACTTGGGCCAAACCCGTGCTGGCCAAAGGTCCAGTTTGGTTGGAAACGTATTGGGCCGCGCTCGATTCGTCCAGCAACGGACGGTATTGGTCGTTCACGGTAAAATCGAGTCCGTAAGAGTGGTGATTGTGAAGGTTTTCTCCGACTCCCGGCAGATCGAGTACCACGGGAATCTTCAGGGACTTGAGCTGCGCCTTTGGCCCGATTCCGGACAGCAGCAACAACTGGGGCGAATTTATCGTACCGGCGGACAAAACCACCTCTCGTTTCGCTCGAACGACCCGTTTCTTTCCGTTCTAAGATCGCGAGAAACACGAATTGAGTAAGAAATAACCGCGCGGTTCACACGAATCCGAACGCGATACCGTACCAATAACAGATCCACGCCTGTGGCCCTCTTTCCGATCGTTCTGATCTTCGTGACGGTCGCGTTCACGGCTACGTGAAGATTCGGACGATCCGCGAACGGTCGCACGAACGATCCCACGCTGCTCTCTCTTACTCCGTTCTTGCTGATAGTTTGAGCCACCGTGAAGCCCGTCAGTTTATCTCCGGCTAAATCCTCGATTACGCCAAAGCCAACTTCTTCGGCCGCTTTCAGGATGGTCTCGGCGAACGGAGGCTGATAGGGCAATCTGTCGGGATCGAAAGATTTTTACGCGAGTACGAACACGGCCGTAATTGGTACGTTTCGAGTTTACAGCGATCGACGAACCTCTCGACGCTCATCGGTCCTCCGGTTGCGTGGTTCTTGCTGCCCACTCGCTCTATCTCTCCGTTATCCTCCGATTTTAGATAATACGGCAGAACCTACAAAAACGTGTTCTTCCGCTCTATTTTCGTCGTATTCGTTCAACGTACTTCACGCTCGTACCGTACTTTTATGCTTCCGATCGAAATGTCTCGTTTTAAAATCGTAAAATCGCACCTCTGGCCAGGACCAACCCCGAACACCGAACTGGGCCCATCTTTCGTAGTCTTTGGGGTGTCCACGATGATAGGCCATCCCGTGATGCAACGTGGTTCCCCCTAGATTCTTGCCTCGAGGCCAATAGCAGCTACCTTGGTTTTTCAGACAAGCGAACGACTCGTTCGTCGTTCTGTATTTCCAATCCAATTGGCCGCCTGTTTAAAACGATACGAAACCTTTGTATATGTTGTTCGGAATCATGGTTCTAGCGATTACCGAAAGCACGTTTCTACCGAGATAGAGCTGAAGATTGGCGGGTACTTCGGATCCTGCCGGTTCATCGGGGCCCGCTTCAACCAGAAGAACGCTCCATTCTTTGATTTCGCTCAACCTTCCCGCCACCACGGCTCCAGCAGCTCCTCCTGCGTCATCGTCAAATATCCACCGAGATATTTTATTGCTCGACTACCTAATAACTCCGCGTTACGCGATACCAGTAAACGTTCGAACGAATTCGTCCGTTTCGACCGATATATAATAATATTATGTACATACGTAGATACGTTATATGTAATTGGTTCGGCGAAATTATATTGAGATAAATTGACGGTCCAAGCATCTACCGAAGCGTTCGTTAATTTGAAACGCGCGATTCTCCGAAACTCGCTTCGGACTATTCTCTGTGGAGTGACGAACGCTCGCCGAAGATACCGCGGAACGATCAAAGAGCGTCGGAAACACCATCCGTGTGTAGCACCGAATCAAATTGTTCAACGACTTACCGCCGACGACGATGAAATCATAACTACTGGCTGGAGCAGTAACCGGTTCGATACGTCCGCACGGATCACCAACTTCGGAGTTTCGAACCAACAGACTGTTGAATACAGCTAGAAACAGAATTCCGTTGCTCGCGGAGCAAACATCCGTAAGCTGGGGTCCTCCCGTGAACGGATGCGGACAGAGCACTTGTGGCTCGGGGACGTTCAACAAACTCTGTACCAGAACGTAACAAAGTGCATTTACTCGGTATAACGAAAACGCACGGTTGTCCGAACGGTTCTCCCGCGTTCGGACATAAAAAAATCTTTCTAGACTCGAATTTCGGCCGATACGGTCAACGACCGCGTGCCGACGCGTTACGACGTATCCTTAAATCGCCGTGCATAAAAAGAATATATGTACTTATGTATGTATACGCGGGGTCGCGCGTTCCTAGCGGAAGTAAATTCAACGAGCGCCGTACACCGTACGACAATAACGATCGATCGGAATCGGGCTGAAACGAGCGGTTAACCAAAGTTTACGATCAAGACGCGAAACGCGAGTTTTCGTTTGCTATGCGCGACGATCTTTCTTTTCCAAACAATAAATTAACAGAGTATCGAACCTACCATGTCGAGACTCGGACGAGAACGCGTACACGGTAAGTAAGTCGTATCACTCGACTGACCGTTTGCTTCTTCTTCCTGTTCTCTTTTATACTCGGACCGAAGAATGCCGATAAGAACGCGCGCTTACCATTTGTCTTGCAAATTACCATTATCTAACGTTTCATTATATCGATAAACCGGGCGTAACGGCTATCGGCCTCGTTTCACCGGAAAGAGCGATGATTCGGTGTTTCGACACGTTTCTGTTACAAAAATTACCGCTGCCACTTATGTCGTACAACTGGACACGTACTTACATACGCAGTTCCTTTTCCGATAATATTTCCGTAACCGACGCGTTCGCGAAACGGCGGACGATCCAAGCAGAAGAAAGAACGCTGGAGAGACGTCGGTTCATCGGCCGATCGCTAAAACCGTGTCGCCCTAATAAGGAGAGTGCGAATTCTCTACGATATTCTTCGAATTCGTTCGCGTATTTTCGTAAATTCGTTTAACGCGATTCTTTTGTTCGTTTTAGGCGATTCTGGTCGGTACTAGATATTTTTAGGCTCAGCGGACCAATCGACGTCGTTGCGAGTGTCGCCTGTGTAGAAATCTTGACGGTTACGAGCTCGAACGAATATCTGTTACGTGCCCGTTATTAAAGCGTAAAAACCTGCCGTGCAACCGATGGAACACGAAGCTGATTCGACGCTACCGGACCGAATGTGTACCGATTGTACGTATATTATCGATCGCTTCGAATGCCCTCGAAAAGGGAATCGATAGCGATCCGAAGATTGGGAGAACCAGGATTATTTGTTCGCTTCTCACGAATAACAACGTACATTGTCTATTTTTCGTATCTGTATTTTTAAAAAGTAACACGTTTTAAATAGTATCGTTCGAAAGCGTACGAAAAATCCAGTTTACGGCACTGGATCGGACGGAACAATTGTAATCGACAAACAGAAGCGCAATAAACTATACACAATGTTCAACAAACGTAATCTTTTAACGTGACGAAATCGTGAACCGTCGTCGTAGAATTTTCGGAGCGACGTCCGTTTACGTTCCCGAAGGGATGACGGAACACTATATTCGGAAGGGCGCCGCAAACACGGATCTCCCGCGGACGTACACGTAAGTACTCGTACTCGTACTCGACAACGACGCGTCGAGATAATGCCTGTATATGGACCCGTGCTCTCCGATGTAATTCTCGCGACGCGACGTCATGATCCAGAATGTCGCGTCGCGGCAAACTAGGAGTACACGAAAGGGTAAAAGGTCCACCGGAGAAGGTAAGAGTTAAACATAGGATCCGGGACGGTTGAACCGGTCGGCAGGTTCGACTCTTCTCGTTCCACGGTGTCGATCGAAGAGAGAGGCAGCAGGCGAGCAGACGAATCCGAGCCGAGCCGAGCTACGTCCTTTAGCGTCGTTTCTTTGGCGACCTTACCAGGAACATCGACGCTGTAATTCGTTTCGAGAGTAACCCACCGGTATCAAGGACTAGATCGATCCAGGAAGATCTCGCGCGCTACCAGACCGGCTGGTCCCAGTCGATGTATTTGATCCCCCATAGCAATAGATCCAGCGAGTTGTCGAGCGTCGAACGGTAACTAGGAAACATGGCAAATTGCTAGTGACTAATAATCGCGTTTCCACGGGGTCGAGTTTTTCCATGCGGGGGATGATTATGCCCGTACCATTCTGTAGCGGCGGCGCCCCAGTCCGATTTGATGAACGCCGCTGCCCTCTCGCCGATCATTATCGCCGGTGCGGCCGTGTTACCGGACGTTACCTATCGAACAGAGAATCAAACGTTTCGAGAGATCGATCTTCGCCTATCGCTATACGTTTAGCGAAACGAAAACGTTTCCGATCGAGCCGCTCGGATCTTTGTCCGCGCGGCTCGTAGAACGGAAAGCATTACCTACCTGTGGCATGATCGACGTATCGGCTACCCGTAGGCCCCTGATACCGTGAACTCTGAGCCGCGCGTCCACCACGGCCATACGATCGTCCGCCGGGCCCATTTTGCACGAACCAGCCTGATGGTTTTCTGGACCCGTATCCTGACGCACGGCGCAACTCCAGTAATCGTCGCTCAGAAACTGATACCGCGAACACGCCGCCAAAGGAGCGTTGCTGAGCGTCATATTATATTTCGCCATAGCGGTGGTGTTGCCTAAGGACAAGGCTATCCGAATTCCCTCCACGAGGATGGCTACGTCCAACGGATCGGTTAAATAGTTTCCTTGGATTACGGGCTTCGCGAGAGGGTCGTTACTCGCCAAACGCAGCGTTCCTGATACAAAGACATTCTATTGTGTACGCTCGAGGGTAGCTAGAATCGTTGCGCGGAAGTACCGATCGGTCAGCGACGCTTTGCCGAACGATCGAATATCGCCGTTATCCGATTTGACGGCGCTAGAACGAGAAAGGTGGATCGCGTTCTCGGAACAGCGCCGTTTCATCGGCGAACAATCGGAAATTCGAAAAAATAATACAAAAAAAGGATGGAGAGCGCGAGAAGCTCGGCGTCGCGTCATAATCTCGTTATCGCCTCGAATTAAACGCAACGCGCTTCTCGAACTACCGTTAAAAAGCGTTAAAACTTTCGTTTTCGAATGGTCGATATCGATTTACTATATTATTTGATCGTATATTATTTGATCGCGCAAAACGAAGCGGTCCTCTCGGTTAAGAATATTCGCGCGACCACAGTTTCTGAATCGCCGTTATACCTCTGCTGCGCGGGCGAAGATTCGTCGGCGATATACTTATACTGCGACGGCCGGCGTCCATCAGAGCTCCTATCTCTCCCGTGGAAGCGCAGGATGCCTGATATCCCCCGAAGAAGAACTGAAGATCGGGATGATCGGGTGTCGTGTAGGTCGAGGGAAGGATTCCGGTTAATTGGCCCAAACCCGTGGACGACATGGGTCCTCTTTGGAACGAGACGTACTCCAGAGCCGCGGCCCAATTCAGGTCGAATTCGTTCGGTCGATTTATGGTCCATGATAACGTGTACGATACGTGATTCTGTAGGTTCTCTCCGACGCCTGAACAGAAAGAACGACGAGTCTCGCTCGATAACTCGAAAACGAATTTATCGAGTCGCGTTACGTACCGGGTAGGTCTTCAACGACGCTCACGTTCACGGCTCGCAAATGATCCTTTGGTCCTATTCCGGAAAGCAGTAGAAGTTGAGGAGAGTTAACCGCGCCGCCGGAAACAATTATTTCGCGAGACGCTCGCGCTACTCGAAGCTCGCCGTCCTAAAAACGAGATCGTGCGAATAATTTGCATGGCGTGGTTACAGCCGACGGAAGAGCACTCACTTGATAAAACTGAACGCCGGTAGCTTTCGAATTCTGCAGAATAATCTTGGTAACGGTGGCGTTCAGGGCTATTTGAAGGTTTCTTCGTTGACGCATCGGTCGAAGGAACGCGGTGGCGGAGCTCTGTCTGACGCCGTTCTTGCTCATCGTTTGAGCCACCGTGAACCCGGTGTACCGATCGCCGTTGTGGTCCTCCGTGATCGGATAACCTCGTTCGGCAGCAGCTGCCAAAATGTCGTTCGATATGTCCGGCCTCCAAGGAAATCGCTCCACGTTTAGCAAACCGCCGGTCGAATGATATTTCCTACCGACTCGATCGATCTCCGTGTTGTTTTCCGAGCACATGAAATACGGCAACACCTGTCAGCGAAAGAACAAAAAGAAGGCGACGGTATCGTGTCGTGTCGGAACGCCGCGGCGTTCCGGCACGGCGCGTTATTAGCGTGAATCAGACCGACGGATTGGCAAATCGGGCTCGTTAACTACACGCGACTCGATTTTCGCAACTCGAGCCGACGCGGCGCGACGCGCGTGTGCGCCTGTCCGATCGACTTTCTTTCGTTGTCACCGATCGGCCGAGAAACTTCGGACACCTTCGAGCGGAAGAATATTCTCGATACAGATCGAACCGCCGGATACGAACAACGTCACGCTTTGTCGCAATTACCGTATAAGAAATATTAATCCGGTAACGCGTTCGCTCGAGTTACGTACTCGAGTGGCAAAGTCGATTACGGACCGGTCGCGTCTATCGTCGATCGATCCGTTACCGACACCGCTTTCGAATCAAACGTTTTTACGATCGTTTCGGACACCCGGGAAAGATCGCGTACTTATTTTCGTGCGTTTACCTCTTCCCAAGACCATCCCTCGTTGCCCATGGCCACCCAATCGTTGTAATCCCTGGCGTGACCTCTAGTGTACATCATGCCGTTGTGGCTGGAAGTGCCGCCGAGATTCTTGCCACGTGGCCAGCTACACGATCCACCGGTCGACAGACACGCGTTCCGTTCGTTCACGGTCCGATACTGCCAGTCGATCTCGGTACCTGTTCGATCGAAAAGCAATTATTCCAACGCGTAAACCGCGTTCGCCAAAACGATTCGGATTACGAAAGAGATCCGGCCGGCGAACGTACCGAGAAACATCGCCACCATGCTCGGGATATCGGCACCCGGTGGTTCGTCGGGTCCAGCTTCTAACAGCAGCACTCTCCATTCCGCGATATCGCTGAGCCTCGAAGCGACCACGGAACCGGCTGTTCCTCCTGCGGGAAATAGTGGAAACGCTCGAAATAATTGGCTTCTCGTACCGCACTCGAACGAAACGCTTCCGGCTGCCGCTGCCTAATCGTCCGTTGAGGACCGGATACACCTTCGATGGTGAATTATCTAACCGGGTAGTCTGGCGTGAAGCGGACTAGAAAGCGGCTCGACGAGGCGGCCTTGGCCATGGTGTGCCAACAGGTAAAACTAATTATACCCTGCCTACCGTGCTGCCATGTTACGCGCAACGTACTTACAGATATTGTATCGATAGGCACGTGACGCGCCGCTCAGTTTTGTACGTATGTATATCGCTGTTCGATATGATCGCGCGAAAACGCGATCGACCGCTTGGACGCGATATGTAGCACGGTCGACGAATCCGATGTCAACGTCCGATCGAATTATCTTTCGCGAATCCGTTTATTTCGTTCGGTGGAAAATTTGAAAGTTGTTCGAGATCGTTGACGCGACCCTCGCCGTTCAAAGAAAAACGCGTTCTCGATATCGTGAATGATCTCGGAAGAGCTTCGTGTCCCGCGGGACTACCGGTAACGCGCGTAAACACCCGCGCAAAGATACTCGTACAACCCTACCAGAGTCTTCGCCGTCGTAAAATATCTTCGTATTTTATGATAAAATTGTGCGCGCTAATGCTCTGTCGACATACGCGATGTACGTGGACCACGGCGATACGCGTTCGCTAAATTATATCTCGCGTTCGCGTTTCACGATATTCCGACGTCGAAGAATTAATATCGTAATGGAACTGGGTGTGTCGATACTGTCCCGATATTCGATGCGAAACTTTGCCTTAATAAGGAAGTTACAGTAATTTTTCTTGCGTAATTAGCACGGAAAGGTAGGTACGCGTACGCCGTCGGTCGTTTCGTGTCGAAATTACCAACGACAAACACTCTGTACGTACTTACGTATATTCGCGTAAGCGTTTTAACGAACTTTCAAAATATATTTTTCATCGATCGCGATACGATTCGGACGACGAAACTAGGTCAACCGTGAGCCGTATCTACCGGCGTTTCGTCCACGGTTAAGGCGCTCAAAGTTTGCAACGGAAAGGGATAACGCGCGTTTAAGAACAAATAACGAAATTCGATATTCGATCGTTCGAAACGTCTTGCGGCGATCTTCGAACGCGCAATGGACGAACGGTAAGACTCTCGTACGTTGTTAGTATTTCGTGATCGTCCGTAAAAACATCGAATACCTGGGCGACTATACGCCGCTTCTCGGTCTCGCGCGTAACTCGCGATCGGTATTCGAACGGATTCGAACAACGGTGTACGCGTATCCGCGCCTGTTTTGGTGAAAGAAAGCGGAAGAAGGAACCGGCTGAAACGGCGCCAAATCACGAAATGATATTTTCTTCGCTGGAACGAAACGTACGCGCTTCCGCGATACATATTCGTTCTTAACGCGTCGAACACATTTCCGTTAGCGCGCAATGAAAAATACCGCGATCGTTTTAGTCGATGGACACGTTCGTAGTCTTTCGCGACCAAAATGCTACGCGATATTAATAACGTTACTCGCGACGCGGAGGCCACGCTCGTTTATCGACGTCCTTCCTACGCACCGAACTATATAATTAATACGCTCGCATTTCTTCGACGACCGATAAAACATACATGTATCCGGAACCCGGAATTTACACCGGTCTGTTATTTGCATTCGTAAAAATGTAAATACGGTATCGAGTTCGAGAGCGAATAGAAAAACCGTTCGAACTGTTTCGCTTTGAACTTTGTGGATTGTTCGAAATTCGGTTATCGAATCTATCCATCTAAAAAAAATGTCTGGTAAAATCGATATTCACGATATTTAATATTTACAACGATTCGATATTTTATATCGCGTTGTATAAGCACGATCGGTGCAGTGCGCGCGTTTCGAAAAACTCTTCGCGCCAGTATTTATTTACCTTTGTACGGCACACTTGGTACAATGTATGTACATACATAATTCGAACATTGTAAATTCCGTACTTTGTTTAATGCGAACAAAAGTTGTATCGATTAATTAATCGAGTTTGAACGAACGAATTTTACGTATTGACGCGTACAGTTGCCACCTCTCATCGAAAATGCTCGTCCCTCGACCGCTCGATCTCGGCTATGGAACCGAATTCTTCGTTCTCGTTCGTTCTGTCATCGAGTTCGCTCTTCTCTCGAGCACTTCTCGTTCGAGGATCGGAGAAAAATACTCGCGTATATACGCGCGATTAACGAACGAGACAATCGATTACGAAACGGCCAACCGGTATTCGGATCGCTTGACCGGTAGGGCCAACCTTTCCGCGATCCAAGTAAGCTTCGACACCACCGCCGATTAATGCCCGAAGCGAGCGACGAATTAACGGATTATACATTAGAGAATATCCGATTTTCGAATGCTTCTATTTTAAAAGGATAACGAATTATGCGACTCGATCGATATCGAAATTGGATACTTGGCAAGATTTTCTACTTTATTTTCTGAAAAGGTACTATGTAAGGTACATACTTTAGGTCTGTCGATTCGACGAGTGCGCTGTTTTGCTTGAACAAAAAACGATCGACGCGGTTTTGTAAGGTAGCGTCGTCGTCCGACGATCCATTATATTATGTACGCAGTCGCCGAAAGCCGAAACGGGCACACTGGCAGAATCGGAAATTATCCTTCGTTTTCTTCGATTCTCTTTGATTTCTCAGGAATTTTCCTCGATGTTCCGCGTCTCGTATCGGCAGTTTTATAACCCAGTGAATGCTCGATCCGATTCTGTTTATAGGCGTATGCAAGTACATACATACATACTTACGTCGCGTCGGTGCGGCTCGTCGCGGCTCGTCGCGCGAAGCACGGCGTTTCGTGGTCAACGATCGATACGAAGGGAGCTAAGATTTTTCTTTCGCTCGACGATTCGTATCCGTATAGAAGTTGTCGTTGGTTCCTATCGATGATCGCGCCGACACACGATCGTAGCGATAGCGCGCGGCAAAACATTCGCGCGCGCCGCGTCGGCTCTGTCGATCGAGTTTTACCGAGTCTCGCTCGTAATCGGGGCGTGCGACGCGTTTCGGCATAGGTAAGATGACATTAAACGACCTAACGCTCGACAACGGTAGAGCGGGACAAGTCGCGCTGAAGCAACGCCACGGGCGATTCGTTAGCCGGTGATACGACAGACAGCAGAGAAAATACGTAATTAGATGGACATAGCGAAACAGCGATTCAGTTTCGAATAAACCCGAACGAGCAACCGAAATTTCACGCTAATTTGCTCGATGCCCGAAGGCAAAAAGGAGCGCGAAAAACTGTGTATAATCGAGGCAACTGTCACCGGGCAAATAACGTTTTCATCGCGCGATACACTGAATATTCGGTGAGATTATGCAAATGCAGGCTCGCCGGACCATCGAATATTTCGCGGTGCTCCGCCTACCGAAATTGATATTTCGCGGCGTTCGTCGCGAAAGTCCAATCACCGCGACTCGATCTTCCGCTTCTTCGATTACCGATAAATAACACCATCGATTTCTTTCCGGATTAATCGCGATACGCTCTTTAACCAATCGTTTCTTTCGTCGTCGGTAAACCGTCGAGCAACCGTCGTTAAAATTATTCTTCTTCGATTGCCGTTACGGAATACGGTAGAAATTAACATTGTCTCCAATAACCGGTCCCTTATCGGACAATTTATGTAACGCGAGTATCCAATCCGCTCCGGTGATTCCCGGTAATTACAAATTAACCGATAAAAACGTGTTTCCTTACGCGGTTATTCTACTCCATCGTTACGCTAGATTTTTCCAAAACGCTTTCGTCGTAACGGGGACGCTCGTTTTCTTCGCGTTAACGCGCTACGCCATCGTCGTCGTACGTTTACATATATCGTATTTTCTATTTGTGTTCGATCACTAATAAATACGTATGCACGATATAGATAACTATGTATGTTCGCGCATGGTATTTAATATGAAACGATTATCGAATTATCGCTTCTAACGCAAATATTCGAGTACGGTATTACCGAAATCGTTCTATTATATTATTAATAATCGATGCACCAACGCGTAGACAAGCGATCGAAAGCGGAAAATTCAATGTATACTTTGCGGCGCGGAATGGTCGTTATTCGATTTATCGGTGACGATAAGACGAAAATCTGTTAAGCGGAGGAATCGTTGGAAGCTGTATCGGGGTCCAAAGTAGGATTAATACGAACGTATTAATATCGCGAGCTACCGGTGAACGATGAACGGATTCGAGTCATCGAATCGCGTTTCCGCCATTCCCGCGCCGCCGATAATCGACGAATTACGATCGTGCCAGCTCCAGCGGTGCGCTTCGATTCGCGATAATACCGTTTGACCACCGCGTACGCGTAAATGTCGTTTAACGAGATCGAAAACGTGTCTCGTCCCGTTTCGATAATACGAGGCGTTCGATCGTTGTTGCTCGTCCATAACCTTCGGAGGGAAATAACGCGTACGTCTCGCTCGTTCTTCCAATTTTTGTACGCGCGCGATCATTCGGATGTTCGTGCCACGCTTCGACGAGTCACAGACAATTTCGACAATTCGAATCGTGCAACGAAAAGCGAACGTACGTAGCAGCGTATATATCAGCTTTCGATTTTCGCGAACGTTTCGTCGCGAAAATGGCGATGCGACGCCGCACCGCGCCGTCTGTCCGGGGCTAATAGGACGGCGGATAGCGTAATTAGCGTTCGATCGTGCAACGAATTTTACGATGAAAAAGTACCGGCTCACCCCGGTTCCGCGCGATACCGGTTTCCATCGGGAGATGAATTTTCATGGAACGACGAGTAACATCGTCGTGGGAACACGGATGCGCCTGATAAATTTTCAGTTCTAGGAACGACGTCGAATAGCCGTCGTAATTTTCACGAACAACGTAAAATCAATGCTCTCGAATATCGTTGTATAGTTAACGTTACCTACAACGGAAGTTCTTCTCCCGTTGGAGCTAATATTAGAGCTAATATTATTATGCTAGCTTGTTTTCGTCCGAACGACGAGAAAGTGGTATTAATAATGAACCGCGCTGACCACCGACGACATTCGCTTCCATTACGGCATTCCGAACGAAGCGAATTGTAGGCGGTGGCGCGCGATGTCCCGATCGCGAAAATAAGAAAGGACGATCGGACACTCACCTCCCACGACGACGAAATCGTAATAGTATTCCGGTGGGTCGACCGGCCTTACTCGCTCGCAGAGCTGAGAAATTTCTTCTTTCGCGCGAACAAACGTGTCCAACAGAGTCATAAAGGTCAGGAACTGTGAACCGGGACAAGTCTGCGCGAGGTTTGGACCCAGATACGGTTGAGAACACGGCGACACGACCGACGCGTTGTACGACATCCTGTAAGTAGAGAATTCGAGTAGAGTTGCTCGGAAACCGTTCACGCGATCGATGTCGCTGCGAATTTCGCTCGCTCGCTCGAGTTTTTCTTACGAATCTTGGACATACCACCCCTACCCCTACCCCTTTACGTAACCGTAAATTAACACGGCCGCGAAATATTCGCGTTAATTGTTTCGAAATAATCGCGGAAATTATCGGTAAAATTACTTCAGCCACAGTTAACGCGGTCGAATGTTTCCCGCGATCGACGTTCGAATAATACGTACAAATCGAAAGGAAAAAATCGACACGAAAGCGATAATTATCTGCGCATTGTCGTCTCGCGCGCATCGATCGCCGCTGCGATGTTAAGCTGCTCGGTGAAAAGCAACGAGCACAATGGTAATTACGATTTGGTATTATTTCATTGTTCGATATTCTCGCGAGCGTGTTAGCGCGGGAAGCGGCCGAGATCGAGGGCATAACTCCTTCTCGATCCCCTCTACGCTCTCCGTTCTATGCACTATGCGCTGCGCGATTATCGAATTATCGCGATGAATCCGACTTTATTCGTTTCGACGATTTTCACCGATATTTCCGACTGAAGGAATAACGGAAATTGAATGTACAGAGAGGATCGCGAATCACGCGAATTCGTTAAAACTACAAAAGTTTCGGGACAGACGAAACGTCCCTTCAACACGGCCTTAACTCGAAAATACAATCGTATCGAAAATATTATCGTATTTATGGGTCGATGGAAGGGGAAATCCAGGGTATCGATTCTATTCGAAACACCGTCATCCGTTGCTCGCGATCGTCGTTAATCTCGTGGCACATTCCGTCGATCGCGCGTGTCGCGGTACCTTGAAACGCGATGATTGGATTCGACGAGGTTTCACAGGGCAGATCGAACGATTAACAGACGACACTGTCTTCGCCGGTGAACACTAAAAACGCGTGGTTCGAGAAAAGTTGCCGCGATCGACTCGGCTTCGTAACTGCATGCGGCGAAACTGTAACTGTAAAACCTCTCACCGTGGAACCTCTCTTTATAATTCATCTCCCACCCCGAGCACGATGTCCTTTTTCCGCCGAAGCCACGCGACTCGAAACCTTCTGGAAAATCCTCGCGACCTTTTTCGACGGCTTTTCCGATTCGACGATCGCCCAAGGTCAAGATCATCGTCATCGTAATTCACCGTCACGATGGAAAACGCTGGTACGTTCGAACGGCTATCGCAGACGTCGATCTTGTGGGACGTCTCTTTATTCGCCGTTCCGTTAATCGATTTCGCTTTGCGCGAAACGAACGTTCGTTTCGATTCGATCGCGTGTAGCCGCGCGAATAACGAAAGATAGTCGGCATTAGTTAAGAGTTAAGCCGGCATTCGAAATACAAATAGAACGCGTCGTCGTGCTACTCGACGCATCGGTTTATGAACGCAACGGCGAGCGAGCCTCCGATACGACGTACAGCTTTTTTGCTGGACAACATCGACCGCATTAACGAGATTTTCGATAACCTCGCTTCATCCTTGCCAGAGTTTCGGGTCGGTGGTCAGCGATTTGTCGCGGTTAACCGAAAGAACCGTGATGACTGATCGCTCGAACGATTCGTCGTCTTCCGTCGCGCTAATCGGCAAACGGTTTTGCACGCGAACGAACCGAAGAACCCTCGCGCGTATCCTGCTGAATCCCGTGAATCCGCATTGTTCGAGTCGGTTGCGGTCGTACCCCGTTGCGTACACTCGGTTGAACAAAAATCATATTTCGCGGGGGAACTCGCCGCACGAACAATAGAGCTTCCGGCTTTTTTCCGGTTGTCGCAACTATCGCGAACGAGCTGCCCGACGAGCGGCTCCAATAAATTTCGTCTCGCGCCTTTTCAACGCGTCTCCGTGGCTAAATCGGGACACCGGGAGGCGGTAACGAGCGGGCACTCGGAACGTACCGGTACAGCCATTCGCGACCCGGTCGTGATCGTTTCCTTGGCGGTGCCGATTATTATTCGCCACGCCACGGCACGGCGCGCTGCTTGTTTCAACGACCTCCGATCGGTCGCGGTGAGCCGCGACGCGTAATCGATGACGCGCCAACTCGAACTCGCTTTTCGCTTTCGATTTTCCATTATCGCGTTTCCCCGTCGATCGCCTCGATCAATTTGGCGATCGATAATAAAAAAAAAAAAAAAAAAAAAAAAAAAAAAGAGCGATCCGAAACAACGTTCGTCGAACTTTTCAACCAGAAAGTAGTACAGTCGCTATTTGTTGACGATAAAAATGCCTTCGAGCGCAAAGGGTTAAATGGAATCGATCCGAGCATGGCGAGCGAAAAGCGGTCCCTCGTAAGATAGCAGCAATTTTTTTGTCCGTGACCGACGAGATCCCATCGACTCGCCATCCATTATCCATTAATACCTTCATTAATCTTCGTTCCGCGCGAGGAAAGGACGCAATAAACGCGGTTTCCCTTCCGACTCGAGCTACGGGCGTCCTCTTTCGTTTTTGCAACGCACGCGGATCCGGACGAAACGACGTGCACGTTTCGACGGACGACACGATCGTTGTGCTACTTCGAAGCCGATGATTTCCCGGTTCGATGACGAACGCAATGTTTGCCCACGGTATTTCCGTTTCGTCGACGGAGATACACGCTTCCCATTGTGTTTCTTCCCGGGTGTGTTGCGTTGGGGCTCGACGAAACTGGAACTCTGTTCGCGGGAATCGATACGCCGCGCCGCGATTTTGCCTACTCGATAATCGTCCCGATCGGATGACGCATCGACGAAACTATGTATATCTCGCGATCTGATGAGAAAACAATTAATCGCGGTAATAACTGTCGATAATAAATCTTGGGGAATTTCCATGGGAAGGCGCATATTTTACGGACCGACGACTCCCGCTTCCGTCCCGGGCTCGATCGTTCGCGCAACGTCCAATAGAGCATTTTCCATATTCCTGTTCGATCGAATCGTTAACGATTATAATTCTTGCTCCTCGTTAACCTTCGACGGATCACGTGGCGATCCGTCGATGCACTTATTGCACGATCCGCCCTTCTCGAAGACGTTTCGACGTTCTCGAAAGGAGCGCGTAGGGAAATAAGAGATACGAATTGATAGCGCGCGATCGAAACGTACAAATTTCCCGCGAAACGCGTCGATTAATTTTATCGTTCGAAAATGTTGTTCCCGCTTTTTTTACCCGACGGCGCTACTCGAAAAAGAGCACGCCGAGTTTGCCGCGCAACTACACAAGAACGATTTTGGATTATTAATTTTCAGCGCAAAAGGTTAACTCCAAAATCCGTCGAACGGTATAACACGAAATCGGAGGTTCGTACTAAAACCAAGAATCCCTGGGAGGCTGAAACCAAACAGATAGCGACCGCGGTTCTTTCTCTTGCGGTAGAAGAGATTAACGTCTTTTGAAGTTAAATCGTGGCATTAAGGGTCCATTATGCTTGGAGATGATCGCTCGGAAAAAAAATGTCTTATCGTTATCGCTAAAGTAAGTACAAGGCTTCGCGTTGCGCATGACGGAAAAGGGAGCTGCTCGCCGCGAAGAATAGCTGGTTGCGGCGTACATGCATACCGTATAGCGTGGGTTCTATAGGTCGTATCGAGCACGGGTGCACGCGTCTCATCCGTATTTTACGCGGTGCTCGACTGTTTTGCCGAAGCACGTTACGGGTTTTAAAGCGACTCGTTCGACGCGGCGTGGCTATCGCAAATAGCCCTTGGTTATCCTTCCTTGTTTCCCCTCAATTCAATATCGTGGAGGACGCGAAACCCGTGTCGCGCCACGTTCGCCGATTGTTTAATACGCGAACCGCATTCAGAGGCTCGGCGCTATCGTGGAAAACGGCGATGACATCGTGTAAGAACCGTGAGCCTGTCGAGCAGCGAGGTCGATCGCGTCTCGTTCGACGGTTAATCCGTCATTTTACGATGTTTCTATCTTGTAAACCGGAGGAGCGCGCGGCGACCGACGTCATAGATATGTCCGATGCAACGTCGAAGAAATCGCGCGGATATACCGGTTCTTAATTACCGTGTTTGCCAGCGGATGATACGCTCACGGTACCGTCCGTCCGTCGAATCCGATAATTTGCCGCGATCGATAAGACACGGTGACAACGTAACCTGCATCGTCGACGAGATCGATCGGTCTTATCGGAGGGTAGAGCAGTACCGAACAATACCGCGGTAACTGCCAATATGACACGTAATTACCGTAATAACTTGTTTTCTACGTTCGTGCGTTGCACGTGTAATTATAAATAAATAAAGCCGAGCGAAATAATTGGCCGGAACGTCGGAAGCACGGACCGATCGATTCGACTTGCCGCAACAACAGCGACTTTTCTCGCGAACGATTCGCGGAAATCGTTCCACGCGCCACGAGAGAATCTCTTAACGATCCTAATTATCGTACAGAGATACCCTATCGACGCGAGCAAAAAGAACGCGCTCGAGTAAACTAAGGAACTGTAATTTCTACGTTCTCGAATACATTAAGCCGCGTTCCGTTTATCTTTCCGGCGGCTTCGTCGGCCCGTTATAATGGATGGAGAAAAAAAAGAAGCGCGACGAAATCGAGGAAATCCATTTTCACGGCGAGAAAGAAATGGTCACGAACGGCGGACGGAGTCGAGCGAACCCGCCGCGGCACGAAATCGTGCCTCGAACACCGACAACGTCCTCTATCCTTCGGCTGTTCGCCTACGCTCTACGACGTACGGCAGTACAACGCGAATCGCGTACACTCTTAATTACCTACATACATAGATACGCGAGAAGAAGCTCGCAAAGTTTCGTACGCGCGGTTTCGTTTTCCGCAACTGTTCTTGTTTCGCAGCGACGACGAGACTCGAAACGAGAAGAAAGTTGCCTAGGAAATTTCATAAAGACGACGCGTACAGGTAGCGACGTCTCTTTCGAGGTTTCTAATTTGGCCAAGGTATACCGCCTGGAAATATATTCCGAGTAGACGATCCTAATCTCGGCTAATCCGAAATCTTCCTCTGGAAAGAATGGAATAACTTTGAAATTTCATTTAGACAGGAAATTTCATTTTTCCCTGTCGCTACGGCGCGTTTCGTTAAAAACCAATTATTTTCAACGAACACGGAAGCGCTTCTTGTTTATTTGTTTTCTCGCGAAGTTGTTCGAGTGGTCGACTCGGCGATTTTCGAGCGTCCTGGCGATTCCTTGTCCCGGTAGGTCCATCGACGGAGCTCGAAACGATTCACCGACGCGGGAATTTAAGGACAGCCGTGGCTGCGGGGATGCGCGCTTCAAAAGATCGCTTTATCTATTTCGGGAGATTGTTGATAAAACGTGTAGGCGCGAAACGCGGGTCCGATATCGGCGAAACGCTCGCCGTGACAACCGTTCGCGCTCAACCGAACGAACGATACTTCTAAAACCTTTAGCTGGTCGTATCACGTTTTGTCCCTAGAAACGGAGCAGGAAGCAGCTGGTTATCGCCTAGTCCTTTCCCGCCCTTTCCCTTCGCGAATCACGAAACGGACAACTTTTGTAACCAACTTAAATCCTAGCAGCGGTTCTCCCTGCATAGTTTTCCCTACCTATTTTTTCATCGACCTCTCGCCCCTTGAAAAATCCGATAAAGAGAGGCGTTTTTAAAGACTTTGTTCGATTCCGTGGAACCGGCATCCACCGGGTTCGCGACAATGGGGTCAATTTACACGGCGGATGCAGCGTGCCGCGCGCACCGATCGAAGATAGATACCGGTCGAAGAATACCACGCAGCCAAGTTGCGAGTACGATCTTACGAACTGCGACGTTCGTCGAGACATCCTTTCCGTACTCCTTTGCTCGTTCCGACGAGTTCGAGAGCTTTGCTTAAGCCGAGCTTAAATAAGCAAACTGTCGCGTAGCTTCGGAACGTCCTTTCGCCGTTTCCCTTCGTCTCATCCAGCGCCCGGAAACTTTTCGTCGTCTGAATTTTCTATCAACCCGACCAACCTAACCCTCGAAAATCGTGAACGACCGCGAGACGACGGCTTCTATACGGCCATACAGAACACGGAAACGTTTCGCTTATTTCCAGAAAATATAAACCCGAGAGAAATTTACTTTGTTCTTTCGGTTTCCGTGTATCTCGCGTCTCCCGACGAGGTATCCGACTGGCTGTGTATACGCCTAAACCGTCGGTTAACGGTCGATCGTTCCTCGCGAGTAAAACGCGCGACCGTCGTTAAGCGAGCGTCTTTCGAGGACGGCGGCGCGAGTCTCGTTCGGCGTATCGAACGAGATAATCGATGCAAGAAGAGGGTCGAGTTTAGATTACGCACCGATTCCGGATATATTCTACGGAAACGTGGAGGAGGCGGTAGATAAGTGTCGACGAGAAGCTACGGAGCTCCTAGAAATGTGATTCTCGTAAGTCCACTGTTAAGTCGGAAACGACGAAACTCCGTGTTTGTCGAGAATCGACGGTGGTTATGATTTTAGCCGACTCGGCCAGCTCGACCGCTCGTACCCGTTTGTCGGCAAATTCTGAGCCGACCTGATCCGCGCTAAAATTTCGAGTATTAGCGCGCACGAACGGCGAGCCACGAACGTACCCGAGACCCTCGAGTTTCTCGCGAAGAACTAGAAACTCCCGGAGAAACCATCGACGACGCGACATAGCTCACGTAATTTTATAGGTCAGAAACGAGATCGTTTTCGTTTTTCCTTTTCTGCTACGCGTTAGTCTATCGGTGTAGTTCGTCGGAACACCTCGATGCCGTCGGCTCGGCCCTATGGTGTACAAGGAAGTACACTTAAAACCGAGGACCAAGCCGAAGTATCGTAGAAACGCTACCGCAGGGGTCGAGCTTCCGGTTTCGCGGTGACACGACGCGACGCCACGTGACGCAGCTACCGCAATGGCCGAACTGTGTCGCTCGAGAGCTTCTTCGCCTCGTTCCCTCGGGTGATCACCGAACTCGGAGATCTTCCTGTTTGCTCGATCGTTGTCCTCTTTTCGAATCTACCCGCCAACGTTCGATACTCGCGAACCGACGTTCTCCTTCGACGCGCGTCGATAATAATCTTCTGTTGGTCGCTTCCTCTTCTCGATCGACCGAGCGATCTAACAAAATGCGACGCGAAACGCGAAGCGATCGTCGTTCTCGACCAGCAGGTAGTAAAGCGTCGTGTTCGAGCTACGTCGAAGTAGCTACTTTAGAGAAACGGCTAATCTTTCGCGAAAGAAGGATCATTTTTGGCAAGAGATTGGGGAACTAGAGCGAACAAACACCGCGGAAATATTATGTTGGCTCCCTTTATCGGATTTACGCGAGCGACTTAAACGCTACCGTTCGCCTACTTCTAGCGGTAATATTTATACTCGGTCGCGTGGACACCGCTGTTCCAACTTGGTTCGAGGTACGGAAACTGCTCGTTCTCGCGACAGCCAAGAAAAACAAGGAACCGAATTCGTTAGGGATTGTCGAGACAGGCGAGTTCGAATCGAAGTAACTTCCAACACCGTCGACGAACAGTTTCGCGTTCTTCGAATAAGACGGCTAGCGCGATTTACGAACGAAAAACGAATCAACGGTTCGATCGATTCGTCGCGCGAGAAAGTGACCCGATCCATCCGAATCGATATTCGGTTTAATCGAGAACAACGATCGGAACACTCGCGATCGCGCGGTCTTCGCGAAACGCTGAAAAGAACGAATTTCCAGAATTCGAAGCGGCTGCCGAACCGAACCACCGACCTTTGTGCTTCGGCTCGTAAAAGTCTGCGAGGGCAGCTGCTCCCCTCGATAGGAACGAGCAAAACAGCCACTCGACCAGTAATTGCACGGCCATAACGTTCGATCGAGCTCGGTTTCGCGTATTTTCGGGTATCTTCGAGCGCGGCGAACGTTCAGCGTGCAACTCGAACGAAAACGGTGCTCGGAACAACCGTTCCTACCCTTACCGTTACCCTTCCTTCTACGTATGTATATCGAAAACGCGTTCAACGAATCTCGATACGTCGCAGTAATACCTTCGATAATTGCTCCTTCCCTGCCTACTTCGATCAAGTACGACGCTCAGAATCTTGCGAGCGTCGTCGACGCGCTTCGTTAAATAACGCGTATCGGACATCCGTACGACGAAGCTCGAATTGGAAACGATATCCGCGTAAAAGGCGAGAAGAACGCGACTTTTAGTTTGCTCGCGACGCGAAGAACGTACGCGCGTTTATTAAGGTAAGGTACGAGAAAACTTTACGATCCACGAGCATTATTAGGAAAACGCGTTGTCGAGTGGCCTAAGTTTTCGTTACTCTTTCTGCGGAGCATGAATAGTCTCCCGTACGGCGTTGTTACGGAGAGAAGCTGGACCGCAACGAGTCAAAGTACGTCGTTTCCGTGGCGGTGCTCGAAACACGAAAGCGTCGATGACCGAAAAGCGCGGTATGCACTTTGTGCTTACTTTGGTTACGTTCGCTTTTAGCCTCTCCGTGTTTCCTTTTAAAGCTGTCGAAATTTTATGCCGCCTTGTACCGTGCCACCCTCTTGCCTCGCCGAGGTCTCTCGCTTATTACGAAATTTCTCACTCCCGGGCGTAAACAAGAAAGAAAAAAAGAGAATCGAAAATGAGTCGACGGAATCGTAAAGAGAGAGAAACGAACGACTCTTCGACTAGAATGGTCGACTCGGAACGATCACGAAACGACCAGCATACGAAAGACCGTTCGTTATCTTGGTTCGTGTGTCAATTTTTGATCGGTCGCAAAAGAAATATGTACATGTACATATGTTCCGGTTGTATTTGGGCTCTCCGCGATTTCGATGACTCGCGTTTTAACTACCCGTTCGATCGTATCGCGTTTAAATTAGCTCGAATCGCTTCGAGTCCAGTTTGTTTCCGTTTCGAGCTCCTTCCGAGGAGCTAAGCGGAACCACTACCGACGAAATAACGCGTGAGTTGTCTGGCACGTTCTCCCAAAGTGGTGCTTTCGAAAGTTTTCTTCGTAGAAAATTCGAGAACGGAGAAACGAGCAAATCGAATTGGGCTATCGAAGGCAAACGCGTCGATAGTCGAAAAAAAATTACGAACGACCAACGCTTCGCTCGTCTTTTTAAACTGACGCGATTAAAACTCGTCGCGCCGACAAGCTTTCGCGACATCGACTCCGCGACTCTCTTCTCGACGTTCGTCTTTTTTATTCGACGGTTGGATCGATTTTGAGCCTTAGCATCGGTCGTTGGGTTGACTGGGTCCGCGTCTCGAGAAGCTCGAACGGTTTCTCGAAAAGTATCTTCAACGATGAAACGCGACATTCAGACGGCGAGCTTAATTAAAGCATTCCTGTTCCATTGAAAGTTATCATTCAGCGTCTTTTCCATTCACGGAGTCTAGCTTATATCTTCGAGCTGTTTCAGATTCTTCTCCTTCTCCTTCTTCTTCTTCTTTTTCTTCTTCTTCTTCTTCTTCTTCTTCTTCTTCTTCTTCTTCTTCTTCTTCTTCTTCTTCTTCTTCGTCTCCTTTTTATTATTTTTCTTCTTCGGTAATATTTTCTCGTTGCCATTGCAGCTTATTCACCTTACCGTTCCGTCCCGACGATCTTAGAACGCGTGCGAATAACGTAGCAGCTAACAAGATCCATTTACGCCTGTTTCGATCGTTGAATCGACGCGAATGTCGCTTAAGAACGGGTGTTTAACGCGCGTTAAATCGAAACCGAGTATAAAACAAGCTACAATTTTGAATAATAACGACAATAATCGATGACGCATTATTTCCTGTACGTACGTTTGCGATCCGCACAACGGATCGATCGCCACGGAACGAACATCGTAGAATCTTAGAGAAAATAAAGGAAAGTGATCGGCGAAGAAGCGACCGGACCGTTTTCGGGTTCCGCGAGTCTCCGATCGTCGATGGAACGCGAGGTCGCGCGATCTTTCTCCGTCGCGAATACAGAGCGGATTCGAGTCTCGTTCCCCGTGTCAGGACTTTTCCGGCCAACGAGATCCGGCCATTTGTCGAGCGAAAAAAGGTAATTAACCCACGGTCGTAGTGGTCGATACGCAGATTAAGGGAAAAAAGTAGAGCGCGGAGGGTCTCTGTTCGTCCGCATTCCATTAAACTGGCTCGGTGAAACGAGAGGGATCCGTACGAGTTTCGAAGAGAAGTCGTTGCGTCTAGATCCAGTTAAAAGGCAGGAGTCGACGTTGCATTTGCCTCCTTTACCGGCGCGTTTCCTGTTTCGTGTTTTCTACCGGCCTCTCTTCTCCCTTGGGACCGCTGCCCCACCGATTCCGACAAACAATTTTCCCTCCGTCTTCTCGTTTTCTCGCTTCGTGGCTCCATTCACAGTCCACGGGCAAAACGGTTACTGGAATCGTACTTGTTGAGCCGCTTAATGGGTCTGAGAAGCAACGCGAAAGTTGCTACTGCAATTTTTCACTCGGCTAAGTCTTCGAAAGTCCATTCGATTCCAGATTGCTCGACTTGTTGGAAGTTTGTCGCCCACTACCCTTCTTCGGACCGTCGTCGACCTTACAACTCGCGTCCCATTTTCCATTTCGCGGTTTCCCGCTCGTTCTTCGATACTCGCCACCCCGTCAGATTTCCTCCCCGAGGTATTCTCGTCGCCGATCGAATATTCGCCGTGTGTCTATTAAAAATCAAGTAAAGCCAAAACCGGCGAGGCTATAAATTTCTCCGATCTCGCGTCTCCGTCCCGAAACAGTTTCTTGTCCCCCCGGTGAGCGCTTACCGTTCGATTATTCGAGCTGATTGTCCGCTCTTTGGCCGTTCGCGTAGTGTCCGCCCCTGACCCCCACCTACCCGACAATTTTCACGAATCGTTCTCCGTCTCGAAGCTGTCTGTCCGTTCGAAACCGTTCGAAACCGTTCTTCGGTCTTCTCCGTACACGTATCTTTCGTCGCGCGTCGCTTCTCGGCTCTTAACGCCTCGAGACGATCATCGAGGGAACAACGAAAATTCCATTCATTCTCGATTAATTCCATTTAGCGTTTCTATGTCGTCGGCAACGAGCAGGAACGTTCGTTAAAGTTGCCGGAGCCCGATATACGCGCGACGGAGGTTGTTACCAACGAGCAACGGTGCTATCGAAACGGAGAAGTTTATCTTTTATTCGAAAATACGCGGAGCGACGCGACGGTGGGGACCTCTAAATACAAGAATAACCGGAAAAGAAAACGGGCAACCGCGATTATCTCGCGCGATTTCTTTTCTTCGTAGTTGCATGCGTCGCCCCGAGCTACCTGCTGATTTTATCGTCGATATTTTATGCAAACGTCGTATACCGAAGGATCCGAGACGACGAATCGTGTCTGTCCCAGCTTCGACTTTACTCGGGAAAGACGTTGGGAAACGAGCGTTTTTGGCGCCGCTTCGAAAGAGAAAAGCGCTCGCAAGACAAGACAGGTATTCGTTTCTCGTTTAAAAGATTACCGGTTTTCATCGCGGCCTAAACGGAATGGGCTAAATACGAGCCGTATATCGGGATCTCTAATGGGTGAAACTTTTCTTCTTTTTAAGTACGATTTAACGAGTTTATCTTCGCCATTACCACTGATTGGTCGTTTTACTTTTCCTGAAAGGAGAAAGGAAAAAGTTGCGTATCGCGGTAACGAAGGTACGCGATCCGCCGAAAGTAGATATACACGCGTACCCCGTGTACGGGAGTACATATATTTGGAAGGATCGCGATGCGATCACGAAACGAGCAAAACGAGGAAACGGTAAGACACGTAATCGCCGCGCTGTTCGAGGAGGCCGACACGTTGCGCCGGCAAGCGATAAAGCGCCGATACCTCGAAGAAAAATTGTTTCCGAGCGACGCTCGAAAATATTATATTCGTTACGAATCGAGTTGGAGCGCCGGCAGAAACGGCTGAAAATTATGGCACGGTCGGTAAACTTCCGTACGGGTAATGAATTTAGTAGCAGCCACGCGTTCAGCTCCATGGAAAACGGATCCGTGTCCGAGTCGACGGAGATCCCGCGGTTGGTCGAGCGAAAGATATAAAGCGTTAAAGCTGAACGGTAATCCGTTAGTTAGAAGTGCCGCGCCGACCGAACGAAAATCTAGCTTCGCTTTACAGCGTACACCGGTTCTCGAGTTGGTTAATTTCGTTGGTATAACTTCTCGGCAAACGTCGCACATGGATTCCTCGTGGACGGGGTCGCTCCAGTACCCCGGCGTCGTGCGCGTATCTCGCCAGCACGCGACCGGATTCCCCCCTTTATCGAATTCGCCGTTAACGAACCTTGGGCTATCCGATCTCTGCTCGTCTCGCTTTCCGATCCGGCACTACGTTCCTCTCTCCGAAATCGTAGAATCGCGAACTGGTCCCTTTCGGATATAGGAACCCTGTCTCGTTCGCCGTCGTGACCGGCTTACTTTTCGAAGAAACGAGGAACGGTCGTAGTGTCCGGAAAAAATTTAAACGCGAGTCGTCGAGTCGCGTCCAGTCGAAACGGGAAAGACGTCCGCGTTGTTTTTTCGCGATCGTAGCTGCGTTAGTTAGAGACTACCGGAACATCTCGCCGTAACGTTTCCTAACGGCAGCGGCCAATCTGAAAAATGAATCGTCCATCGGTGGATGAGCGAAGGTTCGTTTTGTCTCGGAAGGTCGTTGCGAATTCGACCGCATATTCTTAATTGCAATATTTTATCGAATTCCAGCGAGACCAGACCTTTGGGACGAACCTGGCTTCTGTATTGAATCGATGGGATCTCGATATCGTTTCCAGACATCGGTTAAATAAAGACGAGAGGGAACCAGTTTCGCGTAACGATATCTTACGGTAAGGTCGGTCTCGCAGGCGAGACAGTTAATTTAATTTTCTCGGTGAATTAGCTGCCGCGCGCTTCGATACAGAGGCCGAGGGAGAACAAGAGTGGGACATTCGAGCATTTTGCGATTAAATGGAAAGTACTTTCGCGCAGGCGAGCAATCTTTCACGCTTTCCATGCTTCCGGAGGCAATCGGCGAAGTTGTTTCGATTCGGCGTCGCTCGATCCGCCTCGTAATAATCTGCATCGGTGTCGAGCTGTAATATCCGGTCACTCGCGTTCCCGACTCGTTCGCTCGCCGCGCCGCGCCGGTGCCTTTCCAGTTTCCTCCGTGTTACCGCGACCGTTATGCGGCGATTACGAAGTTACGATACGTTCGCCATCCTGTCGGTCGTCGATATCCTCTTTTTGTCGATCGATAAACGGAGGAAGATAACGCGCCGTAACTGGCTACTCGACACCGCTAAACTTACGCGGCATCGCGGTTCGACGTAAACCGATAACGATGCGGCGGATCGAAGAAACGAAATAATCCGTTTTCGTAACAAGTTACGTACGATATTAGCCTGTACCGCGACAACGCGGTTATCGACTACAAGCTGGTTCGAGCGTTCGGAATTCTGACAATTTCGTGTATCATCGACTTCCTAAATGTTCGCGACCTCGAAGCATCGAGGTTCGCACGAAAATCGGGCTTCCGAAATTTCGAAATTTCGAAATTAGCTACACCCTCGCGTTCGAAAATTCGAGAACGCTACAGTTCCGCTTTAGGAATGCCGATACGCCGACGACGGAGATTGTCCCACCGTTTACGACGCGTTACTCGGTCCGTCACAACGAGCAACGTTACGTAGCGATTACGTGCCCGGCAATTATCGATCGAGCATCGCGGCAAAGCGACTCGCAATAGCTACTTGGTAGGGCCTCGTTTAACGCGTTTTCCTATCGAGTCGATCGAATCGGAAGTACGCGGAAATAAACGCGATCTTCCATCGCGGAGCACCGAAACGCGCGTAACGCGGCGAATTAACGATGTCTACTTTCGTAATTGATCGTTCGCCGATTCGACGAATAATCGACGATTTCGAGGTCGCCGGTAAACGGTTCCACGATGTTGCAATTATTGAAAGGGTTGGTCCGGGATCGAACAAAGGGCGGGACGGTGGCAAAACCGTTGGAACGGTGCATCGGTTAAGCCGAGAATGATTGCCTACAATTTCTCTCGGGCAGAGCCGCAAGAAACTTCCTAATGCTTTCAACGTGTTCGCTGCTAGTCGGTCGCGGCGCGCTCGGTTTTTGCGAGCCATCTACCGTGCTAACCGGTTACCCGTCTCGAACCTTCGACGCGTAAGCGTCGCGTAAGCGACGCGCGACCGACGTCGCCGAAAAACGCAAAGATCGCGTTTCCTCGTTCGATTAATTAACGAGGCTGTTAGGCCGTTCGTTACGGTCGCGTCGCATCTCGTCGCGTTCTGGCGCTTTCGTTGTCGCGATGCCGGCGAAGCCAACCGGCAGAGCGAGATCGCTCGCGAGACAGAGACCAACTCCGATACATCGATACAAGTTGCAAGGATTGGCTCATAACTCGATGATCGTATCGAACATATCGATTTCGAGAACGAGTACGATATTTATGTAACGCGTAGACCACGTGTCTATCGGATCAAAAACTTCATTGCACGAACTGGTGATTTTGTCTCGAGCCGTGGTCCAATAAACGGATCGGACCTCGATTATCGCGTTTCCGAATCGACGATCGGAGCGGCTCGTGAAATTATCGCTCGGTCCTGTAAGGCCGAGGCACAAGACGCGATCGGTTATAATCATAAACGCTTGGATGCTCACGAATGGCGCGGAACCTATCCGCTTCGACAACCTGTATGTTATCGACGCGACGGCGAATCGGCTGCACTATAAATCGCGTAATTTCTCCCGTTATTTCCACGCTTCGCGATACTCCGACAGCTAGGCGACGAGTAGACGGCTAATTTTTTCTCGATTCCCGATCGCTCCCCGTACCGTATCAAACGATTTCCGTCGCTCGATTTTTAGCGAGCGCGGTATCCTCTTCGTCGGTGTTTCTCGCGCGTTTCATTTCACCGGTCGTCTCTTTCGCCTCGTGCCACTCGTCGATGCTCTATTTCACTTCGCCTCTGCCACTCTATCGACTCGACTATCCCACCCCTCGAGAACGTGCTCGTTCTTCTACTCCCGTACTTTTCGCCACGCGACAGATGCTCGCGCGTTTTTTCTCTCTAGCAAACACCGACACTCGCCCTCTCTACCTGCCGCTCTCTGCCAACTCCTTAACACGCCCGACGCGTTTAACGCATTCGACCTTTTTCGAGCTCGATTCGACTGTTCGTTCGCTAGATTCCTTTTCTCTTTATTTTACGAAGCGACGTCGAACGGTAAAACAACAGGTAACGTAGTACGAGCGTACGTTGCGTTTAGCCCCGACGCGACGGTCGAGCGAATCGCGCGTAATAAGGGCGTAATAATCGAGCGAGAGCGCGAGTTTCTTTCGTTTTCCCCGTCGGCTATCGAATAAATGGTTTTTATCTCGTGCGAAGATACGCCCGATACCGCGGCAAATTTTTCTTCGTTCGAGTAATCTGAACCTTTCGACCGACTCGATACGTACGAATCGGAAACTAAATCGACGGGCTACCGATGACCTTATAAAGTATCTTTTAAGTTATTCGCCTCTTGGCATAAAAGGTTTCGTACTTTTACCTCGAACGATCGAGAAATCGTGCGCGTCGTTAATTATTCAACGTTTCGAAAGGTACGCGTCCGAACGCTGTGATTCTGTTCTTCCGATAAATATTTTGATTCGGTAAACTCGTAGATGAAAGGAAAACGATATTTGTAGGATTCGAGGCGACGGTCGAAAACAACGATATTCGATCGGGCGGCATAAGCGTCCGCTCCCGGTGTTCTAATTAAACCATGAATAATTGACCGTTTGCCGCTTCCCAATAATTAATTCCATCGCAAGTGATAACGTTACGATTCGTTCTACGTAGATATAACGCGAATCACTGGTTAGATTCGCGCGTCGAACGCGTTCGCGAGGCATTCCGCTAGCGTTCCTCTCTGTTCTACCGTCGCGTTGCGCCGTGTCCGCGCGCGAACCTCTCTTTGCATCGATCACGATGCATCTATGCATTCCGGACACGCCGTCACGCCGTGCAACGTCACGCAACGTCACGCCATGCCACGCCGCGCCACGCCACGCCGCGCCACGCCACGCCACCCCACGCCACCACCGATTTCTCTGCGCATCGTCTCGTCCCGGGGTTCGTTGTTTCCATAAACTGATACGAGCGTTTAACGGTCTGTTAGTCGACTTCCGTTGCGCTGTCACGCGGAAAACTGCAGCCGGACGGTGGGTTATCGCTAGGTCCACCAGACGCCTCCGATTTTCACCAAAAATTCTATATTTCGTCGGAACGCGCGCCTCGACTGTCGTTCGGCCTGTTCAACGCTTTGTCCTTCTTTCTTCTTGATCGAGCTTCTTCGAGTCGTTTCGAACGACGCGGGACCCTACCCCCCGCGACGAACAAATTCCGTACGGGCGCCGGTAACAACGCGAAGGATTTATGCGAAATTTATTCTCTTCCTATTTTGCCGGTGACGCGACGTAATTAAAAAATACCGAGTATCCCTAATGAAAAAATGTGTATTAATTTCTTCCGCGCCAGTCGGTCGGCTCGCGGCCGAAACTGGAAAAGTTACCTACGACGCGCTCGATTTTAATAAAAATCGGCGAATAAATGAACGTTATCCCGGATGATGTTGCAAAGATCGGTATCGGATACAGCGACGAAACGGAACGTAGATACGGAAAATGTACCAAGGAGAAATTAAACCGTTAAGCTTTGACCGCTGTTTCGTAAATATATTACGAAGCTTTTTTATATCGCCCTGTTCCGTCGAGAGTCGAGTTAAGTCATTCGCGCTTTACTTTGTACGATAAAGGAGTAATAATTCGTGGACGGTTAAACGAAATCGACCTTGTTATCGTACAAGATGGTTCTGTATACCTATGTGCGCGCGCTTAAGCCCGAGAAAAAGTAACGCGATACTCGGAGAAGCTCCGTAAACGCGATCTTACGAGAAAAAAGGTACGGCGAATGATCCCTCCGGTGGCAAAGCGCTACGAGTACTCGTCCTCGTTACGGGACGGCCTTAAACGGCATCCGTGACACCGACGAAACGGCAAACTCGGTTCCTTTTCGGTACAAGAAAGAAACGCGTTAATTAGAAACATAAAACGCTCGGTAAAAGAGTTTTCTGTCCACGAATCCGAATCCGTTCCCTATCGATGTTCCAATCCTACCGCTTAACGTCACGCGGCGCTTATTTCTCTTTCCGGTTGACTCGCTCCGCCAACGGGAAATAAAACGAGCCACGAATGTGGCACGCGCTCGGTTCGCTGCATCACGGGATCCATTTCCGTCGTAACGTTGCCAGCTGTGCGCGTCCACACAGAGTGAAAAAGTCGAAAATCGCGTGAACGCGGTATCGTCGTTCGAGCATCCAACGAAATCCACAGAGAGACCGAGGGGCGAGAGAGAGAGGGAGCGAGTTCATCGATGGGAATTCAACGGCAAAATGCTAGACTACGGAACAGGGGGGAGTAGGATGGTCGGTCGTGGCCGTCACACGGACCCGGTCATTGTTCCGAATTCGAGTGAAATCGATCGCGAAATAGCTTTCTCGCGCTATTTACGGGTCGCTTTGTTTCCCGACCGCGGAGTTTCCCTGCGAAAAACCAGCCACGCCGATTACGCGCGTTCCCCGCCAAATTCCTTCGCGTCGTTCCGTTAATCGTTTCGCAAACGCTACCCTCTCCCGAGGGGAGATTCTCGAACAAGGTCCGCTATTTAATACGCGGTTTCGAGCCTCCTTCGAATGCGAAAAAGTTTCGGCTACTCGATTACGTCTATTCGTGTCCAGTTTCTCGATAGATTAGGTAAACATTACTAAATAGCGAACCGTCTTCGTTTATGACGCTTTCATCGCCGCGACGAACGGAACTTCGACATCGGATTTGTCGATTTTCCGATATTTTATTTTTATAAGCTCCCGCGTTCGTCAACGACTCGGTCGGGAAACGATAGTTTACGGATCTCGGTTACGCGTACTCCATAAAAGTTCTGTCAGAAAGTCTGGATAAATTCATTACGAAAGTCTTACGTTATCAACACGCTTTTACTACCGAATCGTGCTTTTCGTTTTTCACGCGGGTACCTACTTAGTCGGCTCGCTTTCACTTTCCTAATCTGCGTAGTTACATCTTGTTTACTCTTCCCCCGTTTTCCATAAACGTTCCGCCTTTCGCTTCGCCCGATACAACTAAGTATCTTGAACGTTGCACGAAACACTGCCATAAAATCGCTAACAACCGCGTAACAACGAAGCAACGACCGCGACGTTATTATACATAATTATTAGAATGCCGCGGTAGCGATAATTATAATCGAAGAAGATTCGCGAAACGGGACATCGGCGAGCAAACGATTTCGTCGTTTGCCAACATCTTGAAACGGTAGATCGCGGACGTTATCAAAGGGGCGAGCCGCTTCGCGGGCAAATTCCCTAATAATTTAACAACGTTCGAAATGGCAAACGATCGACGCGTCGAATCTGCGGTTAGCGTTATCACGAGGATACGACCAAACATTCCGCGGATAGAATTCGCACGGCTACACTCGTGTCCATTGTCGGGGTACGAGGTTCGCGGCTGATACACCGGTCCATTGATGGCAGATTCGCTCTCCTATCTAGCTCGCCTCAGCTTCGATATTTGCTCGTTAAGTGACAGTATTGACGCGTGCAACGAGCAAATATCAATATGTCGTCGAACGACGTACGTACATACTCCGCGCCAGTCCTCTAATCCGGAATCGCGTAATTGCTTTCGTTCGAGTCAAAGTTCGTGCTTTCGAGTTTGTCCGACTTTATCGATTAAAACGCGATTTACCGGGCTATCACGAATATACGGTTATCCGAACGGGTACGAACGATAAAAAGGACGTACGGCGAAACGGAAGAAATCGAATTCTTCTACTCGGCATTAACTTCGTTCCGCTTTATGTATGTACGTAGAGAGTGCAACGAAATACGCATCGGGTCTGCGGAAACGAAACCTATTTAATTATACTCGCGACATCGTCTTTCGCTTCGCGACACTGTTTTAACGCGAATACGCCGATTGTCCCTGCGATTTCGTCCCAGCGATTAGAGATCTTCAGAACATAATCGCCCGCGAGAACAGGGGAAACTCGATTATCCCTTAATTCGTGGCGGTCTTACGCTAATTACTTCGGTCCAAGTTCAAAGTCCCTTCGCCTCTCTGAAATCTGTCCATTTTGTTGGCCGGCTCCGATAATTTCTTTACCGCGAGACTCTACATGTCCGCCGCGTCCATTGCGTTCGTCCCGTACCGCGCAGCGCGTCATTTTTTAATTCGAGAATAATTGAATTTCACGGTATCGCGCGAAATCCATATTTATTTCCTCGTCGATTCCGCTCGGAGCGTGCGCGAGCGAAACACGAACGAATCCTGGCACGCTCGCGAGTTTCGTCTCTCGAAATCGACTTTCTCCTTCCTTCGTCTTTAAACCGACTTAACGTTTCACCGGTTCTTTTCCTCCTTTTTCTTCCATCTTCTACCCGTTCCGGACGACTTTTCGTCGACGGGCCAGCGACTCGTCGACGACCTCCTTCTTTCTTCGTAGCAAGGAACGAAATGACTTTGGTGGGAAAAAAAAGAACGTCTTTAATACGTTCATTAACGAGCAACGATCAAAGTTTCGGCGAAAGTTCGTTGATCGAAAATATATGTAGCTTAAACGGCGCTCTCGTTTGAAATTCTGATCCGTAACGGCCTCTCTTGCTCGCTCCACTTTTTTCTCGAGTCTTACTACCGCTTTTTCGCGCAAAGATCGTATCGACGAGCGCGTTCGTTACAAGAAGAACGCGGAACGATAATAGGCCGGATACTTTAATGTTTTTAGGATCGATGGATTTCCGCGCGATCGCCGAACTCGCAATAAGGTCCCTGGTGAAACGAAGGTAGCAATCGGGTTGCAGCGAGTGCGCGTTTCAACGCGGTTGTGCGCGCCATTGGCTAAAACTCACGGTTCGATGCGCTTCGTTGGGAAGGTAAACTATCGCGACATCGGTCGAAAAATGACACGGAACCGGTGAAATCGGACGTATCGCTAGGTTCGTAAAGTTTCGAAACGGCGAACATCCGGCGTGGCGCGAACGGAAATTGCGTTGCGCGCAAAATGCGGACGATCGGATTCGTCCGTTAAGGGAGCCGCTAGTGACCGGGATAATACGGACTCGAGCGTCCGAGAGAGAGAGCTACGCCTTTGATCCTCGGTCAAAGGCCAACGTCTCCGAAGGGAGAGTCGACGTAACGTGGCCTATTGTGGTTCCCATTGTTGCGCAAACTGCATTACAACCGGAAGTGGTCGCGACCTCCCTTCCGTGGCTCGTAACTCAGTGTCTCGCGGCCGGCTGCCGGCTTTGCACAATACTACGGCAACTGCACAAGCCTGTAACACCGGTGTCGGACATCCACGCCACGACGCCGCTCCGCTCCGTTCCGCGTTAACTTCCCTCGTTGCGTCTCCTTACTCGCTAAACGGAAATCTCCTACCCTTACCTCACCCTTCTGGCCCCTATGAAACTTTGCTCGTCGCGCGAAAACGCCGTTAGCGAACATTTTAGATACTTTCGTATCTTTTTGATTGAACGTATCGTCCTTGAAACGAGCCGATTTCGCCGTCGATCGGCCGGTCGAGTAAATTTCGACGCGCTTCGTCGTTTCTGTCGAAAAACGTGTTAGCTACGGATCGCGTTTACGGAGAATATTAAGGTCCGCGAGATCGGTCGAATAAGCACGATCGACACCCGATCGAAGCCAAAAGATATTGGAACTCGAACAAGAACGAGACACTCTTTTATACGAGGAGTTATTAATAATTCGAAGGCGGCTTCGTTCCGCTCGAGTGGCGCGATCGTTGCCCGAGGGTAAATCTCGAAGGGAGAGGAAACGGTGGCGCAGGAGGATGCTAAGCTATTCGTTCGGTTCCCTGGTGACCAACATCTCAATTAGCTCTGCTTGCCAGCGAATTACCGTTCGCCTCGTGTTCGCCATTCCGATGAAACCCGACCACGATCGTTACGTTCGACCGATTCCTACCAAATGGACGATTCAATTTTTTACGGCGTTTCGAAAAGTTTCCGAACCGAACGGTTTCCTTCGACGACATCGGTTTCTATTATTTCTTGTCTCGGACACGGCAACGGTTCGATAGTTCCGGCAAGTTGATCGAGCCTTTCGTCGAATTTCACGAGGTTCGGCTCGTAAATGCCTTAATTAATTTGACACGGTTCACCTTTATGGACCGGTTCTCCACGAGACACGACATTTTTCAAAAGCGTCGTGCAAGTTGACGAAGTTCGTCCGTGCCACTCGTTCGACGGTCTCTATCGAAACGTATCTACGATGCGAGCGTCACGCCGTTCTTTCGCTCCCTGATTCGCCGTATTAACAGAAATATACATCCTTCTCCCCCGAATCTCGAGCACGAACAACGGAAGTAAAAGGTCGGCCGAGGGTGGTGCACGACGTCGACGCTTTCGATCGCAATTACGAAATACGATTTACCGTGGGTGGAGTAGCGATAAAATTTAAATTCACCAAACTCCCCGGAGTGTCCTCTCTTTCGCGAGGCGTTCCGTTTCGTTCTGAACGAAAATAAGCGAGAGCGAGGTACGGCGGGGAGCACCGAACGACTGGTACACTCGAGTCGAGAGGGGAAAAATCTTTGTCGCGGAAATTCAAAGGCATAAAGTGTCGACGAAGCGTCCTGGGAACGCCATCGTGCCGACCCTTGTAAAGACGTTGAATTTTATGAAACGTCGGGGGGGATTCGGTGAAAATATGTAAATACGCAATAAAACGTAAGCTCCCGGTGCCGCTTCCGTCGCGCCTTCCTCTTCTTCTTCTTCTTCTTCTTCTTCTTCTTCTTCTTCTTCTTCTTCCTACCGCCTCCTCCTTCTACTCCTCCTCCTCCTCCTCTTCATTTTAAACTGTGCGCCTACGGAGCAAGAGACCGGGAACGACGCGAAATTTCGTCGGTAGCCGGCCGCTACGGCCAACTTCGACGAATCCCCATCTAAATCGGCGACAAACACGCACCAAATGCGAACTTTATCGATCAACTACTTTTCTATTGCTTTCCTCCCTCGTGTCGATTCGTTGAATACGTAAACCTTGGTAAAAAAAAAAACTGTGTCAAAATCGTGCCACTCGATGCTACCGGTCAGGTAAAGTTGGTCCTGTTCGTCGAATAAAACTACTGTTAATCGACGGTTAAATATCTAAAGCGAGAGGCAAGCGGAGAGAGACTTTGTCGGATATACGATGTAAATATCGCTTATAGCGCCGCTATTTATCGCATAAACACGGCCAGGGTATGGGGGTTGCTCGTTTAAATTCTTGCTTTTTCCGCGCGTTAAGGAGAGCCGCTCAACGAGCGATTAACCTCTTTCGAGACTGTCTAACGATCGTACGGTGGAGATTCGTAAAATTGTCGCGTATCAAGAAACCAGCCGAAGAAACGACGGAACGAAGGAAGGAAGGAAGGAAGGAAGGAAGAGAGGATGAAAATAATATGGGTCATTCGTGGTTTCGTTATAATTTCATGCCGGGATTTGCCGACGATTTAGGAATTTTTCATAACAGCGTTTCTTCCCTCGAAACTCGCGCGTAATTAGATTAGTCTTGCATCGTTGCTGCCGTCCACGTCGTTGTCGTTATCGTCGTCGTTTTCGACGTTGCGAAATTACGCGAAAATAGGAAGACAAATACTGGCGGGTTCAGCCAAACGTCCGTTAAATAAATGGAGCCTGGCGTTGGGCACGGCTGAACGGTCGGTAATCGTACGTAGTCGCTTCGACATTAAAGACGAAAGAATACTTTGTCCTCGACGGTATTTCTAACGTTTCTCCTCGAACAACGAGTAATATGAGCGATGCATCGTCGCGAGTAAATTGCCATGTCGCCCGTAGCGATCGACCGTTCGAAATACCGAATAAAGCGATGTACGAGCGTCGATTCGCGAACAACGTTTATCACGAAAGGCTAACATTCGTTGTCCGTGCATCTTATTTTCTGGTTTCGCGTCTCTTACTGGCAAGGTTATGGAACACCGAGTTTCTGCGATACCGGTTTAGGAAGGGAACGTGCGCGATGATGACGAACGGGCGACAGCTTCAAGTCAAGGAATCAATTAAGATCTAAAAGCCGAAAGCCTGCGTCGCGACTAAATAGTGGCAAAATAAATCAGTCAGCGCACGTACCGAGGCGATCGAGTTTCTTAAAATTCGTCCGGCAATAGCTCTAAAATCGATTCGAACGTTAGCAACAACGAATTTCCCGTCAACCGGATAACCATGACAGCAATAGAGCAGTTTACTCGATCGATTTTACTTATTTACGCGATGTTTCTACGTCGCTGAACGCGAAAGCAACCGCGTGGCGACCATCGATCAGCCGCGAATAGCAGCCTCCCCTTCTCCCCCGTGTAGTTTAAATACCATAGAAGCCTTGAAAGCCGTTTCGATTAATGGAATTCCGCAACACGTCCGCAATTAACCCTCAAAGACCCGAGGCGCTGGTCGAAACGTCCAGCGGTGTGCTAATGGCGAACGGTGCTCGTGTCGCATTCGAAACGCATTTAATGAATTCGTTATCGATCGAAATCAACGTTTGCCTCCGCGTTACGGACACCCCCACGAAGACGCGAGACGACCAACCCCGGAATTCCGAATTCGGAATTTCGATCGTTGGCATTTTCTGCGTTCCTGTCGTCGCGCGATCCTTCGTCGACGCTAACTTACTTTATTTCGCCGATCGATCGATTTTCGACAACGAATTAACGAAGCGACCACGCGAGCTTCGTAAATAAATACCGTTACGTCGGGATTTAGGAAATACGTGGCACGAGGTTAGCCGGTTACCGTAATCGTTTCGGCGTTATAAGCGTTTATCGATCGGAGCACGCAATAAAAGAACGAATCGATCGACGACCCAAAGGATCGAAATAGAAGAAAAGGCGACGCGGTCGACGAAACCGTTTTCCGTGGTAACGAGAAACGAATGCGTAGCCGGTGACGAGGACGGTCAAAGTTGCGCGAGCTTCCTGTCAAAGTTGGAATCGTTTCGAAACTCGTATCCCCGGTGTCGCGCCGATGATAGCCGTGACGCGAAAAACGAAAACAAAAACGGATACGAAAACGAAGACGGGCGTTTTCATAAATCTTCCACGAGGAGGCGGATCGAACGCGCGCGGTCGACCGTCGACGTAACGATTATGCTTTAATCGATCGCCAACTCATCGATTCGACCGCGAGCACGTCGGATGCAAACCCATGCAAATTCCGCGTTTCTCTCCGCGAACGTTCTCGGAGCCGGCCCAACCGGATTTACGGTGCTTTCGCGCGTTCGAATCGACAAACGTAACAACGAGCTCACGCAACGTTTCTGCGACATTTTCATTTTCCTACATAATCGTCCGGATTAACTGTATTCGCTGTAAATCCGTTGCCGACCAACGTAACAGCGTCAAAGGGAAAATTATCACGGAAACGGACTCCGCTCGAATCGACGGGAACCACGTTGCTTTTTGGACGCGTCCGATACATTTCGTCGAAATTGGAGTAATTCAAAATCTACGTGATCGCTACGAGCCGGTTCGTCGTTGCCGAGATCCGATAAATACTCGTTATTTTCGAGTATACGCGAAGCGTGCCAGGTGGAGTCGGTTGCGAGGACGCAGGATCTCCGGTCCCCTTTTGGCTATAAACGGAGCAGAAAAGAGTCTGTGATGCCTTCAAAATGAACGGTTGATCGGATACTTGTTTCGATTGGCCAGCAGCCGGATAGACCGAAAGCGGCGGACCGAATCGAATGGGAACTCGTTTCTTCGAAATGGTCTGTCGGAAATCCCCGAAGGAATCACCGTTTTCGTTGCGATCGGACTTAACTCGCTCGAGGAATCGGCCCCCCGCGAGCGGGGCATCGCGACGTCGCCGATACGCCGGAACCGAATCTCTTGGTCACGCCGAACGCGTTTTACATATCGTAACTCGAGATCGTTTCGTTTCGGCCGTGCTCGCGTTCGAAATACATATACGGATTTTTACTATCGAGAACCCCGCTACGGATTCCCCCGATGGGTCGAACATCCGAATTTTCCGTTTCACCGACGAATCTATGATACCTTATTTCCGAAGAAAATTTTTTCACGGTTAGTCTATCTTTTCGTTACGCGACGAACGGACACCGTATCCCTTATATGTACGTATACACCGATAAAGGAATATGTATTTCGGCCGAACGGTTAGTCCCTCCTCGAAGTCGCGCGAAACAAGAGAATCGCTGTTAAGCTAGGTCCGACCGTCGGCGTCCGTCGGCGAAGCCGTTCGACTTAGCGGCAAGTTGGAAGAGGGGCATAAGGGATACAGGGCGATAATAAGCGGGGACAACGACGTTCAGGATACGCTTAGCTCCGAGCGAGGGTGCAATCCGTAGAAAGCCACGGAGACTCCGAGTATGCTACGCCGCGCCGTGTCGCGCCGCACCGTAAATAACGTTCTCTCCTACCTATTCCTATATCCGTTCTCCCCTGTTCCAAGACCGTTTCGTCTCCTCGTAGGTTCCCTCGTGGGTCCATTCGCTCGCGCGGATTACCGCCGCGATGTCGCCCAACAACCGCTCCTGCTCCTCCGACTTCGCTTCGTTTCCGAGTCGTTTCTCTCGTTTCGTTCTTCGCCACGAACGCGACCGTTTAGAAGTTTAAACGCGTTACCGACGAACGCTCGTTGCGTTTACGTATCGCCGATAATAAAAGAGGTTCTTTCTTGATTCTCGTTCGCAGTTCCATTGGTAAACGTCAGCGTCGTGGAAGGAAAGCCAGCGGAATTACCATGCGACATCACTCCACCGGGAGAGGACACCCTCCATATGGTGTTTTGGTTCAAGGACGAGGCCGGAGTACCCCTTTATACGTGAGTGATGCCTTCTACTTTCCGAGTCGGACGGATTCCGCGCAATTTCGTAACGAGCTGTTAATTTATGCGATCGAGTTAAGAATCGTCAAGGGCGCGCTCTACGATCGAAATCCGGTCGATACCGTTCCCATTTCGCGGTAAATAACCGATTTACTCGGCCGCGGGCTCGTACGATTAATCGTATTTATTATTATCGAGATCACGTTTCGAAGCGAGAAACAGCGAAAAAACGCGATTAATTTCCGACGCGAGCTCGCAATATTTTACCGCTCGGTCTTTTCGGTTCCGTCACGCGACAACTACGTTTCGTCGTCGAGAAAGACTCGGTCGGATTCGTCGTGGTTCCGTGATCGCGTAACGGGACATGGACACCTTTCTCGTAAAATTGACCCAGCTAATTACTTCGATTATCGACGATATTCACGGCGTTGGCCGTATTCGTGCTTCGACGAAGGGGACGAATCGCGTATTCGTCGGAACGTCCGTATTTCATTGGCATCCGGAACGTTGCTTCCGGTATCGGTTAAAAACGGGCATGGTGCAGGGTCGAGTTACGATCGCGTAAAGATTTCAGCAGGGAATCGTTGATTAGTTATTGGCCGTCGACGAGGCAACGAGCATCCCGATTACGCGATGCGCCGCTCGGCCTCGTTATCGTTCGCGCGGCTCCTACCTGTGTATCACCGGCCCCGACTTTTACGCTACGGTTTGTATCTTGAACTTTCGCAATTATGATTTCCGTGGAACCGCGACGTACATTACGGTAACGCGGCGATATACTGCCCTACGTATCGGCTGTAAATCGTGGTACCGGTTCCGCGGGGTGCCGGTAAGTAACCGAGCGCATGGCGAATAAAGTTCGTGCTCGAAAAGCGATAGGGAAATCTCGCGAGTCCATCGGTCGTTTTTCATCGTTACGGAGTTTTATTAAAAGTATCGAGAGGAACGAACGAAACATTTCCATCGGTTCACCGATTCGAGAGAAAAGGGGCTGGCCGAACTAACAAGACGCCGTTACCGAAGGGCGTTCCCCTTGTCCGTTAGTCGCGTTTCGATAACTCCTCGATAACGCGACAAAACGATCGAACATTAAATGGATCGGATTCGTCGGACATAACGAGAATCGGTGTAAAGAGAGTAGTGTCTTTCGTGCGCGGACGCGAAATGAGTAAGAACGAAGAAAAAAGAGGAGGAGGGAACGGATGAACGAAGTTAAGGGACGTTCGACGTTTCCGTAACCGCGTTAACGCGCCCGAACGTCGAAATTGCGACATCGTTTGATCGGAAAACCAACCGACGGGCGAAAACATCGTCGAGAAGAAATTGAATTTCAGTTACTCCGATCGGGATAAGACACATACCCTTTGAAACGTTCAAACAAGCAGTATGTGATTCGTTCGTTCCGTCTTGCTCTTGTCCTCTCTGTTCGAAGGACACGATCGGCGAATTGGTATACACCGTCCGTAGACTCGCGAACGAATTCGGACGAATCGCGATCGAAATTTCCGGACACGTATTCGCACGGAGCTCGTTGCGAGTTAGAAGCGAGGCGGAGCGGGCCGGCACGATCGAATGCTCGGGAGCGTCGCGTCGGGTCGCGACGATTCGCGTTAGCGGCTGCCTCAGGTATCACGAACGGTCCAAGTAGCAGGGGCTGCCTGGCACGAAAAGACCGCGCGTCGTAAAGTTCCGGTTTTACTTGGAAAATAAAGAGCCCGGGATATCCGTTGTGGGGATCGTTCGTTATTAGCCAGCCAGGAAAACAATATGTTTTCCTTATTGCCGCGTAAACGATGCACGAGCTGGCTGGACGCCGCGGAGGGAATAGAGCTTTTGGAGCGGCGCGCAGATACAGAAATTAAAAACGACTGTCCAATTTATCTTGTCGGAACGCTCCGATTAATATAACGGACCTCCTCGCGCGAATAACAGACAATAAAGGAAGATTGATCGCTTTCTTGATCCGACGTTTCGACCGTAACTCGAAAGCTCGCTTTGGAACGTCGGTAATCGATTATCGAGTCCCGGCAGAAACAGAGAGTCGCGGAAATAATCCGACGAAAGAGAATCGGCAACACCATGGAGAGGAAAGGAAAGTATCTTTCGAGCGAATATGTAATACATATAGAAAGGAGATTTTCGACGCAAAGTCGAGCGTCGCGGCGAGCAACGCGATTTCGACGGAGACGAACGAGTCTTCTGCCCCTTTCGTTGTTTGTGTTTCTTGTATTCCGCCACGTTTCTCTCCCCTATCCTCTATGCGCTTTTTCATTCCCTCGATATTTCAAACCATGATCCTACGGCTTTCCTCCTTTTAAACTCCCCCGTTAGACCGCGACGATCCTTTGTCCGAATCTCTTGCACCGTGACTGTTGTCGGGATAAAACGAGGCCAAAATCTGTACAATTTCTGTATCGATAGCGTACGCTCGAACGATACGTTCGTAACGTCGTTAAGTTGGCTATTTACTCGTCGAATTACCCTCGCGGTCGCTTCGAAACCGTTCGTACGCGATACTTTCTACCGCTTCTCGCTCGTTTCCGAGTAAGTTCATCGATGCTTTTCCAACGCGCCCAAGTCGAATCGATCTGGAATTCGTGCGGAACCGGATCGAAGTGATCCGACCCTAGCCCGCTATTCTCCTCGCGACGGATCGTATCGTTGCGAGCAGGGAATTTCGAACGGCCGGACCGAGGAAGCGTCGCGTTGCGGAGAGCGTAACGCGCGACGAATATTCGTCACCCAGCCGGTAAATTACAATGCGCCGTGTGCAGTTCATTGTACGACCGAATGCGTCTATATACCCGGTTTATTACGTAATTTCAGTCGGCAAATTATTACAATTCGTCCCGGCGGTTTGCACTGTTAACGATGTTTGTATTATACGCGTACGTGCATAGGCGTTCCGACAGCGGAACGGCATTGTACGCGCGAACGAGAGAGGCAAATAGTCCAATCGATAGAAGCCCACCGTTGGTATTCAAATCAAACACTTTGCGCGTATCTACGTTTATAAACGTCTATCGTCGTTCGCTCGATAATGAATCGCCAATTAATTAGCGCATAATCAATGGGAGGCAGGGAGCGGGTACGGGGACCGATACCGAAAGTAAAACGGGTCAGTTACCGCTTAAACCGCGTTCAATGATTCCGCGAACGTGCAACGCTTTTTAATCCCTTTACGTTTCGTTTATTTATCCCCTCCGCGTTTCGGAACGCCCTCCCTCTGTTTTCGTTTCGAACTCGCAAAGAAACCTTGTTCTTCGATTCGACGCGGTTCGAAAAGCGCATTACGGTATCGGGGAGGTCGAACGAGAAAGTGTACGCGCGTTAAAAAGCGACGGGGCGGGAGTTTGTCCAGAATTCTATCTGGCGAGTGCGGAGGCCTCGAAATCGTCGCGAGCGTCGATGGCGCGCCGTTTTGCGCGCGTATTCGAGCAGAGAAAGGAGGACGAAGAGATTCGCAATCAGAGGGATCTCCGCGGCGCCGGTGTCGCTTGACACCGACCTACCGACCGCAGCCCTGTCAACCTACGTAATTAATTCACGTTTCAGCGAGAAAGCTATGCTCGACAGCAACCGAAAATTTACCGCAGTCCAATTTTACAGCTGTCCGTCGGACGGGTTCGCGACCGGTCATCGTACGTCCGCCGAAATTCGGCCGTTCGTTGATTATTGTCCGTCGTCTTGTAAAAAAATCTTACTTGAAAAAAAGTTACGAAATATAAGTTATCGCGTATACTTCTGAGCTTATGGACGGACCCGGACTACTAGCGAGAATCGTCGTCCTTCGAAAATACGAACGTGATCTCGATATTCGTGTATCGATCCGCTTCGCGACACGGATATAGTAATTCGGTTCCTTTCTTCTTCTTTCGAAACGATCGGTCGCGCTTCGAAACGTTTAGGTACCGCGACGACGGGTTTGCGAGGAAAAACAGCGCGGAAAATATGATTTTCGCGTGGAAATTGAACGAATTGTTCGCGGCGTCGATCCGTCGACCGGCACGAATTTCCGGAGAGAACCATACGGATGGAAACGGATTTAAACGAAACCACGGTTAATCGACCAACTATTTCGCCTTGACGAATCAATATTTTCGCTAGTAAAGACGATTTCCGAGGCTACCGTAACGCGGAGGAGAATTCTGCGGACAAGGTCATCGAGCCGCGGCTTTCGAACTGCGCTATACGCATGACTTTCGATCGAAATACGATTTTCTCGTTTCGTCGCGATCTCGAATTTACGAAGGTACTCGCAGGTACGCGTAACCGACTGTCACGCTTTTCCGTTTCCGACAACGATTCGAACAACGTACATACCTTTAATCGCGTCGTTCAAATACGCTAGAAATTATACGTATTTCTCTGTTCCGGGTTGATCGATTTCGTCTCCGCCACGGAAACAGAAATTTGATATCCCGCTTGTAAGGATTTATTTGTAGGCACCTTTCTGTCCGAAAAGCGCGGACAGAACCCTGCTAAACGATCGATGATGCCTACAAATAAAATATAGTGCAAGTTCGACAAATCGGAACCCGCGAAACGCGAGAATCGAGATGTTACGTATTTGGTAAATGGACCGAAGTTACGAGCAAAATTGCGAGACACTCGAAGGTACCGCGAACCGCGGTGGAACGCGTACGCGTTATTACCGGAAACGATAGAGAGTAACCGGTTTACGCGGTGTCAACGATCTTTCGCGTTGTTTCGCGAACCGCAGGAAACACGAAACGTACTAAAACGTTTTACGATCCAACCGTACAAACTGCGACCGCGGTAAAACAATTCGTCGCGTTGCGATTACAGACACAACGGAATCGTTGTCATTCAAAATCCACGGATACGACTATCGTTTCGCGCTCGGCTCGCATCGACGCGTCGCGATTACGCCTAGCTCGGTATACGCTGTTCAAAAAACGGTGCGCGCGTTGCCGAAACGACGATTCTCTCTTAACGAAATAGACCGAAAACTGGGTCTCCGAACGCGATCGATCGTTCGATAACTACGGTGCCCGAAAGGATGCATACGATAATTTTGTCCAACTTGACGCGATGGAAAACGAGACAACGATACGATACAAGATATACATGTTCCGATACCTTTGTCCGCGATCGTTTTACGCGATAGTTGGCACGACGTGTATATACGTGGTCCGTACATTTTCGCCGCTTATCGCGACGCACCGTCTACCGACTCGTAAACCGCAATAATTGTACAGATAGAAATTAATCGCCGACTAACACGGAGAAAATGCTGACATTACGGAACGGATTAAAAGCCGGTAGTCGATTTACGAGTCGATATTACGTCGTCGAAAAGGCTCTTGATACCTTGTAATCGAAGGGTAGCAGAAACTTTGCAATCTCGCGGAAGATCTAAGAAACCGCGCAAGAAAATCGGAAGGAAACGGCAGATCGTGTTCGAGGATAGCGAAAGTAGGAGGGCCGTTGTAGCCGCGAATCGCAGGAATCGCAGCGAATCGCAGCGAATCGCAGCGAATCACGGGGTACGCGCGACCCTGCTCGAAGAGGTCGAGGATCGATTTCGTGGGAGTCAAGATTCGGAGCTATCGCGGGCATTATGCGATTCGAATCTCGGTATTATTCTATAATCTATTCGGTGGGATGATAGTGTCGGCAATGGCGGTTAGGGTCGGTTGCATGCCCGCCGTAGCCCCGTTCGGTTTGCACGCCACCGCCCTCCAATAAGCACCCTCCCGTATCGGGTTCGCGCACCCTGTATGTATACCCGTTACGTCCACGCGCGCCAACAATCAAGTACGAGCCAATATTTACGAGTATACGGTAAACACGTATAACACGAAGAGGAAAAGAATCGGCGATCGCGCGGCGCGCTACTTCGACCCTCTACGCTCTTTCGTGGCAAGAATTCTTCTCCATTAATTCCTACCTACAGTGTGGTAATCGATTCCGCGATTTTTCGTCGTTCGTCGATCTCGGAAAAAGAACGCGCCGTTCGGGCCGCGTTATCCTTCTTTGCACCAATAGGTTACTTCGCTTTACTTACCGATTCCGTTTAACGATAGAAACGCCACGCTCGCCGGCTTTGTACCGCGCAACTGTTCGTCACTGATTTATACGCGTACGAGGTATGGAACACCGATAATTACGGTAATTGCAATTAATCAGATTTATGCGTGTTAACTATAAATCTGATTAGATCAGGGTACACGCGTATAATAACGGTTAAATCTCTGTAAACGCACCAACCCCGATCCTGGTCGAGCACGAATTATTGCGCGAACGCGGCGTAAACCTGCGACTCCTATTGTTGATCAAATTCAAGGGACGAGGCGCGCGGCGATTAACGCGTTTGATCACGCCGCATCGATCTCGACGAACCACGTACGGTATAAGCTGTAAACGTCGCTCCCGCGAAACGCTTATTCGATCGATCGAACGAACGAAAAAGTATTCGACGTCCACGATCGTCGATCCTTTCCGTGGTATTCAGCGGCGCGGCAGCGAACGCGCTCGAATCAAATTTTCCAGCATGAATCGTTGGGCCTCCTCGACCGGAAATGCGCGACCTCGAAACGATCGTCTACGTAGCTTCCTCGTTATAAAATTTTCAAACGACTATTTCCGTCAAGATTTTCCGTCTCGAACGGAAAAGCCAGACTAAATAGAACCGCGTTCTCGTTAATACCATGAACGATTATGGCCGATCTCGGTAGAAACATCCTCGAATTGTTGGCTAACGAAGCTAAAGGGTAGTCGAGTCGCAAGAACGAGCGAAATTTATGTTCGATTCGTAGACGGTTTCGCGCCAGTCGGATTCACCAGGCTCGAGATTTTCATACGGTCCAAGTTCTAGATTATGGACGAAGGCCATAGGTCGTGACCCAGGAATCCGAGGGCACGACCGAGGCCAGAGATCTCTGGCCAGCTTCGAGCCATCGCGTAATCCAGGGAACAATCCCCAAGATCAACGATCCGGTTTCGCTGAAAATCCTCCCTACGCCGAAACCTACGTTCGACCTTTCTAACCGATCCGTAGCCAACGACTGCGTTCCGTCGCTTCCCGAACCGCCGATTCTTTTCTAGAAAATTCGCTCCGTACGTCGACCGCTCTGTCCAGATCGTTCAACGATCGCGTACTCGCCATTTTTTGTGCCGACTCGCGTCCACCTGTAGGGGTCTGTAGGGATCGACTTCGTCGAGAAAACGACCGATTACGTCCGTAGAGTGGTCGTGTTCGGTAACGCGAGCGGAACGATCGATATCGGAGATGTGCAGTAATTAGGACAACGACAGTTATGTCGTTACCGTCGAAAGGGGGAAAGTACAAGGGCGTTAGAGCGTTCGGATTAAACCGGAAGATCGATGCTTTCTCTAGACTCTAGAGCCTATACTCGAGCAGAATCAAGAGCGTCGGCACAGTCGTCCGTGGTAAATGGGGTCAGGAAGGTGTTCTCGGGTGAAGACGGAGGGATTAGGATCTCGAGAGGTCACCTCGCGAAACTCGACCTAGGTCTATACCTCTGTCCCATAAATTATGTCCGACCAAACACGTGGATCTCTCGCGAACTAACCGTTCCGAAATCGATTACGGTTCCCGTACGGATCTCGTTCGCCGAACGATAGCAATTCTTTCAAGGTACAATATCAAACCGTTTAAACGAAAACGCGCAAACGGGAAGACATTCGACGGTCGGAGAATTTAGCGGCGCGGGAAGTTGGCTGAATCGAAGGCAAACGCGCTTATTCAGTCCGAAAGCATAGCCCGGTCGCGTCGCGTCTCGTCTCGCGCGTACGCTCGTACAAAGTGAAAAATCGTAACTATCGAGAATGAAAAATCGATAGTGCCTGCGATAGTATCTGTGATAGTTTAACGCGCAAGCAGAGAAATTTCCTTGTTCGTCGCCGGGGAGACGCGTATGCACGGTTCATCGAAATTTACTACGTCGTTCGATTACGACGCGACACCCGATAAAAATGTTGCGCCGTTTATACCTTGGCATGGTCGTATTTCTTTTTTCGTTCGGCGTTCTCGTGAACGCGACGGACGAAAGAAAAAAATCGAGACGATGGAACGAACGAAATCGCGGGAAACGTGGCATCGTCGGTTTTCTCGCGGTTGACGCGTATCGACGGCATCCGCCTCGTTTGCTCGATTACCTATTTAAAAGGCAAATTCGTGTCCGTCGGGTGAACCGCGTATCGTTGCTTTGATCATACGAGCAAGCTACTACGTAATAACGTTGACTATCGCCGCGCATCGTTTTCACCGGTATGGTTGTTAACGCACGCGCTTTAATGCATCGGATGCGTTAGCTACCGGCACATAAACCGCGTCCTAAAGTGGGCAAGCGAGCAATCGCGTAGGTGTTTCGAGGGTAGCCGCTTTAGATTTATTCGGACAAAGGTTACGCTTCGTTGGCTAAGAGGGCAGGCATAAATGTTTGATAACGCGACGCGATAGGATCGCGCTAGTGTGCCGTTCGCCTAGTCTGTCGGAGCTCGGGAACGCGCGTGCGAGCGCGTTTATGTATAGAGCCGGGAACATTGTTCGCATACCGACCCTTCCTCGCGTGGTATGTTATAATTAGTGCTCGACCGAGCGCACGCAACATCGATATGTCCACGAGCTTCCGAATACTTCGTTAATGAGACGGCTTCGTAAACAATGGGTTAAACGCGTTCGCGTATCCCTTCGATACGCTTTATCGCGCTTTTTAAGAACATCTTCGCGTTTAGAGAAACTCTCGACCATGATCGGTGCGCTCGTGACCACTGTACTCTACCATATACCTATGTATATGTACGTAGAGACCTCGTACCGTCGTCCGGTCGCGGGAGTAATTCGATTTCGCTCGAAGGATGTTGTCGCTATTGTTTTTTCTATTGTTCACGCGGGCCGCTAATCGTGCCTCGTCGAGTACCGTTTACGACGGTACGATACCGATTTTTAAAGGTTTGCGGTCTCGAACGAATGTTCCTCCAGTGAGGATCGCGGAAACTACCGCTTACGGAAGAAACACGAAGCACCAATTGAACGCGGTCGACTTCGTTGAACGAGCGTTTCGGCCGTTTGGCAGACTATCCGCGATAACGATTATCGCGGGAACTGCCGCGCGCGCCGCACCGAAAGTAGCGACCGAGCTTTACCTCGACACGTACTCGTCTAGCTGGTTATTCGTCCCTCGAGGATCGCGGCGTTCGCTTTTAACGCGCCTCGAGATCGCTCGCTACCGAACGCGAGAAAAAGAAGCTGCCATGCCGCGACGCCCCTCGCGAAATTTCTACTCGTTTACTTCGATCGGGGGTCGATCAACCGGCGCGAACGCGGTTCTACGCTGCCTCGATAACTTTCTTCGTTAATAATTTACGTCGCGTCGAGTAACGCGTCTTTGTATAAATCACGTTTATCGATAGCGCCGAATTTGACTCGGGAAGCAACCGATCTCGTTTACGCCCGTGGCGAGCACGCGCGCGCTTACTTCTCCGCGTTAATCTACTTAGGAAAATTTGAATTCTGTCGCAATAATCGGATTCCTCGATGCAAATTGTATACCGTCACGCCGAGTTTCTTCTTACATCGCGCTGTCGAGGATCAAAGGGCTACGGGCCGTGGCGTCTGAACCAGCAATTTCCACAGTAATATTAACGGCACAGTTTCCTATTTATCAAGCTCGATGTCGCGTGTTATTCCGCCAGTCCCGTTCCAGCGATTCCCCGCGTTACGTTTCTCTACCACGACGTTGGAACGTTTCGACCGACGGGTTCCGCGTTCGCCGCTGCATCGGACGCCCGCGATAATTTTCCCGTCGCTTCGCGTCGCGGAGCGTCGGTCCAACGTTATTTAAAATCTTTTCGAGCATCGGCAACGAGCACGATTTCACGCGACTATCGTGTTACGCGATATCCGTAACGACGATTCGCTAGGAAAGCCGCGAAAACTACGTTTCGCGTTTACCGTCGACCCTTAGATAATATGTATCACGGCAAAGATGGAACGATTCGTTCGTCGCGCTTCTCCAGATCGCGTAAGCGTACGCGTCTAACGAGGATCGTAGCCACGCACAATCGATCCGGCTGGCACTTAATTATAGCGTGTCAATAAATTTCGATCGACGGTATAACGCGGACAGAGAGAGAGAGAGAGAGAGAGAGAGAGAGAGAGAGAGAGAGAGAGAGAGAGAGAGAGAGCATGTATATGATCGACGGAAGCAGCTTCCAGATGGCAGCTTTATCGGTGAATAATTGATAACCGTCGCTACGTCTCTCCGCTGTTCCAGCATCTATGTAACCGCACCGTTAGGAAGACACGAGCGAAATTGTTCTCGTCGACGACGATCGAAAAGCTAGAAAGCATCGATCCTTCCGATCTGTCGCGAATATAATCCGGCCGTAAATTAATTTTCGCTTTATCAACGAAACACGTATCGCGCTGAAATTGGACTGTGAGACACGGGCGTATCGTCGTTCGAAAAGACGGCTGTGCCCCGCGTCCTTTCGAGCCTCTCGCTTATTTGCAGAAAAATATTTTTCGTCCAAGCAATGCCGTCCGTAACGGCGGTCGAAGTTGCAATTTTATTACAAGCGCTTCGCAAAAGAACGAAACCGAACGAAAATATATTTTCTATAGTCGGAAAATCGGTTCGGAGTTTGGTCGTTGTTTAAACGTTAAAAAGTGTCGAGGTATCCGAAGCGAAAACTCGTCGCCTCGATGATCGTTTCGAACGACGACGTCGAAATTCCTAGCGAAACGATCGGACAAAGTAGAAGAAAAGAGATGGAAAAACTAAAACGGATGTACGGAACGAGAACGCGGTAAAATCCGACCGCGTCAATTACCGGTGTTCCCTTGAAACGCGCGGAAAGTTTGAAAAAGAGGGATGATGGGTGGAGGAAAAACGAAGCCCAACGACGTATTAATCGTCGGGAAACGCTTATTTCTCCGGGCATCCGGTATTGTATGCGCGGTAACGCTGGCAGGTAGAGGCTTGAAAAATGATCCGGCATCGGAGCGAGGCCGAATTCTGTAGGTGGAAGTAGCGAGGATGCGGGCGAACACGGCGCAGGGTGCGCAAGTTTAATTGCAAAACTTCCCCAACTATCGCGAATTGCGGAGAATATCGAAAAACGTTGTTCGTCGTTCGGGAGAAATGACAAGGTAAAGGGAGAAAACAACGAGAAGGAGCGAAAGCGCAAAATCCAACGAATAAAGAAACGCTCTACATATATTCCGCGTATAACGACCAATACGCGACGCGACGCGACCTTCGAAAAACGGCGTACGATCCGCAAACCCCGACTTCTCTGCCCGAAAACAAATTGAAATTTCGACTTCTTCCCGTTATCGATCGATTCGAATGTTCTCCCGGTTAGGCGAGACGGCCTATCGTCCGAAATACGAGCGGAAGAATATCGCTTCCCCAAAGAAGAAGCGCGACTGTAACGCGAGATCGAGAGGAAAATTTCGACGGTAGGGCGTTGCTTCCGCTCGAAGCCGAGATGAGAAGAATTAATCTAGCGCCGCGCCGCCGCTCGATGTTAACGGTCGAGGCGTTAACGATCGTTCACGAACAAGCTGTACACCGATCGAATTGGGATCGCTGAACGTTTCGTAAAAGGGAATCGTAACGAATAATGGGTCGGTTTGATCGTCAATTAAGCGGAATTAGCGCTCGCTCGTAAGAAATACCTTTCGGGCGTCGATCTAGTCCATCGCGCAACCTATTCCGTGGTTAATTCGCTTCTTTTACTTTTCCCGTCGTTCGTTCGGGGCGAAAAATTATTCCAACAGGTGTAACTGCGTTTAAATTCGCCCGTTTGCGCCGCTCCTCTCGATCTCCTTGTTCATTAAGGAAAGTTCCAGGGGCGCGATCGAGCGAAATAATCGTCAATTAGACGGCGTGTCCCGTTCGAGAGAGAAGTCGAGACGCGTCGTGTTCTGGTCGTATCGCGGCGAGTTTTTAATTAATAACGGTTTCAATTAAGAAACAGCCAGTCGTTGAACGTCTGGAAATTTTGTGCGGTTGAGGACGGTGTGAAAGGAAAAAGGAAAAGGGGGAAGGCTGTTACCGCGAATAGAGGCTCTTTAGCGAGAGTCTGGCCGGCGTTATTGCGGCCAACTCGGACAACGCTCGCTAACATCGCGGCCCGCCAAACGGAATAAACGGAATGTTTCGGAAGCAGAAAGGAATTTGGAGTTCGAGTGGCGAGAGCCGAGCGGGCCCGCAACGAACAGCGACGTACGTTTAATAACGCGATCCGACCCGTATCCGTATCCAGCACCGTTTCGCGCCGCTCCGCGACAAGTCGCGTCACGGGGATGTAACGGGAAAGAGAGGAACGCGAACGATCGTCTCTCGTTTTACCGCATATTAGTCGGTAAATCCGCGGATTCGGCGAATGTTTAGAATTTTTCGCCGTGATACACGGAACGAAGCAAACTCGTCGAGACTCGGTCGTATACGTCGAGATCGAGGACGAACATACGGCGACGTTCGTCGAACCGAATACCACAGACGGACAGTTTATTTTTACGATCGATTAACGTTTGTCGCGTGTTATCTGCTCGAGGAACGGGTTCGTAACGTCGCGCGTATTTAACAGGGAATCGTCGAGCGAGCGGTCGATAGACCGACCAGATAGTTACGGCGTGCTCGCGCGAAATTAAACGCGTATTCGGAAGCGTTTCGGAACGCCTAGCTGGTTTCGGTGAAAGAAACGACTTGGCGCGAGGAAATTGTACGAAACCGTGTATCGAAATCGAATTACCGTTTATTAAATTCTTTTCCGAGAGGAAATATCACCGCGCGCTTCCGCCATCGTAACCGCGAGGCGTCTCTCGCTCGCGCCGTTGTACGAGCCGGCATTCCCGGCCCCGCGACCTTTACGATATCCGAACGAACGATCTTCGTCGTTGGCGAAAGTATCTACGGCGAAGCCGATCGACAAAATTTCGATGACAGGTAGAATCGATTAAAGGGCGAAAGCAACGCGACCGGGTAGCCGGAAAGAAGGGACGATTCCCCCGTGAAACGCCGGTGTTCGCGCGGCGGTAATTCGATATTTACGATGCTCGAAGGTTGCATTCGGGGCAACCGATCTGTGTTAGGGGATGGGGGATTAGAAATGGAGGACAGGGGGATAGTCGGGGCTTCGAAACGTCGCGCATACCGGTTGCCCTTTGTCGAAGAACATCGACTCGTCGCGTCGTTCCTTCGACCGTACGCTCCCTCGAACGAACGCGGCTCCCGTTTCGTAACGGACCCTTCGGATTCGTACTCTCGCGATTTACGAGAAGCACCGTAACGCGAGATCGGTTCGTGCCGGTCACGCGATCGGACTCTCGAACTGCCCAGCGTGAATTCGCTCGCGAGTCCGCCACGTCGAACGATTAATCGTCGGAAACATTAGCGAACGGTACGGACCCTCGAGCGGCGGGATACTCGGTCAATTTAAAAGTTTTGAAACATTTATGAACGTATCGCGCGAGAGATATCATCTTTATCCCCGGAGATATATCCGGGAGCCGGGACGAAGACGCAATATCGAAGATACATACATCGGGTGTTCCGGAACAAAGGGTAGGGAACGAGGACAAGGGACGAGAGAGAAACGTGCGGCGAAGGCAGACGAGGGAGAAGGCAATTACGTATTCAAGGAATCGACCGAATTGCCCTCGACCGAGGAGTTATGGATCTCCGCATTGCCGGAGATGCAGGTGCGAACAGGGCCATTCCCCGTTCTTGCTTACATTTGCCGGCAACGCCAACGATAAACGACGAAGAAGAAAGAATAAAGCGGCACCGGGACAACGAAGGAAGCCGAAATAAACGGCGTTGCGCGAACGAAATTAAACCGGTCGAAGGAATTCGCAGCGACGCTCGGAGTGCGTCACGAAAGATGTACGGCCTCAGCGCGCTTCCGACGTAGGTCTTCGGTTCGTCGGAAACGTTCTTCGCTAACGGAACGTTCGACGACGCTCTGGCTCGAAGAACGACCGTTTCCCCACCGAGTGAATCGATCTTGCCTCGGCGGATTTTAAGATATCGCGTACAAGCAGATTTTGGCGACGCACCTACCGCGAAGGGTACCGCATCGTTTAAATCGGCTTACGTTATCGATCCGTAGCACCCGAAATCGAAGCTACGGTAAGTAGGTGAAAAGTCGAGGTCGTCTCGCCGTTTCGTTTACGCGTATCGCCGAATCTCGCGTAACGAATCGACCGTCGAACTCGGCCGAGTCGAAATTGGAAGAGGTATACGTGTCGGACCTCGACGTTAAAACCGGCTTTGCTTAGAACCGGGCTTCCTACGCCAACGATGCATATTTATGAACCGCCGTCGCCGTCGTCGTCGCGTCAAAAGTGCCGGCTTCGTTGCGGACGAAAGCGTCGATTAAACGTCGAGTCGTTCTCTCTACTAATCGGCCTAATAAATCATTCGGAAATTGTTCGGTAACCTCTGCATTTTTTTAAAATATGATCCTGTTAATTCCGGAACAACGAACCGACGAAATATACAATTCGAGCTTCATAAATTATTTTCGCTTGACCGTCGTGTCGGCTCGACGGTTACTCTCCTAGTTCGTTACAGGTATCCGTGTAGCTTATTATTACCTGTTTGTATTTGTTTCGTTTCGTCCGTTACTCCGAAGCAACGTGCTTTTGACATTTGGGAAGCGGCAAATGTTGATACAAGATTCAACTCTTTAAAAGTCCTTGTTATTGCCGTGCAGCGAATCTGACCCTTACCGGTAGCGAGTCGTGGTACGAGTTAGTTGTTCGCGAGGAAATAAGAGGAGGAGGGAGCACGAGGTTTCTCCGCCGGTACCGCGTTTTCTTCGACGAGGAGGGTTTGCGCGCGTGTTAACCTCGTTCCGCAATTATCATCCATTTTTATATTTATTTCCGCGCTCGGAGAATAACAGGAGGGCAAACGAGGGGCGCGTTTTAGTCAAGCGTTCTTTAACTTTGAATTTAGGCCGGTTACTTTGGTGGAAATGCAGCGAGCGGCGCGATTCCACGACCTTAGATTGGACGACTAAAGGAACGAAAATACCGGTGGAAAAGTGGAATATTTGCCTTCGTTTAAAATACGACTCGAAACTATCGTTAACGTTTGAACGCGGTTACGACGTCGTCGAATGTTCGTCGGCCAGCTATGTAATTACGAGCAATCGGTTTCCGAAAATTCGGCGAATCGTTTCCGCGACGAATCGTCGCGTATCGCGAAAAAGTGGCCGCATCGAGGTCGCTTCGGAGCACGAGCGAACGAAGGCCGGCTAAGCGAGCTACGTGTACGCGAAACCGAATTGAATTAGGAACTTTCCGCGAGCACATGCTCGAATTTGCATAAACGCCGCGAACTCGTCCCCGCTACCGGGCCGAGCCCGCTCTCCACATCCATCCCCCCTCGCTCCTCCGTACGTGTTGTCGCGCGCTCGACTATACGTGCCGGTTAAATCCAGCGAAACGGCGAGAACGCTAGGTGTTCCACGGTATCGCTTCTCGCGTTCTTCGCCGAGCACGAAATTAATTAGCCGTTTTTTGTCGACTTGGCGCGAAAATTAGTGACTCGAGAGGTCCTTTAACGATGCCCGTTTCAAATTAACGCTTGTCCAGCTCGATCGCGCGTTTCGCTCGTTTCTTCGCGTTCGAGTAAATCCGAATCGTTCGAGAATCGTCGGTGTTGGCCGGTGAATAGCCGCGACTTTTCTTCGTCCACGGATCTAAAGGCGCTCTATCTCGATTCGACCCGATAACGAACCGCGCCACGAACAAAAAACGGATATTGCTGCCGATCGTAGAACACGAAAGCGACAGAAAGAATGTATCAGGTCGCTCCACGGAGACGTCTCGATGCGTGTCTCTGCGCCGAGTCGGAGCGGAATCTCTTTCGTTCGGTCTTTCGTGGCGCGTTTATCGGGCAAAGGTTGCGCACGGAATACGCCTGCGTGCTGGCCCGTCGCTCGATTCATCCCGGTCCTCTTATATACATGTATATTCGTCATCGCTCGTTTCCTTCTGAGGGCAGTGGCAACCTGGGCGACCCTCCTTCGACGCCGTTCCGCTTCCTTTGATCTTAACCCCGAGTCGAGGAAGGCCTTTTTTCGAGCGTTTCGCGCAGCCGTCTCGTAATAGGTACCCTTCGCGAACAACCGACACCAACGAGAGAATAATCATCCGAAAATCGTCGCGCCGCTCCACTCCGCGCCGTCCTGAAACTTGGAACCTCGAGAGACCGTCTCCGCTTTCCCTTCATTTTCCCCTTTAGGCTGTTTTTCTCTGTTGCCGCGCTGCCGCTTCTTCGCGTTCTTCCTTCTCGTTCGACCGACCCGACGAAAAACGACCGTATACGATCACCGCTTGCCGCGTCGATCACCACTTATTACGTTATCGTTGTGTAGTGGCCTTCCCGATGCCAAAAACGAACGGAGATCGTCGCGATCGATCGACGGACCAAAGTTCCGATCGATCAGCGCGATAACATCGAATGTCGGAAAACGATGTCTCTTGCGAAGCTCGTTTTCCCGTAATCCTCCTCCGCTCCGGCGGATTTCTGATTTCTTTTTGCCCGGAATTACTCTCCAAGCTCGATTCCCCCGTACCGGTTCCCCTCTTCTGCTTCCCCTTTCTGGAGCAGTCGCTCGTCGAGCTATTATACCGACGCGGCGCGGCGCTCGTCGAGCTATTATACCGACACGGCACGCGTAATCGTCGAGCGCGCGGCCCCTTTCGATTTTCGCGCGGTTCAACGCTTCCGAGATTTCTGTAGTTTCCGGTTCTTTTCCCCTTGGAAATTAATTCTATCCGGCGTTTCCAGACGTTACCCGCCGTGCTCGAATTATCACCGGCTCCCTCGATAAAACGGCATCGCGCGAGTCGGAAACAAAGTGTCGCGACTTCGATTCTAGCGACTCGATATTCTAAAACGAAAGATGAACGCGAACGAGCGCGTCACCGTGGCTCGACGAACGCCCGCAAATATCGTGTCAAGTACCGAGCGGAGAGTATCGAAACCTCGAGCGGATCGCTCGATCGATTCGGAATTTTTCGGTCCGTAACGCGCGAGTCGTCGTTCGCGTTAACGGGACGCTTTTATTCCGTATGTACGGAATTCCAAGGGGTTTCTTTGGTGTCCACGACATGGATTTTGTAAAGTTACAAACTCCGTCGACCCCACCCCGCGCGTGCTTTTCGTCCGCTTCGTTGGACTTTGATGTCGACAGCGGCAAGTTCGTGGCCCACGGTAAGGAGCCGCTTCTCCCTTTTGCCTCCCTTCCGACTGTCACGGAATGAAAAAAGCGTTCGCCGTCGCGACGTCTTGCGCGAACGGTCGCGAATCCGCCAGCTCGAAATTTCCACTCCGTAATGAATTTCGAGCGACCGCGGTGCGCCACTCGTCGCTCGAAGCCAACGAAGGGACGAGAAGCCGTTCGAGCGGATACGAGTAACGACGAGGAGACGGCCAGAAAGCTGGCCTTGTTAAACGAAACGAGTACCGTAACTCGATCGTTTCGACGATACGCGAACCATTTTACGGAACATTCTTTCGCGACGTTGCTCGCGTTTCGCTCTCGAACCTAACGAGACGACGTCGAAACGATACTGTAACCGCGACGCTCGGTCGAGCGATTACGACGCATTTTAGGTGACGGGCAGCGTCGATGCTCCATCTACCAATGAAGAAGAGGCGCACGGAACGCGACCCGCGACCGGCCAACGCGCGCCCACATAACTCTTGGACACGCGCGTAAATCATGCTTTAAACGCGAAACCGAGTTATTATTTACGTTGCGTGAAATTGAAACGGTACCGGCCGATGTTTCTTCGTGCATTAATAACTCGACATTAATTTCGACGACGATAAAACGTAGCCGTGACGTCGGTTTCGAACGTTTCACGCGTTTTCGCGGCGCGTCTCGACGACGGTACGCCGGCGGTCCGATCCGATCACGATCGCGATCGCGATCGACGAACGGGCTCGTTCGTCATACTGTCCGGATTTTCAAGCAGCACGGCGAAACAACGTTTCCCTTCTTTTTCCGCTCGCGCGTTCGAAAGTTCTCCGCGACGGACAGAGAAAGAAGTCGCTGGGCGGTCGAGTCTGACGGAACACCGCCTATACGTATAACGCTTTTATATCGAAATCCATACGGGCATCGTAAATCTATCGCACCAGTCCGCGTTTCAACGATCCGAGCTACGAGCGAATAGAGGTAAATCCGGCGTCGCGAGAGGGTTTCGAACCAATAGGTCGGTGTACCGTGAAAATCGTCGAGAAACGAACATTGTCTCGCTCTCGGCCGTTCGTTTCCAACTTCTCTTTCCGTTTCGTTCTTTACCAGATGGCACTCTACCGCGTGGCCAACTTCGCAGCTCGCGTCTATCGGTTCGACGTTGTTTCTAATATTGGGCGCGTCCTCGAGAAGCGGCGAGTCGTGAAACGCGCGATTCGTTCGTCGCGTCGCGTTTTATTTCGTCGACGCGATTTACAACGCGTCGTGGAACGAAGATCCTCGTTAGCTACGCAACCTGACCTCGGCCAATATGCGCGCGACGGAAAAATTCGACGGGATTATCGGAAGGCCGTGACCGCGACGCTTCGCGGTGTCTTTTGTCGAGAGCGGCGCGTAATCTGGCTTCAATTACAGTAACCTCGGTAGGTCGTTCGATAACGTCCATTAACTCGACTTTAACTCGATATTTGTTCGCGTTGTCGAGACGAGCCAATCGGTATTAGCCATAAATCTCCATTATCCCGGCCCTTCTGTTTCAACCGGTTTCTCATCAGCTCGAAACAGAGGCGTTCGCAACGGCGCGTCGCGGCGCGCCACGGCACGGCGACCGTCAGGAGCGACGATGGGGAACGGCACGTTTCTCGAGCTCCTCGAGCGCCTTTACCCTTATCGCGAAGTCCTCGTTGGCTATAGCCGACATAAGCCACAGGATAATCGCGATCGGAAGGGGAAAGAGGGTAGAGGAGAACAGAGGATCGTTGTCGGACGTCGATTAACGCTCGACCGTTCGATTTTCCTTGGTAGCCCGAACGGGCGGAAAAAAGTTTGTCCGCGGACGATGGCGTTCGGTGTATCGGATCGCTGGTAATTATTTTCAACGAGACCGTTATCCGTCACCCGGCTGACCGCCTCGTGGCTCCTGATTCTACCGCCCTCCGTTCTTCGTTGCTCGAACTTTTCGCGAATCGAGCCACGAAATCGATATCGTTTAATTCCAAATCGTCCGCGACGAAGAGCGAGCAAATCGACGAACGCGCCGTTCTCGATTTTCCAAAGAGGCAGCGTATTTTAAGGACTGGTCGCGCTGAAAAAGACGGCAGCGAACCTTCGCGACTGCCGTGTGCAACTTTCTGGCTTCCCGGTTTCTTCTGTATTCGCGCGCGGTAACGGGAAACGAGAGAGAACCCGCAAAGCGTAAAGGATCTTCGATACAGATCCCATTCGCTGGCCGAGCCGTACTCTGTGGTCGGTCTCCCTCTTCGACTCTTTGCGATCGTCTAGCAACTAAAGGATCGACCGGGTACGTCGCTTTTCAGGTCCAGCGTCGAGAAACGTTACCTCGACTGTTCGCGTTCGAACCCACATATTTTTTTTTTCCTTTGCTCCGAACCCGCGTCCTTCCATTTAAACGTACGGACGAAAATTGCGCGCTTTCTTACGATTACATCGATGGGATCGTAGACGCGGAAAGCGTAAATAGCTAATTAAACCGGTGGGTCGAACAGAAGGCTGAAAGCTACCGGCGATACAACTCCGATCGGCCGCAACGTCTATTTCCATCCGCGTTTCCGATCGAAATAACGACATCGAGGTTGGCTCGCGACTAGAAAAGACCGAAAAGACGGAGAGAAGGAAATCGAGTAGGATCGAGAGGGAAGCTCGAATGCCGGCGGAGGAAAAGAAAAAAGAAAAAAACCCGGAAGACGAAGATGCTGGCCGTGTGGTCGGAATGGACAGGCTCGCGACGTAGCGGGAGGAGCGAGGGATGTAAAGGCAACAAAAGAGCGAGCCGCGCGGCCCCCTTTTCAAAGCAGTATTTCTATGACGTTGCCGCGTTTCGTGGTTCATTAGCGAAAAAGGGTTTCCCTTTTGTTGGCCGCGATACCATCGCGAAATGCTCCCGGTGCGATTCTATATCGCCGTCTGTTCACCCTTCGCGACCATTAGCCGGTTATTCGAAGCAACTAAGTACTTACGTACTTTGTCAGACGCTCGCGAAATTTCGATGCTAACGAGACTGGACGGACGTCCCGTCCCCCGACATCCCCGATACGCCCCATTCGGTACCGTTGAGAATCGTTTCGCAAACTCGATCGAAAAGTATCGGGAAGCAATCGCGAAGAGAATAGTCGTATTGTTCGAAGACGTTCGCCGCCGCCGTCGCTCGACGGCAGCGAGAACGCTTCGCTGACCTTCTCGGGTTCCAAAAACGCGATCGAAAAGTCTCTCGTATTTCCCGCATCCGAGAAGTTTCTTCCCCGGCGAACGAAACGGAGAGAAAAACCAGCGACGATCGGTAAATACGATTTCCGAACGGAGGATCGAAGCGGGCATAAAAGAGCGACGGCACGCGAAACACGAACGGCCGATCGGTGCGTTTCCCGAACGAAGCGAACGTCCGTTCCGGTCGCGATTCAGGACGAACTCGATTCCGAATCCGAATCCGAATCCGAATCCGTGACCGAGTCGGAGAACATCGAGGAACCGGTAGCGGTCGGTTTTTTGCAATTAGGAAAATGGCGAGGGAACCGAATGAATGCAGCGCACCGAGGCATTGTGCCGAATCGTGGGTGCGCATCGCGCGCCTATCCGCGATAATTTCTCGAATACGCGTCGCTCGTGTATCGGCCTCGAGCTACGCTCTCGGCCAGCCGTTGCCGCCCCTGACAGCCTCTCGTAGTTATCCCACCGCAGGAAATTCGGTACGCGCGGACGCGCGAGTCGAGCGCGCCGGAAACGTTGCGAGTGAAACGGCTCGAAATTTCCAGAATAACGAGCTGCTCGCCGGGGTATCGTAAAACGACGAAAAGAGAAAAAGAGCGGTCCGCGGTGCGGAATCTTTGAAAAACGAAACAGCGAGAGGATGGAAGAGACCGCGGCGTCATTATAACGGACGAAGGCCATTTAACGGCGGGTCCGTCGATAAATATTCAGAAGTCGGGAGTGGCTGCTGGAAGCCGGAGGCGAACGATTCGCGATCGAACGGGAAATAAAATTGTTGAGGCGAAAACGAGGCCGGGCTGACCGACGTTGATCCAGGATTTGCGGGTGTGGCCCGATAAATCCATTTTTTATAACATCCGCTAGCGCGTAAAGACCGGTCCGTCATCGAGACGCGGTAGCGAGCTTCGAAAGGACAAGCCGCTCTTTTTACCACGGTTTTCGATTAGCCTCGCTTGTACGCCGCGCCGGCTCCCGCCTCGCCGGCAGACGATAAAGAATCGCGAATACGAGGACGAAACGACAGGGAGAATAGAGAAGGTTCCGCAATGCGACGGGAAGTTAATCCTTTCTGTAGGACGCGACGTATCGATATATCCGTACTTGACCGACGAAACGAGCAGACGGCTTCTAAATAATTACGTTCGATCGCGTTCACCGGTCTAGGTGCACGGTTAAAGGAGCGAGACGATTTCGCGTCGTTCGGTCGCGTCGACGGACGAACGACCGGCGCTTTCCGCTTCGCGAGTCGTTAATCGGAATCGAGTTAATCGGAATTCCGTGAATCGATCGGAGAATCACGGGAATCCGTTTGTCGATGGGGCTGGAGATTAGGAGCGGTATTTTCGTAAACAGGGGCAAAATCGTGTAAACGACGCTCTGTACGGCGCGCAACGGTACGAGACCGCTCGTCACCGAACGAACATGCCGGACATCGTTCACGGGACAAATATTTCGTGGCCGCGGGAACCTCGATTAAAGCGAGAGCGAGCCGGCAAACTTTTTACCCGGTAAGTAAGTCGAACGGAACCGTTTTACCGATAAACGCTTTCTCCGTGTAACGGAGTCGGGGCGCGTTCGTCACCGGAATAAAGAGTACGGTCGTTCGAAATAGCGGAATACCAGCGAGTCCGGCGAAATTTTGAACCCGGCGGTAAACGCTCGAAGCCTATCGTCTCGAGGTTCTTTCGATATTTCGCGACCTTCTGATTGCTCGTTATCGCGACGCGGATAGTAGCTGGAACGACGGGAGTGGAAGAAAAATGGCCGCGACAGCGGCACTCTCGACGGCAGGACGAAACGATGAAAACCCGAATTGAATTGATCTTCGTTATCCGATCGAGAATTTCGCGTGTTTACAGCAACGAGCGCGGTGTCCAGGCCGGCCTATTCCCTCGCGACGGCACACAGTGCGGCGGCAGTTTACGTCGGGTTTGGCCACGCTGGAAATTGCCAATTACTAATGCGTGACCAATCCCACCGACGACTCCGGCTAACGACCGATGCACCATCAGGCCGCGGCAACGATCGTTTCTCCAACAATTCGATAGTCAGCGACTTTGTTTTCTCGGCGATCGCCGTTGCATCGACTACGCGGTGTTCCAATATTTTTTTACGTATCCCGTGTGCGCGTTTATTCGTACTTAAATCGTACGAATCGAGGACATTTCGATCGCCAACGAGCGGGGAATCTTTTATCCAAGGACGAGGTTTCTCGGCGGGTTGGCCATTTTCGGTTCGAGTATCCGATACCGAAACGCGATCGAGGAGAGGAAACGCTTGGCAACGGGAGGTTCGTCCGGGTGTAAAAAGGCCGACGATTCGTCGAGGCAAAGTAATTCGAAATCGATGCCGCCTCTCATTAACGTAATGCGTCCGTCAAAGGTCGAGAGAGCGCGAGAGTCGAAAGGCAAAAGGGGCAGAATCCGAACAGTCGGAAGTTACGCGAGCGAGACCGGAAATGGATTGTCCCGGCGATATTAATCTCGTCGTTGGTCGGTGCGTCGACGAAGTTGCACCGTTCCAGCGACAGGCAGGATGGTTGCTTTGACCGTCGCTACTAATTGCAAGATGAAACGAGACGCTACCGGCGCGACTAAATGATTATTCGAGGCCGAAGAGTCGCGTTCGCCTCGTCTCCGCTATCATTTGTCAAATCCCGATGAACTTTCGAACGCGTTGCTCGAACCATCGCACTTGGCCATGAATTAAAGCGACGAAGCTCGGGAATTGTTGCCAGTTTCGAGTTTGCGCCGGCAGTTATCGAACCGCGCCGCGTATTCTCCTTCGATGCTCCGGACCGCCTTCGAGGCAAGAGCCGTCCTCGAATTGTTCGGCCGACTTCCCTCCGCGGATTTTTTTTCTTTTTTTTTTTTATCGAACGAACTATTACGCGTCTGGAAAATTTTTTTTAACCGACGAAACTTTGCCGAGCGTTCGAACGATCGATCCGGACAAGTACGCGTCGTATGTGAGCGACCGTAAGTCACTGTAAGGTATAAACGAAAAAATATCCGGAAGAAATCGCCTTTAAAACGAGGTTAGTCACGAAAGAAAAAAGACGGTACTTGGGATTTTTCCGTGATCCGGGTTAGCTCGCGCACCGTCGGTCGTTGGTAATAAATTCATGTGGCAACTTTCGCCAGGAACCGAATGCACTCGGATCCGGATATTATATATTGCTCGAGAGAAGTCAGCGTGAGGGTAGTTTATCCTTTGCTAGACAGCGTCTCGACATTATGGCTTCCAGAACGTACCGCCAGTCCTTTTCGGAATCGACTCGATGCCCTCGAAATCCTACTGGCTAAAATTATTTACGAGCTCGATCGAGCCGGAATCCTGGCTCGGGAAACGAATCGAACGCTATTCGGAAACGTCGTTCGAAACGTCGAATCGCACGACTCGTTCCGCGAAACGGAGTCACGACTATCCCGATGGGTCGCGGTAAACGCGTCCGCTACGTCGTAACAGGCCTAAAACGACGTTTTCTCACGATCGATCGCGAAGCGATCGCGAATTCTCGCGGGGCCAATCGTCGCGAGAAATTTCTTCGAAGAAACAATAAATCGCGGGGCTATCGTTCGAGCCGGTATCTGCCAATCGAAGTTCCATGAATTAAAGATGCGCGAAAACGGCGATGCACGCGAACGAGAATCGCTTTCGCGAGTCGCGCGCCCGGACCGAAGCAGGACGATCGTTTTAACGAGGGCAAAACCGCGAGAGGGGCCGGTGAAACGGCACGGTCGTTACCGAATTTAAATTGTATATCGCGTCGCCGAACTAGGAGGAGCACGGAACAGGAATCGTTATTATTTCAACGAGGAAACCGCGTTTTCGAAACGACTCAACCAGGAGACGTCCGCGGGCCGATGTTTTAATTAAGCGTAGATTCGAACCGACGCGATGGCCGGACGTCGCGTCGCGTCGCGTCGCGTCGCCTCGCTCGATCGCTTCCGTTCGTTATTATCGTCGCTAACGAGTAATTTGTTTACTCGGGACGATACGATTTCGAACGTTCGACGAGGATCGGATAATCCGCGACAGAGTTTCGGGGTGGGTGACGAGCAACGGGGCCGGGGGGGGGGTGTAGGTGGCGCAATGACGTGACGGACCGCAATCGCTTTACATATTCATGATGTAGCTTCGTGGACGTGCACCGCGAAACCATAGAATTGGTCGGTCTCGTCGTCCGTGCCGGATCGTTCCGAGCCTATCCGCGTCGTTCGATTCTTTTTGCCTCGGCCGCTCTCGCCGTTGCATATGTGAGAAAGGATACGTGAACAATAATCTGTTTTCTAAATAGTTTTATTTAACACGCCGCCTGCTTCGCCTCTCACGCTAGACTGCCTGGCTTGCAGTCCAGGCTGCACCGAATTAGTTTTTCCTTTGTATCAGGAAACGTTCTTTGGCGACACATCGTCTGGACGCTAGACGTTGCCCGACCGCCCGCGATGTTCGACGGCGCCGTGTTTACGCCGTTGGGCTAAGGACGTAGGGCATCACGCATACATTCGATACATTCGCGTCGTTAACGATACCACGGTTCGCCGATCCTCGAGAATCGCCGTTCAAATAATTGACCGCTCTCGACGATTATCGACCGTTTCTTTGTAACCGGTTAGCCGACGATCGTGAAACGCGGAGCTCGATTCCTCGATTCCTCGATTCCTCGAGGATACGAGGGTCGTTCGTCTTTCGTCTGTCTCGACGGGACCGAAACGCTCGCGAGTGGAACGACCGCGCAAAAATTAGCGATGACCGAAACGCTAAATAGAATGGAATATTCGACAAAGCGTTCGCGGTCTCGGCGCAAAAGCGATCGTTCTCGGCTGGATCGGAGCCACCGAGGTATCGATTCGATTCTTAAAGCGTAAAACGGGTCGTCGACTTTCATCCTTTTCCATCGGACGCTCGGGAATTAGGGTCGACGAATCCTTTCCGAGCGAACGGCTCTAGAAGGGCCTGAAAGCCCTGAGAGGACTCCGGGGGCTCTTTTTTACGATAAATTTCACCGAGTACGGGTCCATCGTACCGTCGCGTACTCTCGCGTCGCCTCCTATCCTCCTTCTACTTAACCGAGTCATCCGTTCGTTTCTACCTAATAGACGTTCCACGAACCAGCCTGTTCGGTAACAAGCGATTTCGACGCGACGCGCCTCGTTATTTCGCTCTTCGCGATTCTTCGAATACGTCGGACCGTTTCGTCGCGGTCGAACGTGCGCACCAAACGAACGAACGCCGAAGTTTCGCGGTAACGGCATACGAAATATCGTCTTTCCCGAAATCGGCTGTTTGGATTTTCAATTTCAAAACTTTTTTTATTTCGACGAACGATACGTCGAAATCAAATTGGGAGGCAGGAAAATTGGGGAAACCCCGCGATACGCGGAACGGGTATCGCGTGGCGTATGCACGCTCGATCGGATCGACCGCAACGTCGAAACGTCGATCGTTCCGTGAATTCGATAGATTTCGAACGAACTCGTTCCGGTTACAAAATTGCGAGACAAAGTAAAGAACGGTAGCAAAATAAAAGGGAGCAACAACACGAGAAAGGGCTACGCGTTTTGCTCGTTCGCCGGCGTTTTTTCCGTTTCGAAATTTCGTCGGCGTCGAGTACCGTTCCCTTTTTCCGGTCGTTGTCGTTATCGCCTGGGTATCGGTTTCCGGAGGGCTTTCGATAGTTCGATACCTTGCAAGACACGATGTATTATTGCCGTTCCTATTTACCCCGTTTAAACAGGGGGAGGAAACGATAGCGTACGGTTGTTCTGTCTGTATGTACACGGTACACACGGTTCAGGGTACACGGTACAGAGTACACCGCCAGACAGAAACATCTTTAAAAGCCAAACGTTCCGGTAATTGCGACCCTTCGGACAGTAGTGTACACCGTAAACGGAAACGATCGCTGCCAGAAACTTCCTACGGTTTAAAATTAAATTTCGATGCTCGACCTTCCCTGTCCTGTTCACGGTACCGTACCGTCTCCTTTGACAAACCGGTTACGTTTCCACCGATTATTTTCCAAATAAACAGACGCTGTTTGTGCCGTTACCCGAACGACGAACAGCCACGGTCTCGAACTCATCGCGAATTCGACCGTTTCTTTTCAAGCATTTCCGCTCTCGAGCGAAACAGCTACCGATCCTTTGAGCGTTCTTCTTATTTCGAGTCGGCCGCCTTAATTTGCGATTAAAAGAGTCGCATTTTGCTCGAACGGGCCGACTTCCATCGACGAAATCTTATTTCGTAACCGGGAACATAATCTTTCGCGAGGAACTTGGTAACGGTAACGGCGAAAACGCGGAGATCGTTAGTCGGACTTTCGAGGAAAGAAAAAGAAATAGATGAAGGGAGAAAAAGTTTGCGGGTCTGGAAGTTTACGCGTTGTATTGTTTCGCAACGAATGTAAATGTTGACCGCGTATACGCGATGCGAACGTAAAGCGAGTCCGCTTCGTTTCGTTGTTCGATGCGACGCGACGCGACGCGACGCGGCACGGCGCGGCCTGGCACGGCGTTCCGCCAGCAAATCACCAAATAAAATAAAAAGCGTAACGGCGAAACGCATTACCCATAAAATAAGCGGTAGCTCGCTCCGAGCTATTGCTCGTTCTGAATATGGCGAGCGAGGTCGACGCGAAACTCGCCTCGATACGTCCCGACTCACCCTGCGCCACCGACGCGACTCGACCTTAACATTCTTTGCTCGGTCGTTTGCTGCTTTTGCAACTTGGAAAAACAACGAGAAGAAGAAGAAGAAAAAAAAGAAAATATCCGCTCGTAAATTCGTCCATTCGCAACGCCCGACGTTCGCGTTTTTTTCCATCCCCTTTACGGTTCCATTTCACCTAGTAAGACCGCAACGAGCGTCGAGCGCGCGAAAACTCGTATATTCCGGAAATGTTCTCGGGAACTTCCTCCTCCTGGCGTCTCGGCGGCGATTAACGCGTCGCGCGTCGCGTTTCCGAGTTATCGAACCGTCACCGAGATATCGATCGTTCGAAAAAACCGACGCCGAAACGAGGAAAGAGAAGGATCGGTCGCACGGACCTGTCGTAACCAGTCATAATTCATAGATTCGTGGTACGATCGTGTCGCAAACCGACGAAAAGCCTGTTCGCCGAACGATTTGTAGTAATGTGACGGATCGATCGCGACTATTTTGTAGCTAGCGACGTAACGAAGGAAATTTTGCCGGACCGACGACCGACGGAAACTACGATTATTTAGACGTTTGTGTACGAAACGATTACAAGGACATAATTTTGAGCGGCGCGGCGTCTGCTCGGCGTTCCGGGGGCGAGGCCGCGATGAAATTAGATTTTTAATTACGTTCCACCGCGTGGCTGGGCCGACTGGTTTTAATAACGTTCGCTCTCGCGTCCGCTTTCCGCCTCTACCCTTCAATTATTCTTCAGTTTCTACGCTCGCTTTGTTTTTACATATATTAATTCGTCCTTTCCCCGTTACATCGGGACGATTCTTCTTTTTTTTTCTTCCTTCTTGTCTTTTTATTTCGCTTCGGCACGCGTTATCGTTCGACTTCGTCTCGAATTTCTTTCTCTCGCAATAGAGGAACGTGAACACTTGAACATTACTGGTTCGAAGCCCCGTTACTCGAGGTATCCGTGCTCGTTGGAAAGAACGCTCGCTCGTCGGTCAACGCGAATTAAATCCACGCCGATAAACGGCTTTCAACGCACGCTACGGCCGTGTCTGTGCCGATAGAAATATCTGCTAGTATTTTTCGTACGATCGCCTTTTCGTTTTCTCGTCGAAGCTCTATGCAACGCGGACTATCTCGATACAGTTGGTCGTTCGTCGCTCGAACGGTCGTTAACTTTAGACGCGTGAGCTCGGATCGGTAAGCCGCAGCCCGTACCGATGTTTCGACGCGGAACCAGCAACTGGTCGAGCGAAGTTCGAGCACCGAGCGATTTCCTCACTTACGGCTGACCCGTTTCGCGCTCGTACCACATGGCCGCGCGGCTCCGATCCGCGTTTCTACTCCGTGCATCGTGCAAGGTACATAGATGTCGCATTGGATAAGGTCCATCGTGCCGGAAGGGTCGGAAGCCACCGAGACGGATCCGCTACCGTCTTCGGACGATATCCGAACCGATTCTACCGACACGTATCCAAGCTGGCCCAGTATGCGCACGTTCGAACGCGCAGCACCTTGCGCGTTGCTCTTTCTTCTCTACGATGTCGTATATATGTATAATATTCCGACCGATTTCACGCTTTGCCTTATAATTACGTATCCCACGGGCGACGAACACAACTGTTGCAACGCGACAAATTCGGCACCTATTTTCACCACGATCGAACTTCCAGCTCAATTTTAATCTGAACCCGTCCACCGATGATCGTCGAATCCAAAATATCCCTAACATTCCAGCAATCTTCATCCGTCTTCGCGTTACAACGATAATTGGATCGGTCCGTCCGACGCACATGCCGGCAAAACGATAAGTTAAGGGGTTAACGCGTCGATTATTTTTTTTTTTTTCGCTACGTCTTCCTACGTATCGTCACGTTTTCTTGCTATTTAAGCATCGTAAGCCGTCGACGTTCGCTTCAATTACAAGTGCACGCTCTCGATTACTTTCGACTCGAAACGATGATCGATAGGAAACGACTTCGTTCGACGAATGTTCGATCAAGAGAATAAGCGTAGTTACTCGCGGAACCCGAAGTAGAGTAAAGGCGTTTCAATTCGTCGTAAAAGATACGACGATTTGTGTTGCGGAACTCGCTGTTACCGAGGCTGAGCGAATCAACTTTCCGCCACGTTTATTGCGGCATCCACTATCCGTTCGAGGGACAGAATAATTTGTCGATCAAGCGTCAAAACGTCCGTACCGTATCGTCTATAGGAATTCGACGCGAACACGCGCTACTCGACTCTACGTGCGATTCAAATATTCATCCGTACATTTTCTTGTCCATTTCGCCTTTTCTTACCCGTCACTTACCGATTCTTCCGCGTTGTTAGATTCCCGCTTCTGTTTTTGAGCAATGTTCGAAGTTATTATTATCACGAAGGATCTATGCAAGTCGGAAGACCTATGCGACGCGAATGTCCGGCAGGGACGCGTTAAATGCAACCGGCACGAGGAAACGACGAAACGAGGAGACATTTCTCCGTTTACGGTCGCTTACGGTCGTTTACGGACCCGTACGAGCGTCGGTCGAGCGCGATCGGATCGGGAGGTATTCCGCGTATCGGGATCGAAAAAGAGACCGATGTAACGAAAGCTTCGTCCGCGGATACCTGCATAATGCATACGCGGCCGATATTATTTTTCCGCCACTAGTACATCACGCGAGGAAATTACAAGACCGCTTCAATAAGTAATAAATAACCTTTCGAAGAAAGCGCTGGGTGCGGGGATTGCCCCGTAACACGGCCGGCTATCTCTAGCTTCCTCTCTTTCCTCGACGTCTACGCCGAATCTGCTCTCTCTGTCCCTTCTGATTTTTCCTATCGCCTCTCTTTCTTTCGTATCGGTGGCGCGACGATACGAACTCGCTATTCTCGACCCTCTCGACTATTCGAGCTCGCTAACCTCGCGTTCCGTTCGATCCGTCGAATCGAATACTCCGGATCTTTCCTACCGCGAGTCGAGCGTTTTTCTCCCCTCTTTGACCATACGGCACCGTCGGCACCGATTTCCTAACGAACGCGACGCACCACGAGTAAGCGGTGTACACCCGAGCGTGAAAATGGATTTCAGCGTGAAAGGACGAACAGGAGAAACGATCGTGGAACGAGAATCTCGTAAGTACGATTTATCGTTAAAACTCGGACGAAAGTTTGGGAAAAGTTTGCCTCTCCGCGCTTTTGTTTTCCACGGTGGGCGGCTCGATGCGTCTAGCGCATCTTCGAAACCGGAAGCGTCGCGGACAACCGGTTCAATTTCGCTGTTCGCGGCGTGTTCTTGCTCGAACCACGGCTATATACGTCCTCTTCCTTTTCTTTTCTTTTTCGTTGTTTTCTTTTTTCTTTTCTTTTTTTATCACCGTCCTACCCTACCCCATCCCTTAGAAAAACTTTTCCTGCCCGACGTCGCCAAAACTTTCAAATCACTACCCCGGTTTCCAGGGAGCTTTTTAAAAATTCATCCCCTCGCAGCGTGGAGAGAGCGGATCGAGCGAAGGATCAATGAAAGCCCTTGGAACGGGCTGAACGCTTAATTTCTAATTGAAATGCCAAGGAATCGCTCGAGCCCGGATCCGTTCGATGAAACGAAATGGACGGGAGTACTATGCTTCGGGAAAAAAGAAAAATTAATATTTCGAAGGAAAAAAAGAAGTATCGGGAGAGATATTATGAATTCCGTAGAAACGACCGTTTTCCATCCCCCTTCCTACTTCGATGGGTTCGTTCGAGTGTTATCGATTCGATTCGTTATCAACGTTTAATTGGGCCATAAGAGGGGACACGCGAGAATTATAACCGGCGTTATTAACCTCTCTTAGTAGTCGTTTGTAATTTCTATCGTATCGGTTACTCTCGCGGATATTAACGCTCCCCGCCACCGTTTTTCTTACTCTTCTTTTTTCTCCTTTACTTTTTTTTCCTTCATTCCGGCGCATCGTAGTGGGAAAATTCATCGACTCTCCGATCCTCGAAAGGAACAATGCCCATCAAGCTGCAAGTTTTTACTTTTCTTTTAGCACGAATTCGATTTCTTTCGAACGGTACACGCGCTTCGGGCGACCGACGATTCGTTTCGCTCCCCCCCCCCCCCCCTCGTCTGATCTCTCGGGGCGGACTTTTGTAAAATTTTATACAAACCTTTCGTTTCGGAAAAATCAATACGAGAAGTTATGGTCGAATCGAATCGACGTGACTTTTTTCGACGCTTCGGGATATTTCGAACGGTTTTCTGTTCGAATTTCACCGTCGTTTTTCCGATCTATCCTAATGCGAGCCGGACAAATAAATGGACGATCCGATAACGAAATAATTCGATCGATTATTTCGATTCGCGAGACTTCGTCGATGCACCGACCAGAAAATAGTCGCGGGGAGTATCGAAAATGGCACGCGAACGCGCCGTTTCGCGGGATAACAGTACGATCGGCGGTCTCGGGCGTCGAGCGGCGTCTAATCAACCAAAACCAGGCGCAACCGGCGTTGGACACTGACGCGTTACAGAACCGGGCCAAAACAGACGTCGGGACTAATTAATGCGGCGTTCAGCTCGTAAAGCAACTCGAAACGACCGGCCGACCAACCGAGTCGGATATGAGACTGCCTCGTGTGTCATTGGAGAATTTCGTTGTAGCGATATGCCAGTGCCGACTGACGATGTTTCGTGAATACCCTTATGGATGTATACCATCGAAACACATCCTGTACCGATCTTGTTCTTACCGTTTCGGCTTTCTTCGGACGACGACCCCCGTCGACGCGAATCGTTACACGGACTCTACGTTATCGCGTCGTTCGATCGGAGAATCGGAGGAGAAAACGGTCGATTCTGCGCCGAGAAATTGTTACCGAGTAGCGGGAACAATGTTTCACGTCGAAAGCGGCCGTGCGCTCGTACGAAGACGAATTTCGAAACAGATTTTGACACGAAGAATAGTTGTATGGAATTGCGCGTTCGCGGACGGACGAGAAAATAATCGATGAATAAGGCCGAGCGCGTAAAGTTGGTCGAAAGTTTTCGCGCGTCTGCCAAAAGACGAGATATCGAGTAACTCGTTAGAAAAGCAGTTTAAAGATAAATCACCTGTTTTATATGCGAGAGGCCAGCGTTCGCAGCCCGTGAATATACACAGGAAGTTTCGGTAATCGATGAACTGCGCTCTCGTAACTCTTTGCTTCCAACGTGACGCCGGAAATTTATTAAAACGTTGGCAAATTTTACGAGCGCGTACAACATCGGACACTCTTCTCGCTGGCCGTCCGTCATAATTTCACGCGGATACGATTCCAATTTATTGGATGTGTACCGAATATCTGAATCTTCCGCGGATTCCGCTCGACGTTCTCTCTTTCGTTTCCTTCTTTTTTTTCCGCTTTTTCCTTCGGTCCACTCTTTCGTTCCGTGTCGAGCAAAAATTTCGTTTCGTCGGTATCGCCGTGAAACCGGGCCCCCGCTTCGCCCGTCGACCGCGTAACGAAGTTCCCTTCGCCTAGCCAGATTGAATTCTCCATAGAAATTGACACAGAATTTCCCAATGGGTAAGTTCGTTAGGCTAACGACCGGGAGAATGTATGTCGAACCGTTTGATCGAACGTTTAACGGTTGCGGGGACAACGATGCATCGCGAGAATCGGTCGATTCGACTAATCGATTTCCTCTCTTCGACGCGTATCGACAGCCAACGGTTAGGCTAACGATCCGATAAGAAGCCGACGAAGAAGCGAGCACGAAGGGGAAAAAACGATTTCGCGGAGACGCCGAGCCGAGAGAGTACCGTCGGAAAAATACGACGAACGTACGGCGACAGCCGGACAAAACGACCGATTTCCCGTGGTTCCGCCCGATTCCGAAAAAATCGAATTCTCTCGCGAACCCGTGCCAGATCGATCGAGCCGCGGCGTGCTTCGCTGCTCGCGTCTCGTCGATTCGAAGGTCATCACGGAGTCGGGCAGAAATCCTCGAAACTCGGCAAAATAAGAATACAATCCGAAACGCATCGATTTCATCGAGAACGTCGCGTATCTACGATCAACTTTTTGAATGACCGTTTTCTCGACGTTTCCGAGTAGAGGTCGAGGGTCGAGCGTAGGGAATCTCGATGAGAAAATAGAGGGCCGCGATAATTGTACGGGTAGAGAGCCGGTATCGTTTTACGGTGTCATAGGCCCTTATAGAAGGAGGATAGCGGAAGTCGATACATATCGAGTTGCCGCGTGACGCGTCGGCTCTCCGATTCGACGCGTTACAAAGCTGTGCACGCGATCTAAACGCGGCGGCTAAAAGGGGGAAGACGGATAGTTACTCGGATACTCCGGCGCCGTTAGGCATTCAGGCTCGTTCGTGCAGGCGGCTGCAGAGCTCTCTTTATTTAAGAATATTTGTTCAGGTGAACTCGTTGAAATTGAAACGGCCAGATTCGCGTCGCTCCCGATTCCCTGCGGGCTTCTTTTCCTCTTGAAAAGTAACCAACCACCTCCCGTCTATGCCCGTCAACCTTCTTATTTATTTCCCGCGTCCAATTAAAGTCCCCGTCGCTAAAGACACCGAGTCGCGGTCGTAAATTAACATGCATCGCATTGATTGTTTTTTGCGCGCGTACTCTATCGACCGGCAACCTACCGTCGCGTTTCCCGACGCGAATTAATTACGATCGCGGTTTCGCGCGGCGAGCCGCCTTTCTCGCGCGCTCGGCACACAGAGACGGATTCCTTTTATCGGGCAAAAAATACATCTCCGGCGTGACGATGCGCGGCTTCGAACAAAGGATAATTCCGCTTCTCGATGTCGAGAACGCAACGAGACGTCCTCGCCTCCGTGGATAAAGGAACGTCGAAGGACGCGTAAGAAATGAAAAATTGAAACGTAGTCTCCCCGATGTCGCGAGAAGCGACGAAAACGACTGGCTCGAATTCGCTTTCGTTCGTTTCGTTGCGTTTAAGTTGGCGGTGCCGGAGTAAAGGGAAGGGGCAAGCCACGAAACCTTGTTACGAATTTCACGCATCTCGGGCAAAAGGTCTCTCGCTCGTCGTAGAACGCGAGCCTCGGTGCGGTTCGTTTCCGCGAGTTCGTGGCTCTCGTTTTTCCCGGTGGTCTTCCAGGTTTACCCGGTTCTCCGCGCGTTACTTTATTCGCGGCGAGCTTGCCTCGCCCAACGAGCAATATTGTCCTCGGCCCGGCTATTAATTAAGCCGGCGCGACTGCTAGAATCGAGCGCGAAACGAATCGAGACGCAAACGCGACAAGGATTCTTAACGATCGCGGAGAACGCTACGTATACGGAGAAAAGAAGCCCGATCCGATATCGGCAACTTCGTCTTACGCTCGCGTTTCTTTCTCGACGGCCGACAATAGCGAGACTCAAGAATCGCGAGGGAGCAGAAAGTTTTGTCGCGAAGCCGAGGTTCGCGCGATGAATGATCGAATTTATTAAATAGGCACGCTCTCGGATAGAAAGATCGTCTTCCTTGCCGCGTCGGCTGCACACGGTATATGCAGCCTCGCTTTTCATTCGTCGTCTCCCGCGTTCGGGTTCGACCCTCGTCGCGAACGACTTGTTTAATTTTACAAAATAGCGTGCGTCGCGTCGGGCGACGACGAATCTACGCGATCGCGCATCCTCTCTCGCTTTCTTTATTCTCCGTCCAGATTTAAAGTCGAGCCATTGTCGCCGCTTTTCCACGGCGTAACGACCTTTCCATTCCCTCCACCTTCTTCCAACCTCTCTGTCCGTGTTCTTCAGCCCCTCTTGACTCTCGCCTTCTTTCACCCTGCCTCCTTCCTTTCTTCCTTTCTCCTTCCACATTCTGAAGATCGAGTCTAGTGGCTGGGCGTTTTGCGTGTCCCGGCAATTATCCCTTGCACTCGTTAATCTCTTCCTCCGTCCTCGTCCTCTCTTTTCCTCTCTTTTAATGTTTCCCGGTTTGCCCGTTGCCCCAGCCAGTCCGGACGTAAATGCACGCGCGTTCCGTCAACCTCGTTGTCCCGCGCGAGAGCGTTCCGAGTACTTTTTGCCTCTTCGTCTCCCTCTCTCTTTATCCCCCTTTTGTCTCGCGCACCAAACGTACCGGAGCCTCGAATATTTTAGAATCTCGGCTCGTTTCGCCGCGACGGTTCGTATCCTGGCTCTCTTGAGCCTCGGCGAGGACGGCGCTGCACGGCGTTACCTGTTCCCTTTCAAAACGTTCGTGCCACGCGAGTGCCGGTGGCCCGCAATACGTTCCCCCTTTCGACCAACTTTCTTATTTAACGCCGTTTCTTCCCCTGTTCGCGTCCCTTTCCTCTCGAGCGACGAGCGTGAAAATTGCCCGATACCGATTACGTATGCCGCGATTTCGCCACTTCGGAGTCTCTCGTTTTCGCGCTCGTAGAAAAAAAAGTTTCTTCTCGCTTCGATACGGACTCGAAGGTCGGTCGGAGTACGGCGGGACGCGAAATTCGGCGAGGTTTCACGGGCCCGAAATTTAACGCTCCACCGGCCACGTTCGCGTAATTTGAGGTCTCGAGCGAGCATTCGAGTCGCGCGTGCCCCCTCAGTCCACATTTGGAACGAGAACATTATTGCCGAGCTTAAGGTTCGCGTGCCTTGTAATCTCGAGCAGTGGCAAGTATATAATGCGGCAATTACCAGCTCGTTTCGGTCTACCCTTCTTCGCCTTCCTCGCCCGCTCTTTTCACCATTCGTGCTTCCGATTGCATCGCGCAACTTTTCCGATTCTTCCTGCTTTTTCCTTCGACGAAAAGTAGCGTTCGATCTTTTCAAAGTTTCGATCGATCGTAGCGAGTGCCACGAGCCGGAGCGAGTCGGATCGTTACGGCGCGAACGAATCTGGTTTCGCGAAGAAGCGGCGGATCGCAACGGGTTAATCCGGCGCCCGACCGTCACCGATGTATGTATCCAGATCGAGCGCCAACGGATCACGCGAAACGCGACGCGTCGCGACAATTCCCAGGGAATCCCTGTAAACTCGTTTCCCCTTGGATCGCGAGGATGTCGCGTCCCGAAACGAGCATCGAGCCATTATTCATTGGCCGACGTGTTCGATCTCGCTGGATCTCGGACGAACGTTCGATAGAACATGTCCCGTTCGTCGGACGATCGTCCCTGCGCGTTTTCGGGTCGTCGAGTCGTCGCGACGTCTTTCGTTCTCGGCTGGATTCCCCGTCGGGAACCCGTTTCGCACTCGCGGCACGTTCCTGGCTCCTTCTTCTTCTTCCCTCGCGTGTACGCCTTTCCCTAGCGATTTTATACATTTTTCCTATCGCGTTCGCGTCTAGCGTGTCCGTTCCATTCTCGCGTTTCGCTTTAAATCCGTCGTATTGTCCGTCCTCTGCCCGTTTACCCGAAACCAGACAAAATGCTTAAGAACCGAACCTCTCGAGAAAATATTATTCCTCAAACCCGTCTCTTTCTTCGCGGTTACTACTGGGAATAAAAACACGCGCCACGAACGCGCTATTTATCTTCGTTACCGGCGATGAATAATGCGCCACGACGAATCGTCGAATATAGTCGCGTTCAACGACGTTCTTCGGATACGTCTGATCGTAGACGATGTTCCCCCGTACACGAAGCGCCGGTTTCCTCTTTTAAGCGACTGCTCGAACGAACGCCGCTCGCGTCGGTAATTCACCGAAGAGCGGCAAGAATCTTCGAGGGCAGAGAATATGTACTCCCAAGAATCTGTTGGCCCGTCGCTTTTCGATCCAGACTTCGGAATTCCGATACGCGACTGTAGCAAGGGGCACGTGAATGTCGCTGCCGTTTACGGTGTCGCAAACTCGAGCACCGCGAATCGTTTTCTTTTGACGCCATTCGCGTCGCTGTACGTACTATCTGACCGGTCGTATTATTCGTCGTTGAACCGCCCCGCCGCGAGTGTTAGGAACGCGAAACCGTGCGACGGTCGTCTCGCGGAACGGAGACAAAGGATAGCGGAGGAACTACCGAATCTTGGGCTTCGAACGACAATGACTCGTTGGTAGAGTAAACGAAGATACGCGAACGAGATCGGAGGGCGGGGAGACGTTTTAATAAAATTAGTTAGCAAGTTTGGCCAATAAGGTGGCGATGAACGATGCGGTTGCTTATAGGTTGTGTTCGAGCCGCGCCGCGCCGCGCCGCGCCGCACCGCACCGCACCGACGGTGATAATATTGCAGGAACGAAGGCTGGCTGCATGGCTGACGCGAAAATACGAGTCGGCTACTCGAGCTGGCAAGTTTCCTGATTAAACCTGTTAATTCCTAATTAAACGGAAGCCGCAGCGGTCGGTGTTGCCCATGGATTCGTACCGTCCTCCCGAACACCGGTAACGGCTCGAAGAAACATCGTGCACGATCCGGCCGTAAATAATCGATTTAATAAGACAGCGATCTTGCACGAAAGAAAGCCGGCTACGCGTTGCGCGACGCGTCGGAACGCCGATCATCGACGGTTGGATGGCGCGTTCGTTCGTTTCGTAGATCCCGCGAACCACCGTACCCGTAGACTCTGGTAGGTCCGGCGTGCACGGAATATCCTAGTAAATAACGCTGTTTAGAACGTTTATAGGTTCCGCTGTTTCGTCGATAACCATCTTTTTGTTCGAAAACGTTTCACCGTATCTTTTCGCCGCGTGCGTGTACGGTCTCCTCGCAAATCACTCGTCGACGACCGACACGAATTACTGTTATACGCGACCGTCAGAGAGGAAAATCGTAACGCCGAGTACCGCGGTCCATCCTGATGTTGTTCACGACGCCTTGAAAAATGAAAAAAAGAAAAAAATAACGACGATAATCGTGGACCGAAACGTTTTACGCTCGGGCGCTCGGTTCGACGGCGGTCCCGCTGCTTTTATCGAAATCGTAATTTATGTAGAAACCGCGTCCGCATAATAAAGAGAACGGATCATTGATTTATCCGACGGTGCACGCTTTGTTACGACGCGAAATAGAATACGCGTATAGAGGAATAAATAGTAACGATCGTCGAAACGATTCGAAATTTTGTCGAAAATATTATATGCGTACGTGTATACCGAAATCGCCGTAGCAAGTTCGATTTATTTTAGCCTCGTACGAAGAGTTCCAACACCGTTCTTCGAGCGAGCTTCGAAACACGTTTCGCACCCTCGACAACGAACCGCTCGCCTTCTCCAAAGAGCTTTCGCTTGTTTTGATCGTTACACGCGGGCAAAGTTTGTCGACAGACGGAGTAGCGACCTATTTGGCTGTCTCGAGTAAAACCGTGGAACTCGCGTCTCGTCCGATCGGGGCAGGCCTCCTCCCTCCTTGAGCACGTTACCGATAACCTCGAGCGCGGTACGTTCGTTACCGCTTCGTCGCCTCTTACCGCTCTCCTGTTTCCTCCTCGCGCTTTTCGACGACTTTCGCCATCTCCGAACTTCTCTCTCTCTCGATCTGGATCGCCTTTCCCCTCGACAATTGCCGAACGTGGCGTCCGGATCACCGAGCGAACGACGACGTCGATAAATCGCGATCGTTCGCCGCGTCCGCCGTCTAGAGCCGATGTAAAAAAATATAATTCGTCGACCGAGGCCGAATATTTGTACGATTATTGTTTGCCGAGCGAAAACGATCGTTCGATACTGACGCGAGAACGGTAGCGAAAAAATTCGATCGACCGATTAACGCGTTAATCGGTCGATCGATTATCTCTATGACGTTTATCGTAACGTTTTGAGCGGACGCGCGTTTATTTTCGCGTCTGTGCTTCGGTACAATTCCATCGACAGAAAAATAATAAAACGAACCAAAATGGGCAGCGCTGGGAAACGAACGCGGCTCGTTCGATATAATATCGTAAAGTCGACCGTGGTTCGATATTGACTTACCGTTAATAAAATCGTAATATCGAAATATCGAGAACACGATATTACTTCGATATCGAATGCGTGTTTCAATATAAAAATAAGTAAACAGACTAAACGATACGGTACGAATAAAAACGTAATTTCCCGCGATTCCTTTCCGTCGCGTTATACATACATAAGTACGTACATACATATGTAGAGCTACGCGCGGCCGCGTTAATAAACGAGTTTCTATTTCAATTTATTATCGCGCGTCATCGGGATCGCGTTTCGCGCGAATTCGAAGCGGATACGCCCGGAATTATCGAATAAAACTTGGAAACGGGCGAGTCGGTGCAAAATAACGACGCTGGAGAACCGCGATCGACCGTCGGTCGTTAATGAACTCTATCGAAACGAATCCTCGAATCGATAATAATTATATGTACATATAATTGTATAGTCGGGCCAGGCCGGACCAGGCCGAGCGTCGTTCGAGGAGCGGGCTGGGCTACTTTCCTAACGACGGTGAACGCGTAATCGTTTTCGGAAAAGGGTGCCCGAGCACGGCGGCAACGTTGCCAGTGACAGCTAGATGAAAAGCCCCGTTAAAACGTCCACGATCAGGAGAGGCGCACGGAAGCGCGGTCCGGGATGCGACGCGAGACGAGATTCGCCGGAGGGTGGTCGATGCGACCGATCTAAGCATTCGGAACTGACTTACGGCTCCGCGGACGAGCTTCCTGCGCCGACTAATTAAACAGAAATTTAATACGAACGATTAATCCGCTCGATATTTCCGACAAACTAACCATATCGTCGCTCACGAAGGTGATTTTCCCTGTCACGTTGGACGAACATTTCGTTAATTAAAGCCACGAGGGTTAACGAACCGTAGGAACGTCGAAGCTCCGGTAATTCGACGCGTTTCGTCTGGATATTAAATTCTCGTTGTTCCGCGTAATCGCACGAAGAAACGCGTATCGACGAGGAATTTTTCGGCTGGACGGTATACGCATAACCCGCTTTATCGATATAGATCGTATATCTATTTTAACAGCGATGCCGTCATTTATGAGCGGCGAAACTACTCTAATTACGGACCGAGTAAAATTCGATGCGCGATCGTAGCCGCGAAAACGATCTCTCGTTCGAACCCGATGTATTTAACGTCGGAATTCATTACACGAATTACGCGATCACGATGATTCGATGACAACGCCGAAAAAATGTGTACGGACGGTGGGTATCGTGGTCGTGTATCCGACGCTGCGAAGGCTTAATTTACGGTTTAATTATTATAACCGCGTCGGGTGGCTCGATATACCAATTACGAATATCGACGATATTTAAATAAACTCCGCTTTCCGGTTGGCCAAATAGCTGGAACGAATTTTCCCGGTTGGCTCGTTCGTAGGTGCCTACGCTAACGAGGGTTGTTTGCCGGAATAGGTGCGTGTGGACGATCTTTAGCTCGTCGAGGGATATCGGTCCGAGGTTCCTTCGTATCGCGGCTCGCCGCGATCAAACCCGGCTTCGGGGCCCGTTAATACCGGAACGGAATTCGACATCGGAATATCGCCGCCCGATCGATTCGCCCGTTTCAGCCGGACCTTGACTCTTCGTCGTGTTTCCGCACGGACTAAGCGCGGGCTTTAAACCCTGTCGGGACGTCGAGTATCCTCTCTGCATATCCCGTTTGCGCCCTCGCCCCGTCCCGGATTCCACGGATCTCGCGATACACGGGACAGGGGATTAGATCGAAATTTTGGTGGGAAACCACCGACGTATCGCCGTCGACGCGAAAGTCGTTAACCTCGCTGGAAAAATCTCGATCGGAAGAGATTTCTTCGCGAAACGTCGGCTACCGTCCGCGTTTAATTAGCGATAAAAGCGTCCGCGTTGGGAACCGATCGAGTTACGCGGATCGATTATGCGTGGCTCGAGTCGCGTTCGATCGGTTTCGAGAGAAACGAACGACGCGTCTCCGCAATAACTCGAACGTCGAATCGAAACGGTCACGACCGACAAGATACGCGCGCTAAAGCGTTCGCGAACAAAGTAACGTTCGTTCGCGGCAGAGAGATAAGAAACGTCGTTACTCACCCAATGGCCAGAATACGAACGCGTCCGCTCGACGGACGAGCGTATCTCGTAACGAAACCGGAACAGAGAGGCAGACAATTGTGGTTATAACGCCATTGCCGAATTTGTGTATAATATGTACATTTGAAAGCGTTTCAAAGAAGCCACGCTAGTCGAGCTTTCGGAAGCCGAGGAGACGCCGCGACACGGCGGAAGGAGTATTAATTTTGTCGAGAGTCGCGAGTCGCGAGTCGTAGCCGCAGTCGCTGGCAGTTCGAGAATAGGGAACGATATCACCGCGAGAGAGATTATTATTCCTCGAAAGAAAGGAATCGTTGTCGGTGCGGCGCGGCGCGGTGTCGCGCTTTCATTGGTCGGTAATTTTTATTCTGGCTGCAACGGTATACCGCCTCTCGAAATCGGGCCATCTTCGAAGATAAACGAAAATTATTCGACCTCGTTCTGTTAGAGACGATCGTGCTCCGTTGTAAAACGCGTATCCGCGAAAGGATTAGCCAATATCGCGGGTACGGTATAGAGTCGGTGGCAACGAAATGCCGCGGCGGGCTACGTCTGTACCCTGCGTCGAAAAATAACGCGAGCTTCAAGCGGTATGTCGTCGACCGACGACGATTATATATAGGGCGCATCGTATTTGGGATACGCGTCGAGCATCGGTGATCGTTAACGACTTTGAACGTTCTAACGGAGTAGCCGCGCGGTAAGAAATTTACGCTCGGAGTTAAATCGTTGATCGGATTAGAAATTCTGGCGATAGGGTCGGTCTAATCGGAATATGGATGAGCCGCAAGTTGGATGACACGCAGGGAAGGATTTAGGGGTCCGTAGCACCGACCTCGAAATATTACTAATTTCGCCACGAACAATTAAACGGGTTCGTATCCTCGTTATCGGTTGTATACCCCTTCTAAATTGATTCGTTCCGCTGTTTCGTTCACGAGCGTCGCGTAGAAACGTCGTCTGATCGCTGCCGGAAGAAAGTTCGGCCATGCAACGCTCGTCGACGTTCGAAGCTCGGGGATAGTATACCTTCTCACGCTGACTAGCAACGGCGTAGTTCCCAATACATAAGTACTTACGTCGTATCTACTCGCGCTGCTCGGTCCGACACGTCGGATATTTTCTTCGGCGAAAACGAATCGCGAAGTTGAGGAATATCGTACGTAATGCGACGTTTCGTTTCGCGACTTCGACCGGATCAGTGTCCGTAACGGTCGAAACTTGGAAATTCGGCGAGACGGTCGAGAACGGTAATTCGAAAATGAACGATGACGCTCGTAAAACTCGGTCAAACTTTGTTGTCGCGTTTCGCGTAATTGTAGGAGCGGTCGAAGTCGCGATCGGTTGCGACCAGAACTGAATTTAACCAGAGGAGCAATTCGTCGTACGCTATCGAATAGCGTTCGGTTCGGCGTCCGTTTCGAAACGCGGTAATTCCGCGTTTAAAATTTATCCGAAGTGTTCGTTGAATTAGAATGTTCGATCTCGACCGTAAACAAAATTCTAACCCCGATCGGGCGTCGACCGGGTTTAGCTTTCGAACCGAGTTAATCCCGACACGAGATTTACCCTCGATTCCGATTCGAGCGGTAACTCGGGGAACTCGAGTCCGTTTTAATCGAGATCGTATTCTAACGCGACGCGATTCCTACGACGTGTTATTGGCGACGTTCGAAATAATCGGACACCGATCAAAATGTACGCGGTGATCGCTCGGACCGTTCTCTGTTTTTCTCGCTTTTTTCGATCTTTCGCGGCAAAATCGACTGGACGCGGGCGGAAAAGCTCTCTATGTATAGCGAAACAGCGTAATAGCGAATAAAAACGCGGTCTCGTAAAACGGATTTCGTTCGCGGTTTACGGAGAATAGCGAGTCGGTGACGAAGCGGAAGAAAAAGAAAAAAAAGGCAAGAAAAAGAAGCTCATTAGAATCGGAGGCGGTATTTCGGCGTTGGTCGAGTGCACAGCTTTTGTGGAAAGGTCAGTCGCGAAGCCGCCGCTTCGGATTCGGTCGCGGCTCCCTAAACGATCGCGAAACGTAGACGACCGCCAAAACCCGCGAGCGTTTTAATCTACCGCTCGGCAAAGCTATTATTCTCTACCGGTGCCAGTCATTTCGAGACGGTACACGCTCCCCTCTCTCTCTCTCTCTCTCTCTCTCCCTTCCTATACGCCGGCAGAAACAATGGAAATTAGGACTTTGCTCGCCGACCTGCCCAAATCTCCGCGTTATCGCGTTCTTATTCTCCTCGAGCTCGCGGAATCTACTCTACCTACGTTACCCTCCAAATTAATTGACCCGCTCGATTTATCCTGTTACGAAACGCGACGATAAGTCGAAGGAAACAGAAATTTTGATGTACCGAACGATCGTTATTCGATGATCGGAGCAGGCGGGCATTCGCGGCGAGATTATTTGGGCGGAATTCGGGAAGCGCTGCTTCGTCGAGGCTCTTTCGGTTCCCCCGATAATTAACGGTTTCTCGCCACAGATGCCGCAAGTTTTTCTACTCGTTACATCCCCCACGATCGATAGACGCGCGTTAATCTCCATCTTCGCTTCGGTTGTGGCCAATTCGAAACAGTCATTTTCGGTAGAGGGTTTCACCCTCGACGCGTACATATTCCCTTCGCGTGGTAGCGAACAGGTTCGTTCGGCTCCGTAGCGGAACCGTTGGATTCGTCTAAACACGATAGGTTAAACGTCGAAAAGATCGAATAACGTGAACGACCGCAGAGTCTGTATATCGAGAAGGTTTCCAGTTGGACGGAGATCGCGTCGTCGAAACGGTTTAAGCGCCGAACGAAACAAAATTGTCTCGTTAAGCACGGAATCATCGCGGGAGACGTTTTACCGGGGATTCGTTTGATTTATCGCTTTATTTAAAGACCAACGGCGTTTAACGAGTAGCTCGACGTATCCACTTTTCCACCGTGGCAACAATTTACTGGCGGCTTGCACGCCATCTTGTCCTCGCCGATGAGTTATCGTTCTTCGGAAACATTGATCTTAACGGGAATACCTGACTGTGTACGCGATACGCGACACCGCAAAATAAAAATTGTTTCGCGTTCGCGAACTACCGCGCGAACGCTCAAGTTCCAGCTTAATATCGGCTCGCGGGCATAGTTTATCGAAACGGTTCTCGATTTTTGCGATTATATAGTCACCGTTCACCGGCGAAAAACGAATCGTCGAACGAAATCTCGTTTCGCTCGTATCCTTAGCGACGATTCGATAACGCTCGGGATCGAGATATGCACGTATACGCGGTCGAACGGATCGATAAACGTCCCAGGATCGACGTATCTATTCTTTCGCTGGAAAAACGACTAATTTCGGTCGTTAGACAAACGACTGGGTAAATTATTAACCGTATTTTGCCAATGCGATTTATCGTTCGATGGTTGTCGAGCGGCTGGCTTTTATACTTTGCCAAATAGCATATCGTGGAAAGAACGTTTTCGAATCGATTCGAACGATAGTGTCGCGGCTCGCGGACACGTTGTTTGCCTCGAAACTCGCGTATGTCGGGAGAGCGCCGAAAATTCCGTATTTTTACAGAATTCGTGACGCGGCGCCGGCGGGTGTTATAAAAACGCATATTACTCGCTGGTATAACGACTCAGCGATTTAAACGCGCTATAAATCTCTTCTCTCGGTCGAACGAAGGTTTTACTCGAGGTTCGCTCTTTTTCGTCGAGGAAATTTATCGCTTTATTTAAAGGGGCAGGAAATGCAACGGGACACGACGCGTAAGTACACGGTTGTGCCTCGTCGTCTATTTACCGTGTTCGCGCACGCCAGGCCAACAGCACGTTTCGCTCCCGGGCCTTGTCGTCCCCTTCGTCGCGATCACCGAGGACTCTTCGCGAAACCCTTTCCCGGATCAAATATTTACGGGATCGATAGCGCGAGTACTCGAGGGCGAGCCGATAATTGCCTGGAAGACGGGAAGGATCGGATAAACGCGATAACGATTCTCCCTCTCTATCGCTCGTCGCTAAACTTTTCTCCGCTCGTTCGGCCGTCCTGGTCCGTTAACGGACGGTTTATTACCAATAACGCCGTTCAAATCTAGTCAATTCGTCGTCGACCTAATTAAAGAACGAGAAAGTTAAGCGTCGCGTTAAAAACCGATCCGCGACATTCTGAACGAGCTTCGTATCGCGCGACGCGTTAGCTAACTCTGCCTACTTTTATCGCGACGATCGATCCGGTGATTAACGAGGAACCGACCTCGACGATTTCACCGAGCAAACGTCCGTCGGAACATCGACCGGGATAAAAATGTCGATAACCGTAACAAGCGTGGTTCGCCGATCTCGGACCAAACCGAACAAACGGATTATTTTTACCGCGTTAGACGAATTTCTGTTTGAACGTACGTAACGGAAAGCGATCGATCGAAGGCTATTATTCGTCGAATTCCTGTAGATAATTAAGCGTTTGGTCGCTGAATTCTCTCGCTCGGGAATGTTTTAGCGATCGAACAGCGCCGTGGCAACTCGTCGTCCGATTGGAAACACGGGGTCGAGACGATTTAATCGTTGCTCGCAGAAAGACGGTCGACGAATCGCGATAAATAACCGGTTTTAGGGCCGACCGCGGACACCTCGATCCGATCGTCCGCCTCGCTTTCGGTTTTACCGGCGTCGTTAACGATCCCACCTACTACATAGTACGAACCGCCCTTCGTAGCGTTCTTCGTGAGCTCTCGCGAGTACCCGTGAAATTTTATTGACTCGTAGCGTTCCTTTTACGAACCGCTGTCACGAATACGTCGTTACCTTCCGCGTAACCAAAGCCTCTCCGAGCGTTCGGAAACGCCCGTACGATTTTTCAGTGCCTCCTATAAAATTGGATGAAATCGCTGGACCGGCAACCCCGACCGCCAAGCCACGACGCCGCGTTGCAATTCGATCGATGCATCGTTCCGCGTCCGTCCGGTAGTCGAATCGTCGCGCGGACGAGTACGTTCGACGCTGACAACTTTTCGCGCTATACCTTACCGATCAACGACTCTCTACAACGTTCTCGACAACGACAGAAAATTTTCTCGGCGCAGGATCGATCGATCGAAAGCCGGAACGTCTCGCGACACGCGCGAACGTAACCCGGCCGTCTTTCCGTCTGTCCACGGTTGTTTTTCTCGTCCCTTTTCAACCGGTCCCTTTCACCTTTCACCCGGATCCACCCTCCTCACCGCGACTCGTACGCTCCATGGCCGGAGGTTCTTTGACTGACCGTGCCTGGCTTGGCCCGAGTACATTTTTGTCCCGAGGAGAGAAAAGGCCCCTTTACGCTGGCCGATTCGCCGCCAGAGACGGGCGGAAACGCTGCAAGCGACTCGCGCTCGGTAAATGTCGCGCGAACGTAATTTATTTATGAGTGGAAAAAGCCAGGGGAAGCTGCTGCCACGTAAGGGAAATACTACGAAACCGATCGATCTTCTCGGCGATGTCCTGTTAATTGGCAACATCGCTCTCCCATATGAATATGGTTCATACGGCTATTTCCATCGTGCATTTACGCTGCGCGAACTCGGGACAAATACGTAACACCGATTTAACACGGTGTACCGCTTATAATATTTTCGTCGATTTTCTTAGACCGTTTCTCGTCTCGTCGAATTTTCCGACGTTTTTCTACTTGCACGAAAGCGCGAAAGTACTCGCGCGTTTTACTCCTGCTCTTAGACACCCGTTTTCTCTGCGGTGGCTCGCGCGTTCTCATAATAAAACTCGTCTTTTACGCGTCTCTTTGTAAAGATGTCCGCTACCGTCCTCTTCGACTCTTCGCCGCACGTTCCACTCGCGTAGATACCATTGGACCGGTTCGCAAACATAATAAAACCACTTTTCGTCCATCTTTCGTCCTTCGTGCTTTCGTTCGTGGCGTTTCGGTTCCGTCCGACAGCAGGGACCCCTTTCGTGACGCTTTCGCCGCCCGATGCGTCTTGTCCGATCTATATTTTCGAACGCTCTCCCTAAAAATTATCGAACCGTTCGTCTCGCCGGTGCGACGGTTGCTCTCGACGCATAATCCGTCCGCATCGAGTCTTTCGTGATCGGCCATGCACCGAGTTACCGACAGCGGCAGTGTTTATCTCGGGCCGAGATTTGCACGCGCAAAATTTCTATCCGCTAATTGGAAGCGCGTGAGCGGCGGTGATCAGTACACGTTGTGGCGATATCTTTTCGTTTCGGGCGCGAAACGACGCGGAACGACGCGGCGTGCATCGAGCAACGGTGCTCGAGAAACGAACAGAAAGACAACGGTCGAAACGGGAACGAGCGCGGCTTCGAAAAAGGAAGCGGACGGCAAAAGCGAAAAAGAACCGCTCGCCCGTTTCGGACCCAGGGTCCTTTAAAGATCTCGTATGATACGCGATGGGAGACTCGCCTTAATTAAACATTATAACGCACGAAACGTTTTCGCTTCGTGCCGTTAGTAACGAACGAACACGGAATGACGTACCGAGTAATAGAACGGGCGGGAAACGAGACTTTTCAGCGTGTGCCATTCGACGCGAATCCGCGGATAAGACCCGCTCTCGACGAGATTACCATCCACGACGAAGATGACGCGAGACCCAACCACCGATATTCGCGAGAGAAAAATTTATCCTCACCGCACGCGTATCTACTTTAACCAATTAACTTGGACGACTTTCAAAGTTTCGCGAATCCGCGAAATTATTAGCTGCAATATAGGTAAACGATAAATTTTCTCGAAACTCGCCAAAGTCCGTTCCCCGTAGGATCGACGTTCGGCTAAGGATGAAATATCGTTGAGCGACGACGCGGCGCGACGTCGAGCGGCCGATCCGATTCGAAGCAAGAATTTTCTGACCGGGAACGGTGTCCTTTCGAGGAAAAGTCCGGATTCTAGGTCGGAAACGAACATCGACGGATGGAAAAAAGAAAAAAAGACAAAAAAAATGATTATCGGTGGGTAGGACGGCGAAAGAGCGTTCGATTCGCGATGTAACTCGGCGCGGTAGGTGGTACGCGCGCGGTTCGCTCGTTAAAACGGAAACGACCGATCCTTCCGTGAACGTTCGGTCCCGGTCGCAAATGAAAACGGAAGAAAATATGTCCCCCCGGACAGGAATAAATTCGCAGTTACCGTTACCTCTGACGAAACGACGCCGGTGGTAAGTTTTATTTTTTTTTACTCGCCGTAAAGCGGCCAACGGAAAGAAAGTTTTTCGACGGGAATCTCCGCAACGCGTGTGCCATTTATTCCCAGTGGAGCATCCGGCTGTTCCGCTACCGCGGTTCAACGGCGAACCTTTATAATAACGTTACGCGAACCTGACAAAACGGAGTCAGAGATCCGGCTCGTTACCGTTACGATCGCTGTTGTCCCCGCTACGATTATTGGCTGCTTCCTTTCGCGGAACATCGACGTTTATTCTACCAACGTCCCTTTTTTTGAACGCGTCGACGACGTTGCGCGACGTTACCTTCGTCGGTACCTTAACGAGCTTCGTTTCGCGCGAGAGCGTCCTCGAATATTCCGAAACGCCAACTTTTTCTTCCGCGTCGAACATTTCGAAACGTTCGCCGAAGAGACCGGCTGGTCGGAACGAGATTTTTTTTGTTCTTTTTTTTCTTTTTCTTCGTACGCTCCGTGGAACCGCGAGAAAATCGAGGACGGATAAGAGCCGAGTTTCGTCGAAAGGAAGACAAACGAGAAACGGTCGTAATTCGAAGCGTTCGAATCTAATTTGGTATAGCGGTCGGAACGCGACACGAGAACGATGCTCGAAAATCGTCATTGTATCGTATCGGTCTCCGATTCGTCCGACTCGTCGTACATATCCCTCAACGACGACGTCTATTCGCTACTCTTATTCCGAATAACAACAAACGACGCGAAATTTCCGATTCGGCTAGCCGCGACCGTATCGTTCGGATACGGATAGATCGATCGCAATGAGGTGAATAGAGGCAGCTTAGAATCGACGTTAGAAGATGGGAGAGGGAAGCGGGCGATGTCAACAGTTCCATGGTTGATCTAGGTCGACGACCTGATCCGCGCAAGGGTTTGGGAAGACAGGAGACGGAGAACGTACGCATATAGGCAGTGACAACAACCAGGAAATATTGACCGGATTCCACTCTAGAAACTAACCTAGCATCGATCTATCGCGAGGCAAACGGATGCGAGATTGTCGCACGACGTTAGTTACGTCAATGAGACGACTTTCGATCCGATGAGTTCCTTACCTCCGATTTCTCGGTGGATCGAGCTACGGGACAACGACTTCCCTTCTTCCGTTTAGCCGCGCGACACGCTAACGATACCTCGTATCGAGAGTCGTCGACCCGAATCTATATTAAAGACAACCGTTTTGCGACATTGCTCTCCGACAAAGTATATACACACAAGAAGGCGGATTAAAAACTTCAGCCCTTCCACGAAAGCAGCTGTTTCATTAAATGTGCATGATTCGTCGTCGTCGTCGTCGTTGTCGTCGTTGTCGTCGTCGTCGTCGGTGCACATTCGCCGCTATTGTCAACAGGGGGAACAGTCGCGTACAACGAGGGTTCTATTATCGAATACCACGCTGGTTCGCGCGATACGTCGAACGGCGATCGATCGACGTTTATTTATTTCCGTCGAAATGTAGCAATAAGCGATAAGCGTTAAATACGAAAAACGCGAAACGACGCGGACGAAAATTGTACGAACGGCATCTACTAATTAATTTTGCAGCCCATTGATTTAGCGTAGATCGTACGGGTTTCGATCGTCGAGATCATCTTTCGGCCGTTCATTCGGTGTTCCTTCCGCGAGCGTTCGCTTCGGGATAACGAGGATCTCTCGAATCCCGTTACACCCGGCCACGGTTTTTCCTTCCTTTCTTCGAGCATCGGATCGAGAGCCACGTCGCGTCGCGTCGGTTTGGACGTCGTGCGATACGTAAGTACATACTACCTAAACTATACATACTATGTATACTACTGAAACGTCTCTTCGTATCCAAAGAACGGAACGGACATTCGACAAATTCGAAGCTCGTTTTCGAATCGGAACTTCGGCGGGTACGGTACGTTTCGCCCAAAACATTTTAAAAATATTTACGTCGTTAACGGTACAGCGACGGCGTAAGCGCGTCGACGATATTTTTACCGCGAAACTACTTATTAGAATAATTCTTAAAGAACAACACCCCTAAGCAATGCAACGTCGGGTTGCTTGCCTTTTCCAGAACATTCCCATGCCTCTTTTTAAACAATCAATCCGGCGACACTCGATGGCTACGTGACTTCGAGTCACTGGCCATCGTCGACCGCCTGGATTGCCATTCATATAAACACCCTATCGTACATCGTCCGAAAGCAAAATAGCGGCGGGCTAATTGCCTTCGTCGACCCTGAAAAATACCGTGCCGCTAACATACTGATTCGTCGTTATACCGACAACAACGCGTTACGTTATTGAAACATCGATCGCGCCAAAGCGAACTTCGCGACGTAAACGCGCGTTCGCGGGACCATAAAATCACGTTATTTCCCCTCCCTTTGGGGGATACAATTACGAACGGTTCGATTCGCGAAATTTTCGACGCGGTTCGGAAAGTCGGAGAAGCTCGAAATAACGACGATCGCGATCGATGCTCGAAAATTTCGAAACGATCCGCGCTCCATACGCGAAACGAGACAACGATCGGGAAACGGAGATATAGAGCCGGCGAAATGGCCGGCGCTTATCCACCGATTCGATAAGGAACGTCCGGGACATCGATTAAAAATAACCGCGTTCCAGCTATTCGATGCGAATTATCGCTCGGAGTTAATTGATTCCTAATCTCCGGGAACGCGTGGGTCCAGTCATTTATTGAATTCGCGTATCTCTTCGCGTATCTCTCTGCGCCGCTCGAAACGAACGCTCTCGATAACGGAAATCGTTTCTACGCGCGAAACGATCGAATACTGGTAACCGCGAATAATCGCACTCGAACGATGTTTCCGAACATCCGTTCATTCGTCTTTTTATCGTTCGCGCTTTCCTCGAGACAAAGGAAAATTCTTTGTCCGTACGCGAAACAGGCCGGTCGAGCAAAGGCACCAAACGAAATAGGTTGCGCGAACGGGCAACCGTTCGCTCGTTAATATTCCAGGTGTATTTAATTCAGCGGCATAATTAATTTCGTCGAACGGACAGCTCATGAAAGTAACGCCGGTTTTTCTTTGTGTCCGTCGGAGCTTCGGGAAAGTTTGACCAAGCGGAAAGCGGTGCGCTGTCGCTGGAACACATCGAATCTGCTCGTTCGTTCGGTTCCAGACGCGTGAAATCGGTGTACGGGACGGTGACCGAAAAAGAGGAAGAGAGGAACGGCGAAGAAACGAACTGGGAGAGAAGAGCCGGGCAGGAACGTTTCGTCGACGAGCGTTCGGGATCCGGCGTTCACGAGGAAAACGCTTTCCGATTGAATCGAGTTATGCAAAGGACGCCGCGCGAGTTTTACGCGTCCCGTCGCGTCGCCTCGGTTTTTCGAGCCTCGCCGAGCGGTTACTTCGATTCCTCCTAACCATCGTCTCTTTCCTCTACAAGGAACTTTTACTCCACCGCGTTTCTCGCCTACCTACGACCCTCGATCGTATTCCAACCAATCGAACCAGGCGGTTGTTATAACCGTCGCGACGACCCGATTGATTGATCGTCGATGAAAGCCCGTAGAAAACTATTATAGATCGAAAGAAGCTACGTACTTATGTATGTACGCGTATCGCGCGTTAAACCGACACAGAAATTCGCTACGATCCTCTTAGTAATCGAGGAAACGAAACGTCGTAACTACCAAGGAGTATTTTTAGTCGATGGTTCGCGGGCGGGCGCTTCGGGACAACGTCCCGATTCATTAACGAGAATGAACAAATTCTTGACGCAAAAATGGCTCAACGGGCTAACGCGCGCGTTCCGCTCATGCAGTCAAATTACATTTTTCTTTCTCGATGGACGGCGTCGAGCCCGTCTTAACTGTTCGAGAAACTTCTCGGCTTCGAATTAGTTTTAACGACGGAACGAACCAAGCCCGACCTATCTTCTGCATAATATCAATCGAAATTCGATAAACGAAATTCCGGTTAACCCTCGATCTCGCCCGCTACGATTTTTCTACCTCGAGCTTCTCCCGCGATGCCGAAATACATATGCATATTACTACTCGTTTACTGGTCGCGATCGATCGTTGCTGCGCAACGATGCGTGTATCGGCGAGATAATGATGTAGGGATCTTGGTGACATAAGGACTTGTTTTAAAACTAAAAGATATTTAATATATATAAAAAAGACACAATACAATATATGCTCGCACAATTTTTCTCTTTTGACTCTCGCACTCGACTTGTCTCTTGTAATTCTCGCGCTGAACTGACTTTTCTTCCATCCTTACCACGCTCTTCTTTTCCCAAATCCACTTATACACAGTCACACCCGCTGACCCATTCGCACCACACGCATTCCCATTGCGAAGAACTGTCACACGATCCAAACACTCTTTATTCACATTCTCGGTCCAAACACTCTACATCCGCATCTCGCTCGAATATTCTTATCTCACACCCCACAATAATAATAATAATAATAACGGTAATAATTTCCGAGAGGGAGAAAACATTTACAAACGCGATGAACGGAAATTTAGGTTGTTCGTGGAAAAGTATTTGAATAAACGTATCGGGGCGAAGTCGAGGCGCATACGATAGAAAAGTAAACGCGGCTCACGAGATAATCGATATTATTCGCGATCGCGGTTCGTGCGGAGGCTCGATCGCTGAAAATTCAGCTGCTGGCTGCAAGGACAGGAAGCGAGTCAAGAAGCGATTCGACGACGGGGAATATCATCGATTCCCGGTCGGATTACGCGCACGTCGAGCACGTGGAAAACGTTCGACTACGACTAATGAAATTCTACGGGAATGGCTATTGACAGAGTCGTCCGACCCGAATCGAGAATATGCCGACGAAATTAAGCTGCCGAAAGCGCGAACCGGCACGACGCCAATTCAATCGTCGAACCTTCGATAGATCGATGTCACCGACCAGGATAATCGGCCATCCTTTCCCGTCTTCGTTATTTATTACGTATTTATATTCGATCAGGTTGAAATCGTTTTTCCGCTCGCCCGATCTTGTTTTCGCCGATTACGCGTAGCGAACGAAAACGATCGTGCAATCGCGAAACTCGTGGACTCGGCGAACTACGCGAGCATCGGTGTTAAAAGTTTCGGTTCTCCGGGCGTTCCCCGAAACGAACGATCGAGCCCGGGAACCGAAACGCGAAGACGAACGATCGATCGACAAAATAGAATTTTTCGTTCCCGGATCGTTTTTCGTCGTTTCAACGACGGTTAAACGGAGTACCCGCGAGCGACAGCGACAGAAAGTCGTTTCGGTGCTCGCAACACGAGACGAGACGAGACGAACAATTACGATCGACCTCGGTTCGAGCCGGCCAGAATACGTGATCGGGGAATTAATCTTTCGCGGACGTCCAGAGGCCAAAGTATTTCTATCGCGTTTACTTAATTTTCCCAAAGTTTATTTCGATCGAACTTCTTTGTCCGCTAAATCGTTTCTGGTCGATGAAATTTCTATCGAAGTCGATTCTCGTCGAGTAGGCTCGACGCGACAATCGAATTAACCGATTTGTCGGTTGAAAGGGCCGGATAGGACCAGATTAAGGATCGGTGGGACCTTCCGCGCTCCGAGAGTTTAAGACGAGTTACAAAAGCGGGCTAACAGGCCGGACGCCGCTGGCTCGCTGCATACCGTCCACGACTGGAAATCCGTGGAGTCCTACCGTCAAATATTATCTGTTCAGAGTATACGTATACGTACGTTTATACGGAGTATCGCGGGAATGTTGTATAGTCGAACGTTGGATCGTTTGGGCGATACGATCGACTCGTTTTTTTCGAAGAAAGCGCACGGTTTTTGCGGCACGCGGCTTCTCTACGGTGCGGTATACGCTACATATATCGCGTGTTTCGGTAAAAACGACGATAGCCCGGCAAGCGTTCTCGCTCGCGCGTACACGCTCGAACGGCAGTGAACGTTTCCCTTACGAGCGTTTAACGAAATTACTTTGAAACGCGAAAAAGTACGCTTTCATAGACGATCCGTCTTGTTTCTCTCGCGCGGTTGTTTTCCGTCATGCTCTCGTTTTTCCCATCCCGCCCCGTCGTTCCAATTTCTCCGTACCTTTCTTCCACCTTTATTCGGCCCTTCTGTACGTCCGTCGATTGTCTCGTCTCGTCTCGGTCGGCGAGCTTCAAAAACGACTTCCTTAAACCGGTTAGAATTACACGACGGTGTTTTCTTTCTGGCGTCTTCCTCTCTCGTTGTTCGGGCATCGGCGCCTGTCTCTTTCCCCGCGTTCTACGAGCACCAGCCTCGCGAACCGAGCGGACTTCTTATCCGGTTAGACGACGCTCCGATGTATGTAACCGGGAACGCCTTCCGGCGGGTTTCTTGCCGCGAAACGCGCTCCGTGTAACTTCTAACTGCCCAAGATATTTTTAAATACGCGACGCATACTACTCGAAAGATCGACGACTCGATGCGTACACGGCGTCGTAACTCGAATTCGGTAGAACGCGAGGATCGATATCGATTATAGGACCATAAATCCGGTCGATCGAAGCGACAAGGATTATATAGCTGAACAGCCTCTGATTCGTGCACGCTAACTTGTTGCGTGTCGCGCGCGATTAGAATTCCGTTCGAGTCGCGTTCGGGCTCGTAACGAGGAAACGAAGGGAACGAAAGACGAAGGGCGAGCGTCTCGAGGGTAGAACGTTCGACGAATTAGCGACAGCGGAGTATCGCGTCGGGAACGCGGTCGGGATTCTCTCGAATTAAACGAAACTCGTAACGGTTCTCCTCGTTTATGAATAATTCAGTTATCGAACGCGCTACGACCACTCGCACACTTTTTCTCCCCTCCGCCGATCAAAGTATCGCCGGAAGCGCGCCTCGCAAGGGGGAGAAACGGACTGAGTCGCAGCGACGTTTTAACGAGGAAACGGAGAATAAGATTCGTACCGGTTTTCGGATTACCAAATGGCCGTACCTACGGTCCGGCGAGCGCGGAAACGTCGTTCGAGGTAAGAGCGACGAAACGGGGTAAACCGTCGTCGCGCCGCGAGCTCGGAAACGATAAATTCGAGGCTGACCGCGCGAAAGGACCGTCCTGCGGCGCCGCCGCTGCCTAGCGTCACCCCGATATTATTAGTTTACGAGAACAGCGACTAAACTGTAGGCGGCCACTAAAACCGACCGATATAGTTGGTCGGTCGGGTGAAACTCGCGGGAAGAGGGTTTTCGAGCGGTGCGGTGGTTAGAATGCCAGCTAGACCGGCTAATACCCTGCTTGTTTATACCTCGTTAGCCGCGGTAGTTAGGCACGGTGGCCTCAACCACCCTACCGATTGAACGGCGCGGCCTGCCTCTTTACTTCCGAACAACCGATCTGCCCGCGATCCCTGTGCACTGTCCGCGTCCGCGTCGTTCCGACGTACGACCGAAGACTTTTCGGAGCGCGCACGCGACTACGAGAAAGTTAACTAGCGCGACGTTCGTTCGGGCTGCGATGCTTGAACGATCGAGGAGAACGCCGAGGGCGCGAGCAGCCTTGTCCCGAGAAAAGAGTATCGTCTAGGGCGAAGCGATAACGACCTAACTCGAACAAACTTTCTCGAGGGGTTTTCTCCGAGAAAAGAACGGAGAACAGCGGCTCTCCGTCGAACGCGTGTTTCGGCATGCCGGACAACGATCTTGCCGGGTAGTCGCGACGTTCGAAATGACGCGCGCGCGTACGTGCAACGAATTCGCGACAATAGCGCGCGTCGTTTCTCCCAGGACGCCGACAGCCGTTTATCGCCCCAGTTAGAGGTCCGTTCGTTTATCGTTATTGGATAGAGAAATTCGGATAACAAGCTCCTCGACGAGGTTGTCCCGCGGGAGGGCGGATTTCGCTCGATCGTCGACGCGTCGCGATTCTCGAGATACGTTACGTTTTACGTAAGACACGCGACGAAACGAACGATCGGTATCGCGTCCATTCGCGCGATACGTCGCGATATTTTATTCGCGTCTCTCGATCGACGAGCGATCCTTTCGGTCAGCGCGATTAGCGACGCGTTCCTCGCCGTTGAAGTATCCTGCCGTAAACGCCTCCGAGCTAACGAGCAAAATGGAGAGAAAGGCAAACTCGAGTCGAATAGACGCGTCAACGTTCGACGGATCCGTGTCGGCTTTTCAGCGAAACTCGCGTCAAGCTGAAACTCCATTAGTAAAACGGTACGGTGCGCGCTTTGCGCGAAAAACGGCGCAGAAAGGCCGCGCGGGCAAAACGCTTTTCCTTTTCCGTTTCATTCTCCTCGAGGATATCGTACGTTACGCGACCGAAATATCAAATTTACCGAGCGGATTCGTTGTTACTTGGGAATACGTTCTCGAAGACGTTTCGTTCGAGAAAGATCCCGTCGAAGTATACGTCGCTTCAACCACGCAATACATGGTGTTCGCGTACGACGATGTAACGAAGCGATTTTCCCGGCATCCTCGTTCGCTTCGTTCGGAGTAACGGCGAAGAAAAGTTTTCGGGAATCGGCCGTTTGTCTCGATTCGCGCGATCGAACAACGCCGATATCGGTCTCGTTAACGGCCGAAACGAAGATACGAGACCGCAAAATTGTATAGCGCGCCGAGGAAAAGCGACGACCCTGCGCGAGGCTTCGTTACTACTCGGAGGAAGAGACGCCCTTCCGCGTGCTCGTGGACGAGAAAAATAATGAATACGCGTGATTACGAGCGCGGTAAAGAGCGGCAGGAACAGAAAGATGAGCGGATACCGCGAATATTTTGTAATTAAACAGGAATAGAGTCCGCGAACCGTTGATTCATCGTCTCGTATTGTGGCGGAAATGTTTCGCAATTAAACGAGCTTGCATCGTTGCGGAAACGAGAAACAGAGAGGGGGAAAGCGGAGTTTGCGAGCGAAAAATACGGGGAAAAAAAAGGGGATGAAAACGCCAAACGGAATTCAGCGGTGGACACGAATCTCGTGGGACGTTGTTACGAGGCTGGTGATTATTAATGGTAACGAGCGATAATGATTTTTGGCAAAAAATAGTTTGCCGATCGAGCGTTCCTCTCGACGAATATCGGTGAACATCGGAGATCCCCGATACCGACGCCGTCGCGTCGCGTTGTTTGTTTCGTATCGAAAAAAGAGCAGCCCGCGTTTGTCCGAACGCGTTATTAGACCTCGCGTACGGTTCAATTTATAATTCGCCGACCAACGAGCGATTTTCTTCTCTTACGATTTTCATCGTTTCGCCGGTATACGCGCGAGGTGCTTTTGCGAGTTCGGAGAGACAGCGGTTGGCCCGGCAATAGCGATCGAAAACGTAAAACCGATCCAACACAATAGTTTTACCATTATTCGAGCTTAAACCGTGGGCGCGAGAACGTCCACTCGATTTCGAAAACTCGATCCGAGATCGCGTTTCCTCCGTTTCCAACGACCAACGGCGTCCGTCGTAAATAATTACGTTGACGTCGGTTTTTCGTTAAATCGCTTTTACGACGGTGATCGAACCGTAGAAAAGTCGGCATGGAGCGATATCGAATATCGTTAACGAAGATTCAAAGCGGCGGCGATCGCGTCCCTTAAAAAAATCTACTAAAATATATCCGCTCGAAAATGACTGGATCCATTAGAGGGCGAGCGGAATTTTTTCGAAAAGCAGCCAGTAATTACTTGAAATGTATGCAAATATTTTGCCGCGCGTCGGGACGCGGCTGATAAATCTGGCTGGCTTGAAAATGACGCGACACTCCCTCTACCGACACCTCCGTTCCCTCTTCCTGTTTCACCCTCTTTCACTACTGTCGCTGCTTTTGCTCCAAAAGAAATATCGCGAGCCGTCCAATAAAGTAGGAAAGAGCCCCGGCATCGGATTCGCGATCGTTTGAATCGATGTTTGGAAGCGGAGCCGCCTCACGAGTTTCGCTTATTCATCCGTGACCTCGATGTTTAAGCTAAATACGCCCGCTTAACGATCTTACCCGTCGCCTCCCGAACCGTATTTTCCATTTGCAACGCGACAGAGTTTCGCCTACTTTTCTGGTTAAAAGCCACGTACACGTTTACTCTCTTATACGGGGCGTTTCAAAAAGAGAAGAGCCACGACGCTAAAACCGCGATCTCTTCGCGGAGAAAATCGTATCTGCGACGGTCTTTCGCCGTTCTTAGCTTTCGATATCGCCGTTTCTCGCGTCGACACGTACCGTAGGTAATTCGCGATACAGATTAACTCGCGATCGCTAGTCGGAAAAAGAGAGTATCCCCGACGATTCGCGATGGACAATACGATCCCTTCGCGTTTCTCTTTCAAGAAACGGAGATCCGAACGACGAAGGCAAGCGATCGCCGGAATCGACCGTTCGAACTTTCCACAGATATATTTCTTTTGAATCGTTCTATATATGAATACGCGTCGAAAAAGATATGGCGGATCACGTACTTAAGTACGCGTTCGAAGAGATCGAGAAACGAGAACGAGATGGAATACGGAAACGTCGTGAACCGAAAACGAGCGACGCTGGAAAGAACGGGGGAGAAAGAGAGGGGAAGAAGACCGAGGTCGGTTGCTCGCGTAAATTCCATCGAACGGCCACGCGTATGTAAAGAAAGGAATTTCGAAATAACGGAAGGAACGAAAAAACGATAAGAGCGGAAGAAGAAAAGAGAAACCGGTACGTACCGTAGGTACGGTACGAACGACTCCCTGCCATACAAATGGCCAAAGTAGCTACCGCACGTGAGAAATTTTCCTGCTTACGGTCCTTATTAAATCGAGCGACTCTGAATTATTTATGCCGAGATCGAAATTTTCGCGCGTCTTTCTCTCGAGTTTTCCAACGAAACGGGAGCGTATCGTAACGAGTGTAACGGAACTCGAATAATCCTGCCGCCGATAAGTTTCCGTCGGGTCGGTGATCGACCGAAAGTCCGCGAAACGAATCGAAACGACGGGGTTTCGGGGCCTCCGTTCGGCCGAGGCTCGAACTCGCCTTTCTAAACGAGATTCGACGCGACGCAACGGTGCCGATGATACCGGTCGCGTACGTTGGCGTGCGAGAAACTTTTCTCATCGATCGATCTCTCGTATACGTTGCGTACATCAACGTCGTGGAACATTGCAAAGTTTCTTCCTTCCGTTGTTGGAAGCCGTTTACCGCGCGTATCGACGCTGGAACGAGGGCCACGAGAACGACGGGACGGGAAAACGGAAATCCCGTTAGCGATTTCTTCGTCTCGCAGGTTCGTTCGTTCGTCCGCGGGCAACGACACGAAATATCGGTAACGAGTCCGCTGATCCGGCGATTAAGGTACTTAAGCGGTATTTGACAAGACGCGGACCGGGACGCGGACGTATCAGCCAGTAGTAGCTTCTCGACTTTAACCTCTTAATACCTTAATCCGACTATGTCTCGACCAGATTTCGCGTGCCCTACCGCGATTACTTCGTATACGTCTTTTTAATCGCGCCGCTTCGTACCGGCAATCGCCTCCAATTTCGTCTTTTCGATCGGTCGTGTCTCTGGCTCGTACGATCGCGAACGGATCTTGTTAGTAGTGTAGGAATACGGAAAAAATTCGGACTTGAAACGGGAATCGAACCCGTGCCCCTCAGATTACGAGTCGTCGACGCTCCCAACTGAGCCACCGGCGTCCGCCTGATATACGTCCTTTTCCGCATCCTTTTGTCCTTTCGGGTCTGGAGGCCCCGCCAATCCTACAGTAGGAACCCCTCGTCCTTTTCCTTTCTGTCCGTTCGTTTGTTCTTTGATTTCTTGCCCGTTAATAGAGGACTAATTCTACAGGGATTATCGTACAAGGATTCTGTATAAAATAGAAGCTAAACGACGCGATACAGCGAAACCGTACACGTTCGGACGAAACGTACTCTCTCCGGTATATTCACGGTAATAGCAGCGTGGCACGAGCGACTTCCGGACACCTATGCAACGCCCTCCACCATCGAGAGAACCCTCGGTCGCGTTTCGCGTGGTACGATAGGGTTAAGTGCGGGTTGGCTAAGCGGCCACCGCGGGACAAGGGACGACGAGAAGAGAGCGAGCAAGAGGGTGGGAGAGAGAGAGCGAGGATGGAAAACGGTCGATTTAGAGCAAACGCGCGTCCGGTGTCGCGTGCAACCACGGATATCAGATACGCCGTGAAACGCGAGCGTAATTCTCTTCGACGCTGTCGCGTTATTTATAAATCGTCCCGAACTGCTGTCGGTTATTATCACCGGCCGTTACAATTTTTCACCGGTACGTACCCTCGGTCGAAACGTCCGTTTAACTAATTACTATTAATTTAACGGGCTGCTCGGCCGTGTTCGTGCTACTCGTAATTTCCGCGACGCGAGGCGACGCGACTCGCGAATTCGTACTCGCGGATCGAGCGGCAGTTTGCCTTTCTGGCGTACCGCGACGTTTCTTCGCGAAAGAAACAACGTTCGTAACGTCGAGAAACGAAGCGATCGCGAAACGCCGACTCGTCGGTTTTTCTCGCTAAGCGGAGCACGGGGTTCTCCGTTGCGTAGTTCGACGAGGACGAAACGGAGAAGGACGCGGTGGGTAAGAACCGCGAGATTAAAAGCGGCGCGTCAGCTCGCGTCTTGGCTCGGTTTTTACGGGCCATCGTAGCCGGTAGAGCATTCGCTCTTGGAAATCCGCAGGATGTCGGTTTACGGGTGACGTAAACGGGTTCTAGCAGTCAGCCAGCCGCTCGATCCGTTCTCTCTGACCCGGCCTCGAGCGGTTTATGGTCCGGTTATTCGGTTGACGCGACCCTCGCCACTTTACACGATCCGTGGAAAGCGAGCACCAGCTACGAAGAGACGCGTAATAAGGTTTCCCGTGGGTCCTAAGGTCGGATCGTCCGTCGCGGCGCGTCTCCTCCTGATCTCGTTCAACGGCACCACCGCCGTTTCTTATCTCTCTTTGCTCCTATCCTTTTCACGAACGAGCGAGCGTAAAAGTCTGTTTCGCAAACTGATTCGAGGAACGTCGCGTCGACCCGAAGGGATTGCCCGGCGTGCACCGACACGCTCTCCCTGGAACCCACGCGAGACGGAAACTAGCGGCGATTTTCTCGTGTCTTCTCCGTAAAATTAGATAGGTGCGAACAACGACGCTTCGTAAATGAACGGCAAGTTTTAACTTTATACGATTGCGGACTACGAACTTTCGAAACGTTGACCGGGACACTTAAGCGCGCGAGATTCGTTAAAAACGTATTTCCTCTTCCTCTCGCTTTCGAACGTTCCTATAAAAAAAAAAATATGCTTCGAACGATTTTACGAACCGGTATTCGAAGTAAACGCGAACAACGATAATCGCGCCGTACTACGAGGGACGAGACCTACTCGTCCATCAACGTCGGAGTATCCGCGAAGGAGAAGCAAAGATCTACCGCGAAATAATTTACGAACATCGCCGACACGATTTTGGCATCGTGCCCTTCACCGAGGATAAATCTACGGCGTGTCGCGAGCCAATAAATCGCGCATAAATTTCCTCGCGCCGAGGCCGAACAGGATCGAGTCATTGTTCGACGAATCCTTTCGGCATTGATTCGTATCGATCCGAACACGAAACGACAGACAGCGAGCGCGATAGCCGAAATCGAGTCTCGCGTGCTTCGCCTCGCTTCGAACAAGTTCATAAAGAGTAATGAGTATTCGCGCGAAAGGGGCGAATCACGACGGAGAATGCTCGGAACTCGAGGAAAGTTCGAAAGTTCTGTCTATCTCTCCCATTTCCTTAATGCGAAACTCCGCTCCCCGTCATTGTTCGATATCTTTGCCCGACGGGTGAACAAACAACTCCGACATTCTCGTTTCTAACCAGAAATTATCGAGGGGAGGTTCGAAATTTAAAGGACAACGGTAGGAGATGGCCAATTTTCCGAGCGGACGCGAAAGAAAACGATCGATCGATCCATTCATCCGTCGAGAAACGATTCGATTTCGGTAGCGGCGGAAGCGACGCAAAATGTCGGAAACGACCGCGATCGCTCGACGCTCGGGACTCTTACCTCGATCGAATTAACCGATTAACCGCGCTCGAGTTTGCTCGATTTTTATTCCGCGGTTGAGGGGTTAATAAGGTAGGTTATAAAGGGGAAAGTGCGAGGAGGGCCCCGCGCCGTGGGAGGAAATTTCGTCGATAGCCGGAGGCAAAGCGCGTACGTGCGCCGTCCTTGTAATCGTTGATTATTTTCGCCGTTCGGCGAATTCGAGATAGCCGAGCGTAGTAGCGGAGAACTTTCCAAGTAGCTAGTCAGCGTCGTAACGGGCTTCGACTTACGATTCCGAGTGGCAGCTCCGAGGCGGATTCTCTAGTTGCCGCCCGATGATACAGAAATCTTGCCCTTAACGCCCCTCCCCTCTCTTCGAACTCTCGACGTTTCAGAAGCACCCTGCGAACTTCTAACCACCGTTATACGCATCGTTGTTCTCTCGTGGGACCTAACAATTCGCTCGCTATCTCTCCCGAACGGTAGTCGAGTTCGAAGCTAGTTTCCGGCCTGGCGAGAGGTAAGACGTAAGTATCTAGGAAACGATGTCGAGGACACGCGGCACGAATATCGCGGAACAACCGTTTTCCGCATTCGTTTTTCGTATCCGATTCGCTCTCGAACCGACGTTGCCCGACGATAAAATCGAAATACATATGTCCAGCTCGAAACGGAATCGTTCGAATCGCGACCCTCGACGCTCACCCGATAGGAACGACGTTACGCGGTATAGACGGTTCGCCTTTTCGCGATTCGCTATTCGTTAAGATCAATTTATCGACGAACCGCAGCGAACAACAACGAACGCTTCGGAGAAGTCTTTTTAGGAGAGCGGACGAAACGGATAAGTCCAAGATCGTTGAAAGGGCTAAGAATTAGGTTTCTTCGTGGCTGGTAGAGGACTCTCGCGGGAATCCTTTGAGAGACGTTAGGGAATAAGGGGTTTCCAGGTCGTGCCCTAACAAGCGCGGAACCGAGGAAAAAAGCGGTAAAGAATACGAAGAAAGAAAGAAAGAAAGAAAGGAGGGAGGGCGAGAGCGACGGGCGCCGCTTAATCAACGCTTCCTGCTCGAAGAATTTTAGAAAGGAACTCGGGATAGTCGGGTAAGTTCGGTGTCTCCTGTCTATCTATAGATCGTGAACCCTATGGAAATCGGAAAGAGTTTTCTAAAACGTACACACGATTCGAGGACATAGAAGAAAAAGTTTATCTCGATGTTCCGGAGGAAGTCGAGATTCCGATGGACCCGCACAATCTCTGCGTCGATATTCCGAGTTGGAATATTTTTGAATTGCGATCGTCGCGTTTCCATCGATTCCGCGATAAAGAAAACCATGGACGTCAGAATATGTAGAGGCCCATCCTCGCGCTGGCCCGATCGACGAGTTCGACTAGATACCTGTACAATACGTGAACCTACCAAAGGGCCCGGTAGAGACGATAAACTGGTACGATACGTCGCGCGTTTCGGCGTATGCGGTATCCGGAAATCGTTGAAGGGGCAAGGAAAAGTCGTTGCCGTATAGAGTGACGAGAGTATAGAGGCGAGCGTTTAACGCGTATAATAAAGGTATCGCGAGGAGCGAGATCGAGGGAAGCGGGATCGTTCCGTAATACCGAAATAAGATCTAGCATCACGTAGAGGAGGTTCCATTTAATACCGGTTCGGGCATCGCCGATTTTTGGAGGAGGTCCGTTTTCGGTGTCGAGCTGGACGACGTCCAGGCTGTAGGTATAGCGGGTCCACTAGGGGCGGACGTGCCTCGCCGTAATTCAAGCGGATAAGAGAGTAGGTGGTGCCGGGTGTTGGTCGGATGTCCAAAGTCCACAAGGAGCCTCGGGTACACGCGCAAGGAGAAGAGAGGCCGCGAACGAGAAAGCCGTGTAAAAAGGATCCAGGGGATTAAGATGACAGAGGTCGCGATGGAGCACGGTCGGCCATGAACGTGATTCCTACCGGAGTCGACGGGGTATACACTTCTTGGAAGAACCGGCAGCCACTTAACTCCTTCGAGATCGATCCCTCCGCTAGGTAAACTGTATGCCGGACGTGACGTACTCGGTTCGAGCCCACTTTCCTCCGACGACGGAGCCGCGTCGTCGTTCTTATCCTGCAACGATAATGTCACGGCGATTCCGGCTCGAAATTTATCCAAGATCCGAATAACCGAACGAACGATAGCCCGCGCCGGCGCTCGTCGTCTCTGGCGCACCGCGATTATTCCAAAGCGGTTGCGCACGAAGCGAACGTGCTCCGAACGAAGGAAACGAGGAGCCGGTTCAGAGGGCGTACAGAGGACCGATCGCCTCGAAACCGTCGAAATTCGCGATGCTCGCGCTATCGTAGCAAGAATTCCAGGCCGGTTCGAGTCGGGACGATAAGCCGATACGAGTTCGTCCGATGGGGAAGAGCGGCAGTATGTCGGACGAGGGTAAATCGAATCGAGAGGAAGAGGAATCGGGTAGAATAGAGCTGGCGGCAATTATAACGTTGTACGAGGCCCAAGCAGTAAATAATGGGTTTTGGGCTTGTCCGGTATTCAGCCAGAGCGTCAATCACCCTCAATCAGTTAGCGGGCTGGCTGCGACCTAAATCAGAGGGTGCGGGAGAATGCGGGGTGGTTGGCGAACGAGAACACGGACGAGAGATCGAGATAAACGAGCAGGAGCTCGATATCGGAGCCGGAGAGCGTCGGCGGATAAAGCCCGAATGACAAAGAGGGAAAGGCAGCGAGAAGACGGATCCCGGGATGATCGAACGGAGGGGAAACGGCGAAAAACGAGCACCGGCTATTCGTCTCGATGTCGTTGCGCGAGGCGGTTGTTGCGCGACAAACGGAGGATGAAGGATCGACAGCGTTTCCTACGCGGCGTGCCTAATGTGCCCTATTGTCCGCGAGGACGATTCTTTTATACGGTCTTTCCTTTCTTGTCGCGTGTTTCGTTACATTTTCCGTGTGTCGGTGCGCGAACGGTCGCCCGTCTCGCGTATTTATCCTATATACGCGCGCGGAATAATCGATGTTTCAACTAGAATTTCGTTGGCAAGATACCCCTCGTATCGACCGGTTTCGCTTACGAAAATTCCGTAGGTTCGACCTGTAGACGCGTCCGCGAACAAATACGTCGGTCCCCAGTCTCGTTCGACCGCTACTCGTTCCAAGCCGACCGATCAATTAGCGCTCCTGGGAATCACCCTTCACTCTTCCTCTTTTTCTTTTTCTTTCTGTTTCGCGTCTAATCTCGAGCTCCGTTCGGAATCTAATCGAGGCGGAACGAGACGATCGCGTCTGGTAAAGGACGCCGCTCGAATTGAACCGCCGCGCCGCTTCGTCGGCCTTTTCCAGCTATACGCGATGCAACGGCGAACTAACACACGTCGAGTTCGTTCGGCAATCGGGAAAGTTGTCGCGTCCAGTTGGTCCATGAATCAAAACCGACTCCGAATCGCCGTTTCGCGCACAATGCTCGTTATCGAAGACACCCTCTTCCTACTTCCCTCTTGCTGACACACCGCCGACCCCCTTTCCTTCTCTCTTTCTGTCTAGTTCCATCGAAAATGGAAGAAGACGTCGATGGTACGTTGCTTTCGTCGGAGAGCAAACAAGTCGACGCGACGCGACGGTTCGTTATCGACTTCGGGGAACGGTTCGGCCGACGGGTTCATCGAGATCGCGAAGTTGACGGGGAAGTTCGGACGAAACTCCCGTTTCGTGGAAACGCCGCGGATCGCGATGCTTGTCGAAGCTCGCATCTTCGAGATCGATACCGACGAAGATCGCGGTTTAGACAACGATTCGATTTACGCACAGAGTTTCCTACGAACGCGGTTCTCTCCCGAGTGGAAAGTCTTTCCCTCTACGGAAGACACGAAACTTATTATATCGTGGTATAGAGAGTCGCGAAAGTTGTCGCGGTTATTACCGTTACCGTTTCCGGTGTCCCGCGACGAAACGTTAAAAAATTACCGTACGTATTTGTAACGGTACGTAAGTAAGTACGTACCACCGAGCAACCGAAATGCGTTTATTCGCAAGAGCTCGGATCAACGTTGGTCACGATCGCGTCCGTGTCCAGTCGAGAGCCATGGATATCGCGTCAGCATCGCCGCATTATGGCCGAATAGTTTCGTGTCGAAACGGTAGCGCGTAAAAGCCTTTCGACGGAACGAGACCAGCTGGGCGGAGCTTTTAAAAGCCCTCTTTAATCCCGGAGTTTGAACCGACCGCGCTCTATCGATTCTCATCGAGTTTCGCGCGAGCGTTTCCGCTCTTCTTTAACGGCCTTCGATGCCGCGTCCTCGATCGATCCTCGCGCGCTGCGTACCAATTGCTCGGACACGCCGGATCGTTGGAATAGATTCATTTCGTCCCTTTGATCGCGCAAACGACGGCAAAAGTATTTTCCCATTCGTTTACCTCGCGCAGTCGCGTTCGATTACAGAAAACTTTACGTTCGCTCCGAATATAATCCTCTTTGAATTTTCCTTCTATCCGCCGGAACGGAAGGGCATAGTCGGCCGAGAGCGTTGTGCCGATGAAAAAACGATCTTTCGACGAACGTATTTAATAATACGATAATACGTTTTACCTTTCGCCGTATTGCGAGTTTTCGAAGGCAGAATCCGTACGAAGAAAAATCCGTCGATGTTATCTACTTTTCGCATTATCGATAGATCGAAATAGATCGAATAAATGGAACGCGTAACGAAGAATATACGCGTATAATTACTCTTTGCGTCGATACCGAGAAGCGGACACTTCGACGGAAGGATCCTCATTATTTCTATAACGTAACGTACGAAATCGCATACGCGATCGAAAATAGTTATAGAAATAGACTTTTCCCCTCTATTTCCGTGCGAGCACAGAGACGGCGGTTGTTCCTGGACAGAGTCCTACCGGGGCGGCGTTCCAAAGAACGGCTCGCGAATCGAAACGATTCTTTTTTCCATTGACTCCGTACGAGCGTTACCCGTCAAAATACGGTATACGATATTATTCGTGATTCGTGGATTCGCCAGGAAAGGAAAGGGGCGACCGGAAGAGCCGGGTTAACGAGAATCGATAACGGGATTCGAGAAGGCGAGCGGTGCCTTCGTCGCGATTTCGTCGTCGGTTTCCCTGGAGTCGCCGAGAAAAAGGATATAAATTGGACAAGGATGCACCGAACGGAAATCCTGTTGACATCGTGACTCGTTTCGAAAACGGGACGCAAAGTCCTCGAAACTGCGCTGTTCTCTATTCCTTGCGCGGCAAACGAGCAGCCCGAAAGCGCCGCGCCAGCTAATTGACCAACGTGATCCAACCACCGATTGCTCGATTTTTGTTCGTTTTATCGCTCGTTAACTTCGAACCGATCCCCGGTATAAGCGCGAACACTCCATTTTTCCGGACTAAATCGCGCGCGATCCGCGTCGGTCGGTTCCTTTCTTCGAAATTTCTGACTCGTTTTCGGCCGATTTCGAAGCACCCCAACCGCCGTTCAAACTCTGTCGCGGTTTCACCGACTCGCGCTCCACGCCCGGATAAATATCGAAAATGTTAATACGCGTCGAAAATGGCTGAGAATAAAGCGACAAATTGATGGACGCGCGGGCCGCGTTCGAGCGACCGCCTACATAGCACGATAACGAATCGTCGATTGACCATTTGCGGGAAAGTTGTCGCGCATGGCCCGACAGACACCGACGATCTCGACTAGGGGCCGTAAATTACCCCCGCGCCCGTAACTACGATAATTTACGTAACTCGAGCAGCAAACCGTGAAGCTATTTGGCTCGACGATCGATCGACGGTCAAACGTCTCTGTTATCACGCTTCTAGGCTTCCAAGTTCATCTTCGACCGGTACCTAATCTACCCTTTAATCGAGCTTCGCCCGAACTCGACAACTTTCCTCCTATTGTCGTAGCAGCTGCGACTCGCTGTTCCGACTATTTCCCCGGTAGTATGTGAACCGAGACGGAACGCGAACGAGCCCGTCGAACTCGTCGGCAACGATTTTTCGTCCTTCGTCTCGTCGGTTGCCTTCGGTAATAAGAAGATAGAGGACGTAAACGGTCGAGGGCACGCGCTTCCTGCCCGGGATACATCCACGAATTTAACGTCTCCGTTATCAGCGGATCGGCCAACATACATTCGTGTATCGTTCACCGATCGAAATTAAACAGTTTGTTCGTTCTAGTTGGCTCGCGATCGAATTCGTTCGGTCGTTTCGATTCTATTTGAAGTCCGACGTTACCTGGTTATTGTTCGATTTAGATTCTACGTACACCGAATTCCCGTTATCTTTTTTTTTTTTTTTTTTTTTTTTTCTTTTTTGTCTTATACCGCTTTTATTCGTCGCGGTTCAGAGACAAAACCAATTCCCTTTCATGCGATTCGGTTCGATTCGACGCGACCGAAAAAAAAAATTATTCTTTCGACGAATTCGCGTTCAAATTTCGTTACGAGAGAAAGTATTTCCGATCGTTTCTTTAACGAGGAAAACGCCGTTGAAATTTTCGACCGAAAATTATCGGATTCGCGATCGCGGGAAACTTTGAAACTGTTTCTCGACAATCGCGTACGCGTACATCCTTCGATCGTTACATTATCGTATTACGTGATCGTCCGTTTAATCGATAGAGAGCAACGACAGGAAAAGTATGGTTTTCGACGATACGGCGAAAAAAAGTTTAGCGCGGAAGAGGGATCGTAACGCGCGCGACCTCGGACGGTACTGGGAAGAATAGCGTCCGTATCTATAGTTACGAAGAAAGTAACTAGTCCGCGATAGTTGGTCGTCCGTAAAGCGTGTACCCCATATCCGCGAGAACGCGAAACGTTGGTAGTTCGAGGACAAAAAGCACGGGGGAGGATTATGGTCGAACGGTAACTCTCGAAATACGTATAATTTGAGCGCATTGGCTCCTCTCGACACTCCTCGACACTATCGCCCGGCAAGTAGCCTTTAATATACTAACGCGTCGTACTAGTATACCAACGTTCGTTACTCGCGAGTAATTTCGTTCGTTCAACATCCGGGACGGGGTTTGAATCGTTGAAGGGGTTGTTCCCGTTAGATAAACGAGATAACAGAGAGAGAGAGGGGAAAAGGAAGCTGAACGTTTCGCGCTCGTTATTACGACCCTCGTGCCCGATCGAAGAAACAGGGATGGAAAATTCGGGAATATAATTTCTGAAAAATTAGTTCCCCCGAAAACGGCCGAAACGGCCGTTCTCTCTTCCGAGATAAAACTCACGGTTCGATTACGAGTAACGGGCGTATCGAACTATCGTCGAGTCGGTTCGTGATCCTCTTTTGACTGGCCGTTTTTCGCGCACATAAATTAATAAAAAAGGACAAAAAAATAGAGCGGCGTAATTAAACGTATACGTCCGGACGCGACAACCTTTTGTTCGCGAGCGTTTCGTTCTATTATAAACGCTAGTTTCCCCTTCTCGATCGAAAATATAAAGTACGGCAACGTTTAGCGAAAGCTTTTTATACCGTTTTCGCGCGGTATTTACTCGATAGCCAGTGTTCGTCAAGATTGTTCGCGCGAGCGATCGACGCGTTCGTAAATTAATATTTATTTCGTTGAATAGAATCGAAAAATAAATAGGAGAAATTACCAAAGGGATGTAAACGCTTTTCTTATTGTTTATGCGTTTTCGGTCGGTCGCTGGACACGTACAGTTTTCTTCCGTGTCCTCTGAAAAAACAGATGTTGCCAATCCTTAAACTAAACGCCGTAACGTTCGCCTCGGCTGCACGTTCGAGCCAGCCGCGGCGACGCTTTCCCTAACACATGGCCCTTCTTAACTATTCTCTCCTATAGTTGCGTAATGATTCACGCGCGCGCGTAATCGACCGCGATAACATCGATTCTCCGTTCAGACATTCAATATTCTCGTCTCCCTGTTTCGTTATTTGTCGTTTGCAACGCTGGCCACTCGCGACTGATCGAGAGACTTCGACGAAGCTCGCGTTTCATCGAAATCGATATTCCAAAATGTAACGCGCAACTTCTTAACGAAGAGGAGAGCGACGACCGGACGCTATTCGAACGTTTACGTTACGAACTTCGTTAAAATATAAGGTATCTCGGTCCTGTACCTGAACCGATTCGCGCTCGTCTCGAAATGCTAATGAACATAAGGCAGTTTGTAGCGGATAAATTAGGCGACCCGGCCAACCCGAGATATAAATAGGTGACCGTGGACGTTGTCCTCGTATTTCAACGCGACAATAGAAAACCGGTAAAAGGGATGTTGAACGTATTCCATGAGAAATTACGAAAAATAATCCACCGAAAATTATCATGAGAATAGCGATCACGGGTGTACGCGGACCTCTAGCCGAACAACAATGCCGTCTGGTCCCATCTGCATAACAATGTTCAACCCGCGAAAACAAAGCCCTGTGACGTGGCGGGATAGCTTCGGCCAAAAAGGGGACAAAAAAATAAACGAAAAAAGGGAAAAAGAAAGACGGCGATATATTAACTGGTCCCGTGCTTTTCGACGGTTTCGTCGAATTTGAATTCGAACTCGTTGGTAATCGTGCACGGTCTCTGTTAAAAAGAAACGCGAACGAAAAAACAACGCGGTTCGTCCTTTGTTCCGAAGATTCTTTGGAAACCGTTTCATAAATTGTTGCAAACTCGAGAAACAGAGAAGCTTCGCTCGCGTGCTGGAAAGCTCTAACCGTAAATATTAACCGGAATCTCGTGCAGTAGGTAAACCTGTTCGGTAACCGGTATCGATATTATTATGGTCGTTACCGGCGAAAATATTGAATTTCGTTGCGGTTGTCGAAAGCATAGAGCGCGAACGGTTCGAACGAATACGGCCGCTCGTGGCGCTATTTTCACGTTCCAAGTTCCACATACCAAGACTTTCGAACACGATATACGATAGAGTCTCGTTGCGCTTCCGCCGACGGGATCGCGGAACACAAAAAATCCTTGAAATCGTCGTTATAAACGCGATACTCTGTACAGCGTTTCGATGCGCACCTCGACCTCTTGCCTCTCCTCCGCGTACATAACGGACGAAAATACGACGCTTATTCGCGCGATTCTTTTATCAATTTTTCCGCTCGTCATACGTGCGCGCGATATAGTATACATATATCGCGATACCGTCGAACCGCGTCTCTGTTAGCCAACAACGAGCAACGAACGATCTCGAAAATCCCGTTTTACGGATAAAAAGTCCGACGAAATGTCTAGCGAACTCGATACGCGAACAACTCTCGGCGAGACATTAAAGGAAATATCGTAACAAGAGAACACGCGATTGTCCGATGAAATTTTCCTGTCGCTTTGACAATCGAGCGTTCTTATGAGTTCGTTCATCAAAGAGAGTCTCCCATATTTTCCGGAAGATCGTCGTCGTCGTCGTCGTCGTTCGTGCTCGCCTCCAACTTCTTCGAGATTCAATTTACGAGCTTTTCTTCCGTGTAACTCGCGTATCCAGCGAAGAAAGACTGCTTTTCATTTGATGGAACGCCCGTGTCGCGAAACATTCGAGAATTTTCCGAGGATGAAGGCAACAAACGGAAAGTACGGCAAATCCGACGAGCAACGACAGGATATGTATCTCGTATGTTAAATAATTAACAGAGTATTTGCTTAAAAAAAAAAAACGGAACAAATATTTATTATAATGATACAGAAATTAAAACAGAAAAACTTAGTATAAGTGTTAAGTTTTGAGTGCGTTGCAAACTCAGTGGCTGTTTTTAACACATTCGAGACCGACAAATTTTTTCCGTTAGTAATACCGAGTATGTACCGGCGAAAATAATGAAACACTGAAGAGGGTTGCCACAAACTTGTATCCTTAAAACAAGTATAAAAACGATAAAATTTGTTTCGAAATATCAATGTTGCGATTGAGTGTTTTTTAAATTTGTATATTTATCATTTGTACACTTGCTTTATATGTAAGTAGATAATACTTACTGTTATTATGGCGTTGAATTTATTTAGGATTGAAAGCACGTAATGCAGCATTCAGAAACAATAATTATAGGACGTGAATTCACGTCAGTGGCAGGATAAAAAAAAGAGTTTAAAATGACTTTAATTCGCATCGACAGCAACGAGAAACGGAACATGAAAAGTCGTGAGTTCGCGTCAGGGGGCAATCAGGAACAGAATAAAAAATGACGCGAATTCGCGTCTCCGGTCGCGAATGTGTTAATAAGTACTGGTACCGAACTAACTGCTCGGGTTCTGGTGCAGCAATCTTTTTTAACGGTAAAAGGGAAAGTTTAACCACGCACCCCTCCTCGAAGAGAAACTCGCACTTTCTCTTAACGGTCAAGTAGGACCTCGGCGCATGGTTCGAGCCGACCGTTTTTATGGCCCTTAGTTATTCCTAAACGTCGTTGAACGCGCTTCTTTGCTTTCGGACAAGAGCTACCGTTGCGCAGAAGTATATAAAAAATTATTTCAAAATAGTTATTCGGGATTTATGGGAAAATCCAACATCGTGGTATAGTCGGAGCGCAACGAATTCGCGAATAACGTAGCTGGGTCAGAAAAACGAACTCGTTCGAAAAATACGCGTTCCCGTTTTCGATCGATTTACCGTCATTATCGCGGAATAATTACGAGCGACGCGACTATCGAGATCGTTCATCTTTTCGAATTTAAACGGGAAAGATAGAGGAAAAGGTAACTAAAGAGCGCAGAGAAGCGGATCGATGCGATAAAAGAAAAGATCGCGATCGGAGCGAGAGAGTAGCACGATCCGATAGCGTCACTCGCGACTAAAGCGTCGCTTGTCCGACGTGTCCGACTACGTGCCGTTATTTCTACTGAAATCCGTCGCGACATCCACGGGCCGGACTACGACCGCGCGACGCTACGAAATATTCAACCTCTATTCCGACGAGACTCATTGTCGTCGACAGCACCGCCGCTGAAAACAAACGACGCTCGTTCGACTACGAGTTATCGCGTACAAATATCCTTGTCGCTTCTGACTTCCCGATGACAGCCGAGCTTGATTTTCGAACTCGAAATTACTCCGCTTATATCGCTCGAGCTGGGAAAAATGCACGGAGAAAAAAAAAAAACGATACGAACTGTCGCCAGTGTCGGGAGACGCCGACGAAACCTCGGAACCGACAAATTCCGCGGCGCGAGTGCCGCGACGAACGAGAGAAACGATTTTTCTAACAAGATTATAAAGACGATGAACTATCGTTACGAGCGAATAACTACCATCGAACGGATCGAATCGCGAATAGTTAAGCGGCGCGCGTGCCCGGTATCGGCGAGCAGTATTTTGCTTGCGAGCGCCACGAGTTGCCGTGCCGCGCCGAGGCTGCGGACCTGCTCCAATTCCGATATGAATCTCTGACTCAATGGAAACCGTACCGTCTTCGTTAACCACGAGCTCGTACCGCGAGCCGTTTCACCGTATATAGTTATAAGCCGCGTGTTGTCCTTAGTTTTGTAAGTCTCTCAATAAACACCGTACTCCACAACTACTCGACGTTGTTTTGCACAACCTGGCATACCGGCTGATCCGGCAGCACCCGCTAACGTTACATGGTTTATTATTTTTGCGCGCACGAGTTTTACGAGGCCGACAAGAAACGCAAAACGAACAAAAAAAATTTTGTCGTAAGCCGGATATAAACGATGTATCCCCGTTGAATCGAAAATCACCCACGATGGTTTTCGATGGTCGACCATAACGATAATGATATAAAAGGTGCACTCTTTTATTCCGTCTACCCATTTAAAATACGAGATATTCTCGTGCGGCTCAGCGAGGTCGAGACTCATCGTACGACAACGTACCGAATCGGAAAAAGCCAATGATCTCGAAAAGAGGAAGAAAAGGGGAAGAAACGGGAAAGAAAGGTTCGAAGAGCGCTTTCCATGCATAAACGTTGAAAGGAGAAGCGAAGTAAGAAAATCGGTTTGGACGGAAAAAACAAGACGGCGAGAACGCGTGGAAATTAGCGCAACGATAAACGGACGAGATATGATAGGATATTTTTTGGAGAAAGCAAAGAGAGAGTAATGGAACGAGTCGCGAAGCAAACGGTGGTATATTCCGCTCGGTATTCATCCTTTGGCCGGAGGACATGCATCATTTTCAGGTGGGATCGGCGAGTCGGTGAAACCGCGAATTAACGCGATAACGATAGAGGGAAAAGAAGCGATTTCCTTCTAATAACGCTACGATTAGCGACGAAACGAAGCGTTTGCTCGCGGGTGTTCGTCATCCGAGTCGAACGAGCGATCGAGTGGCAGTTATTTGACGCGTTCGCGTTATCGCCGCGGCGTCCGTAAATCGATTTTTCGGTCTCCCGATCCGATACATCGGTGGCCGTACGGGATCGGTTCGGCGATTCGCGGAATCCGACCGGAATGCGACACTTTTATTCGAGAAACAAGGAAATCTCGGTTATCGAAAACGAACGAACGTAACCGCGAAAAGCGTCCGAGTCGGTGTCGGATTATTATGACCAACGATAAAAAAAGAGGGACAGCAGGGGGCGAATAAAAAATATGTCGAGTAAAATATTGTTACGGAAGCAAGGTTTAATGCGCCATAATTATGCGGCATTAGCTAACGCCGTACAATGCAGGCGCGCAGAGGGTAATTGCGGCGTCTCGCGATTCTTCGTATTTACGACGCTACTCGCGCGTCTCCACGACGATCCATAAAATTAACGAAACCGCTTTTCGGCGAGCGCGAAACTCTCCCGTCGGTCCTAGGGAACGAACGGAAAACCTACGAAATTCGATTCGCTCGTCTTTCGGCTCGCGAGTTTTACGGGGAAACAATCGGAAACGCGTCCGACCCACCGTTTACTCGAGAGAACAAGAGCTTCGTAATCGGCAAGACTCTGTTCCTAGAAGATATCTCGAATTTATTAATTCGCTGAGACGACTCTTTGACGAACCCTTCATCGACCGTCGAACCGCGAAACGAACTCGGTCTTACAGATTCGGCGTAATCGTACGCGTTTCTGCTTCACCTTCCTTTCTCTGCGTATACATATTCCCCCTTCTGTTCGGGCAGCGTCCACATCGATAGTTCCACGCTGTAAACTTTCCCGATTACTCGGAAACCGTCGACGAACAATAAAAGGAAAGGGGAAGAAAATCGCGAGAAACAATAGATAGGAGAGCGGTCGCGGATCGAACGGGACCGGGAAAGCGCGTATCGCCACCACTCGGCGCTCCGTCTCCGTCGGTTTCACCGTCCGTTTCACGGTCCGTTTGATCGCCGATTGTCACGGTAACAGGCTTTCAGGTACCGTTAGAGTCGCGTTGCCGCGCCGAAGCTGTTCGACTCGCGTCGTTGCGTCACCGAGTAATACGGAATCGATGTACGTTTTATGAAACGTTTTATCTCGCCGCGCAGCCCGTTTCCCGATACATACTTCGATCCACCGCGTTCGCGACCTTTTCCGTTTCGCGAACCGCTTCTTCGTCTTCTTCTCCCTCGCTTTTTTCATCCGAGCTCCAGTCTCGTAAAAACGATACGCGCCCTTCGGGCAAAGGGTAAAAGGCATCGGTATAAATATACGCGGCTCGGTTCGCATCCGCTTTACAACCTATTCTTCCGTGCTGCTTGCTTCCGTTAATTAAGTTGCTCGATCTTATGGCCGATGAACCTGATCCGACGATCGTCAACGACTCAGAAACCTGTCGACGAGGCCGTAAAAAACGACGAGGTTCGATCGGGCTTCCGTTTGCTCTCGCTCCTTTCGACGATGTAATATCCTTTCGACGATTTACCGGGGGAGGTTCGGAACGAGGACCGAGCGACGTTCCGCGTTAACCGAACAAAGTGTGTCGCGAGGCTCGTTCGCGCTAATCGAAACGTCGATCGACCATCGTTCCGACCGTTTCGAGAGGTTCGCCGGAATTTCAGGAAAAGAAGTTTATCGCTGTTAAACGTCGACCGTTAACGGGCCTTTACGATATTTCGCGCGCGAACACGGCGTCGAAATAAAAACGTTCGAAGCCGCGCCTCGTTCCGCGTAATTGTTTAGAACGCGAGCGAACGCGAGGGTGGACGCCCGTACGTCGGAAAGATCGGGTTTTCTTTTCTCCGCGTAATCGGTATGCCAGATGGATAAGAAGAAATTGAGACAGTGTTTTTTTCGAAGGGTGAAACACGGAGGGAATGGAAGGGAACTTTCGGCCCATATTGTAATCCCCCCGCGATACAACGACATCTCGGGCTTCATCAATCTCCGACGTTTTAGCCACCCTCTATCGCGTCGTCTTTCAGCCAGGGTCATTTATTTCGCGATACGCTTCCGCCTTGTACGCGCGACTGTCACCTAGGAAATGGCTACTCCGGCGGAAAAATTTGATCGAACCACGGGACGCTCGCGAGACATTTACCCCTGTCAACGAGTACATCGACCAGGTTTCTGGCCTGCGAATATCCGCTTATTGCCGTCCGTGCATCGTCACGTAGCCGATAGCGGGAAGAAAAATGACGTTGCGCGAGAAAGTTTCCTCGAACCACGGCCGGGTGCAATAGGCGTTCGTAAATCAACGGTCGAATTACTTTCTCGATACCCGTAATTAGCTGAAACGCTGAATCACTCGATAGACCGAGTGATTTGTATTCCGCTTTACGCGTAAATACCGCGGAAAGCAACGAATTGCCTGGATAATGAAATAGGAGGGTGAACGCTTTAGCCGGGATACCGATCGACCCGCGCCTCGCGACGCGAAGATAGCCAACGGGTAACGGCTATTCGACAGAGGCCCTTTCTAGATCGCCGATCGATAGGTTTATTCTCGATTCGACGAGCTCCACCGTCCGATAAAACGCCGTATGCTCGATAGAACGCTTTCTACGTCGCCGGTCCGAGCCGGTTTCGCGTTGGCCAGCGAGCACGCGTTACGTTCAGCGGTACATTTATCTCGATCAAAGATTCGCGTTAACCCGAAAGCTCGGCGGATATATGTACGTCGGGTACGAATAGATCGTAAGCACGATTTCGTGCCGTTCGAAATTATAGAGTCGAAGAAGAAAAATAGCGTTCGGTGGTAAAGGCTATTATGGTCGCTGCGGGATGAAAACCTATTGGTTTCGCGGTGGCGCGTCTCGCTGGTTATTGTCGTCGCGCGGTGTCGTTATTGTTGGCAGAGTGGCGTGGAAGAGAGAAAAGGAGTTTGGTCGGGGATAAAATCAACGCTAGCCGGTCCGGCGCGGCGTTCAGTTGACGCGCGTCGCTCGAGGCGATACCGTTCGTGAAACCGTGCCCGTTCTTTCGCTTCGCTCCGAACGTTTTTCGCGAGTTCCGAGCTTCCTATCTGTTTCTATTCTGCCCCGTACGATGCTCGTTGCCTCGTTCGAGGTAAATTTTCCCGATTTTCGGCACCGATCTAATATCCGATAATTAGATCCGGCTCGTTCGGAGTACATACTCGTAGATATTAGGATATACTCGTAGGAAGCAGGGAATTTCGATTCGATTCGATCGAGACGTTCGTTCGGCCGCGCTGTCGCTGTAAATCGTTCGGCCGCGGCGCATTTTCTTACGTTTTATTCGAGTCCGTGCTCGTCGAATCTTATTAAATCGATGGTAAGAAAAAAAGTAACGTCGAGCGTCGCCGTCGCTAAATCGTGATGTGGATCGATCGATTCGCGAAGTCGCGCGATCACGGCCAATGACCCCGATAATTTTTTCTTGGACGAAATTGGCGTATCGAAAATGGGTGGTATACGGGCACAAAATATCGGATAATAGGAAAGCGGTTTAATCGCGTTATCTCTGGTCGCCGGTGCGTCGCGTTCTCCGGTCGCGCGATAATTATTCCATCGATTCGAAATAACGATATTCTCCGTTAAGCGAACGGTATCCGGCTCGTCGAATCGTTACTTTCGGAACTAAAACGAGTCGCGCCCTCCCTCCCCGCACAGCACCGCACTCCACGGCAACGACACTGTTTCTCGAATCCTTACAACGAAAGCCGTGCGCGCCATTCGAATTTCATTGAGCGGGAATCGCGATCGTTTCCTGCATACGTATCGAATGCCGCAGCCCGTTCCGTGAATTCTTGAAATTCCTCCCGCGAGCCGAGCAAAGCACAAAGACAAAGAGTACGAAAGCGACAAGTTGTCGCGATTGCCCGTAAAAGTTGGTCGGGACGCGAAAAAAGATATAGAGTATCGGTACGCGTATCGACTACGAATACCGTCAAAGGGCACGAAATTTTTACGAACACGGTCGTTCACCGTGATATTTACGCGGTAAACGAAAACCGTCTGAATGTTCGTTTTCGCCGATTCATTTTGGAAAATACCTACCATACGACAATAGGGAAAAATGGCCGACAACGGCGTTCGATCGAAAACGTCGAATTCGCGAGGTAAACGGCGGATTACGTTCGCGTTAGTTTACGGCGCGGCGTTTCACCAAATTCCATTGACGTAGGCAGCTCGCTGACGGAGGAAAACGATTCTCTCTCGTTGCTCGAACGACGCCGACTACGCGGAGCGGCCCGATAAACGAGCAGCCGGGATTCGTTATCGACCACGGGGGATGTTTTTTTTTCTCTCTTGTGTTACAGGATCGACGCGCGAGAGAAGCCGGTGACCAAAGCTCAACACTCGTCCGATTCGGGCGTGTTCGGTCCTCGAGCGTATTTTCGAACCTCGTTCCCGAGCCCGGCCGTCCTGGTCATCGAGGACATCAAGAGACACGACGCGGCCACCTATCGTTGCAGGGTCGACTTCCGGAAAGGACAGACTCGCAGCTTCCGCTACAACCTCACCGTGATCGGTAAGCGAAGTCTCGAACGACCCTTTTTTCGACCAGCCAGCCATCCGTCTAGCCGGTGGAATCGCCTCGCGCCGGAACACCGCCATCGAGATCAAAAAGCTACTACGCTTTCAGCTAGCCGTGAAAGGAGCGCCGTAATTTCTGATGTCAAACAAATTTAGCCGCTCGTTGAAAAGGACCCTCGAACGACGTATTAGCCCTTTCGAAGACGCGGCGCAAAGAGCGGTCGTCTCCTCGAGACGCACCAGGAACGGGGATGCTCGTTGAATTTCGACGAAACTCGGATTAAATATGCTCGATCGTTGTAATCGAGGGAAACGCTTTGAAACGGAGAAACGCGAGAAATTCGTCGAGGGTAGATGTACGTGTATACGTAAGCGGGGCATCGAATGCGCGACAAACGTTTAAAGGGTAAAAGACGAAAGATCGAAGCGGATAGAGATCGCCGGTGTACTTTTTTACAGGCGAAACGATACACGCGGTCGACTCGGTACACCGGTACGAGGTCGAGGGAAAAGCGCGATCCTCGGTTGGCCGTAGGTCCGATCGAACAAATGCCAACCGTTGAAATATGCATGAGCCAATCGAAGACGCGCAATCCGTTCCCGCTGCCTCTTGCTACCGTTGCGCGTAGCCTGGAATTTTCCATTGGCTCTTCGCTGTTTGCGTTTTCTCCCTCGATCCCTGGAACGTGATCGCGAGTTAAACGCTTTTCTCGAACGCGTTCGATTTTCCACGCGACGCGATCCAACTCGAAAGATTTAACCGGAAAGACGAGAAACGCGTACGCTGTCACGCCGCATTAAACGCGAATAAAATGTAAATAAAGCGGATACGCTCGAAATTCGCTCGAAAGCGGTCGCTAGACGCGTCGAATTTCGGGATCTATAGCGTCTAGCCCGCGGCCGAGATATAACATGATGACGTTAGGAATGGCTCGAGGAACGGAAAAAGCCGGAGCGGCGTATAAACGACGCGCTGCGACGATTCCAGGTGTAGATCTCCGGGGTTAACGCGCCATCGCTCGATCTTTATCCGTTCGGTTTTTCGCGTCTTTTGTCGCGAAACACCAAGATCCTTAAAATTTCGTGAAACCTTGCTATACGGATAGATATATTTCGCTTCTTTCGAGAGCTCCCAACGAAATTTATGGATAACGTCAATTACCGTCTATAAGATTTCTCCGTTTCGTACGCGAGCTACGAGTTCGAACGTACGATCGTGTGCCATACGCGTAAAGTGTAAGGTTTCGGAAAAAACTAACGAACGACAGCGAACGCGACGCGTTCCGTGTTTCTCGTAGAAATTCTCGAGGCAGCGGCTTAAACGAACGAACCATCCGGCCATGCCAACACGCGATATTCCAAAAAAGAGTCACGGAAGAAATTGGTCCGGACCCGGACAACCGTCCGCTTTGAGCAAGGTATTTTCATCAGAGAAGATTGGTTCTCGAGAGTTCCTAGATTGCGTCCGTCCACTGGATTTTCTCTCGTAACCGGCCGACCTTCCGTTCTTCTTCGCTTCACAAGCTGACCCACCTTTTTATCGGTCATTTCCCATTCTTTCATATCCTGCCTCTTCCTTCTTCGGTCGACGATACTAGCCACCGATACCTTTTCCTTCGACCTACGATCTCCGACTTCTTTGCCCCGCCGTCTCTCGCGCGCCTCTCTTACGAACGACGTCGAGGAAACGAAGAAAACTTTATCCTTCGGACTAGATCGACTTCTCTTCCGTTCTACGGGATCGTTTCCGAACGAAAAATTGCTCTTTCCTCTTCTCGTTATCGCCCTATCACTCGTCCCGGATACGGCCACCATCGTTTGCTCTAAATATCATCGAACGCGCGGACATATGTATGCCCGATGCGAACCCTCGTCGCTCCTACATTTACCGCCTTCGCGTAAACGAATCTTTCGACGCTCGAACGCTACATCCTTTTCAGCGATTATACCGACCCGCTAAAAAGGTATGGCAATGCGGATGACAGAAACTACAGGAGAGAAGGAGCGAGCGACAGAGAGCAAGCGAGAGCGGAGGGTGGGGGGGGGGGGGGGGGTGCGCGATAAGAAACGCAGCGACGCTGGATCTCGGAGATCCATGACGCGTCTGGTCGGATAGAGAGGGAAAATCGTAAAAGATGGAAGCGAAGCCTGCCGCTGAAGCGGTAGGAAGGAAGAATAGAGATCTGCCCTCGTTAAGGAAATAATCCGCGGCTTAATTAAATACAGCGCAATTAGTTCTGCTTCTATATTCGCGGCGATGGTTGTGCCCGTAAACTCTCGAGAGCTACAGGCTGCTTCGAGATCCCGGAGGAATTCTCCTCGCGGAAGAGATACTTACAGAGAGAGAGAGAGAGAGAGAGAGAGAGAGAGAGAGAGAGAGAGAGAGAGAGACTTCCGTAACGACCGAATGCAACGAACGAGAGATAAGAAGCTGCTTTTCGTTTTCGAAAACGTTACCGTTCGAGGAACGGCCGTTCCGTTCTTTCGAGCGAATCGTCGTTCGCGGATCTTTCGGTGCGACCTGTACGCGCGCGCGTCTACCACGGACGCGGATAGAGATCGTAGAAACTCGTCGATGCTGCTACTCGTCCGGAATACGCCGGTAGAGGCGTAAATATTTCGTACGAATCGCTACAATTAAACACGATCGCGCTATTACTCTTTTCTTCGCGCCGTTTCATCGTCGCGTTCGCGGTAACTTTAGCGTTTTCGTCGTCATCGAGAGCAACTTACGAACCTCCAAGCAGGGAGCAAAGAGAACTACCAAAGCCGAGAAACGGAGGAACAAGAATGGATCTCGGCAGATTAGGCGGTGGAATTAGAATTTCAAAAATCCACGCGAAACTTTTAACGTTAACTCGAGTCAAAGTCGCTCGACGAAAGTGTAAAGAGAAGACGGGAAGGAAAGACAGACGGGGAGTAAGTGAAAGGTAGCGGATGGGGAGTGCCGTGCATAGAAATGGACCGAGGGCTGGACAAACCCCGTCGTTAAGCTTTTCCTTAATTAATCTCCCTCCCCCTTTCGTTTCTTGTCCCTGCTTCTTCGTCTTCCTTTTTCTCCTTCTTCCTTCTCTTTCTTTGATTCGCTGGTCCGTCTCTCTGTTCCCGTCCTCGTTTTATTCCTTCCAACTTTGAATATTTCGCCGCCCCTCGTTCCGGTTGCATTAGCGTCCCCCCTGGAAAATCTCGTTCATCGCGTATTTGCCGGATCGATGTCTCTTCCGATGTAGGAAGCAAGCCCGGACGAGTTTCAGCCGCCTGACCAAAAATAGATTGTCCAAAGTCTCGGATCGCTCGCTTTCTAGAGCTGTATCGATGTTAACGGAGTCGTATAGTTGTCGTATCGTTGCGCGATTAAACCGCGAGCGAGAACCGCCGAAGCGGAAACTGCGCGCAAATTCGGATCGTTACTCGGCCTGTTACGCGATAGATACAAAGAATCGAAACGGGTAAGCGTCGACTCGACGTCACCGCGGTTCCGCGCATCGGTGTCTCGTTAAATAACTCTTCTTTATTCCAACAAGCAGAGCAATTTCGCTTGAAAAGCGTCGAGCAGCAATTTTTTCCGGCCTTTTACTCGCGCGCGCACGCTTCTGTGCACACGCGTAGCCCAGAATACGGGTGCTGGTTTGTCCCGAGGTCGGCAACCCTTTTTTTTTTCTTCTCTCTCTCTCTCTCTCTCTCGTTTTATTTGCCAGGTCGGTGCAGGTGTAGGGTTATGTTCTATGCGTCGACTAATGGGGAAAAATAGTAAGAGCGCGAGGCTCGACTGGACGCTGGGAAGAATAGGGAGAGACAGAGAGAGAGGAGAGAGAAAAAAAAAGTTGGCCGTTCGCGCGTATTGGCCACCGGACAGCTGTAAATAATCGAGCCTCTCTGCGGTGTGGATAATTAACCCCTCGCGCGGTGTCCTCCCGCGAAGCGTATAAATTGAATCGCCGGGTTCTTCTCTCCCTTCTATACGCGCTGCTCTCTCTCTCTCTCTCTCTCTCTCCCCCCTCCTTTTCTCCGCGCTTTCGATAATCCGCCACTCGGCTCCGGTAATGCTTCGTCGACCAGAGCCTGTTCGCAAATCGAATTAAACCGACGATTATACGCGCGTTCGCTTTCTTTCGCGAGCGAACGAGCATCGTTGCTTCGATGCGAAGGGTAAAAAGGGGATCGTGTAAAAAGAGGAATAGAAATGAAATGGAACGGCGAAGAAAAAGAGTTTTTTTCGAGATGGTCGAAACCGGTCGGGGAAACGACCGATCGATGCTCGAAATTTTTCAACGAGTCATCGAGTCGAGTCGAACCGTGAACCGGGAACTGTGAGGAGCAAGAACACGACGAGCAGAGAGAATTCGCCTGGAACGTGGACGCCGCGCACGAGAGGTCATCGTCGAGAAGAACGGACGGTTAAAAAGGGGCTGACGAAAATGGGGTCCTAGATCGGAAAAACGCGCCACGAGAAGTCCCGTGAATTTATGGCCAACATAAATCCAAAGTGGCGCCAACTCGAGCGTACTACGATTTTCGGCTACCTGCGTCCTGTCCTCGGCGATCTTCCAAACACTCTCGATACTCGCTCTCTGTCCGATCGACTCTCCTTTCCAATTTCTCGTTTACTCGTTCGTTCGTTCGTTCGTTCGTTCGTTCGTTCGTGCGTTCTTCCGTTCGTCCGTTTCGTCGTTCGTTGTTAGAGAAACTTCTGGAAAAGTTCGATATCGCGTGAACGCGTCGCGAACCGATACTTTACTTGGATATAAGCTCGCTCGCGATCTATCGCTACGCGAGCATGAAGTCGTTCGTAACTACGTACGATCGGAAAAATAGTAAACATCGACGAAACGATACGTCGTAAGTATCGGCGGGTGTTTCGATATACCTTCGTGATAGCTAAACAACGTGTAAGTACGTACGCGCGAAAATAGTCGCTACGATCGGTAATCGGCCGTTTTTCGCGCGCGAACGATAATTGGAGAAAGATTCGCGCGTCGGAGGAAAATATTTGTAAAACCGGAGGAGGACCAGGCGTGCCTCGCGCACACCCGACAACTTTCCCGTAATAAGCGTTCCGAGCTCGTAACGTGTCCAAACGAACGGAGAGAGGGTGGCAAGATCGACGATCTTCCGCTGGAACAACTGCACCGTGCAATAAAGGAAAAGACACCTTAAATCCTCGAAAATATACCCGGCGGTATCTCGAGTAAAAAGATTAAAGCTACGAGAAAGGCGGTGCGTGCATCGCCAGTAGCGCTACTGGAAATTACAAACTGCTTTACGATCTAGTTGGACTACGAGGAACCGCGAGAGAGGAAATACGATTATCGCCGGACGAACAATCGTATAGGAATTTTTGCGATGGAAAGTCAACGACGTAACCGCTTAAACGTATACCTATCCCCGTTACGAACCGAAACGCGTTCGGCGAAACGTTCAGAAAGAGGTTCGAGAACGGTCCTTCCGGTCGACGAGCGAGATGCCAGCCTCGAGAACGAACCGATCGCGTCTACCACCACCGATACGAATTTATTTTCGAGCCGATTCGGTAACGCGCGCTTTACGGCTAGTTGGAATTAATCTGCCTCGTTACCATGGAACATCGCATATAGCGATAAACGTCGCGTTAGATCGGCGCGTTCCCTCGGTTTGAACGATAGAAACGCGATTAACGCTAAGAGAAATCGTTCGTAACTTCGAATGTTTCGATTCAGCGAGTCTCTGCTTCGCGTAACAAGTTTTAGCGAGGCAGAGAGAAGCGACGTTTAAATTCGACCGCGGGAGAAGCGTTGCCGATATATGTATATATATACATATATATATATTAGCTCGATCAATTCGTCGAATTAGCATACGTTTCACCGTGCATTCGCCCGATGGAAGTGTCAGTCCCTATCGAGAGAGAGAGAGAGAGAGAGAGAGAGAGAGAGAGAGAGAGAGAGAGATACTCGCGGTGTAACGCGGGTCGCGTTCGTGCTAGAAGCTGCTATTAACACAGGCAACTAGAATTAGGCGTTAAATTTCAAAGGAATGCCGTTTACCCGATAGTAATAGCCAACCGGCTGTCAGACGAGCAGAAACGTTATCGTAAACGGCGAGAGGAACCGGCCGGTTCGGAGAGAGAGAACGGAAATTCCTCCCCGGATCTTTACCCCGTTCGCTTTTCGGTTACAGGGTCGATCGAACGATCCACGTTCAGAACGGCGTAATTGCTGGGTCAACGATCGACGCGTCCTTCGATTTTCCCTGCCGAGTCGTCGATCGCACGATGCGACCTTTCGAATCGTCTCGATAGGACGTCGCGAAGGAACGTCGTAACGCGATTCGAAACGGATTCGAGGGAGGTTTCGCGTCGCTAAATTCGAGGGTGAAAAGTTGATTCGCGTTAAGAAACGGAGAGAAACGGTAGCACGCGAACGACCCAGTGACCCGGCCCGAGAATTCGAGCAGATTGGTCGCGGTTATCGAGATTCTGGCTCGTTCCCCGCGGGCTAGATCGCGGCTCGAGATGGCATTCGTAAACGGAATTGCATGTCACGAAAAAAATTCGCTTATTATTCCGGTCGCGACTTCCGGGAACGATATCGTCGCAACATCTATCTCTCTCTAGATTATTTACGTCACTCGCTCGCTTCCTTTTCGTTACTATTATTCCCCTCGAACACGATCGTCGCTCGATCGATACTCGCCTCTTTCGATGCGTATTGTCGCTCACGTACCGTTTAAAATATTTTCCTTTTCGTTATTCATCGACGAGACGACGGGTACAGTTTACGATTTATGGAATACACTTCCGCGCATAATAATTACCGTTCGGCGCTCGAACAATTCTTTATTTGCATTTTTATTGTTGCCGCGTATCTAAAAATGCGACCGACCAGCCAATAGATACGCCGTTAAATAAACGCTTTAATAAATTCCGCGCGTTCGCGTATCCGGAGACCGTCGATGGACTCGAACAAATATTTTTCTAGCCGTTCGATCGTTGCGCGTTCGTTTCGATCCCGTACACGGTAACCCAGCCGTCTAAGACCCACCGACTTCGATCGTTCCCCTATTTCACCTTTTCCGGGTTTTCCCGCTAGAAAGTTGCGAGATTCTGTTCGTTCGAATCGATGAATCGCGACTTCGTTGTCACGGCTACGGCCGGCGAACGTTAGCGGGATTTTACGCCCGTTTCGTTGAAACGAGTATGTACAATATCGACGAGATACGCTTCCGTTGCAGTTGGAAATCGTTGGAAGCGGCGCGAGCGGGACGTCGAATCGAGAGGACGAAGAAAGTAATCGGAGATCGGTAAGAAAGGCTTGATCCCTCGGGAGAATAGAGACTGTTAGCGCATCCGGGAAGAGGGTGCGATTCGCTTCTCGGCTAGGTGTACAAACGGTAAATTGTTATCGACAAGAGTATCATTGTTCACGGTGTTCCGTGTTGCTTAAGGCGACGTTTCGCCGTCGCGCGACGAGATAAATCGATCCTCGAACAATTACCACCCTCGTAATACGAACCGTCTGTAAGCAGCGGTGCCGACAGAAGCCGCGCCGTTTCGCCACGATTTCTACCCTTCCTTTCCTTTCCTTTCCTTTCCTCCTTTTTCTCTCTTCGTTCCCCTCTCTCCTTTCACCTTCGCCCCGCTTCTTCTCCTGCTCCCAGCTACCCTCTTTTCCCTCGAATCTCTCTTCCCCTCGCCGTCTTTTTGCGCGGCTTTTCCCGTCCTTTTCCTTTTTTCCGTCTGCGGCAATCTTGGATTATCCTCTCGCGCGACTATCGTCCGAAGAAACGAGCACGAACACTCGGCTCCAAAGGAGTCCTCCCGGACGCGGGAAAAGTCTGCAGTTCGAGCCGGGAGAAAAATCGTTGGCTGCCGTATAAATAGTTGGGCGAACGGCCCAAAGAAAATACGAGGCTAGTACGATTAACGGACTCCTTTTCCCTGGAAGAACCGTCGTGTTATGCAAATGCGCGCGAGTTACGATATCGCGGCAACGCGCTGTTTTGTAAGCGTGTCTCGATGTCGATTTTACGTCGCTCGCGCGAATCCTTTCCAAATATGGAACGGATCTTTGGCCGATCGTTAATTACGTCCGGGCTGTTTCGTCTTCGCGCGATCGCGCGTCTTACGCTCCTGCGTCACGGAATAAAAGAGATCTAGAAACGCTCGCCGATTTCTATCGACGTTTTTGACCGTTCGACGACGAACGAACGGGCTCACTTTTTCATCGGAAAAATTTGATCCTAATGGATCGTGTCCGTCGGCGAGCGATCGAAATCCACCGTTCGTGGCCGGTATGGAAACCGTTTAAAGCGTCGCTACGAAGAAAATAGTTGAGCGCTTCGCGAATATTACGGACGACCATGGAACAACCGGGCTGTTAAAGTTGTAGCGGAAAAGAGAAAAGCGGGACGCTCGTTGCCGGTATAAACGTCGACGGATAACGGTGTCCCCCGAATTTCGATGTCACGTTACGCGTATCGACGTCGCTGCAAGATTTCGACGACGCGGAAGAACGACGCTCGGCATCTGACCGCGGAGTCGTCCTCGCGGAAATTGTTGGCCGTAAAAATTTAACAAGCGACCTCGAGCAAGGAGCGGCAGCAACGAGTAATGGAACGGAGCCATTGCCGGGGAAAAGGGTCGAACGAGGGCAAAGAGGAGACGAATCGAGCGGAAAGAAAGCGACGAGACGAAGTATTTCGAAGAGATAGAAGGCCATCGTCGGCGGTGCTGAAACTGAATCACGGTTCAGCCGGTACTCGCTCCTCGAAATCCTTATAATTGTTCGCTTAATCGAATCCAAAGCGACGTACATACATACATACATACATACATATACCGCGACGAAAAGCATCGGCCAACGTGCGGATCATTCCATCGAGTTTCGCAACGCCGAAATCAATGTAAGTATGTACGTATGTGCGCGGTTCGATATCGCGTAAACCGAGTCTCTCGTTCGCTCGCTCGTCGATCATTCGAGGGTTTTAAAAGCGCGCAACGCGTCGCGATCACGGCTAGCGAGCGTGCACCGGTGGCTCGTTTGAATTTTAGAACGATAGTGGAAAGCCGTGTAGCCGGCGGGGCGCGGCGCGAGTCGTGATTCGAACTTTCCGTCAGCGGCGTGGCACAGCGCGGAGGCAGGGCCGAACACAACGTCGCGTCGCGCCACCTTCAACTAATTCACGACCTCCCGAGAAACCGTTCGCTCTCGCGCGGACTATCGTTTGCTCCTCGAACGCCGTTTACGCCTACCGAGATATCTATCGAGCTCGTTCCTTACTTTTTCGCGACTAACGCGAACGATTCTCGCGCGATAAACTTTCGAGGATTTCCAACGTACCCGAAAGAAACGAGAAATCGAGTTTCACGACGGACGCAACAACTCGACGCACGGCGGTAATTAATGCACCGCGACTATGTGAACATTTCCGTTCCGTTTGACAGGAAAAGAAGGCGCGCGAAGAAAGAAAGGTATCGCGGGGCGGAAGAAAGGCCGCGCAAGATGCGAACCGACGAAATGCTTTCTCGTTTGTCAAGGTATACGTATAAGGTGCAAGATGGCTAGGAATTCTCGATGACGAGCAGAAAGACTTTTGTTGCTTTTCATCTTCTCCGTAGCGAGGAGTTTACGTCTTTCCGTCGCGTTCTTGCCAGACCGCTCAAAATAACGTTGATTGGCTAGAATCCTCTGAAAGAAGAAGAGCACCGAGCGAAAGAGGGCCGCTACGTCTTTTACACGCTCCCGTCGCGGTCGATTTCGTATATTCGTCGCAGAGACGGTTTTTCTACCGACCAGTCGATAAGTCGACAGCAGCGGACATTTTAATTATAGCGTGGCCGGATATTGCAAGGTACACGGGAAACGGTGTTACACACACATACATACATACAGCTATATAGCGGTGTAGATTCTCGTTAATTTTACCTTGTTCCGTCTTCGCTTCTCCTCGTTCGTCTTCTTCTTCGTTCTCTTATACCCGTTCCCGTTCCCGTTCTATCTTCGCGACGAAGGAAGCTTTCTATATCGCGAAAGCGAAACGAGATCCGCGTTTTTATCGAACCCCGGAGTTTGAATTACGATCGTCCCGCGGTATATCGCCGACCGATTAATCTTCGATTATCGCGATGCGGATTCGGTCATTAAGGTACGCGCTAATAGCCCGAATCATATCGAATCGAATCGAATCGAATCGTAAAACGCGAAGTCGGCTTCCTTCGTCGAGCGAAAGCGATTTGACGCGGAAACCCGAACCGTCGCGATAAAGGAACGCGTTACTTTCCGCGGAACTAATTAATGTTCCGAATAATAGAGGACATTCGTTCTTACTTTTTCTCTTATCGAGAAGCAACTAGATTTCTATACCGCTCGAGAAAACGATCTTGTCGTTGCTAAAGGTTAGTTCGAGATATTCTCGCTAAAACTAGCCCCGCGCTCGCCCGTCTCGGAAAATCGATCGATCGACTCGACCGACCGATCGCGCTTTAATTGCGATGGCGTGCGTTCGTTTAAAAGTTGTGGGCAACTTTGTCGGGCGACGACCTAAGTGGTCTATAATTCTAGGCCGCAAAATGATCGCCGTTGGATTCTTCGCTATCCGGTTAATCGAGCCGAGTGGCTCTTTTTGGGGAATCGCTTCCGCAACGTCCGATTCCCTTCCTCTTCGCCGCGCATACGTATCGTTTTCGAATAACGATGCGCATCGATATCGTAACGAACGCGACCGTCTCCTTCGCTTCGACGCCCTCTCGTACCGTTCCGCTCTCGCGGAGTTACGGCGAACCTCCGTTATATCGCCGTAAATAGTCGAGAATCCGGCGTATCTAGCGTTTCGGGTGGACCGCCTTTCGACCGAGCGAACAGACAGATAGGAACGAGAAATCGCCGATCCGATCCCGAAATAGTTCAATTTGAAAAAAGTGTCGGTTCGTTTCCTTTCACGAACGGGTCGAAAAAGGGAGGGTGAGAGGGGCGACGCAACAGACATTTCTCCGGAGGAACGTTATCCGACGGCATACGTCGTCCGGGTAATGCGAAGGGAGGCAGACGAGTCGGTAAGAATAATGCGGTCGTTTCCAGAAGTCGTCAACCACCTAGAGCTCGTCGAAATGGATTTTCGCGAGTTTTCCATAGCATACATAGGTTATGTTCGGCCGAGAATGGGGCGAGAGTGGGCGGTAGCTAACGGCAGGGAGGTCGTGTCCTGGTCTACGAACGAAAAAGTGGCCGCGATTCGTATAAAGTGATTTTAAGCGAGAGCCAGCTCACCGTTTCGAACGGGCGAAAGTTCAACCCCCGTTGAGATATGGCTGGAAATATTAAAATCTCCCGCTGCCCGGTCGTCACCCTCTCAATTTACTACGGTGCCACGCTCGCCGATATCAGTGGTTGTCGCTTCTCGTTTAGTCAGCGTCCAACGATACCGTCGAATTCACGATCTATCGAATTTCGTATTCCCGATCGTTCGAATCGTCGATGAAAATCGATTAACGCGAACGATCGAATTCCTTCTATTATCCGCGTAATGGTAATTTCCACGAAACGAAAATATATCGATGCCTTCGATAAGACGAGGGTAACCGTTATCGAGTTTCTCGAACTCTATCCGGTTTCCACGTTCTCGATTCCGTTTCCCCTTATGGATTCCAGCATCGACGCTCGGCCACTTTATTTCGACGAGACGTCTCCTTTCGGAAACGGCAGATTGTCTCGAACAGAAATAATTCGACCGTGCTCTCGACGATCGATGCCCCGCTCGATGTAGCCCGTTCACCGTCCATTTCGCGATAAACGCGGTTCGACGTTCGTCCCTTTCTTTTTCTTGCCAGCCCGCGCCACGACACGATCCGTGTTTCCGTGAGCGCGCTTTTCCTTCGAATCGGAAACGCTATTGAAAACCACTGGCCGACGAATAAGTCGGACACGCGCTCCGACATCGAAATCTGCGGAAGGAAGAACGGCCAAGCAGTTTTCTCGGCGAGAAACTTGTTAGGTCGGACGCGTTACTAGACTCGAAGATATATCGCGTCCCGAAGAACTACCGCGATCGCGAACTGCTGCAAAACGATCGTAATATTCCGACAAACTGCCGCTCTCGGACGGATTCTAATATTTTCTCGAAATTACTGCCTTATTCGTTATAACAGAGTCTCGAGCCCATTTTTTATTATTCCCTTCTCCGTTCGAGCCGGCGAATCGATGGATCTCGAGTTTCGTTAACGGTCGCAACGAATAGACCGAGCGAACCGATAAAACATCTTTCGCCGTTACTTTGCTCGAGAATATACAAATTATTCGGCAATTATTTACGAGGGACCGCGCTACGTCTTTGATTACAATTTTTCGAAGCTACGTTATTAATATTTTAACGGGGCGAGCGAGCGAGGAATTGAAATTGCACGGTACAAGAAGAAACGATTTTGATGCTGAAACGCTTAGGTAGGAAGGGGAAGATCGAGCGGGGAAAATGTTTCGCGTTGGATAAGAACGTTACTCGAAGTTCTTGAAGTTGAAGGGGTAACTTTAACTTTGTATCCGCGCGTATTCGTACTTTGACGCGCGTTGACGGGCATCTTTGGATCCGGCGTTGGGAATCTTATTAAACAGGCGCAGTCGGCGAACGTTTCCATCCGCGTTTCAGACGTTCGAGCGTTTTCTTTTGATCGGAGTACCGCGGTTCACGAGTTTCCCAAGTTCGTTGCGAAATCGCTAAGTGCACCGAAAGATCGGCAAGTCGGTTGCAAGATCGTGAGTCGCTATATGTAGTGTCTGGTCGCAACTCGTCGGCAATCGAACAAAGGACGGTGTGGCTATCCTCGCCTCGTAACACGCGGAGACGAATCCTCCGTGCTTGTTCGACAAACGAGATACACTCCGTTCATCTATTTTCTATCGGAATCTCCTAGATGTTGTACGACGTTCAAGTAAATCTCGGTTACGGGTAATCGCGACGCGGACGACGGAATAGATCGCGCAAAAGGAGAAAATCGGAGGATGAAACAGTTTCGAAGGAGATTCGGTGCGGTGCGATTCCTCTGCCGAACTGTAGTCCCGAGGAAATATTCGTGTCGGCGGTGGTATACAGCGAAGAAAATTTTGTGTACTTATCGAGTTATGTACTCGCTTCACGTTCGTCGGATGTATCGAACCAATTTAGGTGTCTGCAGCCAGATCGCCGCGTACCACCGCCTGAAACGAGGCCAGAACGGGAGCGGAACATTGGAAGAGCCGATTTCTGTGTCAATATTTGCGAAACATTACGCGACGACGATGCAGCACATACTATTCACCAGCCAAACACGTACGAATCCTTGCGCGAGCCTCGCCCCGCTTCGCTTCGACATTTCTTCCTTCCTTCCTTCCTTCCTTCCTTCCTTCCTTCCTTCCTTCCTTCCTTCCTTCCTTCCTTCCTTCCTTCTTTCCTTCCGTCCTTTCTTCCTTCCTTACTTACTTACTTCCTTCCTTACTTCCGGAACACCTTTCTCTCGAACCGACACGAGAACGAACCGCAAATTCCGCATTATTGAATCAGGAGCTGCGGCTAGACTTTGTTCGATACGATCTGCATCGAATAGGCTATGCTTCGATTTATCGAATACCCTGCGGTAACCGTACTCGTGCAACGCTTTCGCGTTATTGTCGATACGCCGCGAAGAAAAGACACGGTAGCCAGAAAGGAACCAGGCGATTCAACCTCGAGCACAGAGAACACAGAGTATGTACGAAGATTTCGCGTGGGTCTGTCCGTGTCGTGACCGTGAGTTACTCGTAGAATTCTGTAGTTATATCGCGATCGTATCGATCGAGGGTTTAATCGCGCGTCGTGAGTCTAATCGGCGAGGGTCCCGTTTCACCGTCGGACTTTGCTCAATTAGAGAACTACGAACGAAACGAAGAAATCACGCGATCGATTCGCGGCGATCAACGTCTACCATTAATCTTCGGGACATTCGTTTAACCGCGCGAGGACTGCCAGCCCTCGTTCAATTTCCCACTAATTACATTGGTATTCGAGAGCGGAACTGGCTGTGGCACCGGTTACAGCTCGGGGAGCCGACTGCGAATACGGCCAAACAGGTGGCAACGCTCGTTCGGGGTCTCACGGATCTTCTAGCTGAGAACTAACGCGATTACCGCTCGTTTTTGGCTAGCCGCGTATACTCGGCGCAACCGATCCGTCGGCGTAACTCTTCCACCTCTACCCTCTTCTTTCGATCGTTTCGGTATCTCGACGACCCATGGAACGAATAGCCGAACGCTCGATCGTTTTAACGTCGTCGGCGAATCGGTCGATTTCTCGAGATCGTTGCTAAAGTCGTTCAAAACCCGAGGAAGCTCGCGATCCTCGTTTCGGCTGGTTGAAACGTGCGCGTAGAGAGAACAGACTCGCGAGCGCTCGCGAGAGTCGCCCGATAAACTGCCGTTCGTTAATTACAAGAATTATTCCCAGTTCGTCGCGTTACTTCCCGGAACAACTTTGCCGCTGATCCCGCGAGTCAAACTTTACCAAAGGAGAGATCCGAACTCGTTCGACAGAATTCGAATATTCTTTTTCCGCTTCTGAAAAAAAATGGAAACCGTGGCTCAAAACGAAGAAGCGCTCAATTTCTTAGTATCTTACTTCCCGTCGTGATATCTTTCGATCAAGAACGTACTCGCGTACCTACTTACGATATCGAACCTTGTTCTCCGCGATTTCCGCTCAACGAATATACGTAGATGTCAAAGCGTCGGGTAAGATCCCGCAAACGAGATCACCGTTTCCTCCGAAAATTGTTTTCGGACTTTGGACAACGCGACTCCGAACATATTCGAAAACTAATCAACGAAAGAAAAAATATCGAACAACCGTCGAAGAGAGCGAACCGTTACGCGACTAAAAGTTGCCTCTCGAGAGGCAACAACGGAGAGAGAGGGAGATGGAACGTTCGTCAGCGGTTGATATCGGTGCCGGTAGATAGGCGAGCAACGTTAGGCAAGTTGGAAGGTACGCGTTACGTAGGGTCGCCTATTTTCCAACCAAGCCTGAAATTATCGGCGCGGTCTGAGCGAGGTCCATTGATTACCACCGGTAATTGCCATTACAATCTCCATCCACCGGCACTCCGTTCGCACTCGGTAGCGGTGGCGGCGGCGCTCGTGGCAACCCCCTGCGCTGCGACCCGCTCCCCCGACGGCTCCGATGTATCCTCCTTTTTCACCGAGAACGCACCGGCGCGGCGCAGCGCGGCGCGACGGCGATCCTCGCTTCGAAGAGCGTTCCGCTCGTTTCCGGATTCCACGTTTTCTTTCCTCGTCGATTCGAGTCGATTTAATTGACGCTCGTTCGATCGGAACGCGCAACCGGTCCTGTACTACACACGGATACCGGATCGTCCTTTTCGTTTCAACGTCGTTGCCGCGTAATTCGTTATTTCGATAATCCCGCGATCGAGACGCGAACGGTACCGTTCGAAGCGTTCTTACCACGATGCAGCTGCACGCCGGTTAACGATCGCGTTCTCTGCCGAACAAAAAAGTATCAAGATCGGCAAGTTGAAAAATCCTACTGTCGTTCTTTACGAGTCAGCCAGTTCGATACGGGACGAACGGAAGAAGCTTAGTCGAACGTACGCGTATATTTGGCGACCGTTCGCCAAGAATCGTAGCATTATTTCGGATTTGGTACAATTTACGACGAAGCTCGATCGTTTAACGTACTTTTTTTTTTATGGCCGCCACGAATAACCGACTATTCTCGCGTTCGTTACGAATCGTCGTCTCGGTTCTTGGGAAACGCCGCGTACCTCGACAAAAGTCCATCGCGTCCCATTTCCGTATGCGCCACTCGGTTAGAGGCTCGTTGAAAACAAAATGTCCGTGTATAAATAGACGCTACCGTGATCGTAGGTAAATTCGAGCGTGGTATTTAAAGTCGGAAGATTCGGGTTGACTAAGAGGCGGAGGGCGATCGATAAAAGGAAAGAGCGGAATGACGCGACGCGATGGAAGGAAGAGTAAAAAGCGGTAGGTCGCGCCGCGGCGCGTAACCTCGTCGATAAACCATCGAATACCTACGTTGGACGTATGCACGGAAAATCGAAAATAACGAAAAAACCGAGAGAAATATCCAGGTTGGCTTATCCGACTCCGGTCCGGGAACGAATATTCCAGGGAAAAAATATCATCCCGCTTTAATCCGCGAACGATCGTAGCTACCGCGGTATTGGATACCGCGCTTCGAACGAATTTGTTCCAAGAACCCGTACGAACCGACTTCCGATCGTTTTATCGTATTTCATCGTCCCCCGGTTTTACGCGAAACTGACCGTATCGTAGCTACATGCTAATTCGTTCGTCGGCGTTTCCTAGTTACGCCTCTCCGTGTTCGCGATAACAGCACGGAAATCGTACGAGCGAATACGATAAATAGCTTGGAAAGGATACTACGTACGAGAGGGTGATCGGTTTTTTTCGTTTGCGTTTTCAGTGCCGCCGGAACAGCCAACTATTCTGGACCAATGGGGCAGGATAGTGAACGGAACAGCGGGACCGTACGAAGAGGGCGACACACCTTCCCTGACGTGTCGAGTAACCGGCGGTAAGTCTGCCGCGAAACTTGGATCCCGGCAAAAGCGTTAAAAAGAAGGACCGTTCGTACGCACCGTTTCGACGACGACCGACCGAACGAACGATCGACCGACCGACCGACCGACCGACCGACCGACCGACCGACCGAATGAACGAACGAACGAACGAACGAACGGAAAGGTCCTTCTTATCCGTTGGCTTTCGAAACTTTCCGTCCGTGGCTGGCTGCTTCGCCGCTACCGTCCAAAAAAATCCCCACATCTTTCCTTCCTTCGAAAACTCTCGAATCCGACCGAAACTCGAGATACGCGAAATTTCGGTAAACGCTCGTAACTTTCCGAAAGTTTCGGCAACTTCTTAACAACGCCGTACGCCAGATTTTCAAAATTTTCTGACCGGATAAACGCGCCACCCGGTGACCAGGGACAAACCACCAAGGGATCAAACTTTTCGATCCTTTTCGCCCGCGAATCTTATCCGAGACGAAGATCGCTGTTCGATTCGGGTTCGGCCGTGGAAGCTTCGTTATATTCGTATTACATATCGATGGAAACGTCGAACGATCCAGAACGGACTTGCTCGTATACAATTTTTCCTCGCTACGATCCGATTCGCGCGAAACTTTTACCCCGTAAACCTAAACGAATCGTCGTAATTCGATCGCGACGCGACTCGACCGCGAAATGGGTCGGTCAAAGTTCGATCGAAACTGTACGAGAATCGTGGAGTGCGGCGTAGGAGCGTTCTTCGCGAGCTCGAACGGCTCGAAGCGCCGCCGGTCTCGTCGATTATATTACATCGAGCAAGTTTTTATCGACGTCCGAAGCTAAGTGAAAAGTTCCGCGTTCGCAAGGACGCGAGACTGGAAGGAAGTCGTTCGTCGAAGAGGCGAACGAACGACGAGGAAGGATCGAGCGTTCGCGAGCGAACCGGAAGGGGAGGAGCTACCAAAGTAGCTACGTTCCGGTGTTTACTTTGCCAACTGGATCTAAATTTCTGTTTATAACCGCGGCAAACTTCTTCGGCCGCCTTAAAAGATTATTTCCACCCGTCTGCCGGCCCCTTGCGTCCGTTTCGCTCGCTCGTGCACCCCCCGCGGTTCTTCGCCGATCGCGCAACGATTAACCGCATTTCCCTTTTCCGTTCGAAAATCACTGTACGATCCTCGAGTCGATCGAGTCGGATCGAAATCGTTTCTTCGAAGGGACCGCCGAAACGGTCGCTTTCGGATTTAAAGAAAATCGTCGCGACTACCGTGTCGCCGATGGAAGTGTCGTCTTCGGTAACGAATTCGAAGCTATCGATATCGAGTGGACGATATACACCTAAGTACGTATATCGGGCGCCGATGAAAATAAACGCGACTGGAACAGGGTTTACGTAAAACGGGCCGTTGTAATTGAAAAACATTTGTTTCTTTTCCCGACCGTTCGTGGTTCGGGGATGAACGCGCGAATTTCCATCCACGCGACAGTTCCTCGTGTCGGTTAATTATAGTTAATCGCTACCGGCGTCGAAAACGTCGCGAAATATTTATCGTACGACCCAGAGAGAAAGATAAAGCTCGCGTATTAACGCGTGTCTCGTGTAATTAACGCGTCGTGTCCGCTTCAGTTTTTCGTTTCGAACGATCCCCGGCAACCTCGTCCGCGCTTTTACATACATACTCCCTTCCTCGTCACGGGTCACGTTGAACGAACGAGAACGAACGTCGAAGCGCGAACGCGTTTCACGCGTTTTTATTGCGTCGCTGCAGGGCGAAGCTCGCAGTAAACCGCGCCATAAACGCGAAAGATTCCGGACAAGTACCACGGATACCCCGGCCGTTCCTCAAATTTCCACTCTAAATTTGTTCGCGAGCTTTCGCGAGCGATACGCCGTTCGCTAAGCGTTTTTAAGCAACAACCTCGCGCCCACGGCGCGTAACTATTTCCATTTAAATCAGCAAACTTCGAATTCGACGTTATAGATATCTCATAGATCGAAAAATTGGGAGAAACGGCGAGAACGGATGAATCTTCCTTTCCCTCTTTAAGAGGCGATTTACAATTAAATGGGAATTATAGCGAAGGGTCGCGTTCGCGGTGGTGCCGCGAACGTATTGTCAACGGTAAGCCAATCTTCCCGATATTCAATTTATACGCCGCAGTGCGTATGATCGATGCGCGCAGCTTCGATACGATTCCCATCGAATCTGCATACGGCAATATTCCTCGCTTCGAGTTTCGATGTATTCGTCGAAACGTCGAGACCGACGACGAGTATCGAATTCGTGCTCGGCCACCTTCATATTTCTACCGTAGTTATACAGTTTATGATACATCGGACCGTAGGATTTTCGCGCGATTACCTTTCTCGGTTCCGTCCCGTCGTCCACGATACGCCGTGCCGTACGAACGATTCGTCTTACGAAGCGGCGGCGAACTCGAAATTAATTTTTCCGGCCATCGGCGTCGTTTCCGGGCAACGTCGTTCCGCGCCGATACAACTTCGCTCGGGATCCGATCGATCGCGAGGATTCCTCTCTACGATCGTCGCGTATGCGTTTCGTATTCCGCGTGCGTAATTTACGTTTCGGTGGTGCACCTTTCGCGAAAGTCTACGCGATTCGACGAACCGCTCCCTTATGCACGATCTACGGCCAAGTTCCGCCGCGTTATCTATAATACCGTACTATCTATAATTTATGGCAATAGCAGCGAGACAATTTTACGACTCGACCCCGCTCGCTCGATTTATTGCCAATTACTCGACTTCGTGCTCGGAAAGAATCGAGAGGGTCGTTGGTACGGGCCGAGAGGCGCGTAAACGCGAGGCGTTTCATCCCGTATCTCTCTGACCGAGCGCGTATCGCCCCGTTCGCCCTTCCGCCGCGCCGCGCCACGCCGTTTCGCGCGATACCTACGCGAATATCAACCCCACACACACACACACTGCCGCTCACTCGCTCTCTCTCTCGCGCGCGCACGCGATTTCCACGCTACTCGTCCGAGCTCTCGTAACGCGCGCTTCGAAACATCGTTCGCGATCGACGTATTTGCGCGAAACGCGAAAAATATCGCAGCTTTTGGTTGGTACGATAATCGACGAGCGTGGTCGATCGTTGTCGGTCATCGAGCCGGCGGATCATCGCAACGAGCCATTTTTATCTAATAATTGTTCGATGGCTGGAGAAAAGTACGGAACCGAACAAAGGAGTCTCCCTCATTTCTTCCGCGTTCGTTTCTGTTTCGCGTCGTCGAACCCGATGCACTTTGCCTATTTCCCTCGGGTGCACGCACAACGTCTCGGGATCGCGTTCCGCCGTTGGCGTATTGGCCGAGTACGGGGAATGTTTATTTTTCGATCCCCCTCCCGGAACCGAAACTCGCCATAAAAGATATTAAAAATTATTGGAAAACGGAACGGGCTAAGAGGATGATTCGAGAGCGGGATAAATAGGTGCCGCGGATCGTCATTGACCCATGTCCCCGTTACGTATTATTCGTTGCGTTTTAAACCGTTAAAAGTATTGCAAACTTTCCGCGCTACTCGCTCCGACGGTTTTCCCTGTTCTTCCCCTAGGATTACTCGAGTACACTCGAATTTTCAAAAGTCGTTCGTCGCGTTGCCGGCAGCGAGTTCCAACGCGACGTAAATTTCGCGCTCGGAACGCCGTTATCGGGATCGTGTCGTAAGGGAAAACGCGTCGAGCCGCGATGGCCGAACACCGAGAAGTCGACTGATCGACGCTTCCCCGGTGATACCGAGTCGAACGAGCGTTCGCCGCTCTGGAATAAAGGGCAGACCGAGGCGAAGGTCTCCGAGAGGAAATCTGGCTCGGATACGAAACCGTATTTGCCTCGAGCGTAGTTCGAACCGGTAAACTCGTTAGACGCGGCCGAATAGCCGCGGATCGACCTTAATCCGGCAAGATATCGTCCGGTATTCGCGGATTAAAATCCGTACTTCGGGCCTCCCTACCGAACGGATAGCGGCGCGGTGTTGTCCTCGTTTTAAACGCCGAGCTCGCCAGGGACTTTGAATATAATCGGACAGTTAAAGTCAACGCCAGGGGCGTAACCGAGCTGTTCCCGGACCTAACCTAGACCGAAGCTAAATCCGAACCAGGTACTTGGTTGTTCCAGCCCTTCCACGACCGCGCAATCACCCTAAGCTCGACCCTCCGAGTACTCGAGCAAACGAGCTCGCGATCGAATTTACGGATCGCGAAACTGGCCCGACGCGACATTCGCGTCGCCAAACTAGCCACCTACTCGCTCCTCTTACCTACATATACATATACATGCGTAAGTACCTACTTACGTCGCTTCTAGTTCGTAGATCGCATCGTTCCGATATTGCCTACGGTTTCCCAATTATTCCTCCTCAATTTTTCCTCCTTACCGGATGAACGAGAAAACGCGCGGGCAAACGACCGGACGGGAACGCGAGAACAGACGGTTAAAATGCAATCTAGATCGTGAGGCATCGTGAATAACAACGACTCGAAACTAATCTAAGGGAGCTTCCATCGGAGATCGAGCTTGCAATTTCAAGTGTCGCGGCGTTGTTGCGTCGAGCACGATTAAATTGCGATTCCGGCATCGTACGCCATCGTGAATAACAACGAAAGGACGAACGCGATTCCTACGCGATGTCCTTTACGCTCTGCTACTTACGAATGGCCGGACACGATAAATGTAGGAGACACTTTCGGTCACACTAGTATGTACATATTCGGTCGCTCAGTCTACAATATGTACATATTCTGACACCAGGCCTCTACGAGGCCTCCTTATATACCCGTTAGTTGAAACAATTCGCAACTGAATCGTAGTGCTCCACAATCAAACGGCTCTCGATCAGGCCACGTCCCAGTCATACTGCCGCTCATCTGTACGTGTCCTCAAACATACCGCTCTCATCCATCCCAGATAAATAATAATTCCGCTTCCCGCCACCCGCCTGCCGACGCTCGAAAATAAGAAATTACGATCAATTAATCTAACCTAATCGAATAATGAAATCGCTCGACGAGCAGGATATTCTCGTGGTTCCGTACTAATATGTAATCGAAGAAACGTTTCGTGAGATAATTTTGCAAACCGTTAAGCACGATACGATGGTCCGCGGCGCCCCATTGGAAACGGCGGCTAAACGCGCGAGTTCACCATCAACGTTTTTGCGAACCGATCAAAACGTTCGGTGGAACGGCATTATTCGATAACTTTTACCGCGGTGCTCGATCTAAACGCTTCTTCGTTTAAGAATGAATTACGTTAGATATTCGAAACGACGAACGATTCTCGAAGCCCGATAGATTCCTCGTTACCGGTTACGATTTAATATCGAATCGTTTCTCCGTTCGTCCCGCTCAACGAATTAAAACGTCCTCGGAAGTAGAGGATTCTGGTTCGAGATAGACAAACCGTGCGATGGTTTTTCCATGCGCTTTTTATGATTTCTCACCCATTACCAGCGGCTAGCCGACCCTTATAACCCACGGTATATCATTCGAGGCATTTTATCGCCTTAACCGGCAGCTTTCTCCGACGAGAATATGCATCTAGCCACGGAGCCGTGTATTATTCGGCTCGAGGTAGATATGTAAATCCGTGATATAATACGAAGTCTATTCACGAAGCGTTCCGTCGAATGGAAGTCGATACGATATATCCTTCGATATCCTCTCGGAACCATTTATTTTTCGATAAACGTTACTTTCTGCGAAGCGCGTAGGATCGCGAAAAAGGGCGACGACCGGTTAAAGAAATGGGCACGCCGCGGCCCGTGCCGGCCACCGCTGCGCCGCGCCGCGACGCGCCGCGCCGCGCCGGCCCAAACCCCTTATTTATCGTTCGAGGCAAGTGCACCGTTCAGATTCGCCGCGAACGCGCAATCGGTTCGAACAATTTCCACGATACACGATGCCACGAACGCGAGCATAATATTTACCGTCCCCGTAACCGCTAGCCGCAAGTATCGTTCGTATACCGAGTACGTTTGTAAGCACGTAGCCCAGTTTTCGTCGGATACATCGTCGAGTAATATTATGTAGCGGGGAATTTTTATCGGCGATCGCGCAGGAAGCGCGAACGATATTAACCCGCGTACCCATGGCAACGAGAAACGCGAAAGGGTAACGTTTTCGTATAATCGAAAAGTCGCGAAAATATACGCGATAGAATCAAGAACCGATACTTTTGGTCGAGAAGTTGGCTGAATCTCCCTCGGAATCGTTTCGGCGTTTCGAGCGTCGAAAACGTACGGACGTTTCGACGGCTCGTCTCGATACCTGGGCCAAGCCTCGAAAAGAAAAAAAAAATAACGGTGTACGAAATCACGGCGAAAAATCGTGCGGTCGCGGTATATCGGGCTTTTTAATATTTCAGCCGCTTTGATCCGTCCTTCCGTTCGCCCGTCGTTCTGTAATTGATATTTATCGATCTTCTCGGAGAAACGAAGCTTCGTCGCGCGACTATAACGCTCGGTTATTGAAGCGGCCGGCATCGAACCGAAGCCGGAAAGTCTGCCGGTTTTTGTCTGGAGCACCGCATCCGAAACTCTGGGGTATCGGCTAATTTAAAAGTTCTCGAGAACTCATCTAGACTTTAGTAGCTTCGCCGAAGCTCGTCCCGCCCTCTCGCGTGTACACTGTCCCTCTCCCCGCTCTGTCCACTCGCGAGCCTCCTTCTTACGCTCTCCTCCGCTTCTGTTTCCGCTTTGCTTCCCCCCGACGAACCGATCAAAGTCCGAATCTTTCTCTCTCGACCGCTGTCCGCCGGTCGTTACGTTTCGTACGAGCAAGCGATTTATGTACTCCGGTTTCGTGGCCGGAATGGGACAATGTCGACGAATCATCCGTTCGATCGAGTTCTCGCGACCCGGGATTCACTCGAGAAATCTCGAACCGCGCCGAGGAGACGAAGCATTAACCTACTGGTGCGATCTGTTTCGCAGGAAAACCCGAGCCCATGGTTCGATGGTTGATCAATGATCGAGTGAAGGACGAAGAGTACGAGAAGAACGCCGGCGACGTTATAGAGAACAGGTAGGTGATATTTCCTTTGCTCGTTATTCCACCGAAATGTCGAGATCCTTGCGTTCCCTTCGACGCGAAGTACGTAATTCCGCTGGAATATTTCACAGGTTAAACTTGCAACCGATCACACGATCCGATCTTGGCTCGAACTTCACCTGTCAGGCGCGAAACACGGACCTGATAGAACCAAAGGAGTCGTCGATCAGTCTGGAGCTGAATCGTGAGTAATCGATTGTCCCGTCGATCGTCTGGTTAATACGATCGGATTTACGGTAGTTGTTTCGCGCATTCGGTTTAATCGGTGGACAGGCCGCGGTAACGGAAAAAGGAGAACGGGCGCGTAACGGCGAACGTAAGGAGGCAAACGGTAGGTGGAAAGGAGCAATTGGGCGAGCTCGAGAGAGGCCGGTTCGCCCATAGGCGGTACCGGCGGATGTCGTTAAAAGAGGAACGAAATAAAGACAAGAAGTAGATACAAATTCTTATCGCGTGGCCAACAAATCAGAAGCCTCCACCCCGAGAGCCTATCTTGTCCCGCATTAACGATAAGATCTACGAGACGGTGGGCGGCGCGGTGCGACGAAACTAGGCCAACATCCTTTTGCTCCCTCGCCGCTGTGAATCGCCTTTAAGGGATAAGATAAGGCAAGATAAGGACGAGAAATATATTAAATCCAAGCCTGGGAGCCCCACCTTCGCTCATCCATCCTAACCTCCTACCTTCTAAGCCGAGAAGCCACGAAACCGAGCTATAACCTCCGAGCTGCTTTCGCGAAATTAGAATCGTTCGTTCTCTGCTCGTGACCGTCCTATAGGACGAACCAACGCGGCGTAATACTAATTCCGCGAGTAAACCGAGATAAATTCGTGGATCAATTATCGAGCAGCTCGGTCGCGTCGAAAACGAGAAGCACGGTTGCTTCGACTTCGACAACGACAACGACAACGACAACGACTACGACGCTTTCGTCTCGACTCCTTCCTGGAGCTCGTCTTCGACGAATAAACGGACAAACAATTTACGACAACGGCTCATGCCCGATCTTCGTCGGCTTTACCCTCTTGCGATCACCCCTACAGCGACGTTCGATGCCTCGATCGTCGTTCGGGCCGACCTTGTTCGTCTCCGCGCGTCCTATCGTCGCTGCTCCCATCGTTGTTTGCCGTCCTGTCGTTCGCTCGTACCCGTCGCGAGTTCCTCGAAAAGGACAGCGACCGATCGAGCCGTACGAACGGCGCCGAACGATCGGTGCTTCCGAGGGTCACGACATTTTCGGCGAAACGGACGACGGAATCGAAGACCCGTTATCGGTCAACGAGAACACCCATCGTACCGACGAACGAGAATAGAGGAGAAAAAAAGAGAAGGAAAAACGAAAAATCCAAAACGCTTCGTGCGCTGCGAGAACGAAACGAACGAAGAGGGAGACAGAGAGAGGGAGAGAGAGAGAGAGAGAGAGAGAGAGAGAGAGGGGCCCGGTGTACCATACAAGAATGAGGTAGACGTCGCTAAAACGGACAAAGATAGAAAGAGATTGATCGATGCACGCTCTTCGATTTTATCGAGCCGGACCAAGTGACCATGCATCGAACGTGTATTAGTCTCGTGGCTGCTGGAACGAAAAACGAATGAGGAATTGAAAAAAAAAAGAAAAGTACTCTGAACGGTGACGAGGCAAAGCGTCGAATCGATGGGCCAACGAGTGGAGGATCGACGAGATCGCGTATAATCGAAAAGGACGGCGATTCTGGAAATCGGTCGAATCGCGTGTTGGCGCGGGGAGAAACGAGTCGTTGTTGGTCGAACAACCTGTCTGTCGCGACCAGGCTCGTTTATCCGCCTTAATTATCGGTTCGCTTTAATTATCGCGCCCGATTAGCGTGATCGGGCCGCGTGATTGCGAGACTCGCTGATTCGAAAAAAAAAAAAAAAAAAAAAAAAAAAAAAAAAAAAAAAAAAAAAAGAAAAAAAAACAGGTCGGAGGAGAGGCATTATGTCGTTCGGCTAACGACGCGACTCGTTCGATGCTCTCGATATCGATACGATTTCTCGTCGTTTCGTAGGGTCGCGGAGAGCCGGGGAATAAGGGCGTTCGTTTTCGCTGAAATTTTCGGCCGCGTAACCCGAACGTTGTTGTCGATTTACAGTGAAACCTTTGACGGTGATCATAAGAAGGCCAGGGAGAACAGGAGTCGGAAACGAATCTCTGCTGGCAGGAAAACGATACGAGGTAGAGTGCGAGACGACGGGTTCGAGGCCACCGGCGGTGATCACTTGGTACAAAGGACGAAGAAGACAACTGAAGCACACCACGGTGAGAAAATATTATAACAAACAAGTTTTCTCCTCGTTCTTCCCCCGTATCCTCGTTCGTTGAGCTATCGTTTTGATCGAGAAGCGAGAACGAAAAGACCGCCGCGAGTCGTGAACCGAACGATATCGAGAAACGCGCTCGTATCGATGGACGAAAAACGCTAGAGTCGGTAGAGTCGACGCTGTCGATAATTCTCCCATTCAGGATACTCAATTATCGAAACGAATAGGCCGCGCCTAATTAATTCGCGATAGATGGCAAAACGATAGACGGAAACGGTACGCGACACCGAGTTCGTTAACGCGCTCGCCGCTCGAAAATATTGTTTCGCGGTTGTCCATCGATAGCGGGGCATTATTCGAACGGTCGAACGGAATCCGATAACCCGTTCGCTATCATAACGCTAATTATTACCGCGTATCTTCTTGACGGAATTTCTCGCGTCCCGGTGGCAGAACAAAAGACAACCACGGCATTTAATTAAACAGCTAAGCTGCTTATTATAGGCGGTGGCGCTTTGATGCCGGTGCTTGTTAATTAACCTGACCCGTTCTCGAGAGGTGGACGGTAACTGGGATGAAATACGGTGACGCGTGCCGACACCGAGCTATTTCAATTTCGCTTCCTTGAAATTTAAATCAGAACGTTTCGTAAATTACGTCTGTTGCCCGCCTCGGAAGCTTAATGCTCTCCCCGATGAATCGAGATAGCGGCACGCCGGTGAAGCTCGATTAATCCGACGAAATTTTTAGTACCGTTCGACCGCGAAATTACCACGCGAATATCGCGATGATCGTGGTACGATTTTTCCATCGTTCGAACTGGCTCGATACGTCGCGCCGCTGCCCCTACCTCTAAATGCTACGCTCTCGAATATACGCGCTGCCTCGTGCACGGGAAAGCTGTTTATTTCGTAATTTCGCCCCGTTCCGCTAATATCCGTAACGGGAATTTCGTCGAAGACGGCCGCTACCGATAGAGAAGTTTTGGGCCGAGTCGAACGACATCGGAAAAGCAATCCCCGTGTAACGAACCTGCACGATTCCCGATGAAAACTATGCAACGATTTCTCGACGACCGGACAAAAGAGCCATTCGAGGACAGTAGCTAAATCGTGGCCGGTTCGATTTTCCGCTATTCCCTCGAACGGAGTTCCCGCACGAGATATCAGAGAGAGGGAAAAAAAAGAAAATCAAAGGCGAATAGAGTCACGTCCCGAAAGAGGTCCGTGTCCCGATAGAGCGAGACGGAAGAGAACGGTACCTATACATATATCCATCGAGGGTAGGGAACGAGCGAAGAGGAGGAAAGGTCGAAACGCTCCGGGCGAACCGATAACTATACCCGTTGGCGTCGAATCTTTCCCTCGGGAGAGCTTCTCAAGGCGCAGAAACAGAGTCAAAGCGATGGAAAAGACGAGGAGAAGACGACGAAAACGAAGCGGCGGGACAGAAGCGGAAAGAGGTTAGGTCGGGTTAGGTCTGCTCGGAAACGGATTGGATTCGAAGTCGACAGCTTTCGGGGTCGCGTCCGATTGTATGAGCAATGAAAAGAGAAGAAGTGGTTGCGCCGGATAGACGGAGGTCAAAAGGGGGGTGGTTGAAAGGTACGATCGGTGCTTTCGAGGAGAGTCGATTGAATTAACCAACCACACCTGTCGACTCCAGATATTTTCATTGCCGCCATGCTAATTGCCAATTAAGCGATCCCGATTTCGACGGTTTCGAATCCTCTTCGTACCGCGACGCGTCTCCGATCCATTACCGATGCTCGCTCTCTATTTTTTCCAAACATTGCCAAATTATTTAATACGCGCGTTTTCGGGCAAAATCGAATCGAATCGAATCGAATCGACGAATTTACTCTGATTCGCGATGCCTCGTCCGAATACCTGTGTCGAAGTACGAATTCTATGCTCTCGCGATTCTTTCGCCCGACCGATTTCCGCTCTATGAGTCTCGCTTCGCTTTAATTCTTCGACGAATAAACTCGTTCGATCGGAGAAGAACGAAAAGGATACCTCTTACGCCGAGTTTTTCGTACGATGGCGCAGTCTCGTTACGCGTCGCCGATTCGTCGTTGGCCATTTTACCCGTTCCCTCTTCTCCGTCCTTTCGAACCGATTTGCCCTTCGTACGGTTAAGAATCGATTATTTCATAGGCAATATGTAGCGCGCTCGCGACCACGCTGTCGAACGCGTGTCATTGTGTTTCATTGTTCGTATCCTCGAATACATCGTACGAGTTTGTCGCTGTTCCGCGTTAGCGTACCTCAGTTCGCGACACTCTCGAATTCGAGAGAGCGCGGTCGAACTTGTGCGACGTTCGTCGACCTATTCGATTTTCTTTTCCTTTTTTTGGTCGAACCGCGGTGTCGAACGTCGCGCGATACGACGGAATCGCCTCGGTATCTCGACAAAGAAACGAAATAACGGACAATTAATCGTCTCCGCTTGTTCGATTACCTCGAAACGAACGAGTACAGTAATATCGAACGCGGTGAAAAACGGGCCAAGTAATAAAGAAATTGTATGTTCGGTAAACGGTATTATGTGATATAACCGAGAATCGTGTGACGGTTTCGCGTAAATATTTACTCGGGTTGTCTGATCGGTTCGGAATTTATCGAGCACCGCAAAATAACGAGCGCGGTACGATTCTAGACACGTCGTATGTCCGACTACGAATTTCCTGTATTTCGGAGGATTCGATATAGAAAAACCTGTTCGGTCCGTTAAACGGCGCGATGCGAACTCGCGATATTCGACGCTTCCAATAATACGCTCGCGAAAGCCCCGCTGTTGGCTTCGAAACGAACCTGCCACGACACATTCCGTAACACGAATATTGCTCTACCGCGACGCTGTTCCACGACGTTTTTGCACACGGGCGTACTTGAAAATCTTCTATCGCTCTTTCATTCGTAGCCGCGTCTACTCCAGAAATTTCGCTCATCGTTAACGAGTTCCGAGCAACGCGTTCGGCTAGAGACGCGATCGAGCATGGAACGAGTACTTGGCCGGACCGTAGGATTTCACGGAGGAAAAGAGAAAGACCGACCGACGAATTTCGATGGATTCGAGAGGCATAACCGCCGGTTTCCTGGCAAACTCCGATTTGCTTTACAAAATTCGAAGAGCCGTTAGCTGTTTCCGAAAGTGGAACGCAAAAATCATCGTTTAGATCGATGGACCTATTCGATACTTCCCGATAATGTAGGTGAAGCGTGAACGCGTTGCGTCGCGTCGCCTCGCGTCGGTTCGTTGGAATACTGGCTAAACTGGAGCTTCCGCTGCTACACGAAACATTTTATCCCGAGTTTCGGCCGTCGATGGCCGAACAGGAAGCGCGAACGGAACGCGGGCTCGTGTAACAAATTCCGTTGTTCGACGTCGGACGGAAACGACTCCGCGTTGCACGATTTCGATGAGACAGATTTTCCCGTTACGTTAAGTTACGTTAGGGTTTATCGGTTTTTTCTTATCGCGAGATCCATTCCGATCCAGCATCATCCAGAGAGCGGAGAAGGGCGAACATCCGGTGTCTCGGAATTCATTAAAATTCCCTGCGTTCCTCGAATATTCGATGCGAGACAAGCAGGTGTCTCGTCGGTGAATCTTTGCGCGTATCCGTTCAGCGGGTCGTCAAAGAATGTTAATTTCACCGCGTAAAAGTTGGATGGAGTAGTAGATACCGCGGCACGGAAACGCGATCGCCGTTTCCATCGAAATCGAATTCGAATTCAGCCGCGATTCCGATTCCGTCCGCGCGTCCCTCCTTTACCCCCGTTTACTTTAGCGACGGACGAATACGACGAAGCGTCGCGATAATTTGTCGCGCACAGGACAAACAAAAGGAGAAGGGATTCCAACTCGTGAAAATTCGGCGGTTGGAACGGCAGGATAAACGAGCGAGAAAGAGAAGGGAAACGAACGATAAAGATACTTAGGTCGTGGCTCGTTTTCGCGGCGCGGAGCGGCGAAAGACGACTAGCTATCTCCTTGAAATTCCTGTTGGCACGGCGTCTAAGCGACTGATAATAAAATATATGCTCGTAGCGAGGCTTCGCGCCGCGAGAACAAGAGGTCTATCCCCGGGGAAGAGAGGGCCAAGCTAAAGGAGAGATATTAACGTAAGCAGGTCCTACGAGCGACGGAACACGTACACCGTCTCTATCGCGTTACCATCCTGATTATCCTATAGTCGTCCGAGACTGTTCGTCTCGTCCGTTCCGTTCCGTGTTACGCCGACTCGGCTAGAAAGCGTTTCGTTAGCGACCAGATAACTACGATGGAACCGAGTGCAGCGCGCGTATATTATCTGTATCCCCTAATTCCCGCGAGAAGAGCACGCGTCCCCTTCCTTAACGGCGGATAAATATATTATCCGACAAAAACCTTTCAACGTTGCTTTCCCTTCGCGTTTCTTCTCGCTTTATTCACGATCACCGCTACGACGTTCGCTTCACGACGAATTCGTTCGGTTCGCCGTCGTACAGTTAAACGCTTACGCGATGCAACTTGCTCGGAACACGGCTTACGTCCGGTAAACCTCGAGAGTCGTCGATAGTCGAGCATACGCGCGCAAAGAAAGAAATTAGCGAGTTTCTAGTCTGTCCCTGTCTAAGGAGCGAACGCGTTAAACTTCCTGGAAAATGATCGACGGAACTCGGCGCGTCGAGCAAAAGCAATCGGCAAGGCGAGCGTAGAGAAGAAGAGAGCTCGTCCGGCCGAAGAAAGTTTAGCCGGGGGTCGAACGCGGTATCGAGTAACGCGCTTCGAAACGAAACGAAACGTAACCGAGTGTCGAGGGAAGTGGTGGTTTTTTGCCAACGTCGGTAGCGACGTCGGTGCCGGCGTCGGCGTCGCTGGAAAATAAATGAAAAAATAGGGTGCAAGGGTAGGCGGTGTGGCGCGACGGGACGCGACGTTAAAATCTCGTCTCAGAAGCCGGGAGCTGGTTGCCGGTAAAATTCACGCTCGGTGGAATCCGACGCGGTGGGGCGGCGCTCTCTTTAGAAAGGATTCCAGCAACGGCGTTACCAGGACTCCGGATCCTTTCGAATCCGGGCTAGCAGCACCAACGAATTTCCAGCAGATGTTGCCAAGCGTTGCTTGCTCACGGTCCGCCTCTCGACCTTAATATAACCAAAATTAACCATAGCGGGAGTTGCCGTCGAACTCGTTCCCAACCCCCTTCCGACCCTTTTATTTTTTCTTCTCTTCCCCTTTTTATCTTGTAACCGGCGTACTCGTTTCTCGCCGACTCGCGTCGCGGAATCGAAGCGGCGCGCCGCTTCAAACGGATTCCACGATATTATTTTTAGAAATTACGTTTGTTCGAGCCAGGTAAGTAACGCGCCAGGAGATTTTGCCGTTTCGTCGGGGGGTCGGCAAAAGTCCAGGGCAGAGAAACTTTTTAAAATCGCGTAAAACGTTCGATGTACTCGGTATACTCTCGCTTTTCGTTTAGTTTCGTTTATTTTCCCATCTCGAGCCGAGAGAAGATCGGAAGGTAATCGTCGAGAGACATTTTGCGCGGAAAAGTCGTGAAAAATCGTTGAAAGGATTAATACGATCCGCTCGTGAAGTACCGGTTTTTCCGTTAAACGGGATCGGAAGCTAGTCGCGCACAAATTTTTGTACGGAAAAATTTGTAAAATTCGACGCAAAGGTTCGCTGTACCTACTCGAGAAATACCGTGGCCGAATAACGAAAAAGGATTCGCGTAAGCCGCGCGGCGGTTTACCGTCCCTTCGAATTTCCATCGTTTCTTTTTTTTATTTTTTTTTTTTTTTTTTTTTTTTTCCTTCGTCGGATGGTTTCTTACTGGCTCGAACGTTTCTCTAGAAAGGGAAAATGCATGATTTTCGAGTAGCCGCGCAAGCGAGTACGTAGAACTTGAAACGTTGCGTTACGCAGGACGAGAGATCGGAGAATCGAACGGTGAGCATGGTGGAATTCGAACCTGGAGTGGAGGACCATGGGAAATCGATCACCTGCAGGGCCGAAAATCCGAACGTGACGGGACTGTTCGTCGAGAGGTCCTGGAAAATCGATGTCGTCTGTAAGTATATAATTGGTACACGATAGTTTGTTATCCTGCCTTAACGGCAACGGGTTCGCTGACTTTTACTCGGAACTATCTCGGTTTTCTCGAGCTTGAGAACACCGACGCGCGTCGACAATTTATACGACATTAGCGATACTCTACGACGTACGTTCGCCGTATAACGCTACGAAATATCGGTAACGAAGAATTCGAAACGACGTCGAGAGACATTCCCGATAACGGGGATACGCTTTACACGAATCAATTTCGCCGTCGAATCGTTTACGCAACCGACCAGATAAATGTCTCGATAGAAACGTTAAGACGTAAAAGTACCGAAACGCTGACGCGTCGGAAGATGGAAGAACGAACTAGCGAGAAAAGGAAGGGAAAAAAATGACTCGGAACCGGCAAATTCATCGGTAGCATCTTTTCTTTTACGAACTGCTCCTCTCTATACACCGCACATAATATATACGTATATGTATACATATACTGTATATACAATATATACATATATATTTCATTCGTTTTACGAATTCAACTAGAGCACCGAACGGTTACGCGAAGATACGCGGCGATCGGTCTCGTTGAATTTTGGCTGTAATTCGCTGGAAATCCGACGGAGGCTGTTTTATCGCAGCTGTAAAAGAGAAAGAAGAAGAAGAAGTAGAGGGTGGATATAGCATGTAGAGCGAAGGAGGGAAGGGCGGAGACGAAAAGAGCGTGAACGAAGCAAAGAAGATCGTGTCGAGCGTAAAAGGACTCGTAAATCGGCCGATTTCACGATATCCGCCGCCACGGAAGACTAGTCCAAGGGACACGCAGACCTTCTAGCCATACTTTACTTTTTTATGATGTTCGCGCGAGGCTCGTGCATGGATTAAAGGCCGTCGACCGAACGAGGTTCCGAGCATCGAAATCATCGAATATGCATTCGCGTACGCTCGTAAAAGATCGTGGCGAGGAAGAAATCGGAAGCTCGGTTCGTTTCGCCTCGCTGGAAAAACGCCAGACCACGTTCGATCGCCTCGAAACTTTGTTTCGCGTTTATATTCCCGACATCGACGTTTTAACGAACGAGCGCGCGATCGCGCGATCAATTCGGTCGAGCTGGAATCGCGTCGATTTACGCGGTCGCTCGATCCGTTTCGCGATCGCGAACAAGCCGATACGCGTACGATCACCGACTAACCCCTGACATCGGCAATTTCAGCGACAGAGTTTTGCCTCTGGTTAAAACTTCTCGCGACTCGCTTTATTCCGTGCAGCCCTCGTGTATCTTCGTAAAGAAGATATTAAGAAGATCCCGGTCTGGTATGGTACGGTATGGGAAATGACGTCACGTCGCGTATCCAATTACATTGACCGTTGCACGGTATCGCTGGAATTACACGGTCGCTCACGGTCCGACATGTCTGGCCCGGCTTTTTCGAGTCGTCTACCGTCTCTCGATTCGCGAGAAACGAGAAAGAAAATACGATCCCGGAGCAAAGAATCTCGCTGGTTCGCGAAGAGCGACGGAAAAATAAGGAAGCGACGCGACAAAGGGTCGACGGTTAAAAAGCGACGGGTAGTCGGAAATGGCGGAGGGAAAGGACGCGATCGAGCTAATTAATACAATCTCGAAAGAACGGTGTACATCGAGGAGAAGGTGCACGGGTGGGAAAAAAGAGCATAGCGAAAACGGAGAGAATTTATCGCGGTGCACGATAAAATTCTGCGAGAACGCCTCGCTGGAAGAGTAAACTCCTCCTCCGGGTTAGGAAAGAGACGCGGTGAGGGAGGGAGGGAGGGAGGGAGCGATATGATTAAACTAACGAAGACGGCAAACGAAAGAGATACAAGCAGCGAAGAAAATACCTTCCTTCGGAATTGCTCGGGGGTGTGGCGAAAAGAATCGCGCGCCGCGACGTCCGAACGATATCTCGGTTACCAAATAAATCGACTCCCTTCCTCCGACGCGACGTTTCGATCTTTTTTCACGAACGCGTCCGACCGAGCAGCAGCGTCTCTCGAGATCGCCGCTATCGTTATCTCGTTGGAACGTAGTCCGCTCGCGCGTACTTCGCGCGTAATAAAGGAATCAAGTACGTCGGCCCGATAAGTAAACGAGATACAGTAACGTGACAGGAAGAGAAAATAGGCGAGAGAGCGCGTCGTAGATCGCGAAACGCCCAATCCCGAAAAAGTAACCGGGCATTTAAAACTACGTATTTAAAACGTACATAGTATTTCCTATCGTAGAGCGGACATGTTGCCACGTGCTGGGGGTGCGAGCTCGCTATAAGCCCCGAGGTATCGAGTCGATGAAATTGTACGAGGGTGGAGCCTACCGTGACGATAAAACGTATCTAAGCCCTTCGTCTTATTCGAGCCCCTCTCTACGAGAGAAGAAAATACAAGTAAAACGCTACCGCGTCCCCGCCATTCATTATCGACTTCGAGTCGTTCGCCTATTATTAACGGTTTCGTCGGTCGGTTCTCGAAAATCCTGCAGCCAAATATCGTTCGATCAACGGAAAGATAAACGATTCGATGGAATTTCAGCATCGCGAAGAGAAACGATGCGAATCGCGATCACCGTCGGATCGATGTAATACGACGTTACTTACGGTGAACGACCAGCGAAACGTACATATTTATGCTACCGGCGGTAATCGCTGTTTATCGAATCTGATTACAGACCCGCCGATCGTGTCGTTGAACCTCGGATCGACCTTGAGTCCGGAAGACATCAAGGAAGGCGACGACGTCTACTTCGAGTGTCACATTAGAGCCAATCCACCTTGGTCCAAGTTGACGTGGATACACGACGTACGTACAGTATAGTCCTACGAATTAACCTCCGTTTCCTCGCTATACGTACAGTATACATATATGTATGTACGTATAATTGACGCTCGTATCGCGGGATCACGCACCGAGTCGAATATATTTCTTAACTAAGCCGGAGCCGCGTCTCCATCGTGTCAGGCGCTGCGTTAACGGCAACGTTATCGACTCTCGACTACACTCGCGGCTACTCGGTTCGAACGTTCTCTTTGGCTACGCAGCGACTCTCTTCGAGTCGGAATATCCGATTAGTCGAAACGATCGGAGAGACGAGACTGCGGCCTCGAAGAAGTTACGGCCGGGTAAAGAACACGGTGGTCCGTACGGTGGTACGATCGAGCGTCGCTTTATCCGCGATACTTTTCGCCGGTCGTTCGAAAATTAAGTTGCGAGGAAGAAGCTACGCGACGTTCTAGATCATTTACTTTCCACTCCGTGGAAGTCGAGTTTAGTTCTCGTTCGGCTCGTTTTGCGCCTGTGCGCTGGCTCGTATATCGAGCACCGGGTCAAACTTTAAATCCTTGATTTGCATAATATATGAGATCGTTCGATCTCGCGGAGCGCCGTTAGAACGCGAAGACTTAAAACCGTGCGCCATGAAACGCGTTACGTCGTCGGAAGCCGATCATCTCGCGGATTTACGTTGAGCAACGATAAAAGACTTTGGACACCGCTCGTTCGTTCCCCCTTTTCGTCCCCTTTCACCGTAGTTATACGCGGAATTACGTTCGTTAGGATGAACGGAAAGTTTTTACATTTTTCCTCGTTAAGAGTCGGTACATTAATTTCTCCGGGAACGAGTCCAATAACTGAATTACCATTATTTCTCGTTGCTTCGTTTTCTCGCTGGTTTCTCGACAATTTCTCCAACGAGAACCTAACCCGCTATTTGTAATCGGCGTACATCGATAGGTTCGAGATCCGTTGTCGCGCATTTGCATTCGAAATTTATACGCTCGGCATCGATTCGATTCGATTCGATTCGATTCGATTCGTAGTATCCTGAAACAATTTATACCACCGCCCGACGATCTAATACATTTAATTACGTACGTAAGTACGTGTGATCGGTGTACGCGTACCTACAGAAGCGGACGGTGCAGAAATCTAGCGTTTCGGGAATCGCTCGGTGCCGAAAGTTCTATCGGAAGAATCCACGTGGTTCGCTTCGATCCCGATCCGTTCGCATTCGCCTCCTTTTTTTACCGGTTAAAAATCTTTTCCGCGGACGAGCGTCGCGTGGTAGTCGACGAACGATACCGGGCATACATACTACATACAGCGTAATACTGTACGATGAAATATCGCCGACAACTGCGATAGCGTCGCTACGTAATAACGGTAACGACGACGAAAGGTAACTGGTAAATTAGCGCGAACGAACGAACATCCGTTCTCGGCCGTTTCGAACGGGTTCGATAGTCGGCGCGTTCTATCCGCCGATCGATCCCGTCGTACCGATCGATCCGGGATTCCTTCTCGAATCTAAGGTCTTGAAAAAACGCTCCGAGCCATTGCCAGAAGCGGTAACGTCTTGAATGGCGCTCGTAAAAACGAGGAAAGACCAGCGGCGAAAGGAAGAAATCGGGACGCGGGGCGGACTGGAATATGGGTCGAAGGCAAAGGAGGGTTCTAAGGAGCGGAACCGAAGGAAGAAAGGCCGAAGATAGCTGTCTATAATGGGGTAGAGTGATTAGGCTCGGCTGTACCATTCACGAGGACAACGGAGAAAGAGGTCCGCAGTTACGCGGACGAGTATCGACGAACTCAATCGGCTCTATAGGAAACGGAGACGTTGAAACATTTTCCCGCCGCTTCGTCTTTCTCGACAAAGTGGATTGACCGGTAACCGGATGAACCGTATCGACGCTCGGCCCTTTCCGCGCTTCTCGCGCGCATCCTCTCGCTTTTGTCCGAACATTAACTACGGCGACGCGTCGATCGAACGCGATCGATACGCCGATCGACGGTCAACGAGTTACCCTTTCCGAAAATAACGAATTACGCGGCGAAGGAGCACGTCGCGCCACGCCGGCCGAAGCGACACGGACATCCGGACCAGATTCCGCCGGTGACAAGCCGCTCTCGAGATCGAATTGTACGCGAGATTGCCCGAACCGATACGACGGCTGTTCTCGCGACAAACTTTAAATTCCAATGAGGCTCTGCCTCCGGCATTTATTTGATTTCCAAATCGACGTTATTGCTTCCGTATACCGATCGGTGGAGCGGGTCAACGGAGTTTCGCGCGACGAACCGGTCGAGCACGTTTCGTTCTCGCGCGAGATTCGATCCCGACAAACGACGACCCCGGCCTCGGATTCGACGTCCCGTGCATCGATCAATTTCACCCGGCGCGGCGTCGAGAGTTACCGTGCCGGAATTCCGCTTAAAGTCGCCGCTCCGCCCCGTGATTCGCGCACCGGCCCAGAAAAACGCTTCGCTCTCGTTCGATCACTATCACCTGACTTTTCTTTTTTTTCGTCGCGTACGAAACGGAGGTAAATGCTCTTTCCGCGCGAATCTTCCCCCTTCCCGGTAACCTCGCTCCCCGAGATCGAAACTTCCGCGAAGAAGACGGATGCGCGCGAAAATGACCTCGTCGGAGTCCTACGATCGTTTCTCGTTCGGTCTCGATCCGACCCGAATTCTTCGTCGAAACAACGGACTAGCATCTCCTCGGTATTCGTTTCTACGCCTTTTACGCGCGCTTTCGTAAAAGAAATTTCTTCCGTTTAAAAGCGAGGTCACAATCGAAAAAAATCGCGATCGTCCCTTGTCCCGTAAGGACAAGCGATAAAGGTTCGCGAGCGACCACGCGAAGCGTACCTGTGCCGGCACGCGTCTCGCGTCATATCGACGGCAGCGAATTACGAGTCGAATTACTATCGCCGAGTCGAATCGCTCGTTCGATCTCGTTGATCCGGTTGGCCACTGTTCGGAAGATTTTTCTCGCGTTTCGATCGAAGAAACGGTCTCGTCGAGCCTGGATACCGCAACCTCGAACGGCCGGATCTCTCCGCGGAGACTTCGACCGGTTCGCGGCAAGCTTCGCCTTCGTCCTCCGCTTTCTCGTCGCCTTTGTTCGCGCAAGATGCCAGAGAAGCGAGAAAAAAGGCTCGAATCGGCTAAAGGAAGAGAGAGCCGGACGTTCATTCCGGTCAGACGGCGCGCACTGATTCCTTGAAAAATTGCCAACCACCCGTGGTCTCCGCGGTGCTTCCTTCCTTCCTTCCTTCCTTCTTTTCCTCCTCTCTCACGGTTTTCCTTCTTTTCCATTCGCGACAGGAATTCTCCTCGATTCTTCGCCGAGAACACGCTAGAAAATCATTTTATTTCGGCTCGTTCGTCGCGCGTCGGTCACGAACCGTTTACCAGTGTCTTCTCGTTACCGATCGTTCTTCGGCGATATCGTTCGCTTTTCACGACGCGTCTATTTATTCTTGTTCGTTCGTACGGGCGTAATTTTCCGAGAAAACGAGCCGAAAGAACTGTACGTATACACATAGCCGCACTCGTTATACATATATTGCGTTAAACTCGATCAACGATAAACGACGAATATTTGAATCGTTCGTAGAAATATCCGCGCGCGTTCGTCGCAACGTTCTATCGACGCGACGCGATATCGAATTTTACTCGAAATCGAAATACGATAAATCTTTGTTTCTCTATCTACGGCCGGATGGTCGTAAGCGGTCGATGCGATTCGCGATTACGCGGACGCTTCCCGTCGTTAGACGCGCCGTTCTTACGATACTATTTATTTTCCCCGAAAAGAAAGAAGTTTCGCCAAGAAAAATTATTCTGTCCCACCCTTCCAACTCGAACAGCTTCCAACCTGGAGATTTGTGAGCGAGGATTTCGTGACTCGTTACGTAGGACGCGGTATCGTCGTAAAGTTCAGCCAGAAAAATTGTATTTTTTTCGTTTTTTCCCCTCTTTTTTCAGGGACGAATGGCCGAACCCTTATTTCTTCCCTTTCATTTTCCAACGATCCATCAACGACAAGGAAGATAGCGCGCAATCGGCCCGCTTGGTCTTCATTAACTCGGAAAAGTAGCTCGAAACGCGCGCTAATTTTCTTGCCTTCCCCCTCGCCTCGTTCGTATCCGCGGCTTTCTCCGTTCTTACGGTCTCGACAGTAATCGCGACGGTATCTTCGTCGTACGCTTTCAAACAACATCCAGGATCGGTGCATACCGGAAGTCAAAGAGAATAGCGTCGAATTTCCGCGCGCCGTTACGCGTCGTATTTCCGGGCAATCGAACCGCGTTACCCTGGTCCTGAGCGTAAAACGCGCTCTCGCTGTGTCGCCGCGCCGCGCCGCGCCTTCCCGAACAATTTTCCTTCCCGGCACGTTCCGGCGCGACACAAGAATCGCTGATCGAGTTAGCTCGCGTCGATGCAATTAGTAGCGAGCAGTCGACGGATTAAAGAAGAAGAAGAAGAAGGTGTCGTCGAGGGCACCGAGCCACGTGTCCACCTACCTCGCCAATAGATTTAACTAGGAAGTCGCTCGTTTCCCGTTTACTCGAGAAAAATTGATTAGCCGGAACGAACGAAACGGTTCGCGTAGCTGATCCGGCACGATCAAAGGAACTGGCTCTCGTCGTTCCAGAAAACCGTGCGAAGAAAATCGAATTAATAACGGAGAATCAATCTTGCCAGGCGGTCCTTAAGGTGTTCTAATTAACGGTCTCGTTTATGACCTCATTATGCACGCTGTCTCGTCGAGCGAGCCGCGTTAAGTTAACCTCGGGCTAGATGCGACGTCGAACAAATTGTAATTGTCGCTGATTCGATGTTCTTCGCGCGGCATCTTGCCGATCGACCTAACCAGATGTGACCGCGATCGTTCGAAATCGGTGACGCTCGGCTGTTCCGCTTGTTCACCCTTTTTTTCAACCTTTTCCGATTCGTGCTCGTACCTTGGAAACGCGTTCGTTCTAGCTACGTTCCTCGAGATACGAGCGAACGTTATTGTTCGTTCGATTCCGCGATCGTCGCGTCGCCTTACTTTTCCGCTCGACCCGATTCAATTTCATGACCGACTATTCGGACCCCGGCCGAATTCCCGCTCGCTTCCAAATTCAAAGGCGTTCTTTCTGTCGAACGAAGCTCTACGAAGCTCGCGGTCCGAGCCGATCGTGTCGAAGCTTCCTCGAATCGGTAATAGGTAATATTAATCGAACATGTAATCTCACTCCGAAGAGAGCGAAACCCGTAAAGGACGATAAAAATTAGAACTTATTAAATTAGAACTCTGAAGTTATCGACGTCGCGTCGCGACGCGACGCGAATCGGGAGTAAAACAATTCGATATCGCCGTTCGATCGCTCTCGAGTAATCGAGTATTATTCTTTCATCGAGTCGACAGCCAGCGCGATCCACACTTGTAATATGGTGTTCGAAGAAGAAACAGGAAAGGAAGAACGGACGAAAACGGGCAAGTTTCGATCCGTTTTATCGGCTCCTGCCATCTTCTTCGAGATTCGAACGACATCCTTTCTAATCGATTTCGAACGATCTCCCGGCCGAATCCGGACAAGAAAAAAGACGGCGAATCCCAGGATATGTATCGGGGGACGACAATCTGTTTTTGTATTTAACTTTGTTCCGGCGCGCTTCCGTCGATACGAAATAGTCGTTTTCCGAAATATCGGTAATATCGGCCAAGGGTTAAACGAATTTTCCGACGAAAAAACCGCTAACGTCTCTTTCCCTGTTCGTAAACGCGCGAGAACCGGTATCTAAAATCTCGGTATCCTACACGACGAGGAGACGAGAATGCGCTTTCTGTCGGACAACGGTCAAATAGGTACTGGTACCAGGTGCTGTATTCTTTGTCACCTTGGATCCTTTGTGTTTCGTCGGAGAGATTGACGAGCGACACGGAAGGGGTCGAAAGAGCGGACCGCGACGGCTTATCAGCTACGGTTCCAGCCGAGAATCATACGATCCTGCACACTTGGTTGTTTAATCAGTCCGGATGAAAAGAAACGGTAGTTCTGTTATCTTTTGTATCGTTCCCCCTTTGTTCCGTTTAACGAGCAGACAAAACGAACGCGTTTGATTCAAGGATGTCCAACCACATCGGGAGAATTAACGCGACAACGACGAACAGCGGAGAAAAGAAAACCGACGTATTTCTTCTCTCTGTTAAAAAACGAAGAAGAAAACGCAAAGAAAGATAAAGGAATAAAGTAAAAATGTATGATACACGAAGGTGGTATGCCCTTCCTTGGTCGCGTCTCACCAAGGTATGCCGTCCTTTCCAAATTGGCCGACTTCCCTGCTACGTTTAATTAGGCCACCTCTAACGTTACACGGTTCTCGTTATTCGCCGCGTCGTTGTTTGTTCCGTTCGAGAGAAAACGGGAGCAAGTACGCGGTAAACGCCGCGTATATTTTATTCTCGTTGCAACCTTCCGAAAGGTTCGGTTAGCTCGTACGCCGACGGACCGTTCGAATCTCTCTTTGTTCGTCCAGCCAACAACCGACCGATCTTTTAACACTTTATCGACCGGGCACGCCGGTTGGCGTCCTAACGTTATCGACCGGGAAAACCCCCCGCACGGTCTATCGAGTTCGTCGATGAATCGATATTAAAGTAATGATCGTCGCGCGACTAACGAAAGACGTTCGTTTCGTTACTACTGTCCGTTTCGTATACGATACGAATTTTCGCTTCGATCGTGAACTCGTGATCGTTAACCGGCACGCGGATAGCGGCGCGAGTAGTCGAGACGCGTGAACGGTCGAACGTAAATCGATCTTTCCCGTCCGCCAATATTTTTCATAGCTACGCTCGTTGTTTAGCGTCGAAAATACTCGTACGATGCGAGCGCGTAATTGTTCTGTCGCGCATTCAGGATTACCGGGACGGTGAAAATTTTGCTTCCAGAATCAAATATTGGCGCACAACACGTCCGCCAGGATAATCTGGTCGAATCAGAGCCTGGTGCTTCAAAGCGTGACAAGGAGTAGCGCCGGCAAGTACGTCTGCGCCGCAACGAACGACCTCAACGAAACGAGGAGCGAGCCCCTTCGTTTTCGCGTCAAGTGTAAGTATATATCCGTTTGCAAGAAATATTAAATTGTTTGTTAGCGAACGAGGAAGATGGACGACGCGCGAGACAAACCGTGTTCCGGTGTATCCGCGCCGAAAAAGTAGCCTACTAATCGTTTTCCGACGATAAACAGAAAAATACAGGTAACGAGGATATTTATCGATAGGACGCACGAAACACCGTTTACTCGGTACTTTGAGCCGCGATTCGTGCGCGAACGTTAACGCGAAATCGTAAAGAACCGAAGACAAACGCGATAAGTAAGTACGTATGTACATAATCACGGTTGACCGTGAACGCGCAGCGTTTGGCGCGCGCGCGCGCGCTTCCACCGCGGAATGTCGGTGCGTCGCGAATAACGAGGGAAATAACACGATTCTCGGTTATTTCGAGTCCCTTCGCGCGTCTCGCGAACCTCGAAGAAACGAGCTATGAGATAAGACGGCAATATCTCGCGTCGTTCTCGAGTCGAACGTCGTTGGATTTGGTTTAAGCTATTCGCGTTCGGTCAGAAACGAGCTTTCCCTCTTTACGGGAAGTTAACGAAACGACTGTACGACGGGCACACGGATTCGTGGAATTGACGGTACCAGCTCGCGCGACTCCGCCCCTCGATGGAACACGGATTAATATTCGTGTCTAAAAATCGAGTGTACGCGGGATACGTTAGCTCGAACGTGTGTAGGTACGCGCGTCGCGACTCGCGGCCCATAATTTTCCACGTTAATTCTCGACCGTTTTTCGATTAAGGTCGCTATCGACAAAACGTTTACGTCTTGCGCGTTAATTACCGCAAACAACGAGTTCTCGAAAACTCGTTCAACTCGTTGCCGTTCGATCGATTCTCGCGTTTCCTCCGCTATCGACGCCTCGTCGACTTTTAAACGATACCTTTTTTCCTCGATAGCGAGGGTCACGGAAAGAGAAAGGGACCTTTCGCCGTTTCGAAATTTCTTAAAGAAATTTTTGTTCGAAATTGGCCGCTCGCTTTTCCGAAACGAAAGGAGTTCGCTCTCCGTGTTCGCGACTCGTTCCTTAGCCGTGTCGCTCTTGTTTTTCGACGTTACCATTTGCCGCCTATAAACGACGCGCGACACGATCGAAGCCCGAAGTCTCTTTCGGTCGAATCGAATTCGGTGGAAGCGGGCGAACGGGAAAGCCGAATTTCGTTCGTGACGGTACTATTCCGATTTTCTAGTCGCCCCGGTGTGCAAGGAGGATCGAATCGTGGTGGTCGGCGCGTCGAGGGGCGAATCGTTGGACATCGTGTGCAAAGTGGAGGCCGATCCTCCGGCTCACAATTTCCGATGGAAGTTCAACAACAGCGGGGAGACGTTGGAAGTGGCACCGGGCAGATTCTCGATGGAGAAGTCGAGCGGTGTTAGTGTGCTGCGATACACGCCAACCACCGAGCTGGATTACGGCACTCTGTCGTGCTGGGCGGACAATTTCGTCGGTACACAGGCGAGACCGTGTCTCTTCCAGCTGGTAGCCGCCGGTGAGTATTTACCGGATCTCGGTAAACGTTACACCGCGACCCGACCCGACCCGACCCGATCCGAGCCTAGTACTACTATCACCACCCTCTCTGCTCGACCTTTCTCCGTCGCCGCGTCTTCTCATCCTCTCCGCGAGTGGTCACCAAATCGAGTTAAAATCCTTTCTGCGAACCCCGTTTGCGCTTCCTGGCCCGAAACCCGAATCATCGCCCCGTAACTCGTCCCGTTCCGACTCCCGTCCTCCCGTGCAAATAACGCGTACTTTTACAGCCGCAGCGAGATCCCCGGCAACTGGAATCTTCGATTTTTCTATAATCCGTCTATCCTCCTCGGACCCGTCGGTCCATCGGGGTCCGCTCGGATTCGAACGCATCGACATCGAATCGTGTATCGATCTCGTATCGTAGCACAGCCTCATAATACGCTCAAAGGATGCTCGTACCTACTTTATACTTTACTAACTTTGGTGAAATGAGAGAAAAAGTATTCGACGCGTAAATTATTGATACGTCGATGCGTTCCTGTCGCCGTTCAGAATTGTTCGACGCTCGATTTATTAGATAGTAGTTTCGTCGCGATTACCGATCGATACGACCAGCGGTTAATTTAAAATGAATACGTTCGGGCAGCGATGTTTTTTTTCCGAAGGATCCATCGAGGAAGGGACGCGGAGGATGACACGGGCCGGCCATTCAAAATTCTGACAGCTACTGGGGAATTATCGGGCCGCGTACAATACGATGCAACCAATCGACGGACGGTAAACCGACGTTAATCCGCCCACGGATTTTCGTCTCTCGACCTCGTCCCGATGCCTTTTTTTGAGCCGTGCCCCATTCGCGTATAATCGAGAATGACGTTGACGCGACCGAAACTACCGAAAACGTATTGACGTTGACGGATACACGATGAACCCGATGCACGCCGCCGAATCGTACACCCCCGGTGCTGGCCCGAAATTTCCTCGCGATTTTTATTCTGTACGTCGATTGTTACGCCGATAATACCCCGTTCGTTCGAATTAAGAATCGACTCCCGGACATAAATATTATCGAGCGACGGTCCGAGAGAAAGAAAATTACCGAATCACGAGCGCGACCGTGCCTTGCCTAGCATAAAAGAAAAACTCCGTCATCGACAACTTGAGATTAAAAAAGGACGGAAAAGAAACAAAAAAAAAAAAAAAAAAAAAGAAAAGAAAAAAAAAAGTAGGAAAAACAAGAAAGGAAGAACAGGACATTTCCGTGACCATTACTATCCTCGGTATACTAAATCCTTGCCACTCGTGGACGAGCAAACATTTTTCACCAGACTCGAGGGAGAAGCTTGATTTCCAGAGAGCCTCCCTCGCCACCACCCCGCCCCATCCTCTTTCGCCCTTCTCTGTTCTCCTCGCTTTCGCGCACACGCTTTCGGACAACCTGTGGAGCGTACAAAGTATCCAGAAAATATTACTGGACAAAGCACGACAAACGAGGCCGCGCGATAACAAAAGACGAAGCAACGAGTATCGCGAAGCGGAAATTTTCTTGGAACGCGCGAACGAGTCTCGCGGATACGAGTTACGCCTTCGCGAAACAACGATGCGGCTACAAAGAACGGCCGTAACGGGAAGTAAATTTCGGGCGTCAATTCGCCGGCGACCTCGACAAAGCCGGGTCTAATAATTGTGTCCGCTAAACCGGACTTGCAGAAACGAACGCGCGGCTCGCGGACCTCCGATTCACCGCGTTACCTCGCAAACTTCGGTAACACCTCCAAAACGGAATGTCGCGGCCTGTTGCTTGTACATGTAATTTACGTTTCTCTCGGCCACGTTACGATCGACGACGAAAACGATATTCTCCCGCGCGTTTCCCGAATTCGGACCTTTCCAAATATTCTCCGAACGGTGCAAATACGGCACGATTTTTTCTTTTTTAAACGGCCTGTATATTCGTCTAAGCGGCGCGGCAGCGCGGCGGCGTGGCGTCGCGCTGCGCGGATCGACGAAAGGGAAAATCCTTTGCCGTTAAGTAAATAGTTTCCACGGAACAAACTCGAATCGATGTCGGGAGGCTTTCTTTGGACACGCAACTTGTTCGCCGCGCGTTCCTCGCCGTGATCGAGTCCGTATACTCCTATAGGTAGCTGCGAAGTTGTCGGTCGTTCCGAAAGCAACGAGTCGAAAGCCGGTGGGGTACACGACGAGCGTCGTGACGCGAGCTCGTAAAATTTTAACGACGCGACGCCAAGAACCACGCGGAACGATGGTATTTAACGCAGGGTGTCGGAATTCTCTTGTTTCAGGAAAACCGTTTCCGGTACGTAACTGCACGTTGGCTAACCAGACGTACACCAGCGTCGAGGTGAAATGCGTGGCCGGCTACGACGGAGGACTCCCGCAACGATTCATCCTGGAGGTGTACCACGGTGACGCGGACTTTCTGTCGACCAGCCAACCTCTCTACAACGTATCGAATCCCGACGAGCCCAGTTTCTCGTTGGCGGGATTGGAAACGAGCGTCGAGGCCGGCGTTCACGTGGCCGTGTACGCCGTGAACGCGAAGGGCCGAAGTCACCCCGTCGTTCTCAGCGAAGTCACTTATCGCGACGCCGAGAAACGAACCGGTAAGTGGACGCTCGATCGAGAGTTTGTCGCGATTGCTCGCGCAAATTACCAATAGGTACCGATAGGTCGTCGTTCGTCGCCGTAAACGTTCCTCGCGAGAAGGAAGTTCCCGATCGATCGCGGTATCGAGCCACCTCGACAACTTTTCGTTCGTTCGTTCGTTCGTTCGTTCGTTCCTTCGTTCGTTCGTTCGTTCGTTAGTGAGCAGAAACGCGCGGTTCTTTATTCGTTGTTTTTTCTTCGTAAAAACCGCTCGAAAGAAGGAAGAAATTCGAAGCGAACGACGCGCAACGTTCGAAAGGGCGGACGTTAAAAACGATAGTAACGAGCAGGTATGGGGGGCCGAAGCGTCAGAATGAAATATCGTTGTTCTTCTTGATCGAAGAAGAGGCGCGTTCGAGGAGAAAGCGTAGGGAGGTCGGGTTGACCCTGATCGATATAGCGAGAAGCGTCGATCGTCGAGAGATTAACGAAAGTTCGGGGATACGAAGCGAGCAAGGTCGCTGCTCGTCGACGCTTTCCTCGCCACCTTCCTCGCGGATACTCCCGAATCTGGCCGGTGTCAACGCGGCGCCACGCCCGCATCGTTGCGTCTCCTCGTTCCGTCGCGCGTACCGCTACTTACCTCGGCGAACGACCTACGCCGTGCGCGAAAAGTCTTGCCAGTCCGCCTAATAACGTCGTCGACGATCGATCCGAATAGATATCGTCGGGACATTCGGATCGCGAACGAGCGTACGCCAATTCGTGAATCCGCGATTAACGTCGGCGAGTCGAGCGAACGTTTAAGGTCGTTACGTATCGAGTGACTAATTTTCGAACGAGCCGCGTCTCGTTTCAACGCGAAGCATTCGATTCAACGAGGAGGATTCGAACGATCGATCTTCCGTGCAGGAAGCGAACACCTTGCGTATCTCGTCGCATTCACCTACTTACGCTCGCTACACTCCGTGAACCGCAAAATCGACGATTGGCCGCGCAACAGCCCGATATGAGCTACAGATGATCGCGAAAAAATTGCCAAAGGATTTTCAACGTTGACGGTAAAAGAAACAAAAAGCACGACCATGAAAGTAAAAAAAAAAAACAAAGAAATACGGGCGAGGCGTAAATGTAAAAAGATTTGTCGCGGATAGGTCGCAGCGTGTCAGTGGGTGACACGGTGTGTACTCGGTCGATCGTAAATATCAGCCACGGCCCGGAGTTTACAACGAGGTAAAACGGAGGACACCAAATCAATTGTCAGTAAAGTGATTTACGGTCGCGGCGGCGTCTATCAATTTGCAAGCGAGAGCTGCGAGCTCGCGTACACCGCTCTTTCCTTCCCCTCGCCCCTCCTCACCACTCCTCTCCCCTGCTCTCCTCACCTCTCCCTTTCTCTGTCCTTGCTCGAGCTTCCCAGCCGCTACGACTCCTCGTACATCAACTTCTCGACGTTCAAGAACAAACGACCCTTACTTGCTTAGTCCCTTTCTATCGACCCGTCCCTCTCTCTCTCCTTCACCCTTTCCTCTGTCCTTCTCTCTGTTCGCCTTTCTCTCCCGAACCGCATTCGATTATCTTTCGATTCGACCTCGTGACTAAAGGACAGTCTCGGGGCCGCTCTTCGTTAAAACTACCCTCGTTGTAAGTCGCTCGAGCGGATCCTCGATTAACCGATCGAACGGCGATTACCGCGTAATTAAGACATTGCCCGTACGGTAGCGGTCGTTTAAATGACCCGAATCGGCTATCGCGCTCGCCGCTTTTCCGTCTCTGTTATTCTTCCCTCGTGGAGTACATACTATGAAATTTCTTTCTGGATTTCCGCGTTTCCCACGGTGACAGCGGTACAGCGCTCGCGCCACAGAAGTACCACCGACCGAAACGGTCTTCTTGATCGCGCCCGTTAACGTCGCCGTAGGAGAATTCACCGGCGAAACTCCTTTCCGCTTCGCGCGACGCTCTAACGACGCTTCTCCGCCGATCCTCGAAACCACCGCGTCGACGGGTGTCGCCGTTTAACGTCGTAATTTATGTTCGCGCGTCGCTTACTCGACAACGACTCCGACAAGCGATTCGGGCAGCATTTAAAAATCTATACGCATAAAAAGGCTGACACGAACTCGCTCGCGTCATACGATCGATCCTCGTTCGAACGAAAGCAGCCACGCACCAAGTAATTGATTCGGTTGTCGATTCTTCTACGACTCCTGTATATAATCATGCTCCCTTTTTACGAAAGATTTGCCGGTTAACCCGTTTGTCCGTTGCGTCGGAAGAATTCTTTCCCATTCGGCAGCCGGAGCAACGACTATCGAATTAAGGAAAGCAATTACAGATAATGGTCCCAACGGCACCCGACGCCGGAACCGTACAGGAGTCGTCGAGTGGAAAGACGGTAGACGGAGGAAAGTTCGCTGAAAGGAGAAACCGTTAAGAATCGGAATAAGAAGGACAGAAATTGGAGAGGGTGGCAGAGAGAGGCAGAGAGAGAGAGAGTGGGAGAGAGAGTAGCATCCAGGAGATGATACGAATGTACAGGGTGGTCATTAAGCGACTGCGCGTTCTCTATCTAGCGTCTTTCTCGCTTCTGCAGTCTTTCTCGTCGTTGCTCGTTCGCTCGTCTTTTTGGACATTAAGCCGTTTCGCGTGCGGTAATTTTCCCGAGGTCATTTTTGCCGCTCTTCTTGCTCCGTCGTTAACTTCACTTAGCTCTGTTTACCCCCGCCGTCATTTTTCTCCCTCTCCATCGTCCCGTTTCCGCTTCCATCTCCTCTCGCTGTTTCCGGAACGCCTCCTCTCGTCGGACATCGCCGATACCTCGCTCTTCCGTACTATCTTTTTTTTTCCTTTTCTCCCCCTTTTCGTCGAGTAGTTCCATCTTTTATTTTATCTTTCCGCCATTCGGCGAACGAAAGCCTTTTCTCCGCGAGCCGTCGAACGTAATCTCGGTTAGTGTCGCGGTACCGGTTTAATGCGCGATTTCAAACGAGTCGACGTTACGCCGCGAATCGATTCTTACGAGGCAACGGTTCGATCGAGCGACGATCGAGTTTTCCGATAGACCGATTAGCGACCGTCTTCGTCGATTTTGGCGCCGTTACACTCGTATCAACATCGAAATTATTAGCACGCACAGATCGCGTATAATTCAGGTATTCTGTCCGAATCGACGTTCGAAGGAAATTACGAGCGTCGGTCACGAAAATTGGTTTATTTTTCAGATGTATAACGGTTTCCTCGATCGTCTCGACTCGCTATTCTCGTTTTGAAGTAGCTCGATCGGTCGTAAATTCATAGCACGCGAACCGTTGCCTGGATCGCGAAAGCTCGAGGATGCGTAGTGGCAAGGCGTATACATATATGGGGCGCGCTGATTGGCAAGTAGTACGTGCCCGAACCGCAAACTCAGACTCGTCCTCCAGTTTCGCCAGCTCGCTCGAGATCGATTCCGAGGATTCGCGGTTTCCGTGGATCACGGAACAACCGAGTCGGTTGCCAGGCTCGTTTTCTCTCGTAATTCGCGGTTTACGCGGTGTACGCGTCCTGGCTGAACGGAAACGCGTGCAGAGCGAGTCATTAATTTCGCCAGCGATAATCGGACAGGGCGCGGCCTTTTCGAACGGCCACGCATCCCTTTAAATTCCATTCGAACGCGCGTAGCTTCTCGTTTCGGAATTGAAACGATTATTTTCGTCGTACGAGTCACCCTTAAGTCCTCGAGAAATATTCTACCGTCCCGTAATATATATATACATATATATATATATATATATATATATATATATATATATATATATATATATATATATATATATATATATATACATAGATACTGTATATGTACTTATATGTAAGATACGGAAAAATTTCGGACTGAAACGGGACTCGAACCCGTGCCCCTCAGATTACGAGTCGTCGACACTCCAAACTGTGAGCCACTGGCGTCCGCCTTGATATACGTCCTTTTCGTATTCCTTTTGTCCTTTCGGGTCTGGAGGCCCCGCCAATTCCACACATATATTCCCGAGCCGGAATTTACACGAAGCGCGAGTTATCCAGCTATTTCAGCGGAGACCGGGAAACCGGCCAGAAGAGATCCCTCAAACGGTACGGGCGTCGCTCGTAGCGGCTAATGTTGCCGGAAGTATCGTTACGAGCCATTCTCGAGTCCGTCTCTAAATACTGTACGGAATTAAGCGGAAACGACTGGCCGCGATTACACGAGCGACACGACCTACGTCCGCGTTTTCGACCCGAGTCTTTCCGTGCTCGCGGCGTAATATCGCGACGTAATACGATAACGTCCGCACGGTTAAAGCCGACCCCTTTGTTCGAGCGACGCGACCTGTTCCGCTTTGTTCGCTCGAACGACGCGTCGAGCTCGGGACAGCCGTATTTCGCGAACGAGCGAGCGACCTCGGGACGATCCTCGTCGAGCAAGCAGCGGCTTCTCGAAAATTTTACGCGCCGCTTCGACAAGTGTCGATGGCTCGACCGAATCGTTGGATCGGGGAGAGAAAATTTCATAGAGAGAGCAGCGGATTGGTAAGGGAAAACGGCGAAACGTTGGCGCATCGCGGTCGAAAGAAAACGGTACTCGGACTTCCCGATCGATCGTCCATTCGGTTCTTCGAAGACGGTCGTCTTAAAATCTCGACATCGGATACTGCTTGTAGCGGCGACACCGAAATGCCGCACGCGAGTCTAGGTTACGTCGGTAAGAATTTACTGATTCTGAGGTCCGCAGAATGGCGGACAAAGTTACGTTATCACGTGCTTCAGGATTTTTCCAAGTTGTACCGTAGAATTTCGAAAGGACGGTGATTACGCGCGAAAGCGTCTCGAAATCGAACGTTCGCGCGTTCTCATTGATCGTTTCGATCGCGCAATTTTTCCGCGAAAACTCGAGCACGAAATAAACGGAGAATATAAGCGGAAAGGCAAACGTCGAGTTCGCCGCGAGAGCAGGTGGGTAGCAGAAGGTTCGTTACGGAACAGCCGGGGAGAGGGCGAGCGGCTAGAGTGGCTGATTAAACCCCGGGTTTTATGGGCCTTACGCGTCTCGGCGAAATACCTTCGCCGGTGCATAACTACGCGCGCACAGCCGCGTGACCGCAATCTATTTACATGCATAAATATACCTGTATTATGCACGACACGTATACGGAACGATCGCTGCTAACAACGAGCACCCCGCGTCCGACTTCGGTTCCGCCGAGTCGAGAAACACCGATTTTCCTACTCTGTCTCGATTTCGACTCGATCTTTCCGCCGTTTCGGCTTTCGAGCAAGTTTCTTCGAAACTTCGCGACCCGAGAGATCGCCGACAGAGAGGACGAGAAACAACGATCGTCGCCGAAATCGCCGAGGAACGAATATTTTGCGGCGATCTTTCAAATCGGTTAACTCTCATCTTTCGAAATTAGATGGCTCGCGTTCTTTAATCTTTCACCCATTTGTCGAGTAGTGCGCGTAACTATCGCGTCGCCCCATTTCTTTCTCTTTTTACCGAAAACGAAGCGACTTCTTTTGGCGGCGTTTCTTTTCCATGTTCGAACGGAGCGGAACAGAAAGAGAGGAAAAAGGAGCGCGCAAATGGAAAATCTTTGAATCGTAAAGGACGACGTTCGGCGCGGTGCGAGGATTCGCTCCGTTTTACGAGCCCCGCGATTTCCGCCCCGGATGCTAATACCGTGAACGGTCAAGTAGCGACGTCGATGGTGGTTCGGTATCCTCTTAATTGCAGTCGGTTGGAACAGTCTCGAGAGTTCGTCACTGATTGCGCCCTCTCTCTCTTTTCCTACACACACGGGAGAAATCGCGTACGCCGATCCACGGCAACAATGCCAGTCCGTGTGTACGTAGGCGAAATCGAGGAGCAATTACCGGCGCAATCCCGCATGCCGAAGAGGATTGGTCCGCAGAGAGAAAGCTGGAAGAGTAGCGAGAAAGATAGATAGATAGATAGATAGATAGATAGATAGATAGATAGAGAGAGAGTGAGACGGGGGGGGGGAGAGAGAAAGTGGGAGAGGGGGGTTAAGGGAGGGATAAAGGACGAAGCCAAGGGCAATGTAGTCACGGATCTTGAGAATCTCGTCCATAATAAACGCTTATCGAGGGGATTGGCCGATCGTCGGTGGCTCGGAAGGCTTAAGGCCAAGTACCATGATCTCGATTAACGTACGAACCGGCAGGAATGCCGCTAGTGTCGATGGGAAACACTTTATCTAACGCTACGCTACCATCCTCTCGTCCTTCTATCTCCTCGTTCCTTGATTTCGCTTTAATTCGAATACTGGCCGCGGGCCATCGATTTCGATCAAATTATTCCCGAAGCCCGTTACGCGCGGCGTTGCTGGCTCGACTACCTCGTTCGTACTTACCGACTATTCACCGTCCATCGAATATTATTTCCTTCGTTTCCTTTCCTCTTCGAACGGAGGAACGACAACGCGAGAAAGGTAATCGTTTCGTCGTCGTAGAAAACCGTAGGCTCGCGGCGTATTATCGGCGTCGCGACGCGTCTACCGAACCACGAGTAGCTCGCGTATCTTGAAATATACGAGTTGCCGTAAAAGCGCCGATCCGTGCCAACTACGAGCCAACTAAGATGATTTTTCTTCGCGTCAACCGCGATCGAGTCTCGCGATAGATCGTACGGAAGGTTGCTCATCCGCTGACCGTCGAACAACGGGTGTAAGTCGCGCGATGCCGCTCGATGATCGAAAGAATGGACATCGGAATCGTTTTCGAGAGCGTCGATGTTGTCGCGTCTTGCTGGTAATCCAGGAAAGCGGCTGACCAACGTGAACCGTAAGTCGTCTTAGCCGTGGAACGAGACGGGCCAACATCGATTCGGGTTTAGCCTTACGTCGAAATTAATCCAACCGAGACAAAGTTGGATTCAGCCACGGCTAAGCCGGGCTTTTTCACGACTTTAACCGACCACGCGAGACACCGGATCCGCGTCCCGCTTTTAACCCTTCATTCCGACTGCCGACACGTGTTTTCCCCTCGCCTCGCTCCTCGAAATTCGTCGAATCGTTAACTCGCCTTACGAACGACTAATTTTTTTGTCGTTTTTTTCCTATTGTTTACGAGCGTCGATCGTCGTTTTCCCGCAACCTTTACGAATCTCGCTTCGACTCGTTAGCGGCCCTCTCACCGGCCGATTCGTTCGGTTACGCGCGCTCGACTTTCTTCCTAACGTACTCTCGAGTAACGACTAATCCGTCGATCGAGTAGAACGTTTATCGAGTTTTGCTTACTATTCGATCGGAGATCCAAGTTTTTTGTCGGCGAACCGAACGGGCATCCGGGATATTGACCTCGCGTTAAGACCGATTACGGATCTAAACTTGGACGAACATCCGGAAGTTCGGCAACCCGCTAGGATACGCGATATCCTCCGTCGGTTCGCTTCGGGAATCCCGTTAGACGATCCTAGAGGATCGACGGTATAAGGGCCGGTTTATCTTTACTACCCCGAACAGCAGACGTTTCTTCGCGTGGAACTCGATTAAACTTCCATCGGAACTTTTACGAGACATTGTCGGGACTTAGGTGGCTATACGATCGCAAAGTGCCCGCTTCCGCTCTCTATTTTCCGACAAAAAACGACCCGTAATCCGCTAAAAACTAGTAATTGATTAAAACGTTAAAGAGAACAGGGGAAAACGACCCGACGCGACGGCCGCGTATGCGGGAAAATATGTAAGACGATCGTCTTCTGGAGTACCGCTCGCGATCGCGATCAACTTATATTATACTTTCGACTTTATCCTCCCTCGGGGTCCGTAAACTAGAATCTCGGGACGGTACCGACCTGGCCACGCTTCCGTCCCGCTTTTGCCGCGCGGACTACGCCGCACAGCTAGCCAAGCCGCGCGCCAACAACGGACTTTTCTTAATTATCCGACAAAAACAGCGGACCCGTTCCCACGCTCCTGCGCTCAACTAGCAACTGAAACGTCACGCGCGAGAAAACGCCGCGCCGCCTCGCGAACTCGAGGCCGACGATTAACCTGCAACATTTTCTCCCCCTTGCTCGCTCGCTCGCTCGCGCGCGCACGTTTTCGCCCTACGAACGTACCGAAACCACCTCGTAACTTCCCGTTTCCGCTTCAGCCGGAGGCAATCTTCTTTACCGATTATCGCGATAAACCGCTTCGGCTACGAGAAGCGGGTATACGTCGTACGATGTCCTTAGCGCGCATTGTCCGTGCGCGTAAATCGTGGAAAAACGAACGGTCCTGTTCGGCACGGTGCGCTCGCTTGGCGACGCTTTTACGGTTAATAGCGAAAGAAGGACGTGCGAGATACGCCGTCGCGAACGTTGGTTGGAAAAAAAGGGCTTTCTTAATTAGACATTTAACTAGGTTAGCTAACCGAATACGACTCGTTATCCGAAGGACGAATTCGCGTAATGCTCGCTCTTTGATCGAGGCGCCTCGATGAGAAGAATTTGTTACTTACGTTACTGGTCGGATCGAGAAAGACGCGCCGAGGAAATGCCAACGAACGAAACGCGTCGAATATTCCGACGCTTTTAATTCGTCTAATCCGATTCTTCTTTCGCTGGAAAAGTCGAGTTTTCGTTGGCGCAAGTTCGACACGGGGATGAAATATTTCCCGGTAAAATCGAAATACGTTCGATTCGATGATTCGTATTACGTACGTGTAAAGTATGTATACATATATGTATGGATGATATATGTATACGACTATGTACAATATGTATAGGAATATCGGGGAAACGGTTCGCAGTCTCATCGATGAATCGCGAGGGTGTAATGTTCACTTTTTTTCGAGGCGAAAATTTTCGAAGGACGAGAGAGGTGAAAATCGTCGCGGTGTCGGCAATCCCGTCGGAAGCCGAACAGAGGTATTGCCTCTGGGAGGCAGCGAGCACGGAATCTTTCGTCGAACGCGTTCTCGTTAGGTCGTCAGAGGGTACTCGGCTAATTACGCTGGAGGGAATTCGCGGACGACGTTAACGTTCGATCGGCGCTGGAAACGCTCGGGCAACGTATCCTAATGATTATTATCGCGCCATTTCGATCGTTTGGTGGTCACGCGTTTATTAACGCGCTCGTATACGTATAACAGGATTTATAACGTCGATCGAGATGAACGATCGAATCGATTCGAACGGAGACGGAGAGGGGTGGTTTAATTACCGTGCCGATAATTTTCTATAAATTGCCGTTGTTCGTTCGTCGATTCCAAATTCCTCGTAAATTCCGCGTGTCCGTTAATCGGTAACGAGCCTCGCTCCGTTCGTTCCCATCTACCCTGGCCCTAACTAATTGTCCCGAATTTACGTTTGTTCAAGGACAAGACGCTGGAATGGTGCTATCGCCGTTGATAGGAGTGGTGGTCGGAGCGTTGGTCACGCTGGTACTGATCGTCCTGGTGGTGGTCGTGAGGGTCCGTCGAGAACGAGTATCGAAACCTCGACACGAGAAAGCCGCGGAGCTCAGCGAATTACCCGCGCAACAGTATCCCGCGCAAAACGCACAGCAAACCGTAGAAACCGATCCCGACGTGATCCCAAATAAATTCGGTGAGTTACCTCGGTGAACGAATCCCGATCGACCCGTTAACGATATTTCTTTCGCGTACACGATTTTCGATTGTCCGCGATCGCCGCCGCGATCGACTTCCTCGGGAAAATCGACGCTCTTCTCGATGTTCGAAAAATTCGAGAGTCGAGATTCCCGATTCGTCGTCGATCGAGTCCCGCGTGTCCCTCGAAACCGATCGAACGCGAGTCCGATTCGATACGCGACGAGCCGCGAGAGAAACACTCATCGACTTTTTCGCCGATCGATTGTTCCAGAGGGTAGCTTGGTAGAAGCGAGTCCGCCGAGTTATCCGGGTGGCTATCCCCCGGGACACTGGGTAACTCCGGGACCCACGCCGAGCATAGACGAGCTGTGCCAGAAATTCAGCGGAAGACCAACGGAGCTGAGGTTACCGTCGAGAAGCGCGATACCGAGTTTACAGAGCGTGTCGATGACGGGTGCGATGACGGCCGGTGGACACTGTGTCCCGATGACCGGAGCCGGACCCGCACCAGCACCCGCACTCGCACCCGCACCCGCCGGGATCCTCGGTACCGGACAGGGTGTAGTAGTCGCCGGAGAATGTCTGGACGGCGAAGCGATCAAGAGACGACTGATGGCTAACAGACTGCCAGAGAGTTGCGTTTAGACCTTTACCCGCTACATATGTTCGAATCGCGGGGACACCTTCTTCGACGCGAGCTCGCGGACGATCGTTTCCCGAAGTTTAGCGGTCGATCGTCGATCCCTCGGGAACGTTGACCCGCTAACCGAATACCGCGCCCACCGACAACGACAAAGACGCTTTCGTGCACGGACGACTCTCTCGATTCGCTCTCGATCTCGATCTCCTATTTCGAGAACATCCGAATAGAGCCTAACGAGAAATAACTCGGAAACGATCGAGGGCGGCGGCAACCTCCTTCGTACTTACGGAGAGTGCTCCTCGCTCTTTGGGCAACGACGATCCGCCGCGGCCCGAAACCTTCGGTCTATAAACATTCGGTCGATAATTTCGCGTTCGTCGCCAACGACCTTGGCAACGGCCAACGGTTAGATAGCGCTCGTTAAACCGATCGCGAACGGACAATGAGCGACGCGTACATTTAACCGATTGTAAATATTGCGAGCAACGGGAACGGTGATCGGTATAAATCGCATTTTCTTAAACGAATCGAATCGGTTGTAGCCGGTATCCAGAAACACGGAGCGAAACGACAAATTTTTAACGCGTCTTTCGTCTCGTTCGGCCGAACTTTGTACTCGATCGTCTCGGTTTACCGATTACTTACTATCCAAGTAGGTACTTTTGTTCGTAACATCGAGAAACGGTATCCGGCCAAAAGTGCCGCGTAAACGGTTCCTCGATAGTTGAGCAACAATTTTTTCTTCCGAAAAGGACGCGAAAGAAAGGGAAAAAAAGAAAGAGAAAAAAAAAAAGTGGGAACGAGTTAGGCGAAAAGTTGCTTCCGAGTTTTTCGGCTGGCTAAAGACGCTCGAAAGTTCTTTCTGTTTGTATAGATAGGTCGACACAGAGTCGAACGGTCGTTCGTTGTCCTTGTTCGTTAGACGATACGAGTTCTCGGTGCACGGACGCGCTCCGCGACACCGCCACCTCTCGCTAATTTATCACGGACACGCCACTTCCGACGAAACGATCGTCTCTCCTTCTCGAATAATCGCCATCCCCGAAAGGGAATACGATGGCATATCGATCAGTACCGAACGCGACAATAATTTTAAACGAATCGAAACGTAGCCAGTTTCGTTAACGGATCGTTAATAAATACTTGGAGTCGCGATCAAAACGCTGAATCGAATCCGTCGAACTCTCGTCCGTATCGTATCGATTTTCGTTCGTTAAAACCGGAATAATCGGTCGAACAGTCAAAAGTCACACGAGACTCGTGGCAAACGTTCGCTAATTCCCGCGAGTCGTGGACGTTGAATTCGCGAACTCGGTCGCGATCAGACCGCGTTCCAACCTACCGATCGAATCGTTCAGTGGTCGATACATCGGGTAGGCGAGGCCAAAAAACACGGGCAAAGATAAAAGCTTCTCGAACGAGACCCCCTCTTCCGGTTGTTCGAAACGAAGATGGATAGCGTATAAAGCGTACGATGGATAGCACACGGGACAGAAGGAACACGGAGCCGAGAGTATTGACAGAAAGGATGAGGAGGGCGGGGGGGGGGGGGGGGGGGGCGGCGGAGAGAAAAGGGAGAAGCAACACCAAACAACGAAGAAACGGGGGAAATGAAAAGATAACGCGATGCCAGTTTGCTCGGTCGTAAGGAGACGAGCGAAACGAAAAACGAACATTTTTACGTTTTCGTTCGAGGTCCGATCGCGCACGAAAAATCGGAAGTCCGGTCCAGTTCGAATCTTTGACGAAACGTTTCCAAACGCTGCACGATCGTCGTGATCGCGCATTAAAGACCGAACACCGATTTCGAAAGGAGGCTACGTTAAAAAGGCCAATGTCAACGAACGTCCAAATTAGCGTCCACTATCTGGAAACGTCGAATGTCCAAATAGCCGAGTACCCGGGACAATCTCGAGTCTTCGACGATCGGAACGCTTTCGTTATATTATATTATTATATACGATTTCCCGAATATCGTCGGGTGCACGAAATTACGCGGCGCGGCGTAAAAAATTCGTCCGGTTCGTTTGGTCGTGGCGAGCGGTATCGAGCCCGTAACGGAGAACGAATCGTTGTTCCAGTTTCGTTGCGAACTCGTTACGAACACGAGTAAGATAAAACCGGAAGAGGCCTCGCGGAGTCATTGTACCACGGACGAAAAATTCGATTTATAAAGTCGGAAATACCGGGTTGTCACTTTGACGGCGACGCTTCGCGACGAAGTCACGAACCTCGACGGCGGAAACACGAGCGAATAAGAAACATCGACTAGTAACCGTATTAACGAGAGTACGAAACGTAGCGAGCGTACGGTCCAAAATTCACTCCACAAATCGTTGGTTCGTGCTTCAAAATGAACGAACGGACGAAGGGGAAGAAGATGGAGAAGAAGGAGAAGAAGAAGAAGAAGAAGAAGAAGAAGAAGAAGAAGAAGAAGAAGAAGAAGAAGAACAACAACAACAAGTAGAAAAAAGTAGGAGGAGAAAGAAGAAAACCTTGTAACGAAGCGTTAAATTATTGTACGCGCGAAACATCGAGCGTTTCTTTTTTCTGTTTTCCGATGTACTTAAAGAGAAAACCCCGAGGAAGATAACGAAAAAACGGATGAAAGGAAACTAAAATTAACTTAAAAGTCGTTGCTCGTTAGTTAATGTCGTATCGTTGTACATAAGTATGTATCGTTGAAGAACTTTTCGATGGATCAACTTCGAAATACGATTTCACGAACGTCCTCGCGTCGACAAATTTCGCGATTTTCGCGAAAAAACGAACAACGATGACACTAAAACATTTTTTATACGTGCATGCCGGCTGTTACGGGCGCCCCCTTTTTTTTTTCGTTTTTATCAAGATCGTCGGCGTGTGTACATTCGCGGACGATAAAAAAAAGAAATGTTTCGATTCGAACAAGGGAATCGGTTCCGTGTACCGTAGCTTTTTTCATTTATCCGCGAACATCGAGTAAATCGTGCGTTAACCTATTTTCGAGAGATGTTTACGAAAATGTAACCTCGAATAGTAGTAATTAACGCGTTTCGATCGTTGTCGTTCCTCTTGGAAACCGTATCGCCAAAAAAACGATCGTATAAAAATAATATCGTATAGAAATAATTGCTACGTAAAATATTGTTTTGCCGCTACGTCGATAACGCGTTACTGTCAAAAATTTGTCCAGCTTGTTCATCCGTTCGAAAACGATACCTACTCGTATTCGGATAAGTTTTCGAGAACCGATAACGTTCCGAGAGTTTCCCGAGACTTTCGAATTATTACATTTACCAAGACCGTTTACGAAGTTTTGAACAGTTTCGATAACTCGCTACTTGATTTCTTTTTTCTTTTTAAACCACGGACAATCAATCTTGTTCGTTCGGACACGGCGTCCCGAGTTCGAAGACTCCCAACACCGAAACACTCGGCTAATTTTCGAAAGATTTCCGAATTTCTCGTCTCCGATTAATATCCAGAAAAATGGAAATTCACTAACGCGAATCGGCAACGGTGGAACGAAGCCGATCGAAAATATCGTCGATGAACGTTCGCAAAGCGTTCGCGCGGTTGTAAATCGAAGCGATTCGGGACGATGACACGACGTTCTTCTCCTCTGTCGGTGTTTCGTTCTACCGACAAATTGACAGGTCGTTGCTTACCGAAATCCCCCGACGAACGACGATCTTTGTTAATTAGAGCGCGTTCGTCGCGACACAAGATCGATCCGATTCGAACAACATTTTCTATCGAGTATCCACAACTGATCGTCCGTTTGCGAAAGAAATCGCGAAAGAAATCGCGAAGGCCGCCTCGCCGGCTTTCCCGTTTTGCCGGAAATGAACGACACGATCAACGGGATCGCGCGTATTTTCGCGTCCACGAAACCGTCAGCCTAACCGACGACGATCGAACGAAAACGAAACACGGTGTCGGCGTAGCTACGATAAATCGAGAATTCGACCCGCGCCAATTCTCCGATGCTCAACTTTCGACCTTTTGCATCGAGAAATATTATTCGATGTTTTCGTACCATCCCATGCAGCCTTCCGCGGCGCAAACTAAAGAAACTGGTTTTTCGTTTATTTTCGCAGCGATGCAAAAGAGGATATTATAGAATCGTTAACGGTGCAAAAGGTTGATTTTTCCGGTAGAAAACTAAAAAGGAAAAAAAAAAGAGAAAAGAAGAAAGAGCGGACGAACGAACGAACGAGAAGTGACGATTAATTTTTAAACGATCGTTGACGATTTCGTGTCGTTGTTCGATCTTTCTAAACGACAGAAAAATGAAAGCGCGACGTCGAGGAACGAGTGTATGTACATAACGAAGTACGACGCGAGGTCCGTGTAAATCGACAACCATTGTATATTTTAAGTTCACCGTATAGGTGATTTCGTATCAGAACTACCGTATCGTCTACTAACTCGTATGTATATACCACGTAATGTTTCGATCCGAATAAACTGTTTAACTGTCCGAATTGTTGGCCTCGTATCATTGCCCATCCCCGAAAGGCCTCGCCGAAAATCAGCTACGACGCGACCGCTCTCGTTCGTTTACGGGATCCGAAGCGACAACGCGAATTGATCCTATAGAAGAAACTTTTCGCGAAAACGTGTTCTCGCATCGGTCGATCGACGAGCGTTAAACGGCACCGAAAACCGCCACGGAACCGGCCGTGCCCGGTGTTCGCGCGGTCAGTCAACGGGAATCGGCAGGAGCGGACTCCCTCGGACTCCATCGTTCGATCAAACCGAATATGTACCTCGGTTGAGCTTTATCGTTATTTACGGAACACGCCGAGAAAATAAAATACGCCTCTCCGGACGGATTGACCGTAGCTCGTGTCGCGGAAATAAATTTCCAGCTACCGCGGACGGAGTATAAAGTTCAACCGCGATAGAGAGGCGGCGCCATAAAAATCTCTTAAGATGCAAGCTACGCGAGAAATCCCCCGTGTGCTTTATCGTGGTTCCGGCTTTAAAAAAAAAAAAAAAAAAAAAAAGAAAAAAAAAAAAAGAAATAGAAAAAAGTAACCGAACGGAGCCTGAACGGAATTTTAATCCGTCCTCGTGTCTCGTACGGTCGCGCGATTCTTCGAGGGGTTTCGCGCGTGCACGGAACGATACGCATCGAGCGCGGAAACCGCACGAAACGCAATTTGCCGATTTCCCTTTATTCGAAGGTGTAAATTTACAAAACCGCGGAACGTATCGACCCTCGATCTTCGAACGGCGACGAACGATCGTCCGTCAACCGGTGTCTTCGTCGTCCGTCGAGCGATCGGGTGGTTGCTGCTCCTCCTCTGGCTGGGACAGAACACGTCGACAATGTTCCCGTATCTTCATCGACGCGTCCACGATACCGGTCAAGACCGCGAGCACCGCGCGGTTGTACGTCCTTATCGCGCGATACTTGAATTCGCCGACGCGGGGCAACTCGATCTGCGAATGCGTCACACCGTTTCCTCTCAATGGAGATTCACCGCATCGAAAATCGTACGAACACGCGAGCGTTAACGCGCGCGTGCACGTAATACGGAATAACGTAAGGTAGAAGGTTACTTGATCGCCGTCGTGGTCGTCGTTGAAGGCCGGCGCGATGGTTGCCATCAGTCTGCGATACAGGTCTTCCACGTCGGCGCCGGAACCCCATAAACCCTCGGAATTCGTCCAATAAACGAGTCCAGCGGCTACACCGCTCTTTAAAAGAAACAGCAGAGCCGCGCACAACCTCCGGCCCACGCTCCTCGCCGGTGTCTTTTGCGAACAATCGCACAGCTGCGTAAACGCGCCCCAAAGTGACCATCTTCGTTCATGGAAATCGGACGACGTAACGTTCGCCGCGAGTTTTTCCTTCGATTCGACGAGTACGCGCGACATCGAATATACTCGACGTAGTCCTTCTCCGTTCGAGAATCGGGTACATGCATACTTATGTACGTACATCGGAGTCGCTGTACGCGCGTACACCGAACCGAAGGCGTCACGTCGGTAAGGTATGCCTTAACGGCGTCGTCTTGCCGCTTCTTCGAGTCCATATCGCGGCTACGAACTCTCGGCCGTGAACCGCCTCCCGTTAACGAGACCGCCCAACACCGTTCGTTCGCGGACTCTCGTTAACGAACGGGAGATAAATGTCCGCGCCCTCGACCAACCGCGCACGACCCTTTAAACGGGGTTTACCGCTTCGAACGGACGGCGAATATTCCTGTGCCCATTCGAACTTTCTGTACAGCGTTTCGTGCCGCGAGTCCTTTACCGGATTACCTTCGAAATTTTCATCCTGTCCTTACGGAATCGAGAGAGTACCGTCGGGATCGTGATCCGACGGGACGACGACACGACGGTAAACTCGTTGCTCGCGCGTCCAGCCGTTTTACGATCATTTTTTCTAGCCGACCGCATCGCCCAACTAATTTCGTTACTAAAACCGTCCTACCATAAACCGTTATATCGCCGCGTGTTCTATTGGCCCCGTCCATAAAATATAACCTTGCACCCGCGACGGATTTATCCGTGTTCTGTCCTTCGTTCCGTTTCGATGCGCGGTCACGAGGAAGAGAAACGAGGCGCAAAAGGAAAAAGAAAAAAAAAAAGAAAAAAAAAACGATAATCTGGCCGAAAAGATCGGCTTCGCGTCAAAGTCGATCGCTCACTTTCGGTGGACAAGTCCTCTGCACGTCCTTTCGCGTGCAAATTTTAATAGGGACCGGCCTCGGAGTCCAATAAGCGGAGCTTCCGGACTCGACGTCGCCCGGGCACGGTTGCAGCGCTTCCGCCTCCACCAGTTTCCGAATCCTCTTCGGTCTTATGCAGCTCTCCGGATTCGACAAATTGATGGTCCGGGCAATACACTTGGAACCCCTTTTCATCATTGTCGGCGATTCGTCGTCTCACCGATCACGATCATGATCGCGATCGCGGCGTTCGGATTTATTTCGCTTTGAGAACGTTCGGTGTCCTCGTTTCCGCCACGCTTCACCGAGACGAACAAGTATCCAGGCAGAGAGAGAGAGAGATATTTTTCACAAAACTCGCGAAATTTCGAGGAATTACGTGCGTTCGCTTTGCATCTTATAACCTCCAACGAATAATTTGTCGAGGGAAATGGTTCACGAACGTAGCCTTTTGTTCGGTATCGAAGGGCTCTTAGCTCGACGATAAATCGTGCCCTCGACCGGATCCGTTCAAATTTTCATCTTTTCGTCGGTTAGCGCGCGTCGCCAAAATGCGTTGCCGAAATCGTCGCCGATCCACGCGATCATCGTTTCGTTCTTGGTCGCTCGACACGAACCACCAGTCGCTGCTCGCCGAAACTTATCGCTCGTCGAATCTATCTTACCGACAACGATTCGATATTATTAATCGGTCTCCGGATTTCCGTATGTTCGCGCTTCGAGATCGGCCATCGAACTAGATACTCGAAACGAAACGCCCGCGATCCCTTTTCACCGATCGTACGTTCGTTCCCTTTTCGTTGGTTCTTAGGAGAATAATAGCCATTTCGAGGCCCTTCGCGTCACCGAACAGACAACGTATCCGTAACAAGGTGAGCGTTCTTCTCTTTCTCATCGAAACTCCAATTTCCGTGAAATATTCGACGATTCGTTTACAACGTCCTTTTAACTATAAATTAATTATCCGCCGAGTTACGATCCGATTGCCGGTTTCTCTTCCGGACTAAATTACCGGCGCGGCGCTTCGACGGTTCTTTTCCTCCCTAATGTTTTTTCATTTCTACCTTTTTCCGCCTTTTTCAGCGTCGTTTTTCTACCCCGGCTCGATTCGACTACCGTTTCGCTCGGTTGTATCTCCGACTTTTCTTCGACGCGGACCGACGTCCTTTTTACAGCCAGCCTTTTCCGGAGTCCGATGATTCTTTCTCGGTTCGAAAATTTCCAGGCCGACCGTGTACTCAACGGTCGAAACAAGCTAACGATCGAAACGCGATATTTATACGTATTCGAACCAGAGCGAAGGATCCTCCTCTTCCGTTCCTCTAGGTACGCTACGCGTATATATTACGTGTACCACTAAGCCACTTGTCGCGTACTCTCGATGTACTCCAGCTGGCCGTGTACACCGGGTTAAAGAGATTCGTTTGTCGAGACCCGTAGCTCTTTGGGAATGATACTTATCGCGTGCAAGTTACACGAGCGTGGTCGTTAACGGACACCGCTGATCGAACTCGCGTGTTCCGCGTGGAACGAATTTATTCGTCGTCGTCGCCGACCCGGCGAATCGACCTTTTCGATAGGCTTCTCAAGATAAACGAATGACGTCGGCGCGGCGGTGCGCGACGATCGCGGCAACTTTTTCAGAGAAAAAATCGACACGATAAAATTTAATTCGGGTGCAGCGCGCCGTTGAAAAGGAGAGAGACCGTTTAAGGATGACGGGATCGGTCGAGCGCATAAATACGGCGGACGGAGGAGCGTGTCGGGATGCAAATTTCACGATGCGAGTTTTTCCAATGGCGTCGATGAATAAGGAATCGTTTTGGTTGCCGTGGCTGCTGGCAGACAGCAGGGTTTTCCGACGCGACGGAAAAGTGGCGCGTACCTCTCGTTGGAAAACTCGGCTTCGTGCTTGATCGGAGTATCTTTCGAGCCAGCCCGGTTCGCGAGCTTCCTCCGTACGCTCCCTACCAACCATGCCGGCTCTCTAATCTTGCCCGCTTTATGTCTTCTTCCTTATCGGCGGTCCGCGAAACGAGAAAGAACCGAACGCGAATTCGCCGACGAAACTTGACTGAACGTTCTCCATACATAACATCCCCTATCTGCGACGTTTTTTCCCCTTTCTCTTCCGTGACTGCTTCGCCTTATTTTTCTTCTTTCCGTTCGTGTCTGTTCATCCGGACACGTCTCCTTGACCAAATATCTACCGCGTCGGAACTCGTTTACGCGGCCTCCGAATAATTTCGGACGCGTTACTTTCGAACTCCCGCGAAACAAAGCGAATGAACGGAGCGTCGAAAAGGCGCGCGGAAAGGGAAACGTTGTTTCGTCGCGTCCACCAATCTATCGATCCTCTCGTTCTTTTCCCGAGGCGTCGTTAGCTACCTCCGAGCGATACGTACGGTACCACGTAGTAGGTACTGCACTTCGGGTTGGACGAACGCCAGGAGACCCGAGCGACCGTTCGTCCAGGTGGAAACGGAAGGTAGCGAGAGTAGCTCGAGGTTCGGAGGGAAAAAAAAAAAGGCGAAAACGGGCGAGAAAAGGGCACGAACGAGAGAAGAAGGACGCGGAAGGGAAGATAGGGAAAGACGAGAAATCGTTGGAAAAAGAAGACCGCGAAATATTTGTCGATCACGAAGCCGATAAGAGCAGGTTGGGAAAGTCGATTTAACGGCCGTTAAGGAAGCAATTCCTTTAAGAAGGACGAACAAGAAGAGGCAGCGTGGCTGGCGCGAGATCCTCGACCTTCCTGGACTTACGACCTTTCACCGGAGAATCGCTTCCGTCCGCCATTATCGACGGACGAATGGAACATCAATAACCAATTTCGTAAGACTAATATCGCGAAAATTAGTTTCCCGAGGTCCCTTTTTCCCCGTGCTTCCTTCCTTACCGTTATACCCGTTACCTTCGTTAAAAGGTTTACGAGCTACTCGCCTACCGTCTCCTCTCGCTCACCGCTATTTTCCGTGTCCAGCTATCGGGCAAATGCCGATTACGGTACAGACTGTTCGTCCGTGTCGCGGCTATTTACAGGCGGTGAAACGGTGTCTCGAAACAGTTTTCCAGACGACTGCTTGGAACGGTTGGTCCGTTCGAGCCCACTATCTGTCCCTTGTTCTCTCTTCGAGATTTCCCCAAGATTCCGGTGTCCCGCCGTGTCGCGCCGCGTCGGTCGCCCCGGTCGCCCCGGTCGCCTCGGTCGCCCCGGTCGCCTCGGTAGCGACGTAAATTCTTCGAGAAGCGTCGGCCGTCTTTTCTCGTTCGTATTCATATGCGGTCTCGTATGAATTTGCTTTAAAGAGGAACGCGCGAAATAAGCCGACCAGGAGGATCGAGCAACGTCCAACGGGAAAAAGTTTTCGCGCGCGGCGGACCCTGTACATACGCGGTACCTCGAAACTTTGATCGTTTAAATATATCTTTATAATTGTTCACCGACGCCGAACCGAATTTAACTGGAAGGAACGGGACGAGCGGTTGCGGCGCGGAGGACAGCCGGGCTCGTCCAGGATGTTCGTAGAACGCGTTACACGGAACATTAACGGAACACGTGGAAAAGCGTTCCACGGTGCATAATGGTAGCCCGAAAGGATGGAAACTGGAGGAGGTTCCGTTGTTGCGTACGTTCGCCACGTGGCTAGCCCAAGTTAAACGCGGGGGTCGACTACTTCATTTTAAAATCAAAACGGCCCATGACCGCCTAGTTGATACGTTCCGAACATCGTAAGAGGGTTGCTATACTATTATAACTTCGTAATGGCCTACTAGCGCGTACTTTGCCCTGAATATTGCCTTAAAGGGCGCAACCGTGAAACGTCCCCTTCGTAAATTCAACTTTCGAATATCTCGACATCGGGTCGTGAGCGCTATCGCGTTTCTTCCCGGCTTTCGTTCTTCTTCTCTTTGTTTCGCGCTAAACTCGAGTTTTCTTCTTCTCTTTTCTTTTTCTCCGTTCTCTCTTCCCGTCGTTATCGTCCGCGAGATATCCGGATAACGGCCACGATTTTATTTACCGCAACGTCCACCGGAATACTGGCTCGATCAATCTCGACGAAGGAGACACGAGCTATTTCCTCTTAAGCTATTACGCGATTTTGGCTTACGCCGTAAGTAAATAAGGCTACGTTAACGGCGATATCGCGGAAGAAACCGGCGATAATTTTGGCCGATTTTGGAGATTCCAGAATAATAACGGATAAAGAAACCTCCACGAAACGAACTAACGGGTAAAATAGGTTTGCGCGACGTCGACGAAAGAAGACCGTAGGATTCTTTTGAGACGGTAAGGAAGGAGCAACGCACCCCTTTGAACCGGCGATAGCGACATCAAATATACGCGCATCCGCGGTAGGTCGCGGGTTCGGAAGGAAATACCTACATATGTACTCGTTTCACGCGTGCCTGCCTGTAAATGCGACTGTACATTCGAAGGACTTTAAATGAAACCGAGGCGAGGGGCTGAATAACCCTGCCGACTCCCTTCCCATATATGTATATACACGGAATTTCAAACGAAAACTCGCTGCTCCCCGAGCCTTTGATACGCTCTCGAGAAATCCCTAGTTTTTCCCCTCGCCGAATCCGTTCAATTTTTCTTCGGCAAGAACTTGGATGAAACGAACGAACGGACGGACGCCCCGCGACACGAACCTTTTTCCGACGCGAACTCGCATTCCGCTCGGCGTTCGACATTGTTTCGTGTCGAACGCGTGATCGCCATTCCCGGACAACGGCTACGTAAGTACATATGTATATAACAAGTTTTCACGAACGCCGTTCCGGCGACAAACGGTACGGACGGATCACGCGTTTCTCCCGTCGAGAACGACAGCGTTTCGGCGCAAGCTACGCTCGACGAACCTGAACGAAAGAAGGGAAATATCGCTATGCTTTCGGATTGGCCGGCTATCTGTTCCAACGGGTGATCGATCGAGTTCGATCGTATACGAAATAATACATATAATCGCGCCAATTAATTTGCCTTTGACTTTTAGCATAGGACAAAACGATTGAAGCGTCCATCGAGCGTCCATCGAGCGTCCATCGAGCGTCCATCGAGCGTCCATCGAGCGTCCATCGAGCGTACATCGAGCGTACATCGAGCGTCCATCGAGCGTCCAGACCGTAAACGCCGAACGAACGATTCACCAAGATATGATATATCGTTCCGTTTCGATCGCTCGTTGCCGAGGTAATCAGGAAATCGATTTACTTTAGTTAGCCGCGCGAATTCGAGATAATAGCGAAAAACGAGCGGTTAGAGGAACGATAGCAAAAGGTCGTTAAAAAAAAACGTGATCGAACGCCGTTTTTACCGCTAGGTTGTAGCGGTCGCGGTCGAGATTGCGCGCGCGACCGACGGGATCGCATCGATTATACGGTCGACGAATCCGATTAAACGAAAAAGCATCGGGAGCCACGCGAAGTCATCGCCGCTTATCCAGCGGCATTTTGTGATTCGGCACGAGACGAGAGGACAGGGTCGGTAGCGAAAGAGGAGCTCCGCTACGCCGATGGTAGGAGCAACCGGGAGGACGCACCACCGAGAGCTTAAAAATATGATTTTAATACCACTGGCCCGGGGGTCGCCGTATATCACGCTTTTGTCCGCCTACCATTGTCTCTACGCTCGACTCGCACCCTCTGAAAACCGACCACGTCCCCCTTTTCGCTGAACCTACCACGACCCCCTTGCGCGCTATGCCGTCCCTTGGCCAACTACAATGGTCAAAATGCTCGTAATTAAAAATTTTCCTACGATCGTCCGTCGTTGTTCCACGAGAAATTACGCGACACGAGGGATCTAACCGCGAATATCGTCATTCGAATTATACGTAGAAACGCGTAAATTTCGTATCTCGAAGGACGCGTCGACCGGCTCGCGCGACGCGATCAAACGGATTCAAGGATTTCGCGCGGCAGAAACGGCCGTCACGACCTCGAGGAGCAAGTCCGCGAGCGAAGGAAGCGCTCGAGGAAAGATCGGATCGGCGCGGCGCGGCGAGAAGACGTTGCGCGCGAGACGGTAATCGTTTTTGCTCGGGGCGTCGAGTCGTCCGCCGAAAATCCATTCCCGTCGCGTCGAGATAAACGGGCATAGTCGACTCTTCGCACGAATCTTCTTTCTCGTTTCGTTCTCGCCGCTCCTTACCCTCTTGGTTTTTCGTTTGCGCGGATAACGCGCGAAACGAACATTCTCCGAGGGACCGATAGTTCGCGTTCCGTATCGATCGTCTCGTCCCGAACCGACCACACGGTCCCGACGCTGGCCGAACTTTTATCCGGTGGATAAAATGATCCCGGTCGAGTAAACGTGCGCGAGATTTCGCGCGACGATCCCTTCATCCGATAAGCGGACATTCGACAATTTGCCGATCCGGAAGACGCTCGGAAGACGCTCAAGAAACGTTCGAAATGGGAGTTTCGAGAGAGTCTCTAAACTGTCGACGGTTCGGAAATTCGGACGGTACTCGACGTTGTCTCGAGGCCGGCAGCGGCAGATTCGCCGTCGCTGTTTCTCCTCGAAAATGTCGCGCCGCTATTCCCGAACTTGTTCCCGATCTACGGGAAAACGCGACACCGGCCAACCGATTACGCTTCCAATTATTTAAATACGCGCAAATCCTCCGACCGATCAACGCATTCCGTTACTCGTTTCTTCCGTTCCGTTCCGTTCCGTTCCGTTCCGTTCCGGTCTCTCGAATCGATCGCGTTATCGTTTTGGTGCTACGACGGACGCTAGCCGACCAACGAAAGCGATTGGTCGAGCGGCGGTGTAATTTGGAAATCGACACGGGAACACGGCCGAGACCGCGGACGCGACACGCCATTTCGAAAATGTTCCCCGATCATTTTCTCCCGTCGAGGTTGTCGCGCGTTTTATTCGCGAAAATTATTCTACCGGCGAATGATTCAAGAACGCGAGTTTCTCCGTTATAAAAAAAAAAAAAAAAGTATCTTCCGTTTAATTCGATAGCTCGCGTTATTTGGCCGAACCGCGACGATCCGTAACCGTTTCGCGTTTAATTTTCTCGTAACGCTTCGCGCTCCGTACGCGCCAAGATCTTATCCGGACGTTGGACGATAAAACCGTTCGGTACCGAGAGACGACGACGACGACGACGACGACGACGACGACGACTCCGTCTCCCTGAAAACTCCTGTCCATTACGCCGATACGCCATGAAATTTTCCTCGAAATTAGTATTGGACGAGCGGAGCCGAAACTCCGCGCAACGAGCGCATCGTTCGTAATTTTCTTTTTATCGTCGCGACGTTCTTTGAACATACTCGACGACGCGAGGCGACGCGACGCGACCGAACGAGATCTCGGTTATCGCGGGAGACACCTTTCGACGGATAAAGACAAACGTTCGAATTTTTATCGCGAATAAAGAAGGTTCGCGACCGCGGTCGGGCTGCCGGACATCGCGCGACAGACGCTGGTAGACGCTAGTCGTTTTCCCGAAAACAGAAGGACGCGCGCAGAGAATCTGTCAGACGATCGTCGGACAATTCGATCGGCCGATCTCGCGGAGCCACGAGTACCGATCGGCGAGGAATCGGTCGACCACCGGCAGGCGTACGAGCGTATCGGGATTGTCTGATCGAGAGCTAAAATCCGCACCGATTCGCGGAGGCGAAAGAGAAAGCCGCGAAGGGGGGTGGTGGCCGAGATAACAGATTTTGTACGGAGTCGCGCTGTTCGTCCGCCAGGGCTGCCCCGCTCCAGCCAGTGGAGAGACTATAATTCCGCGTTATCGGCAGGTTCACGGGCCAACGCGTCCCGAATCCTGGAAGAGCGAGCGATCCTGTTCCCCGTCGTTACCGGCTCCCGTTTTCTACCGTCGCGTCGCGGCGACGGCTCGTCCACTCCGCGAGATCTTAGTTTCTCGCGGGACCCTTCCCGCTATTCGCGAACACGCTCGTTCGACTCGCGTAAACGACGAAGACAGGCGCGCGCGACCAACGATACAAAACGCGATCGATCGTCGATTCGGTCGTCCGCGAAACGTAACGAGAACACCCTCGCTTCGGAGGATCGCATCTTAATCACCGATTGTTCGCTCGCCATTGCCCGTTCGAAGCGATCGCGCGTTAACTCGACCTAATAGAGGATAGATCGTGACCGGCGACGCGTGGGAGTCACGACGCGTCCCGGCTTGTCCCGGACGAATCCGGAACTCGCTCGGCTAAATACCGTCGAACGGAGCCAGCCAGACAGATAGCCGTCCGTTCTGGGCGGAAGGAGGTCGAGCCGGGTCTGTTGGCCCGGCCAACGAACCGCCGAAGTTAAGGTCGGCCTGCTCGGGACACCAATTGATACGGACGTTCTCGCTGACGCGAACGCTTCGAGCCGCAACCCCGTTTCCCGATAACGATGACCCTTAAATCATTTCTGGTCGGCGGATCGTTTCCCCGCGAATCGCTGGCCCTCCGAACCAACCCTCGCCTCGCGAACCCTCCTTCGAAATAATCGATTTCCCGCTTCCGTTTATGCCCCGCTTGCGCCTCGCTTACGACCCGTTTACGGACGATACGCTCCTCGCGCTTCCCCGTTCGTTTCTTTCCGCTCGCGAATCGGACGTTTCTTTCGTACGATCCGTGCTCGGGAACCAACGATCGGGTGCGACGGTCTACTTTGCTCTCGAATCGCGCCGCGTCGCGTCGCGTCGCGTCGGTTAAGTTTGGCCGCGCTTCGTCCGGGTGCTTCGACGATACGCATCGTTTTCCGAAAGATAAAGAAGAGACGCCCGAAAATACGTTTCGTTGGCCGATTCGATCGTACCTCGTCTTTCGTGGCGCAACGCGAAACTTCGGCTCTGTCCGAAGGAAAAAGAAAAAAAAAAGGAATTCGTTCCCTTTGTTTCGCGTCGCCGGGAACCACGCGGGGCATTTCTATTAACCGAAATAAAAGGACAAACACGAGACACTGGAAGGCAATATAAGAAAAGATCCGGCGAATCCGCGGTCGAACGAGCAGAAAACCTTTGGAATCCCTTTGCGGCAGTTCTCTTTGGTATTAAACTCTTCCTTCCTGTCTCCCTCCCTCCCTCCCTCCCTCCCTCCCTCCCTCCCTCCCTCCCTCCCTCCCTCTACCTGGAAATGAATAAAAATTACGTAGCGGCAACGACTCCTTAAAATTCCTTTCTCGAACGAAACTACGAAAGCGATCCCTCTTCCGGGCTTCGCGATATAGCCACGTCGCCGACAAATACTAACCGGATCGGCTAAATAACGAGACGAGGCTTCTCTCCGCGGTCGCGAGTGTTCGGTCCCCGTTACGTTACGTCGCGTGTCCTTACGTTACGATCGTTCCGCGACCGAGTTAACGATATTTCGTTCTCGAGAACCGTCCAGTCGAGAAAATCGCTGTTGTCGGTGTACTACCGCTGGCGGTTTCGCGCCTACGGATAGAGTAGACGAATCTTCTCGCGTACGAGTTCGATGGACGACGTCGAGCCGCGTTAGTTAAACCGTTAACGCGCATCGAACGGTCGAGAGGAAGCGCGTGTCCGTTAATCGTTTCGAAAACGTTCGATGCGAGCTCGTCGAGGCGGTCGCGAAGAAAAACGCGGAGCGTTGTGCGATCTTCCGTTAGTTCGATCCAAGACGGGATCTCTCGTTAAACGAGGAAGAAGGACGGCCGACGATGTCGATAAGAAAAGCCGTTGCCTGGTTAATTGGAGTCAGGCGGCGATCTCGTCGACTCTCGAGAGCATCGATGAAATTACAGCCACCTCCTGCTCGTCGAGCTTCGACGGGTATCCTCTTCGCTCTCGCGACCGAGCAAGCCCGTTCTTCTTCGTTGTTCGCGTTCACCCAACACCCACCGACTCGTTGCACCTTCGTTCGCGCGCGATCTTCCTTCCTTCTCGACCAACCACCTTTCGTACTTACATAAGTACCTGACTGCGTACATATGTATATAAGTACGTGCGCGCGTAGTTTACTGCACAGCCGCGCACGCACGTTCCGCCGCGACACGCAATCTACGATATGTCCAGTCCAGTGAGGTGCCTCCTATTTGTAATATCCCGATCGCCGTATGACGATCGATCGGTATCGGGACTCTTATCCTTGATAGGCCGAGAGGAGAAGCTTCGAGGAGGACGATATCGTCCTTACGAAGAAGATGGAGAAAATCCCGAGCCTCGGCGGCGAACGACCTTTTTTCGACGGTCTCCGCCCGAAAGTCCCGGTTCGTGGATAAACGCGAATACGAATAAGCGCTCTTAATTACGTGCCAACGACCGATCTCTGTCGCGCTAACGTTCGCGGATCCGACCCGGCAAACTTGCCGCGGCTTTCAATTAGAGAGAGTCCTTTAATTAATTTCTATTATGAACCGCGACGACGAGAAAACAATGGCAAAGTACCAGGAAACCTACGAACGAAGAGGAGAAATTCGAAACGAATTCGACTCGATGAAACTCGATGAAAATTCTCGAGACGGAAAGTGGACCGCGGTCATCGTATCGATACCGGGAACCTTTGTACGACTTTGTTTTTTCTTTCGATCCGAACCGTGGAAAACGACAGCCTACGTTCGTGACCGATCCTCTCTCGATCACCGACTATCCTTCTAGCGTAATGCGCGAAAAAAGTATTTATTAGCTCGGAAACGAATATCCGCCGTATATTCGATTCGTTAATAACGGCGCCGCTGACGCGCGACCCGTACAGATTAAACCGATCACCGATACTAGCTCGAAAAATTGTTATTAAACCGTTCGGAAATCGCGACGTTTCGCGTAAACCCAATTATAAAATCTACCTGGTTTCGTTATCGGTTTCTCCGTTCGACGAACACCGAACAAAAATATCGCGTATCTCCGTTTCAAGGTTTCGCGCGATCGTAACTGGATGATAAAACCGCGTCGGCCACGCGATACCGAGTCGATTCCAACCCGGAACTATGACCGAGAATCAGTGACGATTCGAAAAATCCGACGCCAACGATCGAGATAATAAGAGGAGTCCGTTTATGACGACTCGTAAAATGCGTCGAACGTAACCAGCTGGCAACCTCGTAAATCGTCCTAGTCGGTAATGTCCCGGATCGTAAATTTATTGGACCGGCTTCGAAGTATCGTTGATGAGATTTAGTAAATGTCCCCTCGTTCGGTGACGATCGCTTCCCTCGGCTCGACTCGGCAAAATATTGTATTTTTTAAAACGAATACCGATCGATCGCGAATCGCGAGTCACGTGTCACGATGTCCACCGTCGACGGATACACGCTGTTCCAGCAATTCGCGATGCCCGCGATAACATCGTCCGATGGATCGGTAGCGAAGCCCTCGAACAAATTTATTCTCGATCGGCGCCGATTTTCGTCGAGCGGTATCCTCCGCTCGTCGCCCGGAAATCACTGACCTACGGCCGTTGTCTTGGAATTCCACGATATTTCTATTCGCGGCGTTACGATACCGCGTCGTCCTCCGGGCTTCGCGAAGAAAACTATTCGCGAAGAAAAACGCGCGCGGTTCGAAGAATCGTGAAACACGGTACAGCCGCATCTAACTTTTGTCCTCTGGAGATCCCCTCTCGTCTCGCGCTGGTCGTTACTGATCCGACTTCGGGAACAAATATCGATTTACGATTAGTAGACTGCTTATCTTGGACATTTTCCGTGATCGATTTTTTATAGCCGGTGAAGGCGGTTAACCGCGCGCGCTGGCCCTCGATAATACGAAATGTCCGGATCGAGGCGTTAACCTTCCTCGTTATATCGACTCGATCGACGTATCGATGCTCGAGATCGCTCGGTGATGTCAACAACGATACGTTCAACGCGCCGCGATGGATTCTTTCGTCGATTTCGTTCGGTGTAACGCGCGAACCGTCGGATTCGAAAATACGACATTCGCGTGTTGAACGCGCGTTCAATTTTATTTATTAGAAAAGAATCGTTTAAAACGAATTTCTCTTACTACCTCTTCGGTAAAAACGAAGGTATCGCGCGTGGACAAATCTTTCTCTACGTACATACATGTACTTATATTCCTTGAAATCCACATTGTCGCAAGCAGAGTCCGCTGTGATATATGGAACATCCGACGGGACATTTCTATTGTCATTTTTCTTAACGCGGACTCGTTTTTTTCGCGACAGAGAGACGTTCTCGCGGTACGCGATCGCGCGATCTAGCAAAAATAACGAGAACACCGAGCAACCAATTATATTATTCCATATCGTATATACATTTGCGACACGGTCAAGTTAAGAGGATAGATATGTAACGATCAAAGGGTCGAAAGAAAAGAGAAGAAACTGTAGGTAGATGGAAGAAAATATAAATACACGCGTTTCGATTGAACAACATAAAGATTCACTGCGTATGTACAGTTTCTTTTGTTATCGTCGTCTTTATTACCATCGTGTTCCTCGTCATCGGCATCATCGTTAATATCAATATTCATATTTTACTATTATTATTATTATTATTATTATTATTATTATTATTATTATTATTATTATTATTATTCATATTATTATTATTATTATTATTATTATTATTGTTGTTGTTGTTGTTGTTGTTGTTGTTGTTGATGTTGTTATTATCGTCGTCAATAGTTTCGTTACCCTTGTTACTACTATCGTCGGTATTATAATATGTATTTTACTCGATAATTATACTCGTACCCTTATCTATTCGTATGTGTCTAAATTTGTATCGTTTCTTTTGTATTTCACTTTTGTTGGTTGTTTCATTTTGTTTTGTGTGCAACCCTGAGACTATGATTCTACCGCCATGGTGAATCGTATACGCATGTAAGAGGAAAATGCTTGTAAAACTCGTGAAAATCCAACGTGTAAAATATTTCGTCCAAACCTCGTTCTCGTTCCCGTTGTTCGCGCGACGTACTACGAAAAACCAAATAAAAGAGAAGCGATCGGTTCGAGTCGCGTGATCATCGACAGCGGCGGCGACGATCGGGGTAACGAGTTTACCGCGCGTTATCGGACAATCGAAGCAAATCGATATGATAAACCGACGAGGAAGAAGAAGAAAACGATGCGTATACCGTTCGAGAGAAAAAAGAAGAAGAAAATTCGCCATGGTTTTATACGACGATCGCTCCCTTCTCTTTCTTTTAGATTTTCTTCGATGTTTCCCTCAGTTATGTTCGTCGTCCGCTTCGCAACGTGAAATCCACGCGAACAAATTAATAACTAATAATACATCGTGTCGAAATGCGAAGATGCGCGGTTCCTGAGCTACATGCTTTATTGTAATTGGAGTATTTACGATAGAGAACGGTAAGGAACTGTGAAGATCTGTATTGGCGAGAAATTTTCCATTTCGAGTTACGAATAATAATAATAATAATAATAATAATAATAATAAGACAAACGATAAAACCAACAAATACGTGCACAGAAAGAGGCTTTTACGCGATGTTCCTAGCTTTCTTTCCGAGTTTAAGGGTGAAAGCGCGTAGATCCGGATGAAGTTTTGGAAAGAACGCGTTTACGACAATACAGAAAATAAAGGAACCGGCACCGTCTCCATCGTCGCAAACAAGAAGGACGAATCGAGAGAAAGCCAGCCAATATGTCCCGAATATTGCACTTTTGTCGCTTCGAGATCGTACGAGGTTTCTGCTCGAACGTTCCCACATAAGCCGACGCACGTACATGACCCATCTAATTTACTATAATATTTCTTCTATATCTCTTCGTTTTAATAATTTGTTACGTTTTATTTCGTATATTTCGTATAAAGCGATCACGACGAACAACAAACAGGCTGAAGTTAAGATCACCCTTTCGATTAACCCTTTCGAGACTACGAAACGATACGCGATGCAACGCGCTTTGGCTCTCTTGAAAGCCGCTTCTAATGATTCCGCGTTGCGTTCAAAAGCCCGCTATCTACGGAACAGATCCGCCCGTTGATCGGAAACGCTCAAATAGAGACACTCGGGTTAATATCTTCGTAAGCTCGCTCCGAGCTATTTTTCTAGATACGCCCTGGACTCGCGCCACGTTCCTCTTGGCTAATATTTAGCCAGCCTCGAAGAGAACTCGCGATTCCCTACTAGCTAAATGAAAAACTATACGTTGCAACCGCGTCTATACGATTACCTGTTATTTTCTTTTCCTTACGTTTACTTCGCTACATCTTGCCTCTGTACAGATGCGCCCAAAGTCGACTAGCGAACGTGGCAATTCTTCCTTTTACCACCTGCTTTACTCGAAAGAAGGCTAATCGCTGATCAACGTATATAAATAATGTTTGCTCGATCGACAACGGTGAGAAGAAGTATTTTTCGTTCGATCTACGACATCTATCAGGAAATGTTAAAAGAAACCTTGTCGCTCGTTGCGAACACGCTCGATTGACAAACAAAATCACTAAATGAGACTCTATTGTTTTGTGGGATGTACGGTTTCTTCTCATATTTTCGAAAAAACGAAACTCTTTGCGTACAAATTAATATCCCCCTAACGATACTTAACGATCAGTCGCTTCGGAAAAATAACGATATTATGCACAATGGATCCAGTATTTGTCATCGTGGATCTCATAACAATAGTAAACTAGATAATAAACATCCCTGAATACATATATATGATATAATAATAATAACATAATATATATATATATGTGTGTGTGTGTGTGTGTGTGTGTGTGTGTGTGTGTGTGTGTGTGTATTCTCCTCCGCTTCCCGCTTCCCGCTTTCCGCGCAGCACGGGCGAATAATATTTTAAAATCGCTTCAACAATCTATTAAATCTCTTTTTCTCCCTCTTCGCTCGTTTTTTTCTAAAGAAGTTGACAACCTCGTCGAAAAAGATTCGATCTCGAAGTATAATCATAGATTTTATTTTTTTTTTTTTCTTTTGTATGATACCTCGTAAGTAAAGAAAAAAGAAAGAAATAAAATGGCCTCGATTCGGAGAACGATCCGGCCATTCTTTATCCTTCTTGTTCACTGGTTCACAGCTCTGTTCGCGATTAATTGGTTCGATTTGTACAACGGCGCATACTAAGACTTAACTTCGCTGAAATAATTCGACTATGGATGTTCGGTGCAGTGACGCGTATCTACACGCTTGACGTCGGCGATGGGCAAATCGAGTGCTCGTCGCCGAGTTCACGAGCGTCGATGTACATACTTACACGATGAGTGCCGCGATTCGATATGGAATATTCGCAATCATATCGTATGGAAATGTTTAAAAGGTCTAATAATCTTAAAACTTAAAAGTCGAATGAACTCGTAAATCGATCGAAAATCAAATAAAATTTTAGAAATTTGAAAATGTGGAAATCTCGATACGCGTGACCGCGCATCCTGAGCACACGGCAGCAGTTGCCCATCGCTGGTTCGTATTGATCTTTTTTTTTCTCGCGCGTTTATTTTTCTTTTCTCGGTTTTTTTTTCAAGTGTGCAGTTACTCTATACATATAAAACGTCGTACCATTTTATCGATACTATATTAAAAAATATAGAGTTTCATGTCCTTTCTACATAGTCCGAAATTGACTATACTTCTTTTTAATTTCTTTCCCTTTTTTCTTTTGTTTCCCTTTTATTTTATTCTCTCAGAGAAAAAAACGGTAACTTAAATAATAATCGAACCTCGAGCTACGCGTATGAATTTCTTGATTGAACAGGTATTTTTTTTGTTCTTTTTTTTTCCTTTTTTTTTGGTAACACAATGCTAACACTAAAACGTCAAACACCCACAGTTAGTACATTTGCAAATTCTTAATTAATTAATCAATTAATTAATTTGTTTATTTATTATTTTTTTGTTTGTTATTTTTTTAATAGCGTTCACGATGTATCACCGATTCGCTGATGTATCGTCATCTTAATCCGATCGGTACGCAAATGAAATCGTTTCGTATATTTGGTAGATGCTGATGTCTGTTCGACATTTATTTTGTTTCTTTTCATAAACTATCCTAAATTGAGAGCTCCGGAAAAGAAAGCATCTCGCATCGTGTACTACGTACCCACCAATCCTAACATATACCATGATTACTTTTCGTTCTTGCCTTCTCTGTACCTGTAAAAGGGGTACTCGAAAAGAAAAGTGTAGTTGTATCGACGAAACGGTGTACTTGCTGTTCGTACATGGTGTGTTTGCGAGTTTCTACGATTGTTGGAATCACTGGCCATTAAGTTTCACCCTCCAACACGACTCGACGCGATCGAAAAATAAACCTCCCCTTCTTCCTCTCCTTCCTTTTCTATTTCCTATTTTTAAGTCTATCCCATTAACGGGAACGAACAAAATTGCGCAACATATCATTCTTGTCTTGTTTAACATTATTATCTGTCCAGCATACACGTCGAAACACTCCAGAGAGAAGAACGCAAGTACCTTTTATTCTTTGCTTCTCCCCCCCCCTCTCTCTCTCTCTCTCCTTCTCCCACACACACACGCGCGCGCACATACATACACGGACACAGACGGACGCGCACACATACAACACACTGTCAACGTGGCTATACAGCGTAAACGCAGCTATGCTTTACCTCGAACGGTAATAGCGAGTTGACGTTGTTCGGTACACGAATCATTGAAAATTAAATGAAAGTTTGAATCGATGTTTCATCGATAATAAGCGGCTTCCAGCATTTCTACGAACAGCTTGTTCATCGGTACCTTCCCCGTTCGATAGACACTAGACCAAAATCTTCTAACAATTCCATCGACCTGCCTGAGGCTGGGCAACACTAGGAACATGTTTTGTGTGGCGCGTAACGCTTGTCCAGGTCTTATTGCGGCCACGCAATCCGAGAGGGAATTCAAAATAGTATCACGAAAGCGATAAAGCGCTTGTGGCTCGTCCGATCGTGCATCGCTGTTCGCCAGTATCAACGCTTTCAGCATGTAATATTCTTCCCTGGTCAAGCCCAATCGTTGAAGCCTTTCAACGATTTGAATACACTGTTCAAAAGCAAACAATATGTTGTACGATGTGTCGGAAAGACAATAATACGACGATTACTACGCTTGTAGCTTCAAATTAGAGAAATATAACGTAGCCTCGACAGTAGACGCATTTTTTGCCTAGATAGTAGATGCGCGGTAGTCCCCAGCATTTCCAGGACCAGTTCTCGACCGAGCCTTTATATTTCGTTTATTGTCAACCTCGTTGTCAACGCGATCCCGGCATACATCTACTGTCGACGCGTTACCGCTTATCGCGTCCGCGAATGTGTCTATGTATTGTCGACACGCCTCGATCGGACAAAAATACCAGAACACGGTATGCGCTGGTCCCGCGAAAATGATCAACTTATACGCAAGTAACGCGGCAACTTTTGAACCTCGATACGTACAGCGGACTCTCGTTTCGTTCGAACGTTCGCAGGAATTGTCAGCGACAACGCCGCGTTGCATAGCGTAGCCGATATCGTACCGATATATTTATGACGAGAGTCTGCGGTATAATGCGAAAAAATGAACTAATCGCGAGACGCTGGAACAATCGAAATACTCACGTGCGTGTATAATTCCGTACAGTGGCATTCGCGTGCGAGTCTCTCGTCGAGGGTAAAATCTTGGGCAAATCTTAATCGACCGTTATTGGGCATACTTCTCCACGCTAGACTGAACGTCAGGATTTCGGCCCACGTACTTTGCAAAAGTCGCATTTGGTCGTTCAACGCTAAACCGCTGAATCCAGGTATTTGTTTTGCCCAACCTACAAACAAGTAATTCCAGATGACGATCCACCATTTTCGACCTAGTATTACCTATACCCGTGCAGACGCGTTACGATAATTGCATCAGTTACACCATACGGTTAACACATTCGATAGAGTGAATTTTCATTAATTTATCGAACGAATACTTTTACTACGACATGTACACGTATATTTAGCGTGACGTATTACCGATTATTCCAACCAATTCTCGATCGTACAAGTCGGACAATTGACCGAGTACTCTCTGATCCGTATCGAGGGTATGAGAGAGATTGGACACTTGCAACATATCGGGTTCACAGGCAGCCAGTGCTTCCAGCATTTTGTTATCTATCGATAAATAAAACAGTTTATCGTTTCGAACGTGTCGCTGTATCATCGTTAATGCACGATGATTCGGGGTCACGGATGAACATAGATCTACCGACAGAACCGAACACTTTGAAAATAACGACGGAAAATAAAAATGTGATAGGAGCTGATGGCTTACTTATTATTTCGTTAGAAGCTCCTGTCCCTACGTTTGCTAGAAACAATAAAATAGATCAGATGTTTAATCGTAATCGACGACCGAAAAGTTTCGTTGTTGCGCGTGTCTATACTCCATGCGATCGGGATCGAAAACGAGGCGTTTACAGGCGGCAGATATCAGTTATTAACAATCACCTTCCAACGGAGCTGTCTTCACCGGCGTATAAGGATCGGTGGACCTTCTATATTTTTGTCTACCTCCTCGGACACGATCCAATCGGACTCCCTCTTTCAACATGCCTTGTCGAAGGCACTTTTGAAACCTGCACGCCTGACACGCTTTCCTTCTCCGTTTGTTTATCTCGCATTCGCCATTCGCCGGACACGTGTACTCGATGTTACCTGTGAAATTACTCGCTATTTTATTGTAATATACATGGTCTTCGTCCAGGTAGCACCAATGTTATGTAAGAGGAATGCGCACGGTGGCACGTACATCGTAACTTTTCCTTAGTTCATACGAAAAATCGAACGAAGCTACGAAAAACCGGCAATCCCTTTGACGTATTCTCGGTAACCGATAAACGATACGGTACAGTACGGTATAGTGTTAACGTGTCTACCATCAAGCCCGATGGTGCTACCTGGAAAATGCTGTACGCCCAAATGTTTATAAATGCGAAGGAACTCTTCTTACCTTGTATCGTTCTTTTGAAAAAAGCCTTGCACGCTTCGCAAGACGCGACTCCATAATGAAATCCACTCGCAACGTCTCCGCAAACGAGACACAACCTTCTCGGTATCATGTCCTCTTCTTTGACACCTTCCTAAACAAAAGATAATTCTCTTTTATATCGTTTTCACTCGTCTAAAACTGTACGTATATAGCCTGTGCTTGCTACGATCGTGTATACCTCCGGTGTTCCTAAAGGTTGCGTGGTGGATGAACAGTGATGCATTTCGGGACTTCCAGGACTACCTCCATCTCCGCCATAATCGGGTGGCACCTCCATTTTACCACAAATTACCTACAAAATACGAAAGCAAATGTTACCGATTGCTCCGATTCGTTTGCTTCGCTACGCTGCGTATTTTCTACTTTCTACGTTATATTTTTTATTTCATATCGAATTAAAAGTAGATGCGTGCGACGTAACGTAGGCTTCTCTTAGTAAAGAAAAAGAGTAGAATCTTGGAGGAGCGCTAGAAGAACCCTGTAAGAACCCAGAAATAATTTAAGGACATTTAAGGAGAGATTACGATGGACATAAGGAATTAAATAGAGAAATCTCGGAACAATCTTGGTGAAACCTAAAGAAAAAATAAAGAGAATCTGGGGAGAATGGGTCTAGAAAGAATTCGATGGGTGGGCAGGTCCAGCTTTGGGAGAGCTTGGGGAGAGCTTAACCTAAAACCTCCGTCCTCGCGCATAAAGGTCATGATCAAACAAAGCATTCTTCTTCTTCTACTTCTTCTTCGTCTTCTTCTCCTTCTTCTACTTCAACTACTTCTTCTCCTCCTTCGTTTTTCTTCCTCTTCCTCTTCTTCTTCTTGTTCTTCTTGTTCTTCTTCTTCTTCTTCTTCTTCTTCTTCTTCTTCTTCTTCTTCTTGTTCTTCTTGTTCTTCCTCTTCTTCTTCGCCCCTTCTTCTTCTTCTTCTTCTTCTTCTACTTCTACTTCTTCTTCTTCTTCTTCTTCTTCTTCTTCTTCTTCTTATTGTTCTTCTTCTTCTTCTTCTTCTTCTTCTACTTCTTCTTCCTCTTCTTCTTCTTCTTCCTCGTCAATCATCTACACTTCCTTTTAACTAAGGGAAGCCTAGGTTGCGTGTGATAGGTGAAAAATACCTCTTGATGTTGCAGGGTGGTGGTCGGTGAACAGACTTGATAGTTTTGCGTAGGCGTCGTAGGATTCTCGACCTCTTGCTTGATATTTGCCATGGTTCTATTATTTCCGATCATATTTTCTATGCCAGCACCAGACATCATACACACCTGAAACAGTCAACGTAATATCTCTTATTTTCTATCGTATTTATTACATTTTTATTCGATCTGAACAACGGGTATATCATTCTGATCGTTTACTTCTCGATCCGTAATTACGTAGTACGAGCTACGAACGAAACGCGAGCGAACAAGAGTCTGCTTCGCGGTCGGCTGCACTTTTTTTTCGCTGCTATTTTTAAGCGCGACCAACGGCTCGTGCATTTTTAGAATCGACTTGAAAAAATTCGAGATACGTACCGTCGAATGTTGGTTGAACGCGAAAACGTGAACGTTCTCGTTAAGGTCGCGGTTTCTAGCTCGCGTGTCCGTTCTCCTGATTTATCGAATCGATTACACTTTACTATTCCGTGAACAGCTTTATCCACTTTACATCGAGCTTAACGCGATATTGGCTATATCCTTAAGAACCAAACTACGTCGTTACGTCGACGACATCTACCTGTATAGTCCTAAATGTCCCGATTTTTCCACCCCTGGACAGATGTTTAAACGAGTCCAAAGATAATTATAATCATCCAATAATTGCTATGTATGTACATAATATCTAGAACCGAATAATTGAAAATTAAAAAGAGCATCTACGAATTTTCACAATGACGAACAAAAATAATAACGAGAGATAAGAAAAAGAAAGAACGAGGGTGCAATAATCGCATGTATCGGTTATCTGGGGGAGAACGAGTCCTTAAACCTGAACGAACGGTCGGTAGGTTGGTAGGTAGGGAGACGGTGAACCAAGTAACGGTGAAAGGATTGCGTAAGCTTATCCCCTCTCCCGCGTTCCGCTTCACGGTATCGTGTATAATATGCATGCAAAAGAAGGACGAGGGGAAGAGAAAGAAGCAAAGAATATCTGGTTAGCCTTGAACTTGACGTTTCTGCGAGATGCAGTTGCGATCGTTCACGATTATGTTAATACCGAACAACTTGAAACGCGTTTCAAGATTTACGCGCTCGTTAGATATACCATCTACTTAAGGATCTGTGTCTCTGCAACGACGAAACCTTATCGTCGGTAGCAGTAGCGGCCCTCTTTCGCCGCATGCTTTCGTTACGACGTTCCGTAACCTGAATGTATTTTTCCAATGATCTCGCTCCGATCCTAGACGCTTTCTGCCAAATAATCTTCGATAACGTAACTAGAGAAGACTGGCAAAAATCTTTGCAGTTCCAAAGATCGATACCGTTTCGTTTCCTACCGACCACCGAATAAATTACGTCGATATCAAAAATATTTCTTATTCGTCAATTTTCTATTTTACAAACACGGACATTTTGAAACATTTTATAGAATTCTGCTTATATCTTCCATTCCACCGTTTTTACTCGGCCCTAAGTTTTGCACACGGTTATACAAAGAGGCATAATTTTCGACATAAACTCGACATCGGGTAACGAACGATTAGTTTATATCGAATCGATGCTACGTCGAATACTACTCCGCCAACGAGTCGGGATCGACGCGGGACGAACGTACGATAGCGATTCGGCAAACCGAAAAACACCAAAAAAATCCATTGATTACAATCTATTAGCGATCGAGAAGTACACGAAACAATCGAAGAACTACGTGATTTAAAATTCCGTGCGAAAAAGAAAAAGGAAGCATCGAAGCATCTGGTTAACCTCGAACTTGACAAGTCGAACGTGCAAATCCCATCGCGCGTGCATCTCCCACGTTTAGATTAATGAAATGAGAACCAACGGCGTCGGTGCATGCCGACTTGGATTGTAATACGACTCAATAGCGACGACAGAAAAACCTCTCTCGCTCGTTAAAACGAAAAAATAGACCGTACGTAGTATAACCATGGCGGTAAAGCAAGTAAAAAAAACGAACGCGGTTAAAAAAGAAAATGTTTAACGATAAACAAAATAAATGACATAAGCGTGTGCCCGATGGTTCATCGGTGATTCTCATTTTCTTACATTTTTTCGTATCTAACCTCTCGATTGAGTAGTTAGTTACCCGTAAACGGAAGAAAGAAATTATAGAAAGAAAGGAAGCAAGGACGGAAGGAAGGAAGGAAGGAAGGAAGGAAGGAACGAAAGAAAGTACGATGAACGAACGAACGAACGGAGTAGAGAAAAAGAAAGAGAAACGTATCGCGCTATCTGGTTAGCCTTGAACTTGACTTTTCTGCGAGAGAACTAGCCACGTTAGCGAAGGCCGCAAAACCGCGCCAACACACAATTTTAGCAGCCGAACTTGAACGGAAACAGCCGACTCTGGGCGACCTTGGGTTCCACTGTCTGACTCTTCTCTCTCTATCTCTCGCTCGCTCTTTTTTTCTCTATCTCTGTCCCCGTTACCCCTGGTTGCGACCTCGTGCGGCTGACACTCTGTGCGTCTCTTTCTCTTCTTTCGTGCCGGCCGAATCGTGTTCTAACGTTCCATCATCGTTCCCGTAGCTCATATCGCTTCTGACAGTTTGGGCCAGAAATTCTACAATAAATCGTGACATAAATAAAAGGAAAGAAAAGAATTTGCGTATTTTTCGAGGCGACAGCAACGCGTTACAGTAATCCGGTAATGCTCGATAATACCTATCAAAGATTTAATCTCGTTGAATTCTTAAGACCCTCATGCTTTGGAAATTTCAAAGGAATCGATGTTCGTATTACCGTATTTCTACATAAGCCACCTCTCTACGCTTACCGCGAAGACGGATCGAGGCCGTTTCGAACAAGTTTTCGTTATTTTTCGCGTACACGCGACATATAAAAGAAAAAAGAAAATATTACTCTAACCGATCAAGCATCCGTATTTAGAAGAGACCGTGACCTAAATATCGATTGCACCGGCCGTTACCTGCGATTTTGTTTCGATCGTGATAACGGCGTGGCGCGGCGGTTTAATTACGATTAAGGATGCTTCGTTACGACTACACTTTCATGATTCGTTTATCGCATACGGTAAAATATCTACGTGATCGATGTAACAACGCGGCACTCGTCGACGTTATTCGCCACTGTCGACGGTAAAAAAAAACATCGACGAACCAAATTCGTGTAATCTTGACGCGATGTAAGCGCTCGTGTGCCCGTACGCGAAGGATTCGCTTCCGATCCGCGATCGCCGTATGACTTAAAAATTTTCAAGATACGCACGCGATACTTGAACTTCTTGTTAAAAGATTCGATTATAGAAAGAAGAAAAAGGCCGAACGGGAAAATAAATCCGAGGGATTCCAATTTCACGGTTTCGCTATCGCTTTTATTTTAGCCGATCGTTACGAATTACGATTCGAACGAGTCAATTAATTCACCGTTAATACTTTCAACATCGCGTATCGTGTACGCACATTTTTGTTATACATATAGATCTTTGTATCTACCGAAATAGTAGCACCGTTATGAGCGACATCTGGACCTCGAACCAAAACCGAACGATGACGAGAGCGTGGTTACGTCTGGAATCGCGAAACGAATCGAACGAGAGTGCAACGTTTTTGCTCGTTTCACCTGTCAATATCCAATATTTATGCTAACGAATTTTTCGTTTTATTCGAAACGAATCTTTTCTTTTTAATTACCGTTTAATACCGCGGCTCGAACAAGTACTTACTTATTTGCCGTAAGACGCAAGCTGCCGAACGGACCCAGGAATAACACGCTAAACGTTATCACGGACGCGTTGCACGTTTAATCTGACGCACCGTGAAACGCGTCGAATTAAATCGCACGAAATTGAAATACATCGAAGCCTGAAGAATTGAAATACATTCGATCGTATCGAATGAACATGCGTACAACCGAATCACCACGAATTGAAACGCGCGAGAAATTAATTGGTGTCGAATCGATTTCCTAGCGAACGAAAATCGGAGTGCCAACGATCGAGCACGCGATATCGAGTTGGAGAACGCAAATTCCTTTCACACGGAAAAGGAAAAGGAAAAGGAAAAGAAACGAAATATCACGGCCCGTTCACCGTAACCACAATTTCGCAACAAGTCGATCGCGATGACCCTGAATGACGACAATAGTCGCAAACTTGCGATATTATACGAGCGTACGTAAGTATGTAGGTGGTTACTAAATTAGGAGTTCAGAGAACAAATTGATTTCCCGAGGATGAAGACCCTCGGTCGCGGTCAAGGCCAAAGCTACGGTAACGCCACTATGTTCCGATTTTGCGACGAGTTTATCCAATAAAACGTGCAACGTAACGAATCGGCATAATATCAAGCGCGGTCAAGTAGAAAAATGATATTCTCTCTGGCTTACACTTTCGTTAAATTGCCGGAAAACGATAAACGGCGGACGAGTTCGGAAATATTCCGATTCACGATGCTCGATGATTTAACAGAAATTTCCGCTTACTCGAGCGAGAACAGCAAAAACCCGAAGAGAGAAAAGAAAATCGATCGTAAAAGAATTTCGTGTGTTGCGCGTGTTGGCCCGTATTGGCTCGTATTGGCCAAGGTTAGGGCTGGCTCGTCTTGTCCCGGTCCGGTCCGGCCCGGTTCGACTCCATTCTCGACATGACGTCACCGACGTGTCTCGGTCTCGTAGTCCGAAACTTGAACGACTTCCCCGCTGTATCCTTCGATAACCGATGATTATCCATCCTGCTCCTTATCGAAACGGACAACGCATTGCCGCGTCGTTCATAGTGACTCGACTACTGCGTGATACAGTCTGCGCTAATATACGGGCTGAGGTATTCACGATGTCGACAGTCTGACACGATCTACGGTGCCTACGGGCATGCGAACGTATCCCCCCCCCCTCTCTCTCTCTCTCTCTCTCTCTCTCTCACTCTCACTCTCTCTCGCTCTGTTAGATAAGAAGCCAACCGATCATACACACCGACACCGCTGATTCGCGATGTACGTACATATTCGTACAACCTATCGACTCTCGATTTCTTGTTCGCCAACTCCGTTTTTCACCTGTACGTATACTACGCGTTCTCGAATCGCCCGTCCATTCGTTATCGTCGAATTTTAATTCGTGTTTAGATAACTTACGATAATTTTCAGAAATCGAATCGCGTTCGTTTTAAATGCAAATAAGTAATTTTCTATAACAATAACCATACGCAGTATGTGCACTAGCTATAACCGTACAGTACCATTTTTTTTTTATACCGTTCAACACGCTACGATGTATACATTATCAAGATTGCTTCGATCTACGTAGTAGTTCAACAGTGTACTTACATATGCTCGATAGCTTTCGATCGGTACTGTATCTTTTGCGAACGATTCGATATCTATCCAACACAATATGTTACGATGTTTCGTCGGAAATTTCATATTTTTGTTGACGTTAATTGTCACGCATAGAAATAAACGTTTACGGATTGTTCTCGCCGGATTGCATGCGCGATCGTCGAGGCGAATCAGGCGCGGTTTAACTCCCGGATCTGGATACCCGCTACTCTTTATTCCTTTATCGCGAAAATTTCTGATTCGTTGGTAAACGAAAACGCGATAAAAGAAAGAAAGATCTTTTCCGAATCGTATTGCGCATACACGCCTATAGAATATGTACTTTCTCCAGGAACGTTATCTTTCAGGAGCAAAGAAAAATCTATACCGCGAAATCTAAGAAATCGAAAAGTGAACATACGCGTATTCGAGTTTCCTAACCGCAACATGCGTATTTCGCCGCAAAAGCTTACCGACCTCCACAAACTCCTCTTTATCCGTGCATACTTGCTCGCGTGCATGCGTAACTTAACACGCGGACGAATGCGCGCGTGCACGTAGATATCCGCGCAATTTCACAGCATGCACCGAGATGCCTAACAGATAGAACGAGAGAGAGAGAGAGAGAGAGAGAGAGAGAGAGAGAGAGAGAGAGAGAGAGAATTAAGAAGCGACGCGCAAGGTCTTCGCTACGAGCGACATACATACAAGTACATGTACGTACACCACGAGCGAGCTTCTACCTGCGAACGCGACCTTCGTGATGCTACTCGATCACGGAGCTGCTCTACTGTTCCGTTTCCTTTTACGAAACTACTCCTCTGATCTTCGAAACTGTAAAACGTAAAGAAGGAAAATATCTTAGAGGCCATCATAATTTGTGCCTAACAATATTTTTGTCGACAATGAAAGGTATCGACTCGGAGAGATTTAATGTCGTAGTCCTAATTAGACAACGAAAGAACCACTTGAAGAAGATACACGTTTTCGACCATAACCTACCCCAGACCATACTAGAGATATATTAAACATGTCCGAGTATCGTGAGCGTGCGCTAAAAAAGTCGAAACTGTTCGAAAACTTTTTCTACCAAGGTAACAAGAGGCGAGAGTCTCGAAATATCGACTGACGCATCCACGAGACGAATATACCTACATACTTATGCGTGTGTGCTTCCTTCTTTTTTCCATTAGTGCAGCCAACAGTTCGGTTTTCGCCAAATCCTGCCCGGAATCTAAGCGATTTTATTTTCGTTACCAGTTACGAACTTCGAGTACATACCGTATCTCGGATGACCGATTCCCGTCTTTTATACACCATGTACGCCGACATCGATCTATTTCTAAAACGCGTTCATAACCGTTTCGTGTACGATTGTATCGATGAAAATGTTCGCCGAGTAAAATCGCCAATAAAGAACGATTCCATTATCGTTCGTATTTTGCATCTTCTACGCGTGAAATTGCACGAAACAAGACTGACCCCGCGTGTCTGTTCGCGCGTATGCCGGCACTTTAACGCGTTCTAACTATTGACGGGCCAAGTAACGAACGTTTTAGGATAACTGTAGTAAATACTTGATTACGATACCAGGCAGGTAGTAAACAGAAAAGAAATGACAAATTTTTAACTATAAAGGACACGACAAAATCGTACAGATACGAACGCGCGACTTTCGGTATTAACGCGTTCGGTCGAATGTACGCGACCATTGATACATCGATACAAACATACCATCGATACAATTTTCTCGATTTTCAAACGAAATCGAAACGATACAATTTGACGATCTATTTCAATATTTCGAAAAAGGTTTTCAAAACGTGTCAAATGAAACCCACTGAATTTAAAGTAAATTTATATTTACCAGATCCATTATTGAAAATCATTGACGATATCGACTGCCGTAGACAAATTAACGTTATTTTAAACGGATTAAATAATTGCTTCGAATCGGTCTCGAATATACACCGTATACATACCGAAACAACAATTACATACGATAGGAATGGATGAAATGCGATAATAAGTAGGAAGAAGAATTTAGTCAAAAGTTATAAAACTGAAAATGTGTAGTTAAAGTTTTTTCTCTTTGGCCGCTCGTCCAGCCACACAGCACATGCGCGCGCACACAGAAAACACATATATATATCTCTCACTGTCATCAAAACAAACAGTTTTTTCATATTCGCGTCCTTTATACATAGTATGTATATGTATGTACGTATAAATGAAGCGTGTAAAATATATTTCGGCGATTATTTGATATCTTGTACCTGAAACGTAAATTACGAATCGCGTTTAAATAACGACCGAAATGAATGAAAACGAATTTAAAATTAAAACTGAATTCGAACTCTAAAGGATACACGTCGAATAGGCAGCGATTCTACTTTAACGAAGATCGAAGAAAACATGGAAACGACCGACGAATTTGTCAGGTGCATTAAAGGCCGGCAGACCGGTAGAAAAATGATCGGTGAGTTACAGGATAGATTACCTAACAGACACGTCGTAACGTAATAACCGAGTTGTCGCTAAAGTCGAGTGACGATAACGCGAGCAAAGTTAATACGTACGATTCTTTCCTTACCAAAAACTACAAGTACAGTGGATAATATTTGTCACGATTAAAGCGTTCAAATTAAAGCAATGTACGCGCGAATCTTTTTAATTCGATGAAATACAAAATTCTGAGTAATCCTGCTTCGAACGTGAAAGAATAAGCTTGACTCGATCGTTCTTATAAATATAATCGAAATATAAGCGATAAAATGGTTTTCGTTTTACATCGGTCGAAATTGTTACCGATATTCGATAGAAAAACCAACGGAAAGCAGGGGGAAAGGCGCGCGCAGCAACGTAAACAAACCCACGAGATCGAACGAGAAGAAACAGAGAGGTTATGTGTTGACGGCACCTACCACATCGTACATCCAGGCCTCCATGACAGTCAATTGTTTCGTTTTCAATGGCACGCGAACACCGTGTTTCTATTTCTCTCGCTTTTCCAAAACGAGAAAGGGAAAATGAACTCCGAGTCAAAGATTCGGTCACTCATGTATCTTTGTGGTTAAGACACGCGCATACACGAACGCACTACCCCCTACCACGACGTTGACGACGCGACGAGCCGTACGCGACTGACAGCAATATACAGGGTACAGTAATACATGGAGTCAGCCCATCCTAACACCGGTCGCCACGAATCCACCAAACACACTTTTTACGCTTAATTATATACACCTTATCGTTTATTTCATTACCAAATGTTCAAACGATCCATAATACCGTATTAGAAGCTTTAACGTTACAAAATGTTTTACTTGTATCGTAAGATTAACTTTTAACTTTACACAAGTTGATTCTTATCGCTGATTCGTTCGGTCGTGTTATATTAATTTTTTAAAAGAAAAGAAATCTTTCAAGTCTGTAATTTTGTTTAAACCTTTGGAATTTAAAGCAACAATTACCAAACTCTTCTCGATCTACGACCCGCTCTCGAAAACGGAAATTACCACGTATCACTCGCGTGTAATATCCTTTTTTTGGCTCTCGAAGCGATTAAAGTTAAAAAAGTTTTAAAGAATTATGAAATTTCAAAAATTGTTCAATCGCACGATGGTAAGATTCCGAGATGTTGCCACTCACGAAATTCAAATTTTTAAAAGTTCCAATAATCCATCATTTTAATGGATCGATATTAGCGATCCCATTCCGTCATTTTATATGGATAAATATAAATTTGTCGTTCGCGGTATAGAAATCTCCAATAAATCGTTGCATTTTTAAACGAACAACATTACATTTGATAAGGCGGCTTTTAGATCGTAACTATTAGCATGCTATACAAGTACATGCGCGGTGCCGTAATGAACATTATCATAGTGATGACCAATCGGTCATTAACTCCTGGCCTTGAATCAATTTCTAACAACACACAATCTCCTGTACAACCGAATTTCTGTTACGGTTCAATCGATCTCTTTGTAAACCGTAAACAAACAAGTGGTTTTAAAGTTGAATCACGTTTCAAAGATCCCAATTGGGACTCGCGTGGCCGTGTACTAGAAACGCGAACGAAAGAGAAACGCTTCGAACGGCTTTGCGTTACGCGTAAGTACGTACGAGATAATTGTATTTTCAGACGTAGGTAGATCCAGCCCGAAAACTCTCCCTTTACCCCTATAATCGTACCGGTCCAACGGTTGCTCCTAACTTGATACGCTACTGTTGTTATGCGTGACACGTGTATATGTCGCGATGGAAGTGTAAGTGGGTGGGAGAAGACTGTGTACGGCGACCCGTAGAGCGACGGCAACGACAGTGAGGCGGCAGCGGCAGCAACGATGACGACGATGACGGCGATGGAGGCGGCGATGACGGTAGTGGTAATGGTGGTGGTGCCATTGGAGGCGGCGGCCCTGCGGTTTACTAAGGAGGAGAGGAAAGGGAAAGGCAGTCGATGGCCTTGAACTTGACTGCCGTCGTTTTTGCGCACAGCCGTTGCCCACCCAAAACAGCCCACCGGCGTAGACTAGAATTTTCGTACAGACGTGACGATGTTGTCTTCCTCGATATTCTAACTACTACACCATTAGTCGCTCGTTGAATATGCTTCGTAACTTTATTATATTTCTTTGCGAAATGTGTTAAGTCTATTATATCTCGTGGATCTATACGACTCGAAATGAAAATTATGTTCCTATACCTTTCACGTATTTTCTTTTTCACCTTTTCTCATTTATGCCCTGAATTCGTCGAGGTAATAAATAATCACTCCACCTTTCAAACAAACACATCCTCCATTTACTTCCTTTTTTACTATTATTTCTATTACGATATTCTCCTGGGTTATTATTACTTCGAGTATACATTCTTATATACATCTGTTATTATTAATAAATAATCTTCTTAATATGTCATACCTTTATTAACTTGATTATTACCGCTTGAACTAGTACGAACGTCAAATCTAAGCGAAAATATTCAATCTGTCTAAGCAAAAAGCCGGATACGATTGGTATAACATTAATGAAACATTAAGCGCCGTAACCTGATGCGAAAATTGGCTATAGAAAACAAACTGTATATAATAAGAACAGTAAAGTCATTATTGTATGTTAACGAACTTTTTTTACCAATTCCAAACATTTCTAATAGGAAGAGCCAAGCTCGCCACCGCCCCTACGCAGTTACGTCAACGTTTGCTAGGAAAACGAAAAATACGTTCACTACGTTTCCAGTGCGATATTACCGTTCAAATTTTTCAGCAACATTCTCAATATTTTCATCAAGAATAGCTTAAAAAATACTGTCGTGAAACTATTTTTCGATAACTATTTCTGAACGATTACATATCTGTAATAGATTTTATTTCACGATGGGAAACCAACCAGTTGTAAATGTATACGTGTACGTATAAGCAGGGTTGAGGTAGGTAGACTACGAACTAGACGGATCGATATGGCACTCTCGCTTTCTCGTGTTCTCAATATGTGTATCTGTGTCGTGTCTGGATGATGCTTTGTGCACATTTCAGAGTCTCGGATGTTAAATGAACATTCAATTTTATTAATCTATGATTAGCTCGTATAAACAGAAATATCAAACTCATATTTTTTATCATCGTACGTACTGGCATAACGTTATAGTTCATCGATAAAAATGACAACTTACGAGATTGTAAATAGCAGGAAGAGGGGGAGGAGGCGAAAATATTCGTTTTAAAATGAATTTTATAACGTTATTTTAAACGATTTTTACGTTTATTTTTACATGCAAGATATCAGTTATAAATTATTGACAATTTTAATGGAATCTTTTTTATTTAGAAAAAAGGAGAGGGAGATTAAAATCTAGCTTATTCCTTCCAGTTATGAACAGAGATCACCTGTCCTCTGGTGGCATGTATTCTTGCCCCCGCCCCCGCCTTTTATGTCTACGCTCATATTGAAAATGCTCAAAATTACATATTATATTGCCACTCGTTGAATCGCCATGCATCGAACCGTTACACGTTCTATCCCCATAGGTTTTCTTGAAATTTTGAAATTTCAAACATTCGTATATAAAAAAAATAGCGATCTTATTAAGTGTTTGCAGAAGTCAACTATGAATTTACAATATTCTACATCCCTAAACATGCGGTTAACTTTTAAGGAAGAAATATACACCGCCGATAATATCGAAATTAATCTTTCCACTCGTCGGTAATATTTTGACAATTTAAATGGCCCACGTCTGCTTTTCATTTTAATATTGCAATACTCGATTCTATATACTCATACAGTTTCAATAATGACAATGCTTGTAGTATTGTTAAAAAACAATTTTGGATCACTAACATTTAATACCTATTAATTAACACGTTCCATTGTTATGCACATTAATATATTTTATAATAATTAAAATTCGTGTCAAAATAGTTCAACGTTAAGTAACTAATTACGTTTTTGTGACCTTAAACATATACCCTCGATAATATAATATTAGTTTGTTTCGAGTGTATATCAATTTTTCCCTAGTATCTTTTACAAATAAAATACAATTTATTTTTTGTAAATATAATGGTCAAAGAAATAAATTTACAATTAATGTAAATAATACACATAGACAAAAGAATACTTTACCATGGAACAATAAAATCTTAATAGACATTAAATTAAGATAATCATACAGAATTGAACATCGCATTCTTATTTATCGTCACATGCTTGATTTCATAACTCTCGTTTTTTTGGAACGAAAAAACCAAGGCCATAACAGAGTTGTGAAACCCGCGAAGCAAATTACAATATTATATGGTAAATTCAAAAAAGAAACTTTTTGAATTACAATTAATGTTACAAATATAGATCTACTATTAATACAAATCTGACAATAATATCCAAAATATAAAATAATTTCAAGGGACATAACACACAGTTATGAGATGTAAACGAATTTGTAACAAAGATGGCGGAACAAAATTTGGCAGATAGTTTATACGCGATTATTTTGAATACAACAAATGACTACGAAATACGCCGACAAATATGAAACTGGTTTAAACGACTTACCTTACAACTCGTATATGATTTTTTATCTCCATAAGGCATTTAACATTTTCAATCACAAGAAAAATATTGGAGCAATGGCCGATTCCACAACTCGCTAGAAGCAGAAAACTCGAGGACTTCGATTGTTGTGCGCGTGGTGCCATCGCACGTTCATTACATACACCAAAATTGTATTTTCAAATGCAACAAGTGCTAACCTCTAACGTATAAAGAACAAATTAACTTTTATGACGACCAAAGTTCACGATGCAGACGCAACATGATGTAACAAGCTCTCCCAAGATTCAAATACTATAAAACACAAGTTATGTAACAATCGATTTTTATTTATGTTATTAGGTTTCTACAAATCTAAGGATGCAAGATTTGATGAATCTGAGAATACAGTAATGAAGAAATACTGACATTTAAATATACATATAACGATTTTTGATCTTGCTCCATGCAGGGGTATGCAATAGAAATACTTCACTGTACAATAAAATACTTCCTACAAACCTGTATTGATATGTTTATATATATGTATATGTTTATACTTTGTAACATTTCAATAGTTAAAATAAAATAAAATAATTTTTTTTTTCTTTTTCACAAAAAAATCGTATAAAACGAGAAATTAATAAATGATTAAACCTTTGCAATATCGCAAGATACACTGTTTGGATTCCACTTTCCATCGTCTACCGGTCGTATATACAATTTAGCATAGGTGTATTTTTGTAATCTTTCTGGATTTAAAATGAGAGATTCATTAATTGGTTTACAATAGTATTTAATGTCGGAAGGTAAAATCATGATATGCGGTTGACGTTTAAAGCAAGCATATTTTTTCAAAAGCGTCGAATCAGAATTTAAAGTTGTGGGAGGTGGATACAAAGGATAAAATGTTGCCTGAGACAATACATGATCGGCTAAACGACCTACTCTATCCATTCCCGACATGTTCCTAAAAAAATGTCACATTAAAATTAGTTTTACGTACTTTAATTATTAGCATACTTACGACACTTCTTGCTGTCCGAGATGTCTAAGAACATCCACAGAAGTGATTCCGATTTTTAAATCTTCCACGCTTATGATACATGGATCTGGCATAGAATAAACATTCGCCATATTTGATCCAATTCTGTTCGTATTTATAACAAATTCTGGTGTTGGATAAACCGGATCATGATGCACATCACGATTGGATGGTACCAATACGACTCGTGTACCCTTTCTACGTTAAAACAAACTAATCAATAATCGTTTTTCAAAATATTAGAATTAAGTATGTGAATATGAACATAACCAGGTTGTCAATCGTGAGAAGGACAACATTTATTCTAATGTGAATTTTATTCTATTACTTTAAACAGATTTTGTATTTATTTTCGTATACAAAATATACGTGTATGTAATTTTGGAATTTTAAGAAATAATACATCGTATTAGCGAGTGAATCGTAAGAAATTATAAACTTCGAAAATGGATTTTGGCAGATAAAAATTATGAAATCCCTAACTAAGATTATGAAACTAATAATATACACAAATATACTCTGAGCAATTAAAAATTATATAATTAATAATTATAAATTGCAGACTAGGTAACACTAAAACAAAGAAAGCATCATTGAAAAAAGAAACTTTTAATAATTTAGCGGAAGACTATGATTCCAAGAAACACCAGTTAAGAATCATCGTCGTAAGCTTTTCGGTATACACGGAATCTGATTATCATTGGTTAATACGACCGTAACACAATTTTTATCCAATGTTTGCCATAAGATAATTTTTTCGTTAAGGGAAATGGGTGGCAGAAGAAATGCTCCCGCTGGCTACGCCCACAATAAAAATAAGAAGCAACGTACCCTTGCAAGCATTGTGTAATTTTTGCTAAGATTTTATCAAAAAATTCTTTATAAGTATCTCTCAAAGTACACTTTTTTATTTCAGGATGCGTGTATTCTATAAAAGGTCCAACCAATATTAATACATTCGGTTCTTCTTCCGAGACACGTTCCATAAGATCCCATAATGGTTGATAGTTCAAATTATTAGACGGCGTGAACGGGCCAACCGCAACATATATTCTTACATCTTTCGATAATTTTGGTACACTGGCTAACGGTGCATGGCCCTTAGCAAATAATTCTTTTACTACTAAAGTATTTCCACTTGTATTAGTAGCTTCCACTGCAACTATTTGACCCGGGAAAACCGAGTAGTATTTAATACCACTGAGATCTAAGCGTACGACAGGAGCGTTTTTTTCGCCTTTACGCCTTTTAGAGCCTTCCATCATAACAATTTTACTTTCTACCGACTTATCGAACATGATGAATATTTTACCCCACGTTCTGAACGGTATCTGACTCATAGATGCAACATTTCTCACATAACGCACGTTTGGCTTGGTAGGTCCCATTCTCTCGTTCCAAATATGGCACAGTCTTTCACCAAAATTCAAACAGTTAATGGTTAGAACAGACGCCTGTGTAGAAAGCATCTCAAACATGTATACAACATCTTTAGGTATATGGGGATGATGCGCTTTAACAACGGGTACATCGTTATCTTGTTGAGATTGCTGCTTACTCCAAGATTTTACATCTGGACCAAAACTCAACAGAACTTTGCCTCTAATCGATGAACTTGGTGCCCGGTTGGGTACACTTCTGGAAATAAGTAAGTATAAAATAACAATTATACACAAACTGTATCTTATTATCCTACTTACGCAAACAATAATTTTAAATAAACAAATCGCTTACGCGCTGATAGTATAAGTTGATGGCATAAACACTTGATCCACTGCTCGAATTTTGGTATCATTTTCTTGTTCCGTTGTTGGACTCCTTACTCGTTTATTCTATTAAAAAAAAGAAGTATAGAATGAAACATACGATATTAATGAAATAAATTCTGCGACATCGATATATTTATTCGTACACAATTAACGATATATACCGAGAGAAGAACAGATCACCGTAGATGAGTATGTATCTAGTCACGAGACAAAGTAAAACGTGCACCACATTCATACTCGTCTATGGAATTATCTGCTTGATATCGCTCCCGGTCATGTAACGAATTATGTTCGAACGGTACATGTTTTCGCGCCAATTCAGACGAGCTTATTTTCATAACCCTACTAACGAGATTGCGATGTTTAAACCCAAACGTGCTTAATGAGTTGGGATCTAGTCACAATTTGATCATATGTGCACTAGACCTTCACTCATTTGGCAAATCCAGGAAATAATTCTCGTTTTCTTCGTGTACGCTCTCTAATATGTTGTTGGATATTTCGATCATCGATGATTTAAGTAAATGAATGGTAAACAATCGATTCAAAACTCATAACATTACGCAGTAAAGAAAAGTAAGTAGTTACATGGTAGACTCGTGGTCAAGAGCCAAGATAACGAGTAGGGTTAATTGTTGTTAACCTGATCATTCGTGTCACTTGCTTTATTACGTATATTTCAATCAAGTTCGCGCCATTTCTTATAATTTGCGTTCGATGCTCTTACATTAAGTTAAATTCAATTTTCTTGACACTAAACTCTACGGTAAGTTTTCGAAATTTCAAAATACTGGAACCTTCAATATCTGAAATTCAAAAATTTTAGAATTTCAGGGTTTTTAAAATTTTTGAACATTGTGAAATAATACATTACAAGCGAGTGAATCACGAAAAAGACTACCGTTTTCAAAATTAGTTTTACGTCTTGCAGAGATAAATATCGTAGATCTTAATAAATACTTATAGCTCTGTATAATAATGAATATTAAAACATCGACTCTAAACGTTAAACGATTTATGTTGATTCGTTTCGTTAGAAAACGAAATCTGTACGTATCTTTAAATTGCAATTACAAAATACAGGTTATATAAACGGAATGCTGTTAAACATTAGGAGATACAAACTTATTCGAACGATACTTGCTGTATCAGATTGTGTAAAACTTTAGGTCGATCACCGAGAACTGTCCTCCTTCCCCTTCCCTTCCTGGTAAATACACACAGAGACAGGAGACTATTTCTCCTTCTATCCCTCTCTCCGCAAACTATTCGCCCCTGGCAATCTTCTGCCCCACTGTTTCACAGAGATACCGTGGGAAATAATGTGAAGCTTTTACCAGATACAGTTGTAGCGCACAACAAAATCTGTTGCTGTTCTATTCACTTTTGAACACGAGAATCTGATCTTCTTTTTCTTTATAAATATTTTTAATTTCTCAATTACCGCGTGGAACGAAAGAACACGAAAACAAGTACAAAATTAGAGCAAAGAGAGAAAGGAGATCGGGCTGTCAGTTGTTGGTCAATTGCACTTAATTGGTAGATGTGAGCAACTCCCTAAGGAACCGATCTTTCAAGCATGTACTACTTAAGAAAGCTAATATTGTATAATAATTTACATACGTTCAACGTTTAGGCAAGAAAATTATTTCTTTTTTTTAAAACATCGTTAATATTATCGACAGAAATTTTAAAAATAATAATTGGAAAAGTATTATGAACGGTATTAAATTCAGATCAACAGGTATGACACAATCACCGCAAATTCGTGTAACACCCATTGAATATTACTTAAAACTGGTTGAACTCTGAAATTTATGAATCCCAAATCTTTTGAATCTTTTGAAATTTTAATAGATTAAGATTAATGTCACTCTGCCATTATGTGTGCCACAAATCCACGACATTTCCAAAAAATAAACGTGTTAATAATTCGGATAATGCTAAAACTCATATAGATCACAACATACCATATTAAAATACAATAAGTTTGAAGATAAACGAATTGCTGTGCACAGCGTGTATATGTACATATAATACGTAGATAAGATCAAATTAATGAAATGGAAAAAAGAAAAACTGATGCCTGAAATTTATTCAATAGCAAAAGTTACTTTTTACGAAGGGTTTATAAGATACAAAAAACTGAAAGTAACTCGCGACATCGAAAGAAACATGCGACGTAGTCGCAGCAACAGGTTGTAGCGACGCGACGCGACGTTCAGGACTCGATGAACGGTCGACGACATTCGCATGCGCGCACACAACTGTACGAAAGTTCTTTCTTTTTTCATGGCTTTCTCGTACATGTACACAATACTATACTCTTGCTATAGACACAAATCGTGTATCAACGCACGAACAAGGTTATCCGTGAACTTTCCTAATATTAGTAAATACATTTATCACGCGTTCTTTATAATAGTATCCGATGATAAATTGAATACGAAAGTTCGGAGAAACAAATTTAGTTTGTTTCTAGTAAAATCGGTCTAACGTAAAACGATAGAAACAGGACAGAACACATTAGAACAAAAAATATAGAAAATATAAACAAACAATAATAGGAAAAATAGCGTAAGAGTAGAAACAGCAACAGGTCGTTGCAATGCAAAGCGCTCTTACGATTGGGGGAATGACTTTCGAGTATGAAATACACTCGAACCAAATTCCATAATGGCCGACGCTTTGACTCGACCGTTTTAAAGATCGAATGCACATCATTCACTCGATACGATACCATTAAAAATCATTTGCTTAGTTCACGACGGAATATCCGCGGTTAACGATTTACGAGTAAAGAATATAAAATTCACACGAGAGGCCGGCGAATCACTGAATAATACACTCCGAATCCGCATGACGCGCTGACAGTCGGTGGCGTCGTTGACTCGACGCCATCGAGATATTTAAGTATTTAAAAATACAATTATTAATTAAATTCTCACAAACGATACAATTAACACAGCGAACAATTATGAAATAAACATTAATAAAATGTAAAAACTAAACGTAAAGGACAGCGAAGAAACAAGGCTTTGTTCGTAAAGATCTATAAGCACGCGCGCATCAGGATGATAATGGAGTCTGGGTCCTTGAAAACTGAAATCGTACCCTTTGAAGAAATCTGGTCAGCTCTCTTTAGATGGAAGAATCCCTCTCTACGCGTACCAACAGGCATACTATCCTTTTTCTACCAATAGCAACGAATTCCCCTCCATGAGAGTGTCCTTTGTAAAAGAGTGGGAAGGAATGAAAGAGGGGATAATGGCGGCGATCTACCTGGACCATTTTTGTGGCGGGAATTACGGTGCCCCAACAAGAACTTATACACGACGACGTTTCATCTCAGAATAAGAAACCACCTGTCGGGAAATAACATTGGAAATTTCACTTTGTATCGTAACTGTTCTCCGTCGATAGCAAGTATGACGTATAACATATTTCTGTTTTGGTACTAGTGATCGTCCATAATGATTTTATCACTGTATCATAAGGTTCTTAAGTACCCGTACTCATTACTTAGTACGTCTTAATTTCTCAGTACATATAAAACGCATAATTGCAAAATACATTTATTCAAATTTTCAAATTTTAAACTCGCATTTTCCTTTTACATAGAAGAGGTGTATTCTATAATTTTGCAAAATTATTACATTTCGGTTATTCTATATTCGTGATAAATTGGAACTAAATCGGCGTTAAATCATTGTTTCTAGTTTGCAAAATTATTGTTTGAAAATAAAAACTACAAGGAAACGATCTATCTATAAGTTACGTTTATCTATATCTTTTCAATTCAACACTTTTATAAAAATGTATCAGTTTTTCGAAACAGAATCTAAAAATTGTAAAGACATGTATAAATTCACACTATCGATAATAAATGATTCTAAATTAACAAATACAACTTATGTAATTTTTTGAACGGGAAATTAATAATACTAAGTATTAGTTGTAATTTGTCATTACAGTTTTCTGTCATATAGAGTTCATTTTATTGAGAATAGATCTACAGGTAAGTCTTACGTCATTGCTACTATAGACAACAAATCGACCATAAAGAATGTGACAGTGTTGCCAATTCGATTTATATCACTACAATGCCAAGGTTGAGGTTTGACACGAAAGGTATCATTCTATTAATACGATGTCACACAATTTTAGACAACGTTTATATTGATTGTTTTAACTTAATAATATTTATGATTATTTACGAAATATTCGTGCAACAAATTATTCATACACATACGTTATACGACTATGTAACTTAGAGATGCGAGCATCATTATTTACATAACATTATCGTTTCACTGCAAATTTATAAATTGTAAATCACAATTTTATAAAAAGAATCCTATTATGCATGAATTTTAATTGAAATACTTCTAACGATTTATAAATCGTATAAAGTTTTATAAATCTGGCAACAGTGGTGAAAGACGATTACAGGGATGAAGACCTCCCCCTCTTGAAGGAAGGAAAGAAGGACGAATGAAGGAAAGGGAAGGAAGAGAGAAGAAAAGGAGAACAAGAAAGAATAAGGGGAACAAATAGCTTTTGAAATCATCAAAGTAACCGGGCATGAACGACAGTATGTACGTTTTGACGAAAACTACATAGCCTTTATGAGATTTTCTTAGAAATATTTTTTTAAATATTCATACTATTTTAAATTTTGCACGATATGACTTTATAATTAAAAGCTAAACAAAGAAAAATAAAATAAGTTAATCGTATTTGCTCTTTTTGTACATAACAAAGTACCAACCTATAAAACAAAAATGAAATAAAATAAAAACTTACCTTCGATGTAGAACATTCTCCAGTGGTATATATATCCAAAACATCATTACTATTACCATAATATGTATCAAATATATGTAAAGATAATATGTAGAAATAAGATAAATTAAATTATTTTACATTCTATAACACATTTTATGCGTTTATGAAGTTTTATAACAGTATATCAAAGGATACGTAACTTCTTCATTAGTTCTTACATTAACTTCTGTATCAGATATTGTAATTGCTTTCATATGACAGAGATCTTTCTTGTTTTTTTTTAGTTCTTCTTCTTCCATTTTATTAAGACCATCTATTGTTGGATCAATATCTAAAGAATGTGGTACTGCATACGCGACCCACAAATCCACAAATGTTTCTTCATCCATGTTGTATGTTCGACAAAGCTGAAGACCTAATTAAAAAACATTTTTGTAAGTTTGTTGATTTAGAAGAATACAACATTTTAGGGTAGGATTGTAAAGAATAAGTATAATTAATTTTTTAAATACATATTATATTTATAACTATACATATATTCATGTAAACAGCTATCAAAGGTTGTCATGGATAAAGAATATATTTAAAAAGATAAATTCTTGTAATGACTTCTAATTAGCAATATGAATCAATAGATACATAAACATTAGAAATGTGATTAAATTTATTTTATGTTGCTGATTAAAAAATAACTTACATTTTTCAACAACCAATCCATGTGGAACATCGCAACCTAAATTACAGAAACACGAAATTAACAACTCTTCCGACACCATTTTGCTACGTCAACTACGTCCTCAGGTTTTTCCCGCCAATCCAACAAGTAAAAGAACATGCGCAATGCTTCCACTATTGTTCGCTTCTGCGCATAATACAGGAAATACATATTAGAAATTAAATAAACTATATAACAACTACTCAACTCTAACTGAAATATGAACTGCACAAATAAAGAAGGATAATATATATCCGAGAGAAATTGAAGATACATATTTGGGAATCCTACCTTTCTTATAGCCATTGTCTTATCTGTACTATGTCGTAATAAATTCGTATGGGGGACAGATATAAACGAATTATTGTCACCCACAAGACATGTAGGAATTACTCGAGGGATAAATTTCCTTAATATCTTTACTTCCTTTTAAACTGGCTCCGTTTTGTATGCTTTGTTTCATAAGAAAGTACAGTAATTATTTTAAATGTACATTATTCATGTCATCAGCCTTTGGAAATTCGCATTCACGAACGTGATGCATCTCTATAGTTTGCTACTGCTTCATGATCATATACACGGTGAAAAAGAAATAAACGAACACTGAAAATTGATAATAATGTGATAAATGTACAAAATAAAATAATATTATATCTCAATTTTGTTAATATTGATAATTCATGTATAAGATATGTAAATATTCAATAAAAAGTATTTCGCCTCACTGACGGGATATATTATCACCGCAAAATTAACAAGCATAGAATTTTCTGACTGCTAAGTATATGTATACACTCGATGTAAAGATAGTTGTAATAGCGTATCCGCATTATCATGAATTATAACATGCACAGAATCGAAAGTGTAAATATGCGCAGAAATAACGAATTTTCATTATCTTTTTGCTAGACATTTTCGCAGAATTTTGTGTGATAATAATGAATGATGATCTACGTACATTGTATATATACATCCGTGGCTTTAGATTGTACGCAGTATATGTATATATGTACGTACTTTGCCATATCCTTATACCCACATTGAAATTAATTTATATGGAATTTACCCAACATAAATATAAAGCATGTACGTCTGTATATAAAAAAAATAAATTTACCGTTTGTAACATTTTTATGCCTTTGAAATAAAAGAAAACAATATGTCAGTAAATTTTGATAAAATATATATGTTTTCATACATACATATATTATTTGTATATCATGCGCACCACACTCAGAGACATACACCGCCATACAAAATTAAAAAGAAAAAAAAACGATAACAAAAATGTGTATACAGTTTCATTAAGTATTTTATATTAGGTAACTAATTATTTTCAAGTATAAAATGTTGTTGATCCTTTTTCCAAAGCTCAATAAGAATTTCCGAGGTGTCTGTGGAAGGAAATCTTTCCATCCAAGATTGAATTAATCCAACAAAATTGGGTTCATAAAATTTTAGTTGTACTTCATTTGCACCTGTTGGTAACATAATTTAGTTAGTACAAAAATATGGCAAAAAAATAAACTCTTACTACAAATAGATATAAGTATAAAAACATTACCTGTCACAAATGTATTAGATTGTACAAATATTTTTCGTGGCTCTTTATGAGCTAATATAATATCCCTCCAACGTGCCCATGGATAAGGTCCTGTTTCAGGTACATCGCTATACTTTTCATACATTTCTTTAGCAGATTCAATATCACCTGTACTTTTATACACTTGTAACTTAGATAAAAATTCTCCAATTGCTCTTTTACCAACTGTTAAAATTTTTGATCTATCTACTGTTAATAATAGATTTTTTCCAGGCTCAGATTCTATGATATTAACAAAATTATTGCCAGCCTCCAAACAAACTCTAAGCAAAACATATCGTGCTTGAGAATGAGCTTGTAACCATTTCTTAGTGGATGGTTGATACATTTCTAAGGCTTTTGCACAACCAGTCCATAATAAGGATAACCAATTTACATATATTATATCATCTGTTATAGGACCTTCGTGTCCAAATATGCTCAGTATTTCTTTCTCCAAAGATAAGTAAAGTCCAACTGCTTCAGCTCTACATTCTTCGTATGAAGATCCGATTGCACCAAACTTTGAATCATACGTTTCACCCGGCAAAAAAAATTTATTTATTAACTTTCCGGTTAAAGGATTTTTCACTTTTCCATTATCAAAATTAAATGAACCAGATTCTAATTGCCGCAATAATTTTCCTGTTCCATGACCAAGCAGTTCATGCAAACCAACTTGTATTTCAAAACTTGCAACTCTATAAGTATTCATCAGAGTTTGATCATGTTCGGATAAAAATGGTATTACATCTAACTTCATATTCGCTGGAATTACATTACCCAAAGAAACATTTTTAAAGCCTTCTGATTGCCTAATTTCATCGTAATTTGGAATATTTATACCCGCGGGGATACCTGATCCTGAGAATGTTAAAACATCTAAAGAAGTGAAATCAGGTCTTAAGAATTCATCTTTCTCAAAGTCTTTCCCCCAAGGAAGTTTTGGTATAAATTTTTCCGCATTATCCACTAATGTAGTAAATTTTTTAGACATTTCCTTGTTTACCATTGCTACAAAACCTTCGAATTCTCCTCTCTGTCCTGCAGGATCTCTATAAGTCTCAATAAAACCTATATATGTTTCTACAACTGGTCCTTTGTTCTTGATCCAAAAACGAGAACCATCCTTATGATCTTGTAAAGATCCTGTTTTAAAATGTTGTATGTATTTATCTAGCATATTTTTCTCAATTTCATTTGCAGCATATTCTTTGGCCTTCTGCAGATTGTCAACAACTGGAATCAAAAGTTTTCTGTAATCTCCTCTTGTAATTTTGTATTTAGCATTTTTAAAAATTTCTTCTGATAATGTGATACGGGGATCATTGTGTGTATCAATAGAAGCTAATCTGATTTCATAAGTATCTATATGCTCCACGGTTTTAAAACATCTTGCATTATAGGATTCCAATCCTTTCTTTTGCATATACTCATTAACCAATTCAGCATCTTTATCTGTGCAATTAGCAGAAAAATATGTAGTGACACCTTTTTCGCCCAGTCCCAATGATTTCAACTTTTCATTTATATTATATATTATGTTTTTAATTTTACTCCAAATTTCTTCAATATCTTTAGGATGATTTTTATAAGCCTTTGAACTTTTTATTAACGCTTCAAATTTATCTTTGGATAAGTTAGGAATTATTTTACTATCACCAAAAGATTTATAGTTACCAGCATTGGCAAAAATTCCACAAGAATATACTAAAAAAGCCTAAAAAAAAAAACGTAGAACAGTTATATTAACATTTTAAATAATCAAAACTTTAAAAGATCAAAATGTTTATTACAATTTAACTTACAGTATAATCATCTTCATTAATACCAACATCGAATGCAGATTTTTTCAATTCAGCTATTGTTTCAGTTATAAAAATTTTATGTAACAAAGCGAATATTAACGGCGATTCTGGAGAAGTTTGTATAAACACAATTAGACCACCATGCCATGCAGCCTGACTTAAATAATGTGCATACAATTTTTCATTTTTCGTTAAAGCGTTAAATGCAGTTTCACATTCTAAAGAAATTACTGGTTGATTATTTGGCAAAGTAAATAACGAAATATCGTCACTCATTTTTGTATGTAAATGTCTTACACTGAAATGTAAAATTATAATAATGGTTACAACTCAATGTACTTAATTATAACAATCAATTTTTATGTACATAAATGCACTTATTATTTGGCAAATAAAGTTACGAAACGGATTTAAAGTTAACGTGTTTTTTAATAACTACTAGTAAATAAACAAGATCAAAATTTCTTTTGTGCCCATATGTTATCTATATTGTATAGTTACTTGTCACATGACACATAACCCACCTCAAAACAAAATTTATTTCCGTGTATTTAATTTTCTTACTTGTATACCAAAGTTTGTTAATATTTCTTTTCTTAAAATTAACATTGAACGAAAAAGATCGTAACGCGCAGTAAAATTGTTTTGTAACAAAAGTCGATTGTCGATAAAGTTGCCACGTATGCAAATGAAACATTTTAAATTGCAGAAGTAACAAATAATTTTACATTTTAACGTTTAAGTGGATAATTAAATTGTTATGTACGATTAGAACGACATTTTTGTCATACGTTTATTCAGTACATAAATTTAAAAAATATAAGACCAATCACCAAAATTTCCTAGACAATCTAGATTTTATCTATATGTATAATGCGAGTAAATGGACATTGCTTCGTATCTTGTGTTTTTCGTATCTTGTGCATTTTAACTATTTATTGATCATTTAACTGTTTCTTTAATTTTTTCTGATTTTTATTAAATTAAAATAATTGTATTATGATACAAAAGCATTCCTTATTAATACAATTTAGTACTAGTAGTAACACTATATATATAGAATAGCAAAAAACAAATTAAGTATTTTATTTTTTGCAACGTATGTATTTTACATAAATGTTTAAAGCAATAGTTACGAATTTGTATTTATTGTACATTGAATTCTCCTTGTTTGTTTTCTTTTCATTATGGTTTATATCATATATATAATAATTCTAAACTTAAGAGTAGTTGTTGCTTATTAGATACTTTTATGTAATAAAACAAGTTACTTAATCATGTAAAATTATACAAATAAATTTATGTTTTATGGAAGGTACACTTAACAGCTCTTTCCCTTTTCTTTATAAATAAAAAACATAATATTATTCTTTAACGTCTCCAATTCCATCTGCATTTATAGCAAACATTGCTTCGCTTTCAGGTAAACAAGGTGAATCATAAATTTTGCATATCCTAGTTTCTCCCCTTCCTTTACGTAAATATAATCTTGTTGTACTTGAGTGCGCTATAATATTACCACCAATTGGTTTCTTTTGATCACCACCAAACATACTAGCTGCACCATCAACTTGTGCTACAACTTGATTGGTTATAACAACAGCAACACCATGTTCATCGGCTATCCTCAACAGCATTCTGAGAAACCTAGCTAAATGTGTTTGTCTAGCAGATAATTCTCCTCTTCCGGAATAATCAGTCCTGTATAAACTAGTTGCACTATCGACTATTAATAAGGCATATCTGGATTCTGTCATCATAGCACTAGCCTGAATTAATAATTTAGTTTGATGATCTGTATTATAAGCTCTAGCACATGCTACATTATCCAATACAGAATCCCCTGCAATCTTATATCTTTCTGCAACAGCTATTAATCTTTCAGGTCTAAAAGTTCCTTCTGTATCTATATAAAGACATTTTCCTTCTGCACCACCCATATCTATAGGCAATTGACAATTTACAGCAAGTGTATGACATAACTGAGTTTTTCCTGATCTAAATTCCCCAAAAATTTCTGTAATAGAACCAGTCTCTATACCACCTCCTAATAATCTATCTAATTCACTGGAACCAGTAGTCACAAAAACGATATTTGATCGAGTCTGATGAATTTCGGTAGCACTTTTAAAACCCATTACAACCAGTTTCGAAGCTTCTTGTAAAATTTTATCTGCTTTAACTTCACTAATGCCTTTAATGGCAAGTAAATGTTTTTTAGGAGCATAAGCTACAGCTTCTACTGTGTAGTAACCAGCTTCCTCTAATTTTTTTATGTCTCCTGCTGTTATTCCATTTCCCTAAATAAAAAAGAAAGGTTTTTACAAACTGTGTAGCAGTATATTGTTGGTTTATCGTTGCCAGGTATGTACATTACTTCATAAAATCATTCGAACGTTACAATCGAAAGAGGTAATACAGGTTAAAAGGTAAACTTACTTCAAGAGTTTTTATTAATTTCGCTTGTGGATTATACTCGTCAAATTCTTCATCTCCTTGAAGAGTAGCTGTGGTCGCCGTAGCTAACATTTTCTAATACGATGCAATTAATCTTGAATAAAAAATATTTTATGTAAAGAAATGGAAAGACGGATTCAAAGCAAGCGTTAACTTTGCGCCAAAATATTATAACATCATCGTCAGTAAAACAACTTTAAATTATATTATTTATGTTTTTTATTGCTGTAATATAAACGGTACATAAATATATAAATTTTATATGTATAGGTAAAACAATATTTAAATTCCGAAAAGTTACTAAATATATAACATAAGTAAATGTTTTCGTTGGATTTTTCTTTCACTATACTTATTATTAATTTAATTCTGGAATAACAGAAGCCTGAACATGAGAAGTGTCGCTTGTATTTGATATATTTCATATTCGATACCTTATTAGTTAATATAAGTATTAACAATTACGTATTTATGCATGTATGTAATACACGAATTTAAATTTATCGGTAACTCGGTCGATAACGTTAAAACTATTTACAGTTTTATTTATCTATATGCACATGTTAGAAGCACACCGAGATACAGAATAAATGATTCAATATATTTTTCTGTCAATATATATTTCTCAATTGCTGTTTTAATATCCCATTACGAATTTCTATGTTACTCATAATATTATCCAAACGCTCACTATGTCTGAAAAGTAAATAATAATAGTAATATAATAGTTACTACTAGTAAATAAAGATACATGAAACAATATGAGATACAAGGCACATGTATGTATACAATATGTATGAATATGTGTACATAGTGTAATTTATCTATACATTCGTTTAACTCACGCGCGTTTAATGCAGAATACTTAGAAACTACATCGTCTAAATATATATCCCGCGCTTAACAGAAGTATAAAAATTAAATCGCGTATTTATCGACCCCGTACATATCATGCATTTCTATCAAAGATGTCTCTTCGTTCGCTGGTCAGAAGAAAATCAAAGAAGGGAAAAAGGTCAGGAGCGAAGAGAAACTTATTAGGTTGAAACAAGACGAATATAATTCGTTGTGACGTCTGACTATTAAGATAATTATACATCCCTCCCTAAAGTGTTGTTACAAGGGAGTCATTATATGAACATCACATGTTTTATGCGCGATTCTCCATTGGAACAACGTTGGATCAACTTATAACCTTCCAATAACAATGGCGACTTTACATAGGAAGCACCTTTGTTCATCAGACCTAGCTATAAACGCCGTGTTTTTTGATTTGGACAACACTCTCATCGAAACTAGAAAAGGCGATAATCAAACGTGTCGAAAGGTATGCTAAGATATTTAAAATATTATGATGTTAAGAAACGTACGTGTATGTACATATAAACGGTCAGTATTATTTAATGGATTTAAAAGTGTACATATGTATATTCATTTATGCTCGTTGGTTCCTAAAGAGTGCGCGGAACTAATCGAATCTTCGTTTTAAAAACTCGCAAAATCTGAAAGGTCACTCGGTTAATGATTAATTTATTTATTCGTTCATTTATATTTTACATTTGATTTCGAAATTTTTCTAAAAAATTCGATCGATCATATTTGCATCTATTTTCTGATTTCCGTTTAAATACGAAGATCGTACGAAAATAGAAACCTCTGTGTAATACGAGCCGACTCCCTGATATAGAGCTTTCTCTCGACGGGTTATTTTCGGTCTGCTCTGCTCGTACTGTTCAGATGTCCGACATTACAGAAAAAGCGTGTAAGCACGTTACTGAAGGTTTTCACGTTCTTAAGATACCAGTAAAGCGTACAGTGCATTTGTACTTTAGCAATTCGTTTATGGTGTCTCGTATAAAGAAAGGTTATGCTGATTGTGACAAATATACGTGTTCATTAAAATAGCCTTTCTCCACAAAATTCTATAAAATGAAGTTATCGTAAATAGTTTTCGTTAATAGTCCCTTTCAGTTTCGATAGTAGGAATATCGTAAACAATTAAGTGATTGTACACATAATGTATTTTACGTTACGAATGAAAGGAATTTTAAAGCGCAGTTAACCTCATATCGACGATAATCTGTACGTGAGTGATAACGCACGCATGTTGTGGAAAACGTTTGTAATGGTACAACTTTATTTTGGTCACACCAAGTGAGTGTGTCAAAGGGCAAGGCTAGTTTTAAGAGATTTCGTCTGGCAGTACGGCCAGTTGGCTTTTAGCCGTGACAAGTGAAAGTTAAACACCTTTTGAAAAATAACTGATGTCTGATTCTAAGTAATTAGACAAGAAAACCAATATTGTGAAAATAGTTGTGCAGCATAACAGAAGAATAATTCATTTTTACGTAATATTCAAATAAATTACAACAATGAGTATTCCGGAGGGTGTGAAAAAATGCTTGGCAATTTTAAAATCTGTTGAAACAGATTCAGAAAAATTTGCTGCATTATTTATGGTTACAAAATTAGTGGACAGTAAGGATTGCACAGCAATGGTTAAGAAAATGTTGTTTGAAGCAATTGGAATGAAATTTTTAAGAAAGTTATTATCTGCGCAGGCAGTTCCTGTGGATTGTCCTCCACAGGTATATAAATCTGTAGTGTTGTCCATACTTTCTGCATTTTGTCAGGAACCAGAATTGGCTGCCCATCCTGATATGATTGCTCATGTGCCTGCTTTACTTGGAATTATTTCCCAAGCCGACGAGGATGCAAATGACGATATGTTAATTATTGTCAGTGAAGCTTATACGTGCTTACAAAATATTGCACAGTATCCGCCTGGTCAGAAAGCTTTACTTGAACAGAAAGCAATTTCAAAAATGTGTGATATATATTCGGAAAAGAGTTTTGAAACAGATCATGCATTAAATATTTTAGTCTCGTTAGTTGGAAGATTAGGCCCAGAAGCATGGGATGCAACAGATACAGCACCATTTCATGCCATTATGAATAAAATTGCATTAGATTTTGAAACAGATCATACAGAAAGAAAATTTCAATTATGCACCATTTTACAAGCTTTATTAATGTCTTGTAGAAAGGATATTAGCATGACTGCTAAGGATGAGTCTTGGCCTATCAGCATCCATAAAGCTTTGTACGACATTCTTGGATCAAAAATAGGTAAAAATCAACGTGATCCAGCCTTAAAACTTGCATCAGTAATGTTAGATCTATTAGGTGCAGAATGGACCTTATCAGATAAAGAGAAACCAAAAGTGTTCTTTTTATTATTAATTCAGTTAGCATCAATAGAAGTGAGGATGCAAATGGAAGGGAAACAGCTTAAAACTGTTATGACAAATGCAGATTTAATTACGTCTTGTTTTATTATTCTTGAAATTTCTCTCGCATACATTACAAATGATCAATTGGATTTGGAACAAAAAGAAAAGCAGTCACTTTATACGGCTCTGAAGGGGGCTTTTGCTGCAATTATAGGGTTACTTACATCAGTTTCCAAAATGAAAGAATTAACAGATATCAAAGAACGTGTATTTATCTGTGCTGTAGTAAGAGTATTAGCAGCATGGCTTGCCCAGGAAACAACTGCTATGCGTCCACAAGTGTATGCAGTTCTGCCTTACATTTTAACTGTAGCCAATGATACCTTTTATGCTTACCGAAATAGGAAATTAGCAGAGAAAGCAAAAGCAAATGCTAAAAATAAAAATGATGATGGACCATCATCCATTGAACCAGTTACCTATGATCCTTTAAGTGAGATTGATTTATTAAAACTTTTATTACCAGCTTTATGCTACTTAGCTGTAGAAGAAGATGCTAGAAAGATATTAATCAAACACAAACAAGAGGAGGTCTTATTTGAATGTTTATCTTATCACTGGACAATTGTTCATTACAAAAAACCACCTGTTCCTAGATGTGAAAGATTAAAAGCATTGAAAGAGCCAGAAAAAGAAGAAGATTTAGAATTTCATATGTCTGAAGCAATAAAAGATTCGAGAACGGCTATGGTTTCTGCATGCAATGTTTTAATGAATATTACTGTTTTAGAAGCAAAATTAGTTGAAGAGTCGCCAACATTTATTTCATTATTAAAATTTATATTTAATAATCTCCCAGAGCTTAAACAAATTGTAGACAATTTAGTACTACATGGTCACCTTGTTGTTTTAGGATTATTACTGTTAAAACAACAAGCAAAACGTATTAAGAAAAATGATTTTTCTATATGTCGATATATACAAGCTACTATAAGATTTTTATGGGACGCGTATATAATTGATGAAAGTAATGATCCCACTGAACTTGTTGTTGCTATGTCATACAAAGAACGGTGGATGGAACTTATGGAGTTGTGGTTTCTTGGAATGCAAACAATGGCTGGAGTTTTACAAGTTATACCTTGGCTAGCACAATTTACTCTCGAATCAGGTTGGGCTGAAGAAATTATTGAAACTCTAAAAAAAGTCAAAGTAGGGAGTCTTCAACCAAACGTAAAATCTGCTTTTGAAGATCTATTATGTCATTTAGTGAAAGCAGATGACAATGTTGCGTCTGTTTTAAAGAAATGTGGGGCTTTAACTGTGTGCAGAAATCATCGCATGATGGAGCTTGGGAAACATCTTTTTGGAGATTAAAACCAATATACGGAATATACAGAATTCAATTAATATTAAATGAAAGGTTTATATACTGATAGTATAATACATTAATTTGTATATTAAAGGATTTTTATTGTATTTTTATGTTATGAAACAATAGATCCTTATGCGAAAACATGTTACATATACTTCAGAGATTTGATAGAAGATATTCAAAAAATTGCAACTTCGGAAAAAATAATTTTACTGAAAATACACTCTACTCAGATTAATCTTTAGTACATCTCTTTCAGAAACTAAAATTTCATGTTATCAATGTAACATCAATATTCTAATAACATGCTCTATCCACATATTTGTAAAATTACATATATACAGTTATAGTTCAGATATAAATTTAGGTAGCAATCATGACTGAAAATAGTTTTTTGGCAAGCCAAGAAATTACTTAATATTTTTACAGGCTACATAGTTTCTAAAATCTACATATTAAAATACACACAAGAACTAAATATATTTACATTTTATAATTAATTATAGACTACTGAAAGCTGATACATTTCAGGCAATACTTGTAATTAATAGTTTCAAAGTGTATATAACTTTAAAAAATGCTTATGTATATCAAATGATTTTGTAATATAACATGGTGTTTCTATTAAATCGTTTTTTAAAGTATTTTTTTTCCTTTTTATAATTATTACCTACCTCTTCAAATATTACTGGATTTTCATGCATTGGAAATAAAATATTGCAGCAGCTGGATCATTAAATTGTATTATAATTTAGATAATGTCTTTAACACAAAATTTAAAATCGTAAATGTTGTGAATGTTAACATCCAAAAACCATTTGACTAAGGTTTCTCAGGGTTCAACTAATATAAGTTTGTTGTTGGCACAACTGATTTTGTTGTGATTACAGCAACGACCGCGGGTGCCACTTCGAGTGTCCACTAATCGGCTCGAGTATTTCAATGAATCAATGCATTTTCTAGGTAATCATTAAAAACTGAATTAAGTGACCTAAACTCCTAACTGATCGTTTGTATTCTTCCTCCTTAAAGTTTTTTAAATCATAATCCACATTCAATAAGTGCTTTGTCATCTTTCATGTGTCAACTGATCCTGTAATGGATTCTACTGACACCAATGGTTTTCCTCAAATAGGATATTAATATGCTATTATATGTATATTATGTTGAATGTGGAAATCAGTTTCATTTTCCTCTAGAATGTTCTTTGTATTTTGTTAATTATTTTGTAATATCGCTTGTCTTGTATGTTGTAATGTTAACAAGTTATTAATACGTAGTATTCTACCTTTATCTACAGTTGGCTGAGGAACTAACACAAGAGTATGGTATTCCAGAAGATGTGTCTGTTAAGATCACAACAACATTCTTGAAACTATTTAGAAAATGTCCTGATAATATGATTAATACTTTGGATGCATGGCGCACAATTTTATGGACCAAAGCACTTGGAGAAAAGTATTCGAACCTGGCAAAACAAGTTTATGAACGATGGTTATATCTACGATATTATTATCTAATGTTGTCATCGGATGTAATTTCAATGCTTCATCAATTGAGAATAAAGTACCTTGTTGGTTTGATTACAAATGGCCCTTCCAATGCTCAATGGGAAAAAATACATAAGCTTTCGCTTGAACAGTATTTTGACATCATTCTAGTTTCTGGTGATTTACCATGGGAAAAACCAGAAAGAGAAATATTTCGAAAAGCATGCCGGTTTTTAAATGTAAAACCTGATAGTTGCGTAATGGTTGGCGACAAGCTGGAAACTGACATTCTGGGTATTATATCCTTTTTCTTATTACATATTAATTTGGTATCTAAAGATTATTAAAAGTTTAAAATATATTTTAAAAATTTATATGTCCTTAATCTAAATAATTTATATAGCCAAAAATTGTATTTAATTTAACAAAGATTTTTTTAACTAGGTGGAATTGAAGCGGGTCTAAAAGGTACAATTTGGATTCCAACAGTGGATAAATCACGTTTGTCAAAAGAAGATCCACAACCAGATTTCACTATAAGTCACGTGACAGATGTTTTATCTATTTTAAATACAAGTCCTGATGCGCCAGAATTTGAAGATTCTTCTTCAAACGCATCTGATGGTAGCTGATAAAGAATAGACAAAGTCCATTATAAAACAGCATAATTGCTCAGGATGAATTTTCTGTCTCGAAACTTAAATTTTGTTTAATTAACTTTTGCTATAGTTGTTACTATTGTAGCAGATAACTTAATTAATTTGTATGTTTTTAAAATATTTCAGAAACATTTCTTAATGATATTTCTGATTGTTTTGGTATCCAATAGAAGTTGGTAAAATTATTAACTAAAAAGTAGTAGTATATTATTTACATTGTATTTGAATCCAGAGTCGAGAAGTAATGCTTTTATTTTTTTATGGTATGTATAAGATTAAATTTATACCCTTTAGAGGGCAGCTACAGATAGTTCCTTCCCTCCCTCCCCGACGCTCTTTTTCTTTCTTTTAGTGTCTATCGAAATTTTGTAATAGATTTTCATTTTGATAGATGGTTTATAATAATATGCTTTATGTGTATATATGTATTATACACATATACACTGCGATCTTTGAAAAGAAACGCAATTCGTATATAAAGTGTTTAAGCAAATTTATATTTGCATAGTAATAACAAGAGAATTTAATATTGATAACGAAAAGTTGTTCTAGTTTTGTAGTTAGTGTACAATATGTGCTACGCACATAAAATGTAATAGTTTCTGTATAATTTGAAAAAGATTATTATATTGTAAAAATATCTATACATATGTTCATAGATTATAGCATGTATGATTAATATGTAAATAATATTGTAATTTTTAAATACATATTGTAACTATCTTTATATATTTTTTACATTGCATATTTTATTGTTACTGAAATGTGGTATATACAAACGATAATGTAAAAAAAAAAAAAAAAAAAAATAGTGGAAAGAATGATATAACATCTATTTCTATTAATAAATAGAATATAACAAACGAAATTGTCCTTATACTTAATAAAAGAAATGAGAAAATATGAAAAGGGTTAAATGTTTTTTATGATTCAATTTACGCAAATCGTTTTTATTCCACTTGTATGCTTTTATTTTCTTGCATTATGAGGTCGGAAGTTGTACAACTTCTTTCTTGTCCGTATATTTCATTTAAGTTTGAATTAGATTGATTATGATGATGTCTCGAATACTCGTTCGATTCATTTTCTTTCGTTTGACGCTAAAAATATGCACGTTCCATTAGTAGAAAAATAAATATTATTAATTATTCCGTATAAATAGGAATGTGCGGACACGCGATATTTCAGGTTCACGTCGGGTAGAGTATAGTTAAACAGATTCACTCTGCGGACTGATACGCGACACATGCGGACTCTTAGGTAATCCGATTATATTCGTGTGAAGTCGGAGGAAATCAAGTAGATTCGTACGAAATCTAGAAATATTAAAATATTATATAAGGCTTTGGAAATATAGGGTAATGGGAAGCTTGAAATATAACTAAGTTTTCAAGTGGTACACACCCGTTTCATTTTTATAGTTTAAGTGTGATCGGATTAACGGAAGGTCCGCACATCTCTAATTATGATAAATATATCTTATGTACCATTAATAATGCATCTTTGCTTTTGTAAAATAGTGCTCTGCAAATTTGTTGAGCTTGCCGAGGATCAACGTTGGCTTCTATCAACGATATAAAGACATCTCTTTCCGTTATAAGTAATTGGGGATTAGCGTCTATTAATACAACTGATTTATTACGAATAGTTTTCGATTCCTGCCCAACTTCATTTTTCTCCACGTATGATCTTAATCTTTCATCCAACTTGTTTTCATTTAGAACTTTTGGTGGAGTAGGTGGTCGTACTTCAGAAATACTTAATAATTGTTGGGTACGAATAAGATCTTCCAATTCTCTGTCATCCGAATCGTTTGACACGTTCAAAGCAAGTTTTAATTGGTAAACTTCGTATAACATTTTATTCTGTTTAAAGATGGACAATACGTTATTCTATGCATTCACGTGATAAATATACATTATGAAAATGCTTTATTTTGACCTTGTCTAGAACTGCTTTATTTTGTTCTAAATGTTTCTTAAACACTTCTTGTAATTCTTTATCAGTGTAGAGTCCCTGATGCATTATTTCCCGCGTAATTTCGTATACAAATTTTGTATATTTCATTTCCTCATTTTTTCTATGCATTCCCTGATTACTGGTCATATCAGCAGATTCTTGGATGTTTTCATAATTTTCATAACATCTCCATGAACTACCTGTCGATGGAAAACGACTGACCTCTTGCGTTAGAAAATCATAGGCAGATTCATAAACTATTGAATTATCACTGAATCTGTGTTTATTTCCGAATTAACGGAGTACGAATAATAAATACCTGAAACTGAATTAAACTTAAAGCAGGAAACAAGTTCCTCTATTGTAAAATTTGTCTCACCTGTGTTCCGAAATATCTTTGATTTTCATTGGATATTTTATATCTATAGATTTAAATGTTTTATTATGACTAGATTGTGTAGAAGATCGTAGTTTTATGTTTTCACAGCTTGATGATTTATTTGATTCAAGCTTATTTGATTTGAATATTGATGAATCAGGGAAAATTACATTATTACACAGCTTTGATTGTGAACAAAAAACATCGTAATTGTAATAATCTGTAAAATACTTTTGATCTTCATGCTGGCATACATATCTTGAGTTGTAACGCATCTTTAAAAAGTCCTGTTCAAAAGTCCATGACACATCATATATATATGTATATATATATATATATATATATATATATATATATTATAGTATTGATTTTCAAACTTATGCTGACTGAAAATCTACTTTCAAAAATGAAATTAAGTTCTCTTACCCACCTATTTATAAAGCATATCGTAAAAGCAAATAATAACTAAATGAAACGTAGAAGTTTATTAGTTAAATGTTATATATTTTAATACTCTATGCATCTGACCACAAATTACCTGGCAATTTATTGGCCGATCAACTTCTACACTTTAGAAATCATTGTATTATCAGATAAGATTAATTAAATTAAAAATGTTTAATAAACTTCTATAAGTATGTATATTGTAAGAGTATATTACCACTGGATGATGCAGGGTATCATATGCTAGTCTATCAATTACATCATCTGTAATCTTTGTTCTTACACACCCTGGTTTATAATCAATGTTTTTACATAACTGTCTTTTTTTATGTGTATAATTTCTATTTTTAGCATCTACAGCACATTTTGCTAATAAAATACGTCGCAAGTGTGAACTCATCGAATTATATGCCGTTAATTGTTCAAAATAATTCTGTCCATTTTGATTGTAAGCTAAATTCGAAATTTGTAAATAAAAAAAAACGTGATTTAAAGATTCGGCATATCTTAAAATGTCGATATTTTATTGAGTTGGAAAATGATAAAAAATAGTATTTCCATACCGGTGCTTTTAAGATTGACTTCACTCCTTTTATTACATTTCTTCATTTCCTCGGGAACTTTATAAATGCCTATATAAAGCTGTTTACTAATATTGTATATTTTCCTTGACGTTCATTACGTGAAATTGAACAAAAGTTCACCAAAAATTTGGAATAATCGAGGAAAGGACTTATAAAAATTTGTTATCTTATTAAACCGACGCGATGACGCTCTGTAAAATGTTTATATTTACGCACATATGTTTTACTTTAGGTTGCTAAGGAACATCTAGTCCTGAATCACATCGTGTATGTCAACATATAAGGGTGCCCCACAATTGGTACGAGCCGAAAAGGAGTGGTAGGTGGGGCTATTCTGAACAACTTTTTCCTTTGCAAAAATGTCGGTTGAGGCTTCATTTCTAAATTATTAAGGAAAAACATCAACCAATCAGAACGTGAGGTTCGCGCGCGCCGTAATTTCGATCGCGGCACGGCCAATTAAAACTCGGGCCTACACTTCTGCCTCCCAGCGCGCGCGATCCTCGCGCTCTCATTGGTCGATGTTTTTCCTTAATAATTTGAGAATGAAGCCTCATCCAATATTTTTGCAAAGGAAAAAGTTGTTCAGAATAGCCTCAGCTACCACCCATTTCCGGCTCGTACCATAATTGTGGGACACCCTGTATACATATATAACCATGGACCTAATGTCAATGATGCTCTGTAGAATTTTACTATTGTGTCATATGATATACCTTGAATTGAGAACTACTGTTTTAAAATATTCATACATATCCATACATTCATTCATACACACATACATGCGCGCGCGCATGTGTGTTAGTATGTATATGTACATATTTAGTGATGTCGCATGTTTATTATTAATACAAATGAATATGGCAGAAAATGGTAATATGTAGTAAACCATAATCTACATATAACGTCAATTCTTAGTTAATGTATTTTACCGCAACTCATTGGTTCTTTGATTAATATCAAAGATTTATTTGATCTAAATGATTTATTTACAAGATGACGTTTAAAAATATTGATGATATAACCTAAATCTTTCCGTATAATGAATTGTAGATAGTGAAAGTTTATGTATATGAAAAAGTCATTTACAATGTATAATGTTTATGAACAATTAACAATTAAAGATCTAGCACATTGGCTTGCATCTGGTGCAATAATATTTGGTGGAATTATTCCATATGTACCACAATACAAGGAAATTAAAAAAAAAGAGAATGCAGAGGGATTCTCCCTTTATGTATGTCTTACGCTTCTAATAGCTAACACATTACGTATTTTTTTTTGGTTTGTACCTTTATTCTAGTTGTACTATATACTTTTACCTTATTAACTTATGTAATTAACATATTTTTCTTTTAGGTTTGGAAAGCACTATGAAGTACCTCTTTTACTGCAAAGTATATTCATGATCATTACTATGTTTATTATGATCAAACTTTGTGTCAATGTACAAAATAGAAATCAAATAATAAAAGTTCGAGAACATGTATTTTCTGGTATGTTCCAATGTACAAAAATAGTCTAATATTCGATTCAACATTTATAATAATTTTCTTTTACCAACGAGCAATTTTAATTTGATAGATTTAGATACAAGTTTTTTTTGGAAATGGACAGACTTTCAATCTTATTTGGACTTTATGCTGCTATTCGCAGCTCTAGTAGGGATTCTAACATACCTATTAGTGGATGTAGCGATATTTGTTGAAATTGTAGGAATACTTGCAGTATTAACAGAAGCTATGCTTGGATTACCACAACTTCTTCGTAATTTTTATAAAAAATCTACCAATGGAATGAGGTATGTTGTTATTGTTTTATAAATTGTATATATTATTTCAAGATATTTATTTAAATAATGAAGTAACTACTGTTGTCATAATTATTTCAGTATACTTATGGTTGCTATGTGGACATTAGGCGACACATTCAAAACATGTTATTTTATTATAAAAGAAGCTCCAATTCAATTTGAAGTTTGTGGTACTTTTCAAGTTCTAATTGACATTGCAATTCTATTACAAGTTTATATCTACAAACATAAAACGATGGTACATACAAGAGTACCAGTTCGAGCTGATTAGTATATTAAATTACCGACTATTTATACTCTTTGTACAGCATTTATTACTTAAAATATTTGTTTTCAATATTTATTTCTTCCATAGATGTAATTAAGTGTACAACAAATTTTAAGTGCAAAACATGTATCTGAGTCACTGAGTAAATTGAATATATTTTAACTTAACTTGAAATTTTAACATAATTCAAATTTTTCAATTATATTATACTTTTTATATATCTTGGTTGTATTAAACACACGCGAGAGCGCGCGCGCATTCACACGCTAGGGAAATATTTTTATAAATAAAGTTTGTTGATGCAGTATACATAGTGAAATCTTGCTATTTAGCCTCGAATGAGATTTCAGATTTTAGAAGAAAAAATTGTTGGAGCAGTTATGTAATGCATGATTATCAGAACTCTATTGTCAATGATATTGTTCACAAATATCTACTTACTGAATTTTTCGATTTAAAAATGTCTGAATTTAGAAGTTTGTAGGAATTTCAAGAACTCGTACTGTATATAACTATATACCACTATTCGTTGATTGGTCATACAGTCGGTGGCGTCGATTTACGGTTTTTTAACACGTTCGAATAATGCTAAGAACAATTTTCGTGTTAAACTAAACTACAAATTGACAATTAAAATAAAAGTATTGATGCAATCATTTTTATTCTGTTATTTTAATTTCTTGTACACAGAATTTACAGTGAAGTTATAAATTACATTATTTATAGGTTGACAGGTAATTATATACAATGTTTAGTAAAGAAAATTTCCAGGTTTTAGCTAAATTATATTTAAATCTTGTATACTAATATTAAAAACAAAAATATAAATGTCATATTTCGTTCATATCTCCTTTTGTAGATGTCTTTCATTTTCTTAAATGAAACAATTTGGATTAAGTTAACCTAACTGAAATTTCTTTATTTATTCATTTATTTTTTGACCGTTTTAGAAACTATACTTTTAACAATTTAATTGCAAACTGTGTTTTAAAAGCATGATATTAATATTTAATAGACATTCTTTTTAATGACAAGGAAGTAAACGTTGTAATGGGAGAAAGCCATTGGAAAGATTGGAAACCTTTTGTTTATGGGGGTTTAGCTTCAATTGTTGCAGAACTAGGTTCGTGATATTAAAATTTTATAATTTCTTTAAAAAAAAGACATTAAAAAGGTTAAATAATTTTTATTAATATATTATTTCCAAATAGGTACTTTTCCTTTAGATACTACAAAAACTCGACTTCAAGTGCAAGGACAAAAATTAGATAAGAGATATGCTCATTTAAAGTATTCTGGTATGATAGATGCTTTGTTTCAAATATCACAACAAGAAGGATTTAAAGCTCTATATTCTGGGTAAATATATTTATAAGCTCATGCATGTATTTCTAAAAACAATTTAAAACTATCCTTTTATCATTTCAGTAATATGTTGTACTTATAACTTTTGATTAACAATACAAAATTTCATGTTATCATTAATATTTTTGTTATATAGAATTAGTTCAGCTATTTTAAGGCAAGCCACTTATGGAACTATAAAATTTGGTACCTACTATTCTCTAAAAAAGGCAGCCATGGATAAATGGGAAACAGATGATTTAGTTGTTATAAATATTGTATGTGCTGCATTAGCAGGAGCTATGTCAAGTGCAATAGCTAATCCCACTGATGTGGTAAAAGTTCGTATGCAAGTAACTGGTATTAATTCAAATTTATCACTATTCGGTTGTTTTCAAGATGTGTATCAACACGAAGGTATTCGTGGATTGTGGCGGGTATGTCAAATACCTAAGAATTTATTTAAAAATTTTAAATATGTTTTATTTCATTTGCATAAGCTACAATACAATTTTTTATTAAATATGTTATGTATAGGGTGTTGGACCTACAGCTCAAAGAGCAGCAATTATTGCAGCTGTAGAATTACCTATATATGATTATAGTAAAAAACGGCTTACCACTATTTTGGGGGATAGTGTTAGTAATCATTTTGTGTAAGTAAATAATGTATTTATACTTTTTTGGAGAATAATGTATATATTGTTTTTGTATAAAGTAATATTCATAATGTTATTATTAATTATCAGTATTTTAAAGAAAATTATATATGATTATTAAGCAATTGGATTCAGTGTTTATATAAATTAATATTAATGTTTGTAAATTTAAGATACAAGTAAATTTGTTGTATATTCTGTTGTATTTTAATATGAAATTTTGAGGTTTGCATTAAACCCTTATCCAGGCTATTTGTATTTACTCATGTACTGTATTCGTTATATGTTTTTTATACTAACAAATGTTCAGCAATATCTACAAATAAGACTAATTTCAAATACTTTTCATTAGGTGACAACATGTGAGTACATTTAAACAAACAGCAAAATTTTAATGTTGTTTCTGTAACCCATTTATTAATATTTTCTTTTGTAATAACATAATTGGTAGTTAAACTTTTGAAGTAAACTGTATGTCATATTGTATATCATCAACAATTTAATGTTTTACTGCTATAAATATATACAATTGATTGTACTAATACAAATATTTTTGTATTAATTTTAATCTTTCTAATATTTGATGTAATGCTGTCATTATTACATAACATAATTTTATTTAATAGAAAGTTTATAAATTAAAATTATTTCATCAGAAATAGCCTATGCTCAAAAATGTTATTACTGTAATGGTTAGAATATAAAGGAAGTAATATTTTTCTAAAGATGAAAAATTTTATTTCCAGGTTCCTTTACACTGTCATGCACATGGGCAGATGCAGTACATGAGATGACCACAGAGCTTCAAAATGGAAATTGTCTTAATATTTCTTCTTTACGTAGAAATTATTGATCCTGTTATCCAGATGACTAACCATCTTACATTTTGTTAGAAACAATTTTTGCTTTGCACATATACATCAAGTTTACATAGAATATTTTTTTCTTTTGTGTTTGATACATAGGAAATTAATTAAAAAGTAAATTCGTTATAAATTCACTGTTTTTCAGACATCATAGTTCGTATTTTAATCGACAGTGCCTGGATAAGGGTTGCTTCAGTGAAAGTAATTGAAATTAAAAAAAAAAATACTATATGAGTGTACGAATGTACAAAATACATGATTTTAACATTTAAAATCGATATTGGTCATGCAAAACATTTTTCAAATTAATACGTATTTTAGGTCCAGTTTTATAGCTAGTATGGGAAGCGCAATAGCTTCTACCCCCATAGATGTTATTCGTGTAAGTTTAATTAATTATTTAATATCCTATTTTTCACGTTCTTTATTGACATATAAATAATGTTGTAGACACGTTTAATGAATCAAAGAAGAATACATACCACAAGTGGTATGCTACAACATCATATTTATAGAGGAAGTATAGATTGTTTTGTTCAGGTATGTAAATATTAAATATTAATGTATCTTGAATATCGTTAACAAAAAAAAAAATATATATATATTTTATATTTATATTTGGTTTTACAGACTTTTAGAAATGAAGGATTTTTAGCTCTATATAAAGGTTTTGTACCTACTTGGTTTCGAATGGGACCATGGAATATTATATTTTTCATAACATATGAACAATTAAAAAAATTGAATCATTCAGAGTTTTCATTTAAAAAAATATTACAACTCTCAAGTGAATGATAATAAACAGTTAAAAGTAGGTAAAATAAAGAATTATATACATATGTAGATGTGATAAAACAGTGGTATAACAGAAGGTAATTTAGTATTGTATAATTTATTTTTATGAACATGGAAGCAAGTTTATTTAAATATATGTTGAAAGAAACTATCTGTAAAATAGGATACACAGAACTTATTTTTCCATAATGATTAAATTATAATTATTAATGAAAATATATTTACAGTAAAAAGTAGTGCGATGTGCTATAAAAAAAGGTGTTATAACTTTTCCATTTGTTGAAAGTCGGAAAGATTACTAGTCAACACACAATTCCTAATAAATAATAATTATAATATATATTTCATTTTGCATTTTACATATACATTTCTATGACACTTTTAATTTGATAAATATACGTTTATGTTATTTATGTTTATATTTACTTTCGCACGAGAAAAACAAGACTGAACATTAAAACATATGAAGTATATCTAGAAACTCTACTCAATGTAGGATGACTATTCTATAAGATAAAAGTCATTTTAAAGAAGACAGCAATATTTTAAACATAATATGTTTATATTTGTGATCTATAAATTGTTAGGAATGTATACCCATATGACATAGAATATATTAAAATATTATGAACTTTGCAACATATGTTTAACTGTTTATGAATATTGTAACAATTTTAATTGAATACACTACAATTATTTTAATCTACTTAACATGCTATATTATATTTACTTCTTAAGTTAAAAATTAAACTTATATGGCTTAGCTTATAATGAAACAAATTTTTGTGTCATAGTATAAGTATAAGAATTATTTATGTTTGCAGTTCCATATAATTATCTTTTTATCTTTTCCACCAGTTAAAATTATATTATTTTCAGTAGATACTAATAACGTATTAATTGGTCCTAAAAGTGAAAGTCTTTTCAATTAAATATGACAATTTGAATCATATATGTATAATCAATCAATTGTTTATTAATCTATATAGTATACTGTACCATCGTGACAACGTATTTTTGCAATAAAAATTCCACCTTGCTGGTTCCATACATTAATATTTCCATTGTTATCTCCTATCAACAGTAAAGTTTCAAACCATGATAATGATCGAGGTTCGTACTCTAAGGTTGTATGATAGATCCGTGTACTTGTACAAACATCAATTATCGTCAATGCTTTGTCCTGTGCACATGATATTATACTTTTTCGTTCTTGATCGAATACCATTGCATTTATTTTACTAGTATGAGCTATATAAAAGTAGAATATTTATATACTTTAAAACAACGAAAATAATTATTTTAAAATATACCTTTTACAGTTAATTGTAAATTATATGTGTCCATATTCCATACAAAAATTTCACCATCTTCTGTACCAGATACTAATAACGTTTCATCTCTAAATGCATTCAAGATTAAAATGTGATTAATGTAACATTTAATAAATATTAATTTTATAAATATAAAAAATACACAGATTTACCTTGATATATTAATACAAGTTACTTTAGAATCATGGTCTAATTGTGCAATAAGACATTTTGCTGGTTTAATTTTTGTTCCCGAAATGTAGCTTTGCCAAAGTTTTACTGTACAATCCCATGAACCAGATATAATAATTTGACGCGAAGTACTCAATGCTAAACAAGAAATAGCGTCGTCGTGTCCCAGTAATGTGTCTATTACTCTACCAAATTCAATATCATAAAATATTCTATAAAATTAGAAGTGATTAACGGTCGAGTTAAAAAGAAAAAAAAAAATATATATATATATTCATTTATTTATTTAAATAATGCTCACAACGAATTGTCCCAAGAACCGGCAACTAATACATTGTGATGAAGGGATGTGTAATACGATATACAAGAAGAAAGTGGTAACGATGATAAAGATACGCTACGTCTCAATTTTTTATTTTTTATACTGTACAATTTAAGCATTCCATCTTGTCCAACCGATATCACTTCATCAATTTCTTCTTTAATTATAACTGCAATGCTAGTTATGCTATCTTTGTGAGATTGAAAGGTCATTAATTCACATAATTCAAACATCTTTGTTATCAGGTTTTCATCTTCTACAAAAGATTAATGTTCATTTCACACAATTAAAATTGTGTGCAGAAATAAAAATTATATATAGTAAACCTGTTTCATTTTTAATCGAGGTTAAGACATTTTCAGCATGAAATTTATTCAGTATCGGAACAGAACGTTTAGGATGTGGCAAAGTAAAAACTTGCTTTGGTATTTGACCAAATTCCATAATTTGTATTTCTAATCCATGTCTATCATTCACATCTCGAATTGTATCTAAATCTACTGCTCCTTCGTAGCATAAATGAAAAAATACTGGAACGTAGTATGTTATTAAATAAATATTCTTAATATATCAAATTTTTAAATTAAATATCCATTTACCATTATCAGCCTTCTCCGCTTCAATTCCTTTTTGTTTGTATCCAAAAATTAGGTCAATCCAACAATGTAGATTTTGTGAAACGTAATCACTTTCCAAAGCATTTCTTAATACTTGTATAAAATGAGCTGGATCTAAATTTGAAGAAATGATTTGTATTCAAATTTGGAACATCTCTACCATTTCCAAAGAATAAATATGTACCGTTTGCCCATGGTGGTAACTGCACATCTCCTATCTTTGTACCATCGTGTCGATAACCAAAGTCGATACCATAACTATTCACTAAAAAATCCCCACCACTGTTTGTGTCATAAAATTCCGGTATCAATTCTTTAAAGTCAGACATGTTCACCAAAACATTTTTCCATACGTCAGCTACACTGTTAGTTGTTTTTGTTGATATGAGTAAAACAAAAAATCGATTCTGCAGAGTTGACAGAGTAATTATGTACTTTTACAGTGTAAAAAGCAATTAACATAAAATTTTGCCATGTCTGTGCGATTCAAAATTATATTCATACATATTTAGCTTAAAACGTAATATAAATAATTCCCTAATATTTACAAATTTTAATTCTTACTTTTATAGCATCTTTACGGTATGTACTTTTATTCAAGATGTACATACATACCTATTGAACATTCTATCTGGATGATCAAATCTTCCATTTTGTAAACAAAGCATGTACTCAGGATATTTGCGCACTAAATAAAATAATACGAATCCTGGTGCGCTATAATGCGAGCCATATAAAAATTTTGGTTCTGACATTTCAAAATACCGTTCCTAAAATGTAACAACACTGTTATTTTATTCTCACTGTATTTTACATTATTTATCACAAATAAATATAAATACCTTTAACCTTTCTAATCGATTTTTTTCAAGCGCTCCAATAGGTTTTGAGAGGTCTCTATAAATACTAGGGTCATTTAAATCTAATGTACAAGACACATAATCTTGTATCACCCAAGGCATAACTGGATACTGAGTTAAATCATGAAATGTTCTATCTGCCAAACTATAGCGAATACATGTATACATATTAACTGTTTCAAAGTAACTTTTTATCACAATGTTTATTGATATAAGACTTACCTATTAATATATAAAAGATAATCGTAATTTGATAAAGATCCGTTTTGCCATCTCATAGTCATTTGATCTTGGGGTACTCTTTCTAAAGAAACTGCGGATTGATTTAATAAACTTGTATATAATACATCTCTATCGTTTGGACTTTTCAACGATATAAACAGATGTCCAACTTTATTTTCTGGTTGTTTTAACCACTTAATTTCAAGTCCCTATTATAAAAAAGATGTTTTACATCAAATTATAACAATTATACATATATTAATGTAAAATGCTATGCTTACAACTTGTCTTAAAAGAAATCTTCTCTTAATAATATTAATAATGTCCTTTAGTTGTATCTTCAGGACTGGGTGCTAGAAATGTAAAACTGTTTTTTGAACCACTTAAGAGAAAATTATCAATTACTGATATTACAAAGTACACACTTGATCCAAATTATTATAAGGCTGAAAATAAATTCTTGAAGTTGTCAAAAGTATTCTTCCTGGATTTATAACAAGAGGTAATACTTTATTTGCTTGAATTTCTAATACTACTTGTTCATATAAATCCTCAAGCCATGATGTATCAAATGATACTCTAGATTGTCGAGAATGCACAATTGCCATAATCTGTACAAATATAACAATTTAATAATTTTATCTACTAATACAATAATAAAAATAACGATTATTAAAAATACCATGGCATTTTGTTCAGCAGTTGGCAAGGTAGTTGCTCTGATTAGTTGTAGCATTTGTGGAAGGCAATCATCTACTTTTGCATAATTAAAGTAGAAATAGAATGCAGCATTTTCATGTATGAATTTATATGGTGCAGGTATATTTTTTTCCAACATTTCCACATACTGCTTGCACTGGACCAATAATGTATTGCCATATCTTATGAATAAAATCAGATTTAGTGACATGTCAAAAAAATACAATATAGATACATCTTGTATAACATTATAATACTAACTTTGTGATGACACTGTTAGATTTACATTGTTCAATACCTATAGTTTCTTTAAGTTGGATTTTAATTAAAGGCTGATTAATGTCCTTATTTACAAATACTAAGGATTTTGAACATAATTTTAGTCTTCCATCTATCCATTTTTCTTCTTCTGAACTGGAAGTATCAAGCACTTTCATCTGAACACTATAATCTTCAAAAAATATTTCCCCTGGTTCTAAGAGGAGCATTGTGAATCTAATACCAAGCATAACATACATATACATATTAAGTAATAATCTTTTAAGTATTAAATTTAGAATATAAGTCCCTATAGTTTATTTTTAAATATTGACTGTTTAGTGACCAAATAATTTCATATAATTTTATAATGATTGCAGAATACAGTTTATAATAATTGAACAAATAATGTTACACAATATTGCAAAATATTAAAACGATACATACCTTTCTTTCTCCATTATTATAAAACCGAACGTGTTTGGTTATAACTGCAAATTAGAATGAATATATATAACTATCGATACACATAATTTACCAAAATATTCCTTGCTTTCAAAATCTACGTGATCATTTCTCCATAAATAAAATGTTTTATTTTGAGGTTAATGTTAGTATGAATCGTACGTACATAATATATTGCTAATCACACATTTACATCGGTTGAAAGTGTGAATAGCTTACGCATGTATGAAAATTTCAGTAGGCTTCCCAGTATCGGTAGGTCCCAGTAATCACTAGTTATTGCTATTCTATCACTTTATTAGCTTCGATCATATAATTACATGGTGGACAATAATATGTGAATAAAAAGAAGTAGCAATGATGCGATTAAGATAAATATAATTAAGTGATACCTCCAAGTCACATTCGATTATCGCTAAATTTTCAAATTTCTGACATTTCATATCTTCAAATATTAAAATACTACATTGTAAGAAGCGTACAAAATTAAACATTACTAAATGAGCCGTTTATTTTGAAAGTGGCATAAGTCACTTTTTCAAAAAAATCGAGTTAATGGTAACACTAATTACAATTGAACGGTATATTTTCATTTAAAAAAAATTTGCAATCAATAAGGTAAGAACTATTGAGATTTGTTCGAGAGGAGTTTTGCTAATTAACGGTATAACAAACATGTTTAAATATATCGACTTAAAAACAAAGTGACTTATGCCACTTCCAAAATAAACGGCTCAAATGTTTCCCGCCGCAAAACTCGCAAATGCGCATGCATATTTCTGATGGTTACCAAATGTTCACGAACCAATTAGAGCTGACATGCGCAGAATGAACAGAAATTCGTCACTTGATGAGTATGATTTTCCGTGAAACGAACGATGTATTTATATACATATATTTAAATACAGACACGGATAACATCTATGTACAGTTTGCTTTAACGTACTAATAGAAAAAATTATCTCAAATTATTTAATCCGAAATCATATCGTGAAATACTTTTCTTTTGTTAAATGACATCTTTGATTATAGTAAATTATATGAAATTAAAATATGGAAGTACATATTGTATAGTATCGTAGTTTACCATTGAGTGCTTCAGGTTTTTAAAGAGGAACAAGAGGAATCAAATACGTTCCGTTTCTTTCGTTCTTCTTATTTCTCAAATTACGCATATCACCGATTTACCGGTGATATTAAGATAGGTTATTTTTGATTAAATACAAACGTTTTGTGTGATCAAATCCATTTTTCTTTATAGTGGTATCATTTTATTTACGATGGAAGAATTGATGAAACATTTGTCCAAAATAAAAGTGCCCCAAAAACACGATAAAATATACAAGGACGAGTGTGTTTACTCTTTTGATACTCCAGTAAGCTGTCATGATGATTTTATAGTTTTAAACAATAACATCACTACGTAATAATTACTCTTGTCGTCTCATTTTTAAGGATTCTCCTACAGGCCTGTACGTTAATCTCACTACATTTCTCGGATTAGGCCAGGATTATTTACAGCATTATTATCAGTTAACAGAAAATCCTGTATTCCTGCACATTAAACGAAGAAGAAAAGAGGTAAGTTATTTATTAAATATAAGAAATTGCCTAAAAAAATATATCATAAAAAGTATTCATGTATCAGAATATTGAGTTTTTGTTTATAGATCCCTTCTGAACATGAAGGTGAAGGACCAGAAAAGAAAATTACAAGATTAGCAATAGGAACAGCTGATGGTTTTACACCAGATCAACAAAAATATATTTACTATGAGTCTTATCAAATTATTATTTTACCAAATTTTACGACAATACCTTATCCGACAGATAATTTATTGCCTGAAGTAAGTTTCTTATAGTAATAGTTTAAAAAATAAAAAGAATATACAAATTATACATAACTTTTATAGGTAGAACTTTCAATTACGCGCGTGCTAGAAGCAGAAGCTGCAACAAAAGCAGCAGAAATAAACGCACTGTCTGGAACTTGGGACGGAGAAATAAGAGCAGTTTCTAAGTGAGATCAAAAGTTAAAATATTAATAGAAACTATTTTAATTATTATTGTACATAATAATTTAATTTTTAGACATGCAACAAATCTTAAACAATTGGATAATGGAAAAAAAATACCACCAAGTGGATGGAAGTGTGAGAAGTGTGATCTGACGCAGAATCTATGGCTTAATTTAACCGATGGCAGTATTCTTTGCGGACGTAAATTTTATGATGGAACTGGAGGAAATGATCATGCAGTTGAACATTATCGTGCTACCGGTTATCCTTTAGCTGTGAAATTAGGGACTATAACTAAGGAAGGAAAGGGGGATGTGTTCTCGTATGACGAAGATGATATAGTGGAAGATCCTTATTTAGTTATGCATTTAGCTCATTGGGGTATCAATATTGCCCAAATGGAGAAAACTGATAAATCTATGGTGGAGCTTGAATTGGATCTTAATCAAAGATTTGGTGAATGGGTTGCGCTTCAAGAAGCTGCAAGTAAATTAACACCTTTATATGGACCTGGATACACAGGACTTGCTAACTTAGGAAATTCTTGCTACTTAAATAGTGTTATGCAAATGTTATTTGTAATTCCAGACTTCATAAAAAGGTTTGTAATTTAATCTTAATACATAAATTTTACTCTATTCCTAGGTATCACCTTGATAAGTTTAATAAATATATGTCTGTATGTGTGCGCGCGTGCGCGTGTGGTAAGCATTCTATAACGATGCAAAAAGATTTTTATTATTGTCATATTAATTATTAAATCTATATGTTTTTAAAATAAATGTCGACTTTTGTCATGATAGGATCAGTATATAGCAATGGAAAATGAATTTTAGATTTGTAGATGGAGCACCACAGATATTTCAGCAAAATTACATTGATCCAGCAAATGACTTTGATGTGCAAATGTAAGTTAGAAGAAAGTAAAAATTACTACATCTAAAGAAAACTCTAAAATACAAATGATCACTTTTATAGGGCTAAACTTGGAATTGGATTACTTTCTGGCAAATATTCAGTACCACCAAGTACAAATAATGAAAATGAATCGCGTCAAGGTATACCTCCACGGATGTTCAAAAACTTAATTTGTCGTGAACACCCTGGTTTTTCTACCAACGGACAACAGGATGCACAAGAATTCTTTCTGCACGTCATAAATGTTGTAGATGTAATTGAATTAAATTAAAAACTATTTTTCCTTTTGTTACATTTTCCGATATAAAATTAAGTTAGTACTAATATCTGAAAATAAATCACATAGCGCCACAGTCGTCATCGGATGAATCCCACTGATTGTTTTAAATTTAAAGTGGAAGAAAGGTATCAATGCAGTCGTTCGAACAAAGTAAAATATACTTACCGCCCAGAATACTTACTGCCATTGTCAATACCTGTAGAGGCTGCAATAAACAAGGTAAATTAATTGCACGCCTTTTTACTTATAAAATTTGTGTTGAAGAATTACATTTTACAACATATGTACTCGTTAATAAATAGGATGAAGTTGCCGCTTACGAGAATGCTAAGAAGGAAGCTGAGGCAAAAGGACAGAAATTAGACTCAAATGTATTTATTAGACCTCGTATAAAGCTCTCATCTTGTTTACAAGCCTTCATTCGATCTGAGATAGTAGAACAATTTTATAGTTCAGCCCTGAATGAAAAAACTACAGCACAAAAGTAAGTCACGATTTATTTCAGTGATGGGCAGATCATTTACCTATCGAAGAGCTCGTAAGCATCGACTTTATGTCTAGAAACGTTTTAGGCAAGTGACTAAGGAAAATGTAGATAAAGTTGTGAAGGCATACATGCAAGTGGTTCAGTGAGAAGACTCAAGAGAATTTTTCCAAAAATTCTGTCGACTCCAGGGAAAACTAAGAACATTTCCCCTTCCCTGATGAAAAGATAAATACAGTGCCATGTTGCTTGCATATTTGTGCACCGAGTTCTGCCCATCACTGGTATATCCAAAAGATGCGACACATAATCAATAAATGTATTCTTTTATAGAACAACTAGACTTGCTACTTTTCCGGATTATCTATTAATACACTTAAAAAAATTCATGATAAGACTAGATTGGATACCTATGAAGTTAGACGTAGCGGTTGAAATGCCTGATATATTGGATTTAAGTTCTCTTCGAGGTTCAGGCTTACAACCTACAGAAGAATTATTGCCAGAAACAGATGGTTCTGGACCTTCTCCGCCGGTTTATGATACCGTGATTTTGGATCAGTTAATAGATATGGGATTCCCACCAGAAGCTTGTAAAAGGTCCTTATATTTTACAGAGAATCGTAATTTAGAAGCAGCTACCAATTGGTTAATGGAACACATCATGGATTCAGATTTTGCGGATCCATTTATACCACCTGGGGTTGACGCAAAAACAGGTAATTTGTTTATAAACACACGCAATAACATTATTTTTGTTATGTAAGTTTTTGTTTAATTTTAGGAAAAAACAGATTTTCGGTAAATGAAGATGCTCTCGCAATGGTGATGGGAATGGGTTTCGCCAGAGAACAAGCAGCGAAAGCTCTTAAAGCGACTGACAATAATTTAGAACGCGCAGCAGATTGGATTTTTAGTCACCAAGCTGAGTTAGATACTTTAGAGATTGAAGATGAATCAGGACATTCCGAAGAGACATTTAGAGACGGAAGTCATCGTACGATATTTCATATTTTTTTTGTCATATTTATGCATTATATTTGAGATTTTTTAATTAATTACTTGTGTCGCGGTATTCTAGAATATAAATTGGCAGGATTTATATCTCATATGGGAACATCAACAATGGTAGGACATTATGTGTGTCACCTGTTAAAAGAAGGCCGATGGGTAATATACAATGATGACAAAGTATGTATCGTAGATATAAATGGTTTAATGTGTGCGTAGATCTGTATCAATTATTTATTGTAGGTCGCGTTATCTGAAAATCCGCCAAAAGAATTGGGATACATATATCTGTATCAACGCATCGATTAGATCACGTTATTATTTTATATAAAAACGTATTCTATTATACTTTAGCAATAAAAAGTACGTGAAAAACAAATTTTCATTTTATAATTTGTTGCGAAATATAATATTTGTAAGAAACACTTGTGGAACGTTAATTGTTTCCTTTTATTATTCTAATATAACTTTACACATTGATATATAAATATATCAAAGATTAGTTTATTTTCAACAATGGCACAATTTTACAGGGTGTTTCATATTTCTTCCGTAACCTTTCATTTCAAGTACAAAATCATTATCACTTTTATTAATAGCACTACAATAACGTTAGAACACTATCATGTTAACATGATTAACAAATTTTCAATATTATGATTAGATAATAACAAATTTTTTATAAAGTGCAAAATTGTTATCATAGAAAAAATTTACCTTTAAAAATATCTAATCTCAACAATATAAAATTGCAATATTAACATTACATAGAAATCTTACTTTACAAGTTTTATCCATTTTTCATATATCGTACAAACATCACATGACAGCGTAAAAATACATACTTAGATAAGTAGAAGGCCACGATATTAAATAAAACTTGCGTATCAAAAAATGATACTTTCTTAAGGCAATACTGTTTTCACTTTCTTAAATACTATCTGCATGTATGTATGTATGTATATACAAAAAAAATATATATATATATATATATATATATATATATATATATATATATATATGTATATATACACACACCATTTCAATTCTATAATTTACAAATTATTCACATATCTTACGCATTATTTGAATTATTTGCAAAATACTGCGTTGCTCTTAATATGTATTTACAAAAAAAAATTAATTCTATTCAACAATAATGATTATTTAATTCCCTTTTTTTTTGTTAGAAAATACTTCGTTTTATTAAATAAATGTACTCGCCTTTATTTTCCACTTATTAATAATGACTCATACTTTTCCTAACAGTATTTGTACATTAAGAAATGCTTAAAACAGCCTTTCAGACACACAAATATAATAACTTCGAAGTATTTTCATAAAAGCTTTAAGAATAATTTAACTATACTGCTTCTGATAAAATATCAAACTGATTTTTGTTTTAATTAGTTGACCTACTTTGAAACCTTGTATTAGTATTTCCATCAATTATACCAACCGATGGTGGAATGGCATATATAATGTTATCTCCATCTTTTTTGAATGTTGGCTCATTAACCTCAGGACGTACTTCTACTCGTAACACCTTGCTTTTATTTCCTAACATACACTTGAATTTTATATCCACCATAACTTGTAAGTCAGCGGAACGTAACCTAATACAAAGTTTATTTCTTGAGCATACATTATAACAACAATTTCCTTTAAAATAAATCTTAAATAGTAAACGTATACCCACTGATTATATTTATTGCTTAAAATCCCAACCAGTTCGCCAACTTTATCGTCTTTAGTAATGATAGACATAATAAAATCGTTTCCTCGATTTGAGTGAATTGTTATAAGCTGATCACGTCCAGATGATACACTCAGACCTGTGATCTCTGTTATTGGCATACCTTTTTTCATAGTCTTAAATTTAGAATTCTCAAGTTTATATATTGCATGTTCAGTAACTACCAGTACACGATCTTTCGGTTTATTAAACCTGCAAATATAATTTATATATTATAAAAGATGCATAGTTTAATCACATAACAATATTTCATACAAACCTATTAGTTTTTTTTATGAATGCACTAAATAAGACAGTTTTAAAATGATCCGTATTGCGAAGATTATTTATTGAAGCATTGAAAACATCGCTTTGAGGGTTTTCTTCTGGTTTCGATAAGTAATTTCCATCCCAGCGTCTGTCTTGCCCCCAGTAAACTCGTTTCGAACGTAAAACGCTTCCGGCAGCCATCTAATATTTTAATAATATTAAACAATGAAATAGAAAATCAAAGGTATCATTTAACTACTACTTCAATAATGTTTTCTTATAAATTACAATGTATTATTTAACGGCGTTTTACAAGAATGATGATATACGTACTTTTAACCGTAATTGAGGCCAATCATCCCTCGGGATAAGTCGAAGAATCATCCATGCCCTCCACCTCCCATATATAATTTTTAGAACAGGTATTACATGCTTTACTGCAAAATTTTCACGAGGCCAAGGTAAGTGCTTGCCATAATCTCGCATTATCTTCGCATTTTGGAAAGTTTTCTCTAATTCTTTAATATAAGTACGTATTTTATATTTTCGATAGTGTTTCATTATAGTAAGTGCAGCCATCATCTTTTTATATTTTTGACGACACAAGTATCCCCTCCATTGTTTTTGTAATAGTATTACGATACTTGGTATCAAATCACTACGTGCCTGTAAACAGTTATGGTTAAAAAAGAATTTTCTTAATGAGCATGTTTTGAAATAGAAACACTGAACCGAAGAAAATTAATTAATATACCTTTTCTAACGCAAAAAGTGTTTGAGGCGAGCGAATAAATATTTTAGTATGTCCGTATTTCACATCGTTACTAAAACCTGTTTCATCCATTAATTTGCGTACACCATCTTTATCAGTACCACCTCGAAAATTTGGCCAAGTATAGTGCGATATCATTTTGTATCTAGTGGAGGTCGTTTTATTATGATAGAATTCGGTTATGAAACACGCACGCACGCACGTACACACATAACACGCACGCATAAATATCTGATTTTAAATAACAATACCGTTTCAAAAATGTATCGTATCGTTGACGATATGCAAAACCAGCCCGTCTGACCAGTACATTTTCAACAAGACCTAAATATCGTACTTGGTGGTTTACTCTTTCTTCATCGAATACAACAGGCGATTTAACTTCGTTAGGTTTTATACATCTAACATAGAATGGTTCTTTACTTGTCAAATTCTTAACCAGAGCTACCATAGAATTACGAAATAGAGTTCCGGCTGTTAAAGGTCTTTTTGTTGTCTGAAATAAATAAATATATACATATATATACAAAGATTAAGAATATATTGTACTACAATGCACGGATATACTTCAATACCTTTAAAATATTTTGAGCTCCTTCAGGCCACATTTTGCTAATTATTGTATTCTTACTGTTATAAAGTAAACGTTTAAAATCTTGAAACAGCGTATCCTTATTTTTATCTAAACTGCCATTTATATTATATATTACATCACCAGCATAATGCTTAATCTTAAATTGAACTTTATGCTGAAGTTCTTTATCCATTGGTTTTAATTGTCGGGAAGAATAATGTTTATGATCAAACAATTTTTGATCCATAGCCTCCAAAAGCATCTAACACAAATATTATAAAATACATACGAATTTCTTTTGATACACTTAAGATAATAATTTACAAACACTAACTTCATCCGTAACTTTGCCAACACTAAGACAAGCTTCATCCATAATTGCTATAATTCCTTTGTGAGGTTGTTCCACTAGATCACAAATTATCTGATTATTGAAATAATCAATATTTTTCCATGCTATTCCTTCTCTTTTATATTCTTCTTGTTCTTGTTTTAATACCAATTCTAAAAGATTTAAGACGAGTTTAAAATGTATAATGTAATAAATTTACATAAAACTATCTTACCAATAAATAATTGTTGTAGTTTTTCATTGCAATAGTTAATACAGAATTGTTCAAAACTGTTTATATCAAAAATTTCAAATCCATATATGTCAAGTACACCGATCACTGTTCTATATCTCTTGTAAGTTTCTATATCATTCACATTAATAGCAGTATTAACACGGGATACTATCTCGGTAAACAACCTTTCATATATAGCCTGAAACATTTTTTAATATTTACATATCTTTACTAAAAATGTGAATAGAAGGATCACATAAAAATCTTACTTTCGCTAAAGCATCTCTTCCATATTCTGCTTCCGTTGAAGTATGAGTTTTCTGCATAACTTCTCCGCCTGCTGCAATAACTCTTTGAGTTAAAGCAGTACTTAATTCTTGCGGGCTAATAGAAAGCAAATTAGCTGTATCATTTAAGGCAGTTCTGTTGGCAATTAAAAGCTTATCCTCTTCGTGTTTGAAAGTAATATTGCCCTGTAAAATATATGAACCTTTGTCTAAAAAATAGAGTGATGAAGTTTTGACTGTATTATGTAAATTACAACAAACCAAATGTAGTATGCCAGCAATAATATTCCAGATTGTATGTACTTCATTTTCAATAAATCCAAGAGTGAACATAGCAGAATTAACTGTTTTGTAATCACTCTTATCACCTGGACTTGCTTTATTACAATTTCCAGCACCAACATAGAAGTACGCGGCTGGGTCTCTGACTAATCTTAATTTATTTAACTCTCCTTCACTACAGCCATTTAATAACTGTATATTTAAAGTAAATACATATTATATATATATCATATAACAGGAAGGACCAAATGATAGAAATCCAAATTCGTCAATACCTGATAAAAGCAATGAAAGTTACGTTCACCATTTTGTTGATACACAACTCTTGACTTCTCCAGCAAGTAGTTGGTAACATGACCTCCAATTGGATCTCCTTTGAAATTGAAATTTATATCCATGTATTTTCCAAATCGGGACGAATTATCATTTCTATTTGTTTTTGCATTTCCAAAGGCTTCCAATATCGAATTGGATTGAATAAGAATATTTTTTACTCTGACATACAAGAAAAAATAATTTTAAACGCTAAAAATATAAAATCCTAAAAGCAAATGAGGTAGGTACAACTGTTGTATCATATTTTTCCTTCCTTATAATAATTCACAATAGAAAAATAGGAGCATTTAACACAGCAAATTAGAATTCTTGAATAATTCATATACCTTTCTATCTCTTGCTGACCACTCAAATTTGTGACTGCAGCAATGTATTTCATAATAATTTTACTTGCTTCTGTTTTTCCAGACCCGGATTCTCCACTTATTACTATACAGGTATCACGACCTTGTTGTTTCATTTCCCTATGTACAGCATCAGCAATCGCGAAAATATGTGGTGGGTTTTCAAATAATTCTCTATCTAAAATTCAAGTTTTTACTGTACTTATATTATATTATATTATTTGAAAGCAAAATATGTACCACACAATTATTTACCTTTATATTTATTGATATAATTGCTATCAAATATGTTTATATTTCTATAAGGATTTATACTGACACATACTTCTCCGATATATGTGTAAATTTTACCACCGTTAAACCTGAAACAATATATTATATGGAATATAAATAATACCAAAATTATAAATAAATAACCAGAAAATAATTTAAGCTTATTTGGTTTATGTTGTAATAGTAGTGTAATTAGACACTGATCTTTTGTTTACAATAGATAAGCTTTATCTCTTTATCAAGTGTAAAGTGATTAAATGATTCATTTTTGTTATAAATGTTCTTTATGATATTATGATATATAATAATTATTTATGATATACAACAAAGTCTACAGTTATATACTCTAATTTAAATTTTGTTTAAATACAAAGTACTATATATATACATATACATATGTATATAACAACTATGGATAGTAGGCTATAATACCAGCTTCCTCTACCTATAAACAAGTGTAAGGTGGAATATACTTTACTGATTGCTTTGATTTTTGGAGATCAAATGTACGACCACGAAAATTCCAATATTTCCAAATTTTTTAATTTAGGAAATTGAAAATTCCTAAATGTAAAAATAATGAGTGATATTAACTAAAATTAAAACGGACCGTGGGTTCTTTATCCGCTACAGCGTTATTTTTTCTAGGGATGTCTAACACAATAAGCACTTCATATTATGTCTTATCTGTGTATTTATGTTCTGTATTTCCCGCTTAAAATTACTGCTGTCTTCCGAGCATATACAAATATAGTCAGATATTTAATTAAATAAAACGAATTATTCGTGTAAGAGTAACATAATATTACAATTGTTTAATGTCTACATATAATAAACGAAGAACTAAAAACATTTTCAACACAATGAAACATGATGCAAAATTAAATACATACAAACTGAAGATGATGACTCATAGACTATAGAACCTGATAAGATTTAAACATTTATTATAAAATCAAATCATGCCAGAACATATACTAACGGTTTTACACATAAAAATGTTATGAATCAATCTGTGCATTATAATTATACCTTTTATAAGATAATAAAACTTAAGCCAAATTTATAGTTTGTCGGCTAAAATGTAGGTACAATAGTAAAATCCGAAAGCATATTATCGATAAAGAATGATTTTAATGTGAATGAAGGGTATGTCTTTTTGTGATAAGTTTTTAGGTCAAGTTCAAATCCAAACAGGTACTTTAATAATGTTGAATTACAACCACCTGCTAATATACATAGTTAGCCACGCCCTCTTGGTGGATGATCTATGAAGTACTACAAATTACCGGGTCGCTCGGAAGACACCTGTGGCCTATGACAATTCTTAAGAAAGCAACTCATGTTTCCCGATTTCCCGCCATTTAGATCATTTACAACAATATTTGTTACTACTTGGAATACATTCTTACCTTTTTCGTAAATTATCTACAACATTCTCCACAGTAATTTCGTCTAAAAGAACTAAATCTCCAATACCAACTTCTTCTTGTGTTGCCATTTTCTCAACGGTATAAAACACGCATAAAAATTAGGATTTCATATAAGTAAACGCATACAACGTCCGTCAACTATCCGAGGAGCGGCTGTTTTTGCTGTCTCCGCTTCTAAGCAGCACTAAGCGAATGACGAGTGTGGTTAACTGAAAACCCCAACCCATCTTCTGCCCCTCCATAAGTTTGTAGTATTCACAGGACGTTACAACAGTATCTATCTATATATAGTCAATTCACGGAAAGACAGAAGCGCCGACGACCAGTTTTCACTTTTTCTGAGCATTCTCTCTGTACGTTTCTACAAAAATTATGTCTGAAAAAATATATACCTATTGAACAAAAGATTTCAGTTTGAGAGATGACACATGTAAAGTTATAAATTTTCTAATATTCAAATTTCCAAATTCCTAAATTTTTCAATTTTTCCAAATGTTTATATTACCAAACTTCAGGTTGCCCAAATGTTTTAATTTGCAAGTTTTTAATTTTATAAACTTGAAAATTTAGTAGTCAGAATATACGTTCACTTTCTACTGTCATTTTCCCTAGGTATATCTACAGTATTCACGAATGAATTTACTATTTATATCATCACTGGTTTTAGTTCGTTTATTTTTTCCCACTGTATAGATTACCATGAATGTAGAATCAAACTATAGAAAAGCTTCGTACTCGTAGTTGGATATATTCTTGGATAGACGCGTAGTACAAAACGTTGATATAGTTTGTTACCTCTCTCGTGGAATTGAGGCTCATGCGCAAATCTATGTATTTATACATCTGCATTGTAGACATATATATATTTCTAAATCAAATGTGACGTACTATTATAGTAACATAAGCACGTTATTATTCACTGTTATTTTTGGTGATTTGTATAGTTTGTCATTCTGTATCTTTTGAATAGTTGGTAAAAATATACTCTTGTTTTTGATTAAAACTGAAAATGACCGAGAAAAAATTACACTTCTATTCTAATGGAGCCAAAAAATTAATGGCTAATAAAGATTATACAGCTTTAGTAAAATTACGAAGAAAACTGCAAATAAATGAATGGACTTTCAGTTGTTTACTCTTCATCATGTCATTCTCCATAGTTTTGGGAAAGTTATACATAAATTATGGTACGTGATAATTTTTCAAGTCAAAGTAACTTTTTTCGTCAAAAATCTATTTTATAGAATTAGCACTTGTCAATAAGTGTTGCATGCTTGTTATGTATTTGTTTGTATATTTATTGTGTTACAAAGTTGATAGAATACGAAATATAGAATATGTCTAATAAGTTTTTTCAAGATCTTCGTATTGACAAGCTTCAAACTTTAAGTAAAAATGATATATTAAGCTACTAAATTTGTATAATGTTGCATTGATCATAACTAAATTTATGAAAACATGTATTTAATTTTTGCTTTATTAAAGATTTAAAAAAAATTTACTTCATTACATTTTTTATAATGTTTAATAGATGTATTATATGGTATATTTAATAAGTATTTTAAACAATTGGTAAATTGTGGTATATTTAATTAATAAAAGTACTTTTATATTATTGTAAATTAATATAATTTCTTCAGGGAATATCGTACAGCTGCAAAATAATTGTAAATATATGTCACCAACATCTATGTTTCCAAATATCTCCAATGTATTCGATTTATCACGTATATCTAATGTGTCACAATTTAGTATGAAACAATTAACTACTGTGAATGAAAAGTTTGTTAATACTAGTCAATACGATGATGTTCTAAGTGTAACAACATCATTTATTAAAACATATGGATGGCTGATAAAAGCAGCATTATGTGGTCTCATAATGATGGGTTTTAGTTGGTATATAATTTATAAAGATAGCAGTATCCCTGGAATTAATCCACCTTCCCCTCTTAGTCCTTCTAATCGAAGGTAAGCGTGTACCTGAAAGTTTTAACTTCATTACAAAAAATATATGCCTTTAACAATCTATGAAAATGTTTGTAAGTATACTTTTAATGTATTTTTATTTCCTTTTTCAGATTTTCAAAGTCATCAGGAATACAAGTGAATTATTTGATTGGAATATTAAATGGGATACTAATATTTATCTATATGTGTCTGTAATATCCTTAATCTAAAGTAGGATAATGTGATAGTATGTACGTGGTTTACAAAACATTATACAATGCCCTACAGTACTTCTATTTATTTATTATTTATGTTAATTAATGATTATTTAATAATTAGCCTCTAATATTTAGCCTCTAATATTTATATAATTTATGCCAGCAAACATAGGAATATCTCTCATAATGAAACAAGTAATTTCATTAAAAATATATTTTGTGTATTAGATGTTTGTTACAAAGCAGTATTTTCTTACATACATATGTTAAAGTGAGAAAATATATTCTATATACAGTTTAAAATAATGTTTTGCTTCTGCATAGTATTGTAATATTATAAAAGCGCTGTTTTGTCATTTTATAAATGTATAAAGATTGAAACAAAATTATAATTTGTTAAAACACGACGAATATGTAATATACAAATATTTAGTATTTAATATACAAATTCATATATTGTGATTGATGGATTTTTATATACCATCCAAATTTTCATGTTGTTTAAGACTGATTGTGTCTATAAAATCTTAATTTTCAATAAAAGAAATTAAGATCCAAGTAATTATGCAGTAAATACTATATCTAGTAATTTTTTATTAATATATATGTAGATATTATGTTTTTGTAGCAATTATTATAATGTACAAAATATTTTATAGCTAGACACATAAGTGAAAATTTAATATTGTTCTTCAAAAAGTTAATAGTTGTGCTATTAAACTAAAAAATTCTATATATTTGTTACTATTATTTTTTTAATATAATTTGTACTTAAAAATAATTATGCTGTAACTACACTATTAATAAACTGAGAGATACATTTGTAAATGTTTATTTAAATTAACCCATAGTTTTAGATAATTTTTATTTATTGTAATTTCATATGTTACATCTGTTCTATGTCAATATTGATCCAATATTTATAAAAGAATAGTATATATATACATGAAAAGAATGATGTAAGCATTTATCAGGGCAGAATTAAAACGAGATATTGGACGGATTTTTACTAATAACATGTATTTGCTTTTGCAAACAGTGAAGATATGATTATATTATTCCTCAAGTTTAGTTACTGTTCTAAAAAAAAAAAGTACATTTTCCCTTTCGATCAGAATTAATGTCGTTTGATGTGGCAATAAATTTTATAGGCTGTTTTAGGTACCAAACCACTTCGTCCCTGAGCTGCTCAATTATACGAATGTATTATACTTTTATGTGAAAAGGTTAGTAGAACGTTGTCGTTTGCAACATCATTCCACATCATTCTTAAGAGTGCGATAGTGGCCTTGTCAATTTTTCATTCGAACAGACTAGCTAACTATTTCCGTATTTCTGCCCAACAGTAATTGGATTCCGTTTATCGCCGTGATTGTAAAAGTACCTTTACTAAATACTGAAAGCTTACGATACAACATGGATCACCAGATATTTAAAATATACAATCAAGAAGACTTTAACAGAATTACGAGAGGGATTAAAGTTGCACAATGCATGCAATCACGATCGTCATCTGGTAATGACACTTAAAACATTCTACCCTCAATAAAACAAATTTATGATAATTAAGTATATTTTAATAATAATTTATATGTTTTGTCACATAATTATTATGATTAAGAAAAGTTTGTAACCGTTTTATTCGTCTATTATCAAATATTAACATTCGAAAATTAAATATATGTAAAGTACATATGTATATTTATGGAAAATTTAAATAATAATGCAAACAGTTTTTAATGCTACAAGTACATATATAAAATCACAATGCAACATTGTTATCAAAATATTATTTTAGTTTTAGAAACTGAAAAAGTATTAAGTCAATTAGATGACTTAGTTGTATCGGATTCCTTAAGTTGTTCATTTTGTAATACAATATTCGAAGATAAAGCGCAACAAAGACTTCATTACAAATTAGATTGGCACCGATATAACTTAAAGCAGCGCTTAAATGGATTAAAACCTATTGGCGAAGATAAATTTAGTCTATTAGCCGACGAAGGTATCATTGAAACATTATTTTAATTTGTTAATAGATAATGGCTTTGACACAGAAAATATAGCTTTATTTATATCGTAGGTGATGTTTCCAGTTTATCTGGAAGCGACAATGAGTCAGAAAACGAGGAAGAGACATATATTTCAGAAGCAGGTAATTCTCCTAATGGCCATTTGGAGAACAAAAACGGTGCTGCAAAAAACAAGAAAACAGAGAAGAAAGGACGTAATGCAGAATCAATCTCTGACAGTTCTGACACAGAACATTCTGATGAAACTGTGAAAGAGAAGAAAATAGAAACTTTATTGGTCACTGCTACCCGTCACTCAAAAGTTTTTTTTGAAAATGACGATGGAAATATATTTAGTATATACAGGTGTTTACTTCATAATAAAAAGGTCGGTTCATTTGTTTATAAATAAATAGCTTTCAAAAGAATTTTTTATAAGCTTAGACATTCTTGTCTATGATCTTATCTTGTAATTTGATCTACTTTGTTAGAATCACTTGGCGTTGTCTATACGTGCCAGATCAGGAGAGATGCAATTACATTTTAGGAAATTCCAGAGGTAGACAATGAGATGATTGCTCAAGCATTAGACAGTGGGAGGAAAACAACATGGACCGTCATCATGATTGGTGGAGGACATTTTGCTGCTGCCGTATTTCAAGGTATAAATTCTGATTTAGAATAAAAAATACAATATTATTTATATAAATATGAATGTATTTTATTTATCAATATTTTATTCTTTAGATGGAGAACCGATTGTGCACAAGACGTTTCATTCTTATACTGTAAGAGCTAAACAAGGATTTGCCCAAAGTTCACGTACAACGACTAATCATGCTAAAAGTGCTGGTGCTAGTTTACGTCGTTATAACGAAGCATCCCTTCTTCAGGTATTCCTTTTATCGATGCAAACAAAAAACATTATAGTCATAAGTATATATTAAAATTTGTATATTTTTCAGCATGTACAAGATATACTTGAATCATGGTCATCCCATATTAATAATTCCTCCCTGATTCTATATAGAGCAGTTGGACCATATAATCGTACCGTATTATTCGGAGGAAGAAATCCGCCTTTGGATAAAAGTGATTTAAGATTAAGACCACTGCCATTTCCTACCCGTAGAGCAACATTTAATGAAGTTAAAAGGGTGTATGATATATTAAGTACTATGGAAATTTATGGTATGCAATCATTGTTATGTCATAATATTGTATTTCAGCATGTTTATATTTATTTAATACACGTATATTTTAGGTTCTGCAGCTGATTTTACAGATTCGTTCCCTATTTCACCACGTCAACCCCTGAGAAAGAAAATTGCAAAAACCGATGTATCTGGTGAAACTTCAGAAAAGGCAGACAATGGAGAATGTGATTCTGTTACTGCCAATAATCCCCAAGATAATAATAAAAATAAAATACCGGCTCAACCATCTCCCGAAAGACAGCATAGAAATTCTCGATCTCATATAGATAGAGCAAAACCAAGAAAGAGTCCATGTCGTCCTTTACCAGGTATAAACTTTAGCGTACTTTACATAATTTACTGATGCAGTAAATAATACAATTTTAATCTCGTGTATCAGATATCGTTGCAAAGTTGGCACGGTCATCTTCAGAGTCAGAACTAGACAGCCAAATAGGTACTGTTAGCGTTCCAATTGATGTTTCACTAATCGAGCAAGAACTAGAAATAGAATTTAAAGAACATTTACTAGCTTTTCAAGATACAGTACCAAGATATATGAAAAATAAAAAATCTCGTCGTCAAAGAAAAAAAACGAAAAAAGATGGTGAGTTTATATAAACGGATGAAATGCGTAGCTAATTGATGTTTCAAAGAGTTTAATGGAACGAAACTTGGAAATGTTTATGTATGCAGTAAAATATACATAATCTTTTTTAGATTGCACAACAAATGAAGTGCTAACTAACGCCAAAACGAAGTTATGGTCAGCATGTAAATTAGGAGATAACGATTTATTGTCATCTATTATTGATAACTTATTAATTGAAGCAGAGAAAAGTGCTGAATTGGAGGAGCAAAACAAAGAAGATAATAGTGTCGAAAATAATTCGATCATACATAAAAATGATGTAATAAAATTGGTAAATGATTCCAACGAGGATGGTAATACAATGTTACATTTGGCAGCTATTGGTGGACATATGAAATTAGTGTGGTACGTTGAAATCGTTAGTAAAATGTTTTTTTCTTATTTTGTTTTTTAAGACGAAACAGTTCTACTAAAAGATCTAATTTCAGGCTACTGTTGGAAATTGGTTCTGATCCCTGTAACAAAAACAAGAAACTGCAAACTCCATATGCAGCAGCTAGTGATAAGGAAACTAGAAACATGTTTAGAAGATTTATGGCTATCAATCCTGACAAGTTCAATTATAGTAAGGTATGTACTTTTGATGCGTGGTTGCTTTGTTAATGAAATGTCATTGATACTTATAGAAGGATGCATTTGTTTATTATTAAGTCTCAGATACCTGGACCACTTACCGATGAAATAGAACAAGAGGAATCTGCGAGAAAAAGACAATACAGAAAACAAAAACGAGAAAAAGATAAACTGAAAAAGAAAGAATTTGAACTGAAGAAGCAAGAGGAAGACGCTAAACAGAGATTCCTGAATCTCAGCGACCGAGAAAAGGTAGGCAGATATCAAACACCCTATAATTACAATTATTAAGTGACCATAAATAATATCATTGAGGGTCTGTAAATTTGTACCGTAGAGAGCACTAGCTGCCGAGCAACGTATCGTGATGCAAGGATGTGACATAGTTTCACGATGTTTTCAATGCGCTGTGAATATGATTGGTCAAGTACCTTTCGAGTACAATTCCAATCGTTTTTGTTCCATGCCATGTTTGAAAGAACATCGTCTTCGCAACAAAGTTGTTATCTGATGGTATTTTACATTTGAAATTGCAATTGAGTTATACTTTCATAAATTTACCATATGTTGTCAGTATGTATCACATAAGTTATAATGAGAAAGCATAATTCGTATGAAGCTAAAATGAAATATTCTTATAATTTTCGTCAAGAATAAAAATCTGTAATAATAAGTCATCTAGGTTGATTATCATCCAGGTAACGTTCTTTTAATATCGATAATTTCTGTATATTTGTTATTTAACTAAGATCAAAGTTCTTGCAAGTAATTTTTAAACGTCAAAGAAAATCGTGAAATGAAACTTAACATACATACAAGAATTTTGATATAATACATATATGGATGTGTGACGGTAAAGAGACTCGCATAATAAAGTGAATAAAAGTTTATAAACTTTATTCGTTTATTTTTTAGTTAAAAATGAATTATAAGGGATGTTCGACAAATAAGTCAGGAATAGAGAACCATTATCAAAGTTAAATACATTTTGTATACTTTTTACCTTGATCACTATGGATCATTAAATGACATACATAAAAAATTAATATCTTTCATGCATACAATAAACAATAACTAAGTTGTACATTCATAACCGCAATTAGTATATACATACACGTTAGCCAATCGATGCAATAACAGCTTAACATCGTAATGTACTATGCCATTACATATAGTGTGTGCTATCTCAAAAAGACGATAACATCAACACAAGACGATTATTGGAAATATAATTCATACAGCTTACCGAATATCATCGTCTTCATTAATATAGTATTGTTTTTCATAAGACCTGAAATTATGTTAATTTTATGCAATTTTTTATTTTATTCGTATGCGTATTTTGTCGCATAAACATAAATTGTTCAATATTTGCGACATACAAATGATGAAAATAATTTCGGTCGGTGGTACATAGGCGAGAATAGTAGGCTTTTATTTAAAGAAGAAAAGAAATAGTGTAGGGAAACAGGTTTCACCGTTTGTTGACTCCGACTAGTAAATTTTTAAATTTGAAAAATCATGAATTAGTAAATTTATGTATGTACAAATTTGATCCCCCAAAGGTCTAAGACAAGTACTATGGCGTTGCACTCTTCTAAGTACTACATGCGGCTTTATGCATACATATGTATAAAGAAAGTGTACACGCATCCGAAGATGGATGCAAGTATAGTTTCACAGAGCTGTATAGATAGCGGGATTTCACTTTATACCGATGCAAGAAGATGTACATTTTAAGCAACTTGTGTTTCCTATATTTTAATGAAATAAAAATTTATTAATTATATATATACCTAATAATACTCGATAAACTTAATAAAATGTAGTTGTGACTATTTACACGGTCTTTTATTTTTCGTTAAACAGAAACAATACTACTATAGAATTTAAACGAAAATAATATATTATAACGTGTATGCGCGTATTTTGAGATCGAGAACAATAAAAATGCTTTCTTTGTTTTTCCCTTTTCTTGAATCGAGTACAACCCACGATGTTATATACAAGTGACGAGTATTATCAAATACTTGGATTTTGGGCGTGTTCATCGTCGAACTATACTTTTTAGGCTAATTAATTTATTTCCTATATTCGATCCTATTGCCGGAGAGTAGACTCGTCGAACGACGAATTCATCTATTTCGTGTTCCTCGTACGTCGCATTAGCTTTCGATCCGTTTGCGGCGAAACACACGTTTTTGCTACTATTTGCTACTACATATTGTGACACTTATAACGAGTATATGTATCCAGTGGCCTTTTATTTCTGCACATTTGTCATATTCTTAATATTCTTATGGTCACTGGTACGGAGCTTTCTAAACTCCATTGAACTGCGCGAAACAACTTTTTCGAAGCAAGGTACTATAGTACGTACATTATACGTACACTTTTCCGCGCAGCTCGACTAAAGTTACTGTTAACTTGCCGATCATATAACACAACGAACGATAACAGAATGAACAGCGGGAATGACGAATATACATATTGTGGAGTCGCATGTAGCATCGCTTATAGGACATATTAGAACCAATCAGAGTTGACATGCGCAGAACAAACGAACATTGGTTTATTACCAATGTATGTACATACGTAGTACTATGTACATACTAATGTTGCTGCGCGAACGCAAGCACGGTATTAACGCCGGTACAACGTTGACCGTCAACTTGTATGTAGCGAAAATATTAGATTTTTGTAAAAGTAGCGACAATTTGAATGGCTTAAGTACAGAACGTGAAATCGTTTAATTCTTCGCTGTACCAATTTATAAACATTATCGTAGTTAGACGAGCCATTTGTTTTTCTTTTTTTTTCAAATTCTTTACATTTTAGGTAATACATACATACATACATACGTACGTACATAGATACAAACATATGTATATGTACGTACACATATGTACATATTTAATGTTCTCGTGATGGCGAATAGTAAAAAAAAATATGTGCGAAATTATAAAGGAATATTAGATGGTCGAAGGAAAGTTTTTTTCGGTATTATTATCTAATTGTTGTTTTCATGTTTTCAACGTGAATTCTCGAAATCGAGGATTTCGCTGTTATGTCATCTTACAACTCTCGGACGGCGCATAATTCAGACAGCAATAACACGAATATAATCTGATATCCTATTTAGATGTTGAATTTAAAAAATGTAGAGCAGCAACGGACATGTGTATCGAGCGTAGAAACGCAGAGAAAGGTGTTAGAAGAGCCCGTGGAAGCGCGCGCTTACACGATCGCTGCAACGGGTGCTAATCGGGCATTACCTTTCAATTTCGATGCTATTTCGCTATACATATGTATAACGCTATAAAAGATCACACGTAGAGAGGCAGAAAGTAAGCGTTAAATAAGGAGATGAACATTATATTAGGCGATATATTCGAGAAATGGCTGGTAGTAGAATAAAATGATCGATCGATGAATCTACGGTTGCGTATAATGTACGAGTGAAGAAATTAGAAAGAGACAGTCGATCAATGGTATTCGTTAACGTGTTGACGTTCATTTAAATGGACGTGGAATCATCGGAGTCCGTATCTTCGCATTCGTTTCCGAACAGTCTATGAGTACCGTCTCCGTCCGGCCAACTGTTCTCGATCTTCACCTCGTATTTGTTCTCCTGAATCCTGTTCGAAGGAACAATTCTGACGTAGGTGTTTTTCATGTTTTTCAATTCCGAGTGTAGAACGGTGTTTCTGGGTTTCGGGCTCCTTTCGCCGCTGCTCACCGATTTCGAACGTACCTTCTTCGCGATCTTTTCGCCATCCACCGATTCCAACGAGCTTTTCCTACGGCTGTTCTTACGATTAGCTTTCTCTTTGTTCCCAGCAGCTCGTCTGGCAACTTTCGGGCTTTCGTTCTCCAAGTATTTCCTAATCCATTTCGGCGCCTCGCTCGAGTACGAAGACTTTTTCATGTACTTTGGACTGGCCATTATCATGGGCACGTCGGTTTCGATGACCGTCGTGATTACTTGTTCATTCTCGTCAAAGTTACTTTCTAGGTATTTCTTTTTCGGTATCACGGACACGCTCACTTTACCTAGGATCGACGAATTATCATCCGTGCTCTCGTACGTGTACGAATAGTGTTTCTGAATGTGCTTAGGTTCGTCGTTGACGATATCGAGGATGGTCCGTGAGTTGGACATCTCGTTCTTACGATTCTCCTCCTTTTCATCCTTTCTGAATCGTTCGAGAGCCTCTTCGAACAAATGTTTCGGTGACTTTCTACCAAAATCGAGAGGTTTGATGGGAGAGATGAGACTGTGTCTCAAATTACCGGTGATGCTGTGCCTTTGTCTCGTCGGTGGGTCGAGCAATCGACGCAGACTCGAATTCCTTATTTCAGGTACCGACATTCTTTCTCTGATAGGAACCGGCGAAACCGATCTTTGAAGTTTACCGGCCGTTTGGCTCTTTTGTTGCGATACGTTTCTCGCGGTAATCGCCGCCATGATCGCCGCTGACGCGGACGCGGATGCGTTCGTCGTCGTCGTCGAAGCGACATTTTTGTTTAGTTCGATAGATAAAAATTGTCTCTCGTTCGATGGCAATATAGGAGTAGCGCTCGCTACCAGAACTTTCCCCAGGCCTTCCCTGGTCGGACTCTTGTTTTTAATTAACGGAATAGTCGTTTGCTCGTCGATCTTGGGGTGTTGGTGTTCGCTGATGGGCGAACTCGCGATCGGTAATAATCTCGATCGAGTTATGTCCTGGTTCTTCAGTTGACTGTCTAAACTGAATCTCTGTTTCGGAGTGCCAGCTATCAGTTTAAGGTCGTTCTGCGTTTCCAGCTCGGGTATCGAGAATCTGTCCCGATTGAATTTCGTCGCGGCGGATTCTTTGAGATTTCTGTACTTGGATCCGATGTCCAACTGAGAGAGACGTTCCCTCTTGCTTACCGGTATAGCGGGAGAGAATCTTTTGTGCTTGACGGTCGGTGGTGAGGGCGAGTGAAAGACCATCGTCGGTAAAACCAAATCTTTGCCCGTGCTCAGGCAAGGCTGGGACAATCTTTGTTGACCAGGGTGATAGTCCCCGGTGACCAAAGTCGGCTGGGATAGACGTTCTCGCTTCGCGGGGACATCGTGGCGTAGAGCGAATCGTCGGACGTCCGGTTGCGACAGTCTCGACGAGTTATGATCCATCGTCAAACTCCCTCTCGAACTACCGCCGAATCCTTGTACGCTAGGAGCGGACAATCTCTCTTCCTCGTTGATGCTGTTATCTCCGGAGGCTGCTCTGAGACTGGTGTAGGACAATCTCGAACCACGATTAATTCCGGCGAAATTGATGCCGCTGAAACTGGAGTTGAGGGTGGGCTGGGACATCCTTATACGCCGGTCGGGAGATCCGGCGGATCTTCTGTCGTACGATATCAGAAGAGTCGGTAGATTCGGTTGGGAGTAACGACTGCGTTGACTCGCGGGCGAGTAACTAGGTGGGCAAGGCGTCGTCGAACGCGTACCCTCGTACGTTACCGAGTCTTGCGACTCGATACTGGATTGCGACCGAGGCGGTGCTTTCACGGGCGTGATGTGAAGATTCGGATGGGACAGTCGGTTCTTACGACCTTGAGTAGGTTTCTTCAAGTGGTCGATGAGGTTGGGCTGCGACAGACGAATATACGGAGTAGGAGGTCGGTTCAGGTACCAGAGGTCCCTTCGGGAGTACGGTTCGCATCAGATGGTACCCTCCTCTCGTAAACGACGTATGAAGACCGGTCGTACGTCCTCGAAAAACGACGGTAAGTCCAGTTCCGCGGCTCGAGCGATACCACCGTCCTTGCACTCCAACCAATAGGTGTCCATTAGTCCTTTGCCCTAAATAATCGAGGACGCTTGGATTTCTTTTGATCCCGTTAGATACACGTTACATACATACATAGACGTATTTAGTAGGATTCGTAAATATCGAGCCGTTACCTTCACGTCCACCAAACCTCTGTGCGCGATTTTGAAACCTCCCACGGCGTCCAGAGCCTTTTTCATTTCCAGACTGATGTGTATCCGCAGTGCTTCGCCCGGACAAATCGAATATCCGTTAACACGTTCGTTAGACAATGTAAGAAACATGAACGAAGATGTACCTTCACCGGTCGATTCCATTCGGCTGGCCGTGTTCACCGTGTCACCGAACAAACAATAACGAGGCATTTTGCTACCGACGATTCCAGCAACCACGGGTCCCGTGTGGGCTCCGCTTCGTATCTGAAGACGTTCGCCCGGTCGTTTCGGCACTTGAAATACCGACGAAGCCGCTAGAAGATCGAGCGCCATCGTTGCTATTTCGGAGACGTGTTTCTCACCTTCAAAAAGGAGCACGACGGAAAAACGATGAGAACACGGGCAGAACGTTATACTTACGTACATCGTATCGTCGAGAAGACGAACGAGCTAAGTGTACGTAGAATGTTCACCGTTTCGAACTGGCAAACCGGAAGCGACCATGTACGAGTCCCCGATCGTTTCGACTTTGTACACGTCGTAACATTCGATCCGAGCGTCGAACAATTTGTAAATCGAATTCAGAAATGTGACGACCTGAAAGAAGAACACGATCGTTTAATTAATTATCTTGGCTATCGATTCGAGACTTTACTAACGACACTTACTTCCAGCGGAGTGTTTTCGGCAGCTATCTCGGTGAATCCAACGATATCGCTGAAGTAGACGGTCACGGCCTCGTAATATTCTGCCGGGACCTTTTTCGCGCGAACAGAAAACGCTCGTAAGTTTCTCGTCGACAAACAACCATAGACTCGAGTTCGCGCAGGAACGTTAACTTCGAGTTTAAATTTACAGTTAAAATACCTGTTGAGTTTGTTTCAATTGTTGAGCGACGCTGGGTGGTAACATTTGGAACAGCAACGTGTCGCTTTTTCCTTTTTCTTGCTTCAATTCTCTCGCTTTTTGTGCCAAATTAGCTGCATACATCTACGATTTTTCAACGACATCCACTTTTTATTACCGTTATATTTTTCAGCGGAATTTAAATCCGTTATAACCATCGCTGTCAAAGCGGTACGCGCGACAACGAAAGAAGAAAAAAATTAGTCCGAGTCGTGTTCGTGGCCGTGGCCGTGGTCGGAGTCGGAGTCGGAGTCGGAGTCGGAGTCGGAGTCGGAGTCGTTTCATCGGGACCGTATGTATGTACGCGTACAGTAACGCTTAGACCGAACGAATTATTCTTTTCTTCTTTCTCGCGATAAAATAAATTGTAAAACGTAACGATCGTATAACGATCAGCTTGTGTATTTACTTGTATCGTTGCAACCGCGTTGCGTACTAATATTATAATGATAGGCGATACGACCAACACCAACACGACAATGGCTATTCCAGCGACCTCTTTGTTACTCGCATCTTGTAGCGTCGAGTTCACGTAATCCCTACAGAGAAACGTCGTCGATTAGAACGGGAAAAAGAGCGAAATGTTTCTATAGCCGTCTCGATAATATTAAATCGATAGTATTTAGGTGGAATTCTCTCGTACTTTTCTGTCAAATGGAATCGAATCACGTATTCGGAATCCACCATTCGATTTCATGCAACGACGATCGTTCGGCCGGTCCCGATTTTTAATTATCGCGTCGAAAGTCTTACGAAGAGGCTATCTACACTTTTATCGAAGTTTTCTCGTAGTGACATCGAAAAAGAATCAAGATACGAGAAAATTTACCTAATCATGTGGCGTAATTCTCGTTGCAGTTTACGCAGCTCGTCCACGTAAGTTGCCATCGAATCGAAATAAGCGATCGCATCGTCCACGCTTGGCTCCCTTTTTTGATTTCGAAGGATTTCGTCTCGTCTGTAATACACGTAGTTCTACATAAACGTAGTTCCGCGCGCGTCACCGCGACAATCGAGCTGTCGATACTGTTATAACGAAAATTTAATCGAAAAATTTATCCGATTACGCGTTCGTGTTCGCTGCTCCTTGGCGCCGAAAGGAATAACAAACGAACTTATTAACCTTTTAAATCTCTCCTCCTCGCGCATCGATCGATACACAATTTGTTTTTCCCCTTTTCTTTCCTCTCTCTTATCTTACAAACGATAATTACGTACCTAGATTTAATTCTACCATAGTCCGGCATGGTACGAGTGAGTTCGGCGTAAAAGTTTTTTAGAGAAGGCACGTATGTGAGAGATCCACTGAGAAGATCGCGTCCAAGAGCCTCGTGGCGTACGTAGCTGACATAATTGTTCTCGCCAAGAATTCCACGGCCAAAATAATTGATTCCGTAAACGGAAGCGATACCCAAACTCTCGATGCTCCTCAGCAAATTTTTGAAAGCTATCAGATACCTGAAACGACAGAAGGGGGATCGGTATCTCTTCGGAGTTTTTGGATCGTCCGATTTTCTCCGAACGCGTACATATTCTATGGACGTCCGTGCGCGTATACTCGTAAGTAAGTATGTATGTGTGTATGTACGACCGGCTTGGTATACATATTCGATGCGTTGTCACCGTGACAACGGCGCGTCGTACGTATTTCGCGAAAGCTACGATTCCTTTCGTAACACGTTCTTTAGGGTAATCGATCGAAATTATCGACCGTGAAACGATACGGTCGATCGCGTCGAGTATCGGACTCCGATACCAAAGAAGAAAGAGAAACAACAGGAACGAACGAACCGGTAACTTTTCCACTGTTGTACCTCCAAACTCCGCTGTTATCCGTTTCTTTGATCTGATTAGTCAGATGGTCCAGCATAGCCGCGTTCACGCTCGTATACCATTTCATCACTTCTGTAATACTGCTCTCCTCCGAACTGATCTTCTGCCTGAAAAAAGAAACAAACTTTCGATCGAAAGGCGATCCGGTCCGATTGTCTACTAAATCGAATCGACATTTAGTTCGAAACACGATAGTTATAGAGAACGGCAAAGAAGAACTAGAAGAGGAGAGGAAAGAGATTGGTGGTAAGCGAAGGGGTAGGAGAAGAGGTTGAGGGAGGATGAGAGGGGCTGGGCAGAAGGGTCTAAAAATATTGTCTACCGCTCCAAATGGGCGGTCACGCGCTCATGTGTGACAACCTCATCCATTGCTCATAAAGGTGGTTCGACAGGGAAGACTGAACAACGACAGAGGCAAAATAGGGTACGATTTCTCGTCGAAGGATTCGTTGTAACCCCGTTGTACGCGCTCGTATATTATTCCTGGCCGATATATAATCTCGTCCGGATCGTTTGGTCCGAAAATCGCGTAAAGATAGGCGAGAACCGCGGCATCGATGCGAACGGAATGGGTAGAACGGATCAACGGTTTTCGTGATTTGCTCGTTCGCGGCCACTTCGGATGCCGAAAACCCGATTTATGTATCGGGAACGCGAGCGTAACGCGAACGAATCTTGTTTTTACTCGAAGGTACAGGATCTTCGGGAAGTTTATACATATATCGTAGAACGAGTTGAAACGTCGAAAAGGAATTGTCGGTGTAGGCTTTTTTTTTTTGTCGAGTACACTAATCGGCTAAATAAACGGGCTAATCAATTTCGATCGATCGCGATCAAATTGAATAGTAGAAATCGAGCGGTGTTATTTTGTCGTCGACGAAGTAGGGTTAACACGTGCTGGTCGTATTCGTGTCGTCTTTGTCGGGCGTAGTAATACGTTGGTTGGGAGACGAAGAGGATCGTTAGCGCCTCGTTACCGGCACCGGCGCTCCTGCTGACAGAAATGCCTCCCATTACCCGACGTACATACTTATGTATGTTCGTATAATACCGCGAACGAACGCGAAACCAACTCGAGTTCAGATTCGATCGATGGAGAATTTTCTCGATGGAGATAAAAACCGGTGTTTCCCTTTTTCGTATTACGATGCTTTTCTTTTTTTGTTCGCGACTGAATGTTCGAACGAACGATTCGCAACAAGTTTTATCCGGTATGGACGCGACAACGGAAGGCTTCGTATTCTACCCGTATCGTTATCGACATCATTTATTATTCGATCGATAATTCGTAAATATTATCTAGAGAAAACTGCGAGGTAATTGCGAGCGATAGCTAACCGTATCGTCTTATAAAAATGATCGATAAGATGAAAGAATGCCGCGAAAAGATCAAAGAAAGGAAGGGAGAACCGAAGATGCGTCCGGTCGATAATTGTCGCAACGACTCGAAAATTAATTGGATATCCAGTAGATCGTATTCGTAAATGCCGATAACGCGAGTATCCAGGGTGCAAACCGGGTGATACGCGGACGGGAAATCATCCGGCGCATCGTCGCAACACGTGGCGTCGAGCCCGCTTTAATTGTACGAGTTGATTGTACAAAGTATGTATATATGTACGTATAATCCGTTTAATCGGCGTCGTTCCCCAGCTAATCCTTCAGTTTCGCCTCGATCGAAAATCGTTTCTTTTATACGATAATTACTAACCACCGCGTACGGATATTCGTGTAGAAAGCCGCAGCGACGAACCATCCTGTTCGGCTGGTCGCGTAACGAGTTGGCTCGAGCAACAGATTTTCTTCTTTCGACCATTATATCGAAACGCGCCGATACGCGACACGCCCTTCTATGCGCGTAATCGTTATCTACCAGGTGTAACACGCTTTCAAATATCCTATATAGATAATGTATAGGCTAACAAGTTTTTCGAGCGTGGAGTCTGCAGCGTAGAGAGCGAATAAAAAAATTGGAAAAAATGATCGATCCGACCGTTATCCTACTTACATTACGTAGTACATCGAAGAAACGCTCGATTCCATGGAAAGTTACACGGGTGGGGGACTTTACTCCCCCGAGAATTCGTTCCGACACTTGTTGAATTTCCATTCATTCTCGAACCAAACAACTACGCTTGTTTCTCTTCCGATAAAAATTATGCTCAAGTATTTCCACTCGCGGTTTATATCGACTAAGAATTCGGTAGCTCGACGTAAAAATGTCGCGAGAAAACTATGGTCGTATCGCCGATTCGAATCGGCGATACGTACTTACGTACAACGTTATTCGAACATGTTCGATACGGATCGCCTAACGGAAAAGTATAATTACATTCGTTAAACCGTATAATGCGAGATCGGATGAAATTTAATATTATTCGATCGCGAGTCGCGTTCGTCTCGTTACATCGACCGATCGTAAAAACGATAGGATTCGATAGGTCTCGTTCTAAGCGCGAATCGAACGCGCGAACTTTGTTTCGGAAACGTTTTCGAACTGCGTCCGAGATAGGCGGAACAATATCAACGATATTTCGATCGCGAATATTTGTGGAACCCCCGCTTTTCGTACGGTCGAGCGATAGCGTGCACCTTCTCGCGGTGCGCGCATACCGGTAAATCTATAAGAGTGTACCGCGAATCGATGGGGAAGTGTATCGTTCGCGAAGATCCGTTTTCGCTAAGTGCCAACATTTCGGAACGGTTCGTACACGTATCGAGAAAAGTTGTACCTTTTAAATTGGGTTAAATCGGTATCGAGATCGGGTCGACGACCAAATTCGCGATTTCGATCGTTACGATCCATCGCGGGACTCGTCTTTTTCCATAGAGCGAGAACAGTTTGACGACTTTTTTCGGAAGGTTCGTTCGCGATCGTGTAACTGGTCGCAACCGCGATATATTGACCGATCTTTCGGATTTTTCGGATTCTTTTAGGAAGCAATGATCACGAACGTGTACGGTCTAATGTTTGCCTTATTTTGTCTCTATTGAACGCCCATTAATCGTTTGATCTTGTTACGATCGATGCGAGCGAAGAAAGTAAAACGGGGGGCAAGTGAAGTTAAAACAGAAAAAAAAGAAAAGAAAAGAAAAGAAAAGAAAAGAAAAGAAAAGAAAAGGAAAGGAAAGGAAAGGAAAGGAAAGGAAAGGAAAGGAAACGTCGGGTACACAAAAGAACCTTCTGACGTCATTATAGACACGTGGACGAGTACCGAGAGCAAAGAGAGAGGGTATTTGCTAATCGATTCGTTACCTGAAATCCTCGAGGCGTGCTTGGAAGGCCTCTTTGCTGACGACGTCATAGGTTTGCGTCTTGCTCTCGTCCCTCGGTACCGAGACCAGGGGCCACGTAGTCATATTATGAAGAGCTTGATCGGTTATGGCGAACCTCTGCGTCAAGTTCGACCTTGAGAAGATGCAAAAGACCATACGTTATTAGCGTTGTGTCGATAAATCAATGGGAAGAGAGGGACAGATTTATTTATTACGGTTTCCCTTTAGTTCATCGAGTCGCATCAACGAACTAGCTGACGTTTTCGAAGGTTCGCTCAGAATATACATATATTTAAAAGTTTTTTGTTAATATTTCATAGAGTTTCCCTCGGTTCAATGGAAGAACCGAGGCGGAAGGGTCAGGTCAATACGTCACGTTTCGCTGGTCATACGGCTTTAATCGCTGTCTTCGAACCTTGAATTTACGATTGTCGGCGATCGGAGGACGAAGCTGGCTCGCATCGAAGCAAACAACGAACGAAAGATCTTTCGTCGCTTCGCGACGTTCTGCTTCTCCTCGTTTCTGTTATACACGGATTCCAATAAAACGATATGTAGGTATTAACTCGTTGGTTAAACGAACGATGGTCGAAAGGCGGAGGAACCGATATCGCGATCGACGGGCTTTGCAGTATCGGCGGCGTTGCAATTAATGCAGCATATTGCCTGTTACGCGCTTCGGTCGTCCAACTACGCGACTACGTAATACATACAATCTAGTTACGTAGCACGTAGTTCGATGAAACCGTTCCCGTATTCTGTACCGCTATCGTTTTAATCTCGAAATACCATGAAAAAGAGTGTCGCTTCGATGCCTCGATCGGAGAACAGAGAAGCCTATTGGCCATCTGTTTTCATTGGGCTCGTCGCTCGCGAATCGTTCCTTCCGCTTCGAAAGGAGACCGGCTTTGTCTCCGAGTCACGTATATCGACAGATCGAAACGCTTTCGGCCCTTCTATCTAACAGGAGAAATCGACAATTTTTCGAAATTTTTCAAATTTCGTCTATTTTCTCCCTGCTTTGTTCGCGTAAAAAAATCCAATGGAACGCACGCGGGCGGACGTGTACCTCAAAGTGCTGCCGTTCGTGTAAATGAAGAATGCAACCTCTGATCTTTCCAATTGCATCCGTGTTACGACCTTGCCCAAGTCCGTCGCGATCGTCACCTGTGAACAATTGAAAAATCTTGTCTTAAAATTCCCGTTAAAATCTTGACGAATATCGAGCACCGACTCTGACGTATGTTTCTCGAGAGAAACAACGATTCTAATATACACAAACTTTTCGCTCGAAACGAATCTTTTATAAAACATCCTATTCGTGCGACGATTACGATAGTAAATTAACCGAATTGAATGGCTCACGACTATCGATGAATATTCGTTTGTTCTCTTTTCCTGTAGATTTTAATTAGAATGGTCGTGACGAAGAACAATAATTCGAACGGACAGACAACTATGTATCGCTATACCGCAATGGCAATCATCGACAACGACAACGACAACGACGGCGACGGCGACGGCGACGGCGACGACGACGGCGACGAGCATGAGCCAACAAGGGAATGCTTTTCCGTCTTTTCTCGCACTCCACCATTCTAATAATTCGAGATCGAACGATGCACTCGAGACTACGACCTGTTTCCATCTCGATCGGATTCGCTGCTTGTGCAAAAACACGATGTTCTCTATTGTAATACGTATAAATAACCATCGATAACCAACAATCGCATAGTAACACAATACGTTGGTTAGGTTGGTTATCGATAAAAGCGCTCTATTATCGTTTCATGGTACGCCGATTTGTTCAGAACGGTGGTTAGGAACGATGGATAGAATCTCGGAAATAGAATTGTTCGAAAGTAGAATTCAACTCGGGAACAGAATCGTTTCTACGATACACGATGGAACACTTTTTGAAAATCCGTTTACGAACAATTTCGGTCCGTTTTTCACGACGATCGATCTCGATACGCGTACGCACGTACTTACTGTGGTAGATAAGACGCGCGTGTTCGCCTTCACGGGATCGATACGGAAAGCGAATTGCAAGGAAAAGGAAAAAACGTATCGACCGTCAACTTATCCGAAAGGAAACGGTCGCGCATCGACGATACGTTAGTCGTTTTCGGAAGAATCTTGCTGAAAAATTTCGGCCAGCACGTCACGACGACGACGACGCGATGAACTTATTCGACGGAAAACGATATTCCGAGGATGGGGGACAGAAGAGTCCCTCCGTGCTCGAGGGACCTTAACGTTTCGTCAACGAAAGACCGATAGTTACGTAAGCGAAAGGGGATCGGTGGGCAACGAGGATCAAACATCCTTTAATTTCGAGCTTGTTCACCGTTGAAAAAGTTTTCGTACAGGAATCGGACAGAACACGATTCCATCGATTCCAATACGTAACGGAAGAGTAAAATCAGTTACGGAAGACGTCCAACGACCGTTATCTATTAGATCGAGTTATAATCTGTACACGATAATATCGTATTACACGTTCGCGTCGACCAACCTGTCGGGGTAGATAGCGAAACACAGAAAACGGCGACATTCGTTGTTGGCGAAATTAAAAAACGTTGATGAGGAGCTACCGGACGCGTTTCAATTTCCTTCGAAGAGCGAATCCGGTTTCGGGATACGTTCTTTCGTCGAACAGTAGCGTCGTATTACCGATATTTTCGTTTACCGAGCATTTCGAGAAAAAAGAAACAAAATGGAAAAAAAAAAGGTCGCGCAAAACGGCTACCTATCCTAAATAAGAAGGCGATCTAGACGAAAAAGTGTGTCGCGCCGCGGACGCTCGATCGGGTGTACCGGGACAGGCCCAAGACTCGGTTGATCCGAGAGTTTGGAACAGCGACGGCGAAATGCCCGAACTCGTAAATTTTCCTGTAATTTCTAGCGACTTTATTATCCCATGAAATGAAGATACGAGTAATTTCATAGGAGGCGCATTCGCCACGGTACGGTCAACCGGACGGACGACCGCGTAGGTGCGGTCAGATGTTGACTCGTTCGTTCGTTGCTTTTAGACGGTTCATCGATCGCTACTGAATCATACGTGCCCGACCTAAATACGCTCTGTTTGCATAATAACGCGTTAGTTAGGAAAAGATAGAAGACGGGAAACGCTACCGTTTAATCCGTTCTAAAGAAAGAAAGAAACATCGAACGGTAACGTTTTCGTTTTTCGACGTACATATGTACATATGTACACCGTTTTAGGCAGAACGAAAGCGTACAAGAACTATGCACGAGACTCGAAAGATGTACGCGTTTCGACCGTACATAAGCAAGTACGTTCGTGTTTCGATCGTAAAGTCGAGAGGAGAGAGAACATCGACGTAAACGTTGATCGTATAAAATAGAAAAACCGGTCCAAGTTCGTTACCTGCGTTTCAATGTCAGACACCTCCTGCCGATAGATCAGGATGTCGTGCAGGGTATTGGCTGTTTGTACGATCAACGCTAGGATGGGTATGAACGGCAACACGAGCATCTGTAACAGTTGAATGCGTCGTCCGCGTCGGTGTGCCGGATCCGTGGCACGTGCCCAGCAGGACTTCTTTCTATTCGTCTTGGTCGCCGAGACATCGTCCGACGACAGGCTCCTCACCGAGCTTACTTCCGCCACGCACGACCCGTTACGCGGTGACATGCTGAAATCATTCGCGAAACTCGGCTGAATTTCGCATCTCTCTTTCGTAATTTACTGGAAACTCGTCGCGACGATACCCGGACCGATCGGACATTACCAACTTTCCTGCTTTTAAAACGGTGTTTAAAACGGAAGCGAAATCGAAACGACCTTTGAAAAAACGAACAACCTAAACGAGGAGACGATCGCTCGATTACGTTCGAATGCGACGCGAGCTACGAAATCGCTACTTGTACCTGAACGACGTTGTACGCGCAACGAGCAGCGGGCCCATCGCGATTATGCTCCGCGAGCTCTTTGACGCTCAACCTCGGCATCGAGAGGAGACCATTTAAGCCCGACTGCGTGGCACACGAAGATATACATATTCTTTGACCGATCAAAAGTCGGATACGCGTATTTGACCGGAGAGAATAGCCGGTAGACGTTGTACGCGGCCGCGTGTTCCCGTGTGCGCGCCAAGGAAATCCGTCAACCTTTCGGAATAACGACCGTTGACGTTTTAACCGGCCAACTCTACATTTTTTAGATCTCGCCGAAACGATTTTTCCCGCGTCGCTAACTTCGCTCGAGCGAATCGCTTAAAAACTCGAGTATCCGGAACGGTTACGTAAGTAAGTACGTACTTTCCGTTTAACGAACTCGGAGCAACGCGGGGCTTGTACGTACTTACTTATTATAATGTTTTTTCGAACACTCGATACGTCGTTTCGATCGAACGCTTATTACGTTAGCGTTACCATCGCGTAGCCTTCGACCCTTCCAATTTATAATTACGTCGATATCACGTAACGCACTGGCAGCAGGTTCGCGCGAAAAGTGGAACCCTTCGATATCGCGGCATACTTTCCGCATCTTCTTTTTCGCACATCGCCTCGCGTTTTAAGAAAATAAAACGTTCAAGAGGAGGAGGAGGAGGATCGAACGGAATCGAATCGGCACGAGTCGAATAGAGGGCTCAATTACCGAGTCGGCCGTCGTTTCTTATCTATTAAGATCGGAGATGCCCACCGAACGATCGCCATCGCTACGATCTCTTCCTTTTCTTTTCTTTTGTTATTTTCGTAGATACACGATCGACGATGTCCATCGCGTATCGATTTAAAAGAAATAAACGCGTCGATGTATTTACAGGTCGGATTCGAAAACGAGCTCGGACGCTTTGTTTCTTAATTTGAAATCTACAGAAATCAAGAGTAATTGTTCGTAGATAAAATAACGTATAACAAAATAATAGCGTTGAAATATTGCTGCGACGTGAACCGATAACGCTACGCATCCGGTGCATGATTCGCGGTCGCGAAACGTCGATCAGGTAGGAACAACCACCAGATAGAACGTCCGCTATACAAAAACAAGCCATTGACTTTTTCCGAACGGGCCGTCGCGCTGGAACTCGAATGTACATATCTGTTTCCATGGATTCGATTAATACGTCGGTAGCTATACGGAGAACCGACACCGGTAATCCAATATGTATAATCGAGTAACCCAAGTAACGTTCGGTGACGATAATATCGCGGGATCAATTCGTGGACACGGTAAACGGTCTCGGGAAATCCACCAAAAGTCGAATTCACTTACTTACGCGTACCTACTGGCCCGTTCGGACTCGATTGATTCCGAAGACGGGGAACCCGATTAACGATTAACAAAGACATTATACCAAATTTCACGGAAAAAATTATTAGTTGTTCCATACAACCTGGATCTTACGATGTTCCCCCATTCGATACGAGTCTTACTAATTCTAAGTCTTACGAGAGAAATAATGTTACAGCGATCGTACATTTCCCCGGCTCGGGGCCGTCGTAACGTAATTATACCGGTAATACAGGATTTAAATAAGAAGGCTAAAACTTTCGTGCGTATCTAATACGCGATAAGACACGTTTCTTTTCCGACGATGTACGCGCGATATGTAGATGCGTGTATCCAACGTTTTAACCCATCCACCCCCTTGAATGTTGTCGCTTCGACGACGATCGGAACAACGCGTTGCGAACGCGCGCGCTATAGAGAGAAAGAGAGAGTGAGAGGGGGGGGGGGGAGGAGCGCAAGCTGCAATTAATGAACCACAGAGGAGCCGTCCCTCTACTGTCCCATACTTGTCGCAGGAGGCAACGCGCCATTAGATTATGCACCGCCACTGTAGTGGTTTATTGCCATGTTACTACACGCGATACAAAGGGGATCCACGTCGTACGAAGGAATCTCGTTGCAAGCTTCTAACCGGAACTTTGTCGAAGCGAAATATTCCCGATACATTTCCGCTATTCGAAACGCGAGACGTGCTTGCATGGACCTAGGCTACGGGCGCAGAATCGAATCTGAACTCGACGAACGCGAATCGAGAAGGAAACATACAAGAATAATGAAAATTTACTTACCGTTTTCGAAACTCGTCTCTATATCATCTACTATTTCGATATTCGCTCTCTTCTATAGTACGTCTAGTATCGATAAGAGAATTGCACGTAATAGCGCGCGTAACACGCCAGCGAACGCGTCTTTGCGATTAGATGACAGGGTAACAACGAAACTTAATAACTGCGACGAAAAATTTTCAGGAACTCGATTGAATTTGAACGATTGACCCGTTCAAGATACGTTATATTGAAAAAGGGGAAGGATCTCGTTATCGGGGCTGTTCTAATCGATTCCGGGTTAAACGGAATCGCTTGTTTTCGAGGTATTTCACGCGCTCGTTTCTAAAGTGTCAAGGTATCTCGCGCGCACGAATTCGACCCGCTATGTAATCCGCTCCAACTACGGAAAAGATTATTCTCACGCCACGGGTTCGTTCCTTGCATCGTGCTAACATAGGCGGGATACGGCGCGACCGCTCTGTCGTGGCGGACCAATGTCTTCGCTTCGTTTTCCGCGTTGGTATTTTGCTTCTGGTATCGTAAAACAAAACGACGTCTCAACTTTCTTTGAGTGCTTTTTAAAGGTGAAAATCTGTTCTATTGCGTGGTATAGTTCGGTTTTCCACTACACCCTTACTTTTTCAGATAAATTGTAAAATGTACGTAAAAGATGGCGCAAAATCGGTGTCCCTCCGCTGTCATAGATTGTTTAAACATGTTTAAATATTCAGAATGCACAAAAAGCAGATACCGTTGTGTTCAGGAAGGTCTACAGAATCTTTTGATGCCAACGGAATTTCAGAATCTTTTATAGTTACCTCACAAAATTCGTTTGAATTTCGAAAATGTGCATTTTTTTCAAAATCAAATTTCTCAAAAACTGTACGTTTTTTCACTTATCAGATTTTAGAACGTCGATTGGCTGTTGGACAGTGATATTGTTCTTGTCGCTAATCACTCTATACCCGTGTATTGGATGTATATCCGGAAGATCCGATCGAAATCGATAAGGGTTCCCTCGTGGACGTCGGACGGTCCAAATATCTCGCGAGTCCCGATCGAAACGCGATCGACACAAGATCGAACGCAATCAAGCGCGTTCAACGGACAACGCCGATCCAGCCTCGTAGAAAATGAAACTTTCTCTCGAATAGGGGGAATCCAAACCTTACAAAAGAAATATATACTCGATTCTAGCCCGCATAAGCCTGGTAACCGCTGAAAAGTCATGAATCGACCTAGGCTGTGTAATCGTTACGGGGGAGAAAGCGAGAGAGAGAGAGAGAGAGAGAGAGAGAGAGGGGGGGGGGAGTACATAAGTAGATAGTACGAAAAAAAGGTCGCGATGCAAAGATTCTAGTTATTCGTCGCGCAACGTTCATCGATCATGGTGCCGATTCCGATCGATTGCGAATAATTTAAAAAAAATCTATTTTTATGCCGCTACTCGAGAAATCTTCGAATCTCGCGGTAATACCCGTACGATATATCCTCCTTAACGCGTATTCAACAGGTTCCTTGATACGATATCGATACAACCGACCCGTTCGTTCGTTTTACCGAAAGCGGACCGATTCGTGATTCCGCTGTTCCCTCGGTTTAACGATAAAACGCCGAACGGCAGCTAAAAAAGCGTAAGAATCGTGTCGGTTTTTGCCAATACGTCGAATCGATCAGTAGCTAACGGATAATCGCGTATAAGCTTCGATATACTCGCTCGTTTTGTACGGTGAGCATGAGACTGCAGGGACCACCCTCGCCTCGCCGCGCCGCGAATCTCGCGCGATTCGATGGATAAGACTTCGGGCCTGAATGGCTTAGGCACAGCCAAGCGTATTATCTCATAGAGGAGGCTGCTCTCTCTATCCATTCAGTCTCGATATAAAGGTACGCGGGGAAGGGGCTCGTATAAAACCCATCTCAATGGCAATGACTACAAATAATCTACGAGCTGCAATCTTACGTACGTACTTATGTACGTACAGGGTGACGCGAAAATAATGCTCGCCTAGCAAATAAAGGCTTACGGATGATATCGTTCGCGCGTTTCAAATTGATCGGTCAACTCGGTGCCGATATATCACGGACGTACGTTCTCGTAGCGATATGTCGAAAATGATGCGAATACGATTTACGTAATTACATAATACGATTTACGAAATATGAGTTAGTCGTCGTCGCGCCTCTTTTTTTCTTTTTTCTTTTCTATTTTTACGAAACGTTTCGAAATACGGAATCTAAGCTCGACTCCGCGAACCACCATCGTTATTTTTGCGACATCTTATAGCAGGATGCGATATCTGTACGAAATACGCGATCGAATTCTCCCGAGATCCCGTTGTTTTTCCGATTTTTTTCATCCGGATAGCTGATAAAGCGGGTAACAACGAATCCCCTCTTTACTTTCCTTTGTTTCGTTGTTCGTTGCTTCCGATTCTGGTTCGAAAAGTTCTTAAAAGGTCCGACAGATTTTGGCTCGGTTTATAAAAGAAATCGAGAATTACCTGAAACACCTGCGCCAGTACGACAACCGACTAATTCGCCTCGGATCTACGTAACCGATTTTCGGTTTCGATGTCCTGCAACGATATACGTTCCTGGCATTGCGTTCGGAACGAAATAAAGAATCGTGATCTACGTAAAATGTAGGTAAACGCGTTCGGATATCGTTACGAGTGTATCAATTTCCGCGGGAATCTGGTATAAGTTCAAACGGTGAGAAAACATAGACGGAACTCCTCGTAGACAGGAATTTGACGTTCGATCGTATTATTCGAACATCGGAAAAAGATGCACGCGAAGGACGATTAAAAGAAAAGAAAATAAAAGAGAAACGAATTGCACGACGGCAGTTATCGTGAATAAATTTTTCTACGACTGTGCGCGTGAAAAAGGACAACAATCGACATACATACATCGACAGAATATGTATTGCTCTTACGCGTGTTTAAAGGACGGCCACAAAAGAAGACACGTGGTTGAAGGCTCGAGAACGTTCCTCTCTCGTTGATCAAACACTTCGGCTTTCTCTTTCGAATTTCCTCTCCTTATGCCGTTTAACCAACTTCCTCCTTCCTTTCGTTAATCACGCGATTACGCCGATACACCGACCTATGCAACTGTACGAACACGTATCAACGATTCGCGATCGACCACCTCCGTCGATAATCCCGAATCTCGCTTCGGTATTTGTCTATCGCGCGACCCTACTTATTATTAGTTCGAACGTTTCGCTTCGAACAGTATGCCCCTTTTTTCCCTATGATGGCCATTCAAATATTCGAAACGCGGTGTTCTTTCATTCTTCTTTCCTTCTTCTTTAAAAGAGCTTCCACGGCTACGAATTGAACCGTCTTTTTCCGGGGCGCACCGCGTTCAACGCGATCAACGTGGATACGGAGGAAGTGTGCACGCATTTATTTCGGACGAATAAACCGATAAAGGAGGCGAATAGAGCAAACAGGTGTTCCCGCATGTAATGCGCGACCGCGTACTGACGACGCGATCCGAGAACGGTGATACGCGATAGACTCCGATGCTTCGATGTCCAATGCGCATCCACGACCCTACCGAGTATCTTCGTACTCAAACCCTCCGTTCTCGACTTTTAAAAAAACATTTCGGAGCAAAGCTGGAATTATTTTTACCTAAGGATTATTTTTACTTACGTCGGTACATGGGCATACATGGGCACAATCACCGCCAAAAATGTTCATGTTCACCGAATCGTTACCGATATCTTATATTTTTCTTCTCTCGTTCGTAGCTGCGTATCTTTTATCTCGTTTAATTTGATTTAAATTTATTTTATGTTACTTTATTTTTAATTTATCGATCATGCGCGTTAGAGACTACCTCTAACGCGTCTAAAATGAATAAAATTCGACCGGAATAAGTCGAAATCTCGACGCTCCGATATCGCTCGAGATGATTCCGAAACATTTCGAATCTCGAAAGTTGATTCGAACAATCGTCGTACGCGTTCGATTTTTTAAACGATATAGATTGTACCCGCTCTTCGATCTCGCTTCGAACCAGTTAGATAATAATACTTACCAATTAATACATAATTCGTTCCGAAGTAAACATTCTTAAAACGTGAATCGCTTAGAACTACAGAAAAGTAGTCATAAAGCGATACTTTTTTATTCGATGCAGCGCCCTCTTCTTTTTATCCTTTTCTTTAAAAATATTCGATACAAATCCGGTAGATTGACAGCAATTGCCGTTTATTAAAGCGATGCTTTGGAAATTCGCGGCTATAGAACCGTGGCACCTCGGAACTTTCAAACTTTCAAATTGTTTAACTTCGCCACTTTCAGATTCTGAACTTCGACATTTTGCGATCGTGAAAAACCGATGGTATTACTCGATTAATTATTAATATAAAATCGTATTGCGAATAATCCTATTATTATAAATGTATCTTTCTTTAAGAATTTCATGCGCCCGCATCGAACGCGCGAAAATTTCATTGCTCAATTATACAATTGCATTGTGTTGCCATCTTTGAAGAGAACTACAAATAATTTCCAGCCTAAGACTTTTCCGCGTCAATCGATGCTCGTTATCTTATTTTGTATTCGACACGTGACATTTCGTCCATTATTTTTTTTCTCGAACGTATCATTTTCTTCATTTTTTTCTAAGGTTTTTATTCAACTTCCTTTCAACTACCTTCTAATAATTTAATTATTTTTCCATTATTTATTTACAATCGAGTACCTATTATCTCCCGTTTCTGTTTCCTGAGCTCTAGGCAAAATGTATCTTTCGTATAATTTCGATCTATGCAACAATTTAATCCGATTATATTTCGTATATTCTATATTCCTTATTCCAACTAACTCGCATACATTGTGTGACCAAATGCGAGTTCTCGCAATGTACAAAGTAGCACAGACATATACTGTAATTATTAGATTTAAAACTGCTCGAAGCTGTTTTATTTCGTTATTGCAAAACAAGGTCATGTTCGAGCACACGATTAGATAAAGTAAACTGTATTTCGGTTCAACTTTCCATCAGTTCTTTTCCAGCTTACCGCTGACACAACTGATATTTTTCATCTAAAGGAAAATTTATATCGCTACGTGTAGTTCTTTTTATCGTTTCCTAGTATTATACTTTTAAAGCACTTTTATTTCTTCCAAAACGATTTTTGTACTTTACAAATCAATTTTTAGTTAACTTCCTATATATATATATTTATATATATATATATCTATCAGATATGGCTACTTTAAATGTTAACGAACTTAATATAGCGAGGAAACAGTTGCATGTGCCTCCTCTTGATGAGATAAAAGAAGGTAACGTTAAAGTTTAAATAATATACATGTAAGGAAGTGGATAAAGTAATTATATAATATGTTTTGTAATAGTTCTAAAGGAAGGATTGGTTAAAAATTTTGCTGAATTTCAAGTTAACGTTGTTGACTGCCCGAATTTGAAGCAAGAACCTTTTACGCTCGCTGCATCAGGTAAATTATACAAAATATTTTCTATATTGTGAAACTGATATGCCATGTTGTATCGTAAACAGGTTTGGGAGGTACACCCACACTGTTAGAAATTGGTGGTCCATCGTTCCTTCTTCCTACCGTACAGAGGAATAAAGTGTACGATATCCAACAACTTGTCAAACACTTGCGACACGATAATGATTCCTTTGTCGTTGGTGCTGGTGCAGGTCCATGGCCTTACATAAATACCAATTGCGAAGTATATCCATCGTTATACATTTGATTTAAATTTGTTTATTATATAATTGCTTTTTTTAGCTTATTATGAATGTAGCCATCACGTCATCCGATGTAACAAATGGGACTTGTATTTCGTCTGTTGATAAAACAAATGGAAATTGTGTGCTTCAAACTTTACCTAATGGAGAAACAAGATGCGCTTTGTTAGCCAATTTATTTGTTAGCGAAGGTAAACCTGGAAAGGTCTTGGAAGTGCGTGCAAAAAAACGTACAGGCAACAATGATTTTATTGCGTGCATGCAGAAAGCGATAGCGCAGCGTTATCAAAATGATCTAGTTGGTCTGTATACTTTAGGAGTACTAAATCTAATTAGAAGACGTCTGGGCAACATTCGTATAGAGTTTTTATAATTATAGGACTAGGTGGAACATTTTTAATGTCAGACGGAAAAATAAAACAGCATATTATGCCAGACTTTTCGACAACTCCGCTTAACACGGAAGTACAACTTAATAATTGGTTAAATTTCTTTAACATGTCAACGCCTCTAATAGCTGTTGGTACATTTGTTAGTTCTGAAAGTGTAAGTATAATTTACTGTAAATTTTAATGAACATGAAATAATATCACAGTGATAATATCTGCACTTCGTGATAATTTAAAAAATGTGCCCATCATAATTGCAGGACGTGGATCTCCGTGTTCAACATTTCCATAGTTTTTCTCATCATGGAGAAGGAGGTCATTATCATATTGATACAACTCCAGAAACCATAGAATACTTAGGTTACTTTAATTTGGGTACTACTCTCTATCGCATAGACCAACCAACGACTAAATTGCAATTTGGAAAAGATTGATTTATTTTATTCGACTATGTAACAATATTTTAATGTTTATATAGATAAAAATAAGACGCACTAATTCCTTTTAGTTAGTTCGTCGTTATGAAGAAAATATATACTGAAATAAAATTAAACTGTGTAAATAAAATTATTGACAATTAGTATATAATTCATTAAGAGAATAATGGAAATTAATTTCTGTCTTTCTAAAAAGTTCCATCGTTCGCTAGATTCGCTAAATTTCGTTATAGTTTGTATTTGATAGCTTTATGTACAAACGAGTCTCGGTCCGATCACCGTTACATTTTCCAAATCTTCCTACCAGCGATAATCCCGGATAATCTGTTTGACGTGCAAAGCCGTATGTTAATTCTATCAAACGGCAGATGTACTAGCGATACACGCTACTACACCAGAAATGTCTCGGTCAGTATAATCGTGTATTGTAACTATTACAGTATGAAAACGATGAAGTTCAGCATCGAGTCTACTGCTTCTTACAACAGTATACATCCAACGTACCAATACACAGAACAATTTGCTAATAATGCTCAAACATATCAAGATGGTACCAAATGGTTTGGAGTATTTTTGGCATTTTTATCAGGTACATTTTTCACAATCAGTTCTGCATTAGTCAAAGCAGTTCAAAATGTACACCCTATGATGTTGTTGGCTATCAGAGCTGTTCTACAAATGTTAGTTATGGCTGGTGTAGCAATTAAAGTTTCGAAGAGTCTGTGTGGCCCTAAAGGACAAAGAATGCTCTTACATTTACAGGTATGATAAGTAAGGAAAATCAAAGAAAAAATTTTATTTCTTAACAATAACCGTTTAATTTCTTTTCTAGGGAATGGTAGGTGGTGCGACTCTATCATTGTTATATTATAGTTTTCGCAAATTACCTATAGGAGATGCCACGACAATCATATTTAGCTCACCAGTAATTGTTATCGCGCTATCTTTTATACTTTTAAAAGAACCTTGTGGGATATTACGTGTATTAGTTGTGTGTGCGCTTTTTGCCGGTGTTGTATTCGTATCTAGACCACCGTTTCTATTTCAGGTATGTTTTCGATTCAATCTTTATATGTATCCATCAATGACTTTATGTCAAATGTTTTCTTTACAGGTTCATAGAGTCGAACCGTACAACCTAATGGGATACATGTGCGCTATCCTGGCAACTGTCTTCACGGCGCTTAACATAGTCATCATGAGAAAGTGTTCAGAAATTCATTATTCAACGATAATCTTCAATTTATCGTGGTGGTCACTTGTTACAGCAATATTCTTTTATTTTATTGTGTCAGAACATCATGAACAGTACCCAAAGTTACCAATCGACTGGATCACTTGGAGTAAAATATTATTAGTTGCGGTAACTGGATTATCAGGCCAGATTTTAGTAACTAATGCATTAAAGATAGAAGGGGCTGGTAAAGTCTCAGTGACGAGATCATTGGACATTATTTTGGCATATGTTATACAAGTATACTTTTTTGGAGACCGTCCTACATCAACTAGCATCGTTGGAGCCTTACTAGTTATAGCCGCTGTTGTATGCATGGGATTTGAAAAAGAAATTTATGGTATTTGTGATTTTATTCCCTAGTCAAAGATACAGTATCTTAAATTTACCTGGTCTTAGCATAAACATAGACACTATTATACATATTTGTTGTTATGAATGGTGAAAACATTGTTGTCGTTTCACTATTTCATCATTTTTATAATATATAGTTTTAAGACTTTATACAATATAAAGTCAAATTATATGTAACTGTTATCAATTTGCAGTTTCTTTTTTACCACAGTTTGCACCTCGCATATATTTCCATCTCAAACGAAATAAAACAAATTCAAATAATCGATGACTGTAATTTTACAAAACAAATATATGTGTATAATATCGTAATATGTACCTATAATTATAATCTATATTCTTTTCAAATTTATTATAGGATAAAAGTGACACAAAATTTTAAAATATATAAGTGAATACATATTTACAATTGTACATACGTTATTGTTATATGTACTTTGTATTATCCGTGACTTTGTGCGGACATCATTGTATTTTTATAATTATTGGCAATTTATTAAAAAAAATATGTCTACAATTAACAATAAATCACCGTACCATATCCAGGACAATAATATGTACAGTTTTTTTTTACTTTTTTTTTTTAAAACTACTTTATCCCTGAAAGATATAAACAATTCTATTAATGAGATACTAATTTTAATGCTCGTAAATCTATACATATTCTTAAACTTTAACTTACGACTGAAGCCATATGTATAAGAATTAATTCTTCTCAAAATGTTTGAAACATTCTCATGCAACATAGTATTATATTCTATGTTAATTATTTTCATTTACTTAGCTATAAAAAAGAAAGCCACGGATACTTACATGCAATTAATTTTCTTGCAGATAATAGAGAAAAAAAATGAAACAATTGTGTACATGTTCCTACTATACAACTTTTCTCAAATTTTCTTGTATTTTGTTTTCAAAATTATTTTGACTTTGCACTTGTCACAATTATTGCCACCTGCACTGGCTGCTCTATGCACGCGTTATTTAAAGAAGTTTTTGAAACTTTTCAATTACGCTTAAACAATGTTAAAGCTACCGTTATACGGGAATGTAAATGTATGTAACATTGAATTAAAAACGATGTATACATAACTTATAGATTTTTGATGAATCAATTTTATAATATTCCTTATGTAAATATATATTTATGTATTCTTTTTACTTTTATCTAAGAAACTGATACTTTACATTGGTCTTATAATAGTTTCTCTTTCCTTAAATATTCTATACCACAGTTCTGAGACTGTACAAAGTCCGATTCATAATTATTTATACTAAATATTTTTAAAAAGATTCAAATTATTTCCTTGCTATTTTTAATCGTAATATAATTACATGTGTTGCTAAAAGAAACAGATATTCTTTAAGTATGTACATAACATACAAAACATGATGCTGTTCCATGAACTATTAATCGCTAATTTTTAAACATAACTCTTTCCAGACAAGTATCTTCTCTACAAGAAAAAAAAAGATTTCTTTGCTCATCAACTTACTTATTGAATTTGTATCAAATCAACTTGTTTATCTATAAAAATATAGAAATTGTTAAGCAATATATACTACAATACCATTTCTAAGGTACAGATAAGAATATTAAATAATAAAATATATATATATGTATATACATTGTTTTGCAAAATGTTACAAACAGTATCAGAATCTTCATTATATTCAAAATATCTCTTGACTATAAAAATAGAGCGCGCACTGTTTTTGATTGATTGCCACACATAATGCCATTGAAATATAATTAATTTTCTTTTGAAATACACACATACATACATACATATATACATATACCGTTTTGAAATTAAGCAGATATTACAAGTGTTCCAATTTTTTTTTCACCGACAAAATTTTATGAATTATTCCACACATATTCAATTAATTACAAACAATTTGAAACTATAAATAGCTTTTGCTATTGTTTCGTTTAAATTACAAGAAGTAAAATATAAAATATCTTTGAAGCAGTGAAGAATGTATACATTTCTAAGAAAATATATAACATTTTATAACGAAATATGTTTGTTCTAAGAATATTTAAATAATTAGACAAATTAAAGCAAGAAAATAAAATCTGATGCAATTGTAATAAAGAAATAAGAACCATGACTGAATGTGTTATTTATGATTATAAGAAAGATTTTAATATCGGTATTATAATTTTTTATTCGCATAAAACAAGGACACGAACGCTATTTGTCTAAGAAGTTTCTAAATACTCGAATATAAAATCCTATAATATGAAAACTAAATTTGCTGCATTTCATCTTTTTTTTTTCATTTGTAACAGTACTATTTGATGTAATATTGTTATATGTATGTATAATGATAGCACCCATCAGTAATAAGTAACAATATAACATCGATGAACATATTACATAGAAGGAAATATGTATTGCCAATATGTAAAATAAATATGGAAACGTATAAGGCAAAAACTATAGAATAATGATATTTGAACACCGTACAATATTAAAAATCAGATCTGAGTTACACTATATGTAGCGGCGTACGAAGTGAAAAAATTTCAAAATACATAACATTTAAGTTTTAATATTTGCATTTTCATAAAATTCTACATATAACATTTCATACAATTTATTGTATATAATGCCAAATGTAATAAAATGGTTCAATAATTTGATTAGATCTACTTAGATACGTTAGTATAAACAAAGTGTACCATAATAATAAGCATGTTTTTATTACATAATGAATACTATTGAAACAGTAACAATAAGTTTCGTGTTTCTTGAGTCACAAAATATTTTATAGTACGAAAATTAATTTGTACAAACGTTTCTGTGCAGTGTATGCAAAGTATGTATTTCGTTACAATATCAGAGTTATTTAATTTGGTATCGAGAAGAACTTTATTCTTTTTTCTTTCCTTTTCTTTTTCCCAAACGTAAGTTCAGACACGTTAATATAATTATTTCCCAATAATTCTATTCTGACTTGTAGATATTACTGTAAGTAAAAAATCTATGAGAAACAATCTGATTTTACATAGTAATATTGCATATAAATTATCTACTACGGTAATCCAATGCGTTGGTTGTCACGTACCTAATCGCTTAGGAGCTAAAAGCAAATGTACAGAGTAAATTTAATTTATATAAACGAGTAATATTATAAAACACACTCGTATGGATATTTAGAATGCCTTAGCATTTTATGTACACGGCGTGTTGTCATATTTTTTTTTTCATTCATTTCACTACAAAATTGTGGATGGCAAAAGAATGGTCTAAGATCTCGATTCTTTGACCAAGACAACTGGATTCATAAATTTGTAAACGTATAAAATATTAGTAACGTTTTTCATTACATCACGATTCAATATGAATTTTGAGCCAAACAGTACTTCTCTGGTTTAAAAGAAACACGAATAATATAAAAAAGATATAATGATAGGGGTAATTGAAAACATTCGAGTGCATTCGTAAATCTCTACATACCTTAGAATGCTGCAGTAAATTAAAAACAGCACGAACTTTTAAAATACGTTAAACACAAAAATGTTGTGCACTTCATAGAGCAACGAGTAGAGGACATTTTGGCATGGTAAGATAATGCCAATTGAAATAAACAAAAAACTTTCATTGATCATGTTAAAACACTTGGCTTAACCGAACAAGTATTCTTCGATTAGAATTAATTCGCATACCTTTTTTAATTTCATCGAACAAATTAAATCAAATGTGTATCGGAACATGAACCAATAATTCTGCTCTGCTAGAAAATACCGCAGAACACATCTCACATGTATATTCAACAGCATCTGGTATTATAGTTTCTGGAATATCATCCACCGGCGCTATAACACTATGGACAGCCAACATTCGTTGAGGGGTTGATTCAACTTTGACACTAAGTTTTACATTTCCAGTTCCAACATCCTCGGCATTATTTACCTCCCCTACGTCGGGAAGAATATTTTCTTCCTCGGTTGTAACACTTGCTTCAAACGCAACTTCTAAATTGTTTCCGTCCACTGTATGTTCCATTAACCTTTCAGGGCTTGTACTTTCTGTATTATTATTATTTTGTATTTCATCTTGATCAATATCCATTGGCTCTTGTTTAATCCCATCTTTTTGCTTCTTAATTTTCTTCAAGACACCTGATTTTTTTCTACCTGGCGATTCCATCTTTTCATTGTTCATGGCAAGAATATTACCATTATTATTTCTATGATTGTTATTTGGAGTTTTCTGTAAATTAGGTTCCAGTTTTATATGTGCTATTGGTAACTGCTGGTGCGTTGGTGTTGGAGTTCTCGGGATTTCATCCTTTGGTTTTGGGAATGTTGCCGCCGATGGTTGAAATTTCCCTTCAATATGATAACTAACATTCTTCGTTCTCGGCCTGTTTCTTTCTCCGCCTGGAAAGATTCCTAATTTGTGTTCTTGCGGCATCATTTTAGGTGTCCTTGTCACCATAGTTTTAGTTTTTTGTCCTCTTTTAACTCCATCACTACCAATCTCTACGGGCACTCTCGTTTTTTGGGTGTGAATCATTTTTGGTCTACCCGGATGACACGAGGCTTGCGATTCGCTCTTTTTCTCTTCTTTTCTAAGCTTTTTCTTGGAGAGCTTAGATTTTCCTGGATTTAATTTCGAGTTACTAACAATTGAATTGATGTTCTGTAAAGAGCTTTCGAAGCTTTTAAGAACATTTTGATAACCTTCCTCGATGTTCGATCGATGTTGTTTATTTTTCCTTCCGAGTTTCCTTTTGGTATTATCATCCGAATCGGAGCCGGCTTCCATCACGTCATATTGTTCGTTCATACGCAACATCGTATTAGTTTCGTGAGGTTTAAGTTTACGTCTTCTTTTATATTTACGTGGTCCAGTTTGTGGTTGGCGTCTCAACGCAGTATTATCATCACAATGCTGCACTATGTGAGCAACTATTTCTTCGGATGTCCCATACGCATCTCCGCACACTTTACATAAGTACGGTGTAATGCTACCTACGCATTTTGGATCTGGTCCTGAATGGTGAGCGCGCACGTGTTCTCTAAGAACGACCTGAAACAATCAAAATTATATATTAGGTTGTAAAGCGTAGCTCTGTAACGCGCGACTACTACGTAACGCGTCACGATATAACAAAAGAAAGGTAGAATAATAATAAAGTATGTCCGAATGAAACAAGTACAACATCGATTAAAATATCTTACTCTTTGATTAAAAGCTCTTGGACAAATTGCGCATCCGTATGGTTTCTCGCCTGTATGAATGCGTTCGTGCTTCCTTAAAGTTCCACCGTCCGCAAATGCTTTCCAACAAAATCTACAACCATAAGGCCTTTCTCCGGTATGAATACGAATATGAATTTGTTGTGAACTACGACTGCCGAATGTTTTCCCGCATTCTCGACATGGAAATGAACGACCGCCCAACTCCTTATTATGCGAATGACGATGGCTAACAAGAGCTCTACCATCAGGAAATTCTTCTCCGCACTCATCACAGGCTACCATCTTATTGCGATGTGATACCATGTGTCTAAAATATAGTTACACATATAAAATGTAGAAAATTATTTTGGAATAATAACCAAATTAAAATCTTGATAAACACCTCCGTAATCTAGCTTTGCTATGGAAACGTTTTCCACATTTTGTGCATCCAAAAGTTTTATCAACGTTATGAACCCACGAGTGCTTTAACAAACTGCGCTTATCTTTGCATGTTTTGCCACAGAGGGTACACGTATTTGGCGGAGCGTCTTCGGCATGATTTTGCCGGACATGTTCAGCAACTTCAGCATCGTCACGACACCTTTCACCACATAGTAAGCATCGACGACTAGGTGATCTGAACAGAACAAGTAATTTATTTTTAACAATATTTTAAATATTTATCTTAACACCAAATATACATTTTTAATACTATGCCGATATATAATAAAATAATAATAATAATACTTCCAATCAAATTGTTGTCTATAGTAATATGGATAAATATTTTTTTTTCTTAATTCTTCAAATATTTTTTGTATTATTAAGACATTGAAGATTTTTAGTGAATAATACCTAGCATGAAGTTCGGCATGCGCTAATAATGCTAAAGCCTCTTCAAACCATTCACCACAAACATTGCAAACATGATGTTGACTTGGACCTTCCATCATATCGGCTTCTTGTTTGACATGAATCCTAGTGTAACCAATATTAAAATTAATATCACATTTTTATTAAATTTCCTGCAAATCGGCAGAAAGTTGAAATAAAATGCAATTTTAATCTGCTTATAATTTTCGTAAATAAAAATATCGTATTCACTCTCATAAAATGATCTTACTTTTGATGACGTTTAAGTAAATCCAAACGGTGAAAAGGGACACCGCAAGTATTGCAATAAAATTCTCCAAATCTTTCATCGCCTGTATATGTAGCATCATTATCATATTCATCCATATCCGATTGTGCCGTACCACCATGCTTCACGCGTACATGTTCTCTTAAAATGTTAACGTCCCAAAACATATCACCGCACGTTGTACATTCAAATGGGCTATCGCCACCATGAATACGAGCATGAGACGCAAGTGCTTTTTCCCTTGCAAAACCAACACCGCAATACTGACACACGTATGGTTTTGTCGGATCAGTTATAGGCCACCGTGGTGCTTGAGGTTCGGTTGATACAGGTGACATCTGATCGTTCCATCTTGAACTTGATGCATAATTACTACTACGCGCAGAATTTCTACTAGTCATCTCTTCCAAAAGGCGCATATCCTCGTCGACGTAATCATAAGATTTATTGACATACTTGCCCATTTCCATTTTATTATCTTCCATACTGCGTTTCGAAACAGCTGAATGATTTTTGCGTTTTCTTGGTACACTCGATTGTACCTTCTTACGTCTGCCCTTAGTAGACTCTTCCTCTTCCGGTACCAACGAGTCATCGTCGTTTAAATCATCTTCCAAACCATCACGGGATGGTGCATAAGCATGAATTTTTAAATGATTCATGAGATCACACTTACGCGCATAACGTGCTCCACATAAATTACAACCATGAGGGCGATCTGTTTGATGCGCCACCATGTGATTCATTAAATTTGCTTTTTTCCTGAACCTTCTGCTACAAAAGTCACATGGATATGGTCTACTATTTGTATAAGAATCTTGGTCAATTGGTAATGGTATTTCCATGTCATCGTATTCCAACAAGTTTTCGTGCGACACTTTTGTTTCTGATATCTCAACCCTTCAAAATATGACATTAATTAGATTACAATATAACTAAATCTGACTAGAAATGCATTTTATTTCAACCTACCCATCTTCTGGACCAGATCTGTCCCAATTATCTGCGATTACTTCTTCTGTAACCTGTATATTCAGATAATCATGACCTTGATCTTGTGGCACTATGTAAATAGATTCCATGTCATTGGACTGGGGTACCATTAATATTTCTGACTCTGTTGTAGGAGCAACATCGGGAACAGTTTCCACTGTTTCCTCGACCGCAACTTCCTCGCAAGCTCCTATTACCTCTTCTTCTGCCCCAACTAACTGTGCCTCCAAACCACATATCACTTCTTCGTGGATCACATTTCCCACCTCCTCTACCCATTGTAATGTCAAATCTCCAGCAACATCCATTTTAATAAACATAAAATTAAATAACTGAAATCACTGGAATATAAAAAGTGTTCTTCATTATAATTCATCTAATTGATTATACTTGTTAATATATATATATATATATATATATAGATAAAAATTATATTTTATACATTTTCTGTACAAAATTCTAGCATCACCAAGTTTTTAATATAACAGCATAAAAATAATATCAAGTACATATTTTGTTCCTTTTTATTATTGCACCTTTGATTTGTTTCTTTTTTTAAATACTTCAAGACCATGACTTAATGAAACTCTGAGTATGCGGTACACACATTTCTGTGTACATTTGTACAGATATAATTGAAATTGTACATATACAGTTGATATATAACATGTATATGATTTGTAAATAATACATACAAATATATAGAAATATAAAATTTACCATTTATAATTAATGTATAAAATCAAATTTAAATATATATTTCTTTTATGCATTTAATAAAAGTGTCTTTTTGAAAATCAATGATTAATTTCCATGTACCAAGATTAAATAGCAACATGAAATAATACGTTTACATACTATAATTGTACTAAAGAATATCAATTATAGTAATTCAATAATTCCAAACATTAAATAGCAACTTTATGTTTAAGGTTTTGCTATTATTTAGAATTATAATGTGAATTCGCATATTAAAATATGTCTTAAAAGTGTTCTTGTAACAAGCAAAATAAAAAGAAGAAAGTTGTATTCGAATCTAAATAAGAAACTACACGTTTTAATGGTTAAAAATTACGTCAATATTGTGTTTATAGAATTTTTAGATACCTCTTCACAAAATGCAAAAACCCTTTTGTGCAACGAATATTTAAAATGTTGACATCTAAGGTTATATTATATAGGTTATGACTTTGGAGGTTATAACATACATTTCGGGAGAGAAAATTGTTTTTCACGCCTGAATCAGGTGAAAAAAAGTGCCACATAGATCGATAATGAAAAAAACAAAGGGTGACCGATCAGCAAATAGTATTTTACATATGATCAAAGCAGTAGCCATAGCCTCTCTTTATACCAAGCCTCCTTCCATCCAATTACACATTACAAACTATGCTAAAGCACCATTTCTTCGTGCACGGGCAGAAATTTTCTATCTCGATTCAGTATTAATAGAAGCGAGCGTAATCAAAATGGTTTACTTACTGTTAAATATCTTCTACACAGCTATTAACCTAACCAAAAATACTTTATCGAGATTGAGAACAGCGTCAACCTTCGGTTGTTTTCAATTTGGAGGGGATACGTTTAGAAATAAATTTAACAAAATGGCCGACGATGTGACTTCGGAGAATAGCCAACTATATCCAATATGTATTTTGTATTATGGGAAACCGTAGTAAACCGCGCATCTCGGCTATATTCAGGCAATTCTTTAATACCATTGTAAAGCCATTCTACAGCTTACTTTTGACTTCATGCTCATATACGCGGTGAACTATAGTACTTGAATAACTAGTACGACATAAACATGTGAGAAGATAAACGTCCAATAATAAAAGTTGAAAATTTAACGGACAAAAATATGCAATTAGGCGTGCTTTTCCTATTATACGTTGCGAAGGGCGGGAATAACTGGAATACGAGAATACTAATAGCGAAGATAGATGAAACCGCAAACACTATTTAATATTAACGTTCTTATTGTGCCCTAATTCTGTTTCCACCAAACAGCGTATTAGACATTCAAACAAATAAGAAGTATGTATATATTGATACTTAGTTAGCAAACTAACAGAATGACGATCGACTTATGTACGTTATACGGGCTGAAATGTCTTTAAAAAAGATCTACTTTCATTATAAACGAGATACGGTGTAAACGCTTCTACTAAATAAAAGATCACAGGATATACACGATTGGTACTTCAAATGTTGGCAGAGCGTTTGCGCATCATTTCCTGAATCCTCCTGGTGTTCGAACCTGATAAATGTAATTTTGCGCAGCGTGAACAAAAGTGTTTGTTGTTCGGAACCACGGTTCTCATACTCAAATGAAATAATGCTAAGAAATCTGCGTAAAAACTTGTGTGACATCATTGCCATAATGTGCAATCATAATGTAAAACATTGTTCTATGTATTTTACATATCCGTAATAACCTATCAATTGTTGTTAATAAATACTTTGATTATGCTCTTTATTATCCCCGTTAATATAATAAGTTTATTTCAAACTAATTACTGATTAAGATTGAAGTTACAATTACTGTTCAATTTTATAAATTAAGTTATATTTGAATACGTATAGGTCCAATTGAGCCGAGATGGGTTCAGTACGTCCCCTGAAACATGATACGTAGGAATCTTAGCCGTATTATATTTGACTGAATAATACACTACGGTGAAAATCCAGCCTTTCTAGGGAAAATAACGGTCAAGAAGAAGAACGGTATAATAATGGAGCATATAATGATTCACAGCAAACATTTTCGAAATCGATAAATAATATAATTTTCAAATAAATGCTTGTAAAAGCAAGCTGATTCCTTTTTATAATAAGAAGCGAACAATAGTTTACGATAGTATATTGTAAAGTAGATAATTTAAAAAGTTCAGTTTTTTTTTTTTCAAATGCCTCGCTTTGACGCGTTAAGAATTAATATTTACACACGCGTTCTGTAAAAATAATACCGCCATCGTCATTTAGCGGACAAACCAGTTTTGTCAGATGCAACCCTTTTATTCGCGTATGCATGACAAATGTAGCATCAGTGCTATAAATATATGGATAAAAAAAGTATATTTTGATTATGTATTCAGAAGTCTTAACAAATTTCTATAAATTAATTCAAATCAGGCATAAAATTATGTATCGATGATCACAGTACACCTTTGTATATATTTATACATATATTTACTTTACCAAACTACGTTAACCGCGCATGCGTTGAACAATGCGCCACGAAACAAATAATTGCATTCTTTTCTTAGAGCAAGAAATTTGTACATTTGCTTTTTATGCTTGCAAATTATTTTACGCTCGTGAATCAAGAATCAGAAAGAAGACATTATATTCAGATCAAAGCTTTATATTTGAAAATTTTTTAAACTTGCATTTCATGATCCATAAAACACTTCAGCCATCAAGCGGTGGAAAACGAGAACTAATTGAAGTTTTGAATGAAATTTATAGCAGAATAAATGCTCGTACATTAATGTTGTAACACAACGAATTTATTGCAACAGCAAAGTGGAATCGTTATTAAAGGAAATTTATATAGTACTATAACACCTTAAAGAATAAAGAAGAATATTTGGGCTAATAAAATCAGTCGAGACCTATAAACCAAACTAACCGACCCATCTAAGAATTACGTGGTTTTTTAACGATTTTGGTTACAGCAAGTTGGTACGCTTGATTTTAAATCTTAAACGACGCTTATTGTATGTGATCATTTTTATTCGTTAAATTGGCTTCTAAATATTTATTGTTTATACATTTCTATGGTAATTTCCCTTTTATATATTTAGGTAAGATTTAAGTTTAATTGCACACATCGTGTAGGAAACACATTTTCATCTTTTTTTGAAACTATACTGAATTGTCATTTAATCATATATCTTTGTTATATGTATATATGATTGTTTCCTATATGTTTTAATTTGTTCTAATGTTAATTTTGAAATATAAAACCTATATGCGTTGAAAGTTGGAACGAAATAATAAAGATTATTGTTAATTATACGATATATAGAAATTCAAAAGATGAGGAGGAACAGAAGAAATAAAATGTGTACCACAATGTGCTTATCAGAAACAAAAGAGTCTTTTTGTAGCAGTAAAACAGCAATGTGCGAATCTTTCAATGTCGACGAAGCAACTGTGAACCTATTGGTATCTTCTGAAACAAAAAACAGAAGTTCATCTTGTAAAATGAATAAAGAATGTGTTACAAAAAAAAAGTCTCATGGATGGAATACTAACTTTAAATCAAGTGCACATCATTCATTAGTTGGAGAAACAGAAATTGCTGTCACCGATGAAAATGAACATGATGAAACAAGGAAAATGAATGATACTTATGAACTTAGTGAACCCAAGACTCCTAAATTAAAACAAGTATTGAAGGAGAAACAGAGTAAAAAGAAAAATAATGTAAATAGCAGGTCAGAAAGAAAACATTTAAGAGTACATTTTAAAGATCCTATGCTAGATACAAGTCTTACTAGCATCATGACCGAGACAAGCTCAAAAAACAACATTTCAACATCTTCACTTAACATCTTTCGTAAAAGAACAAATTTTATAGACAATAAAGTTAGTTCTACCATTGGTTCGTATAATTTTGGTGAATATTTGTACAATTTTATTAAACATCTAATTCATTTACACATATATCTATATGATCTCTACTGTTTAAATTTAAGTGCAAATTTGTAGGTTCAAAATTTCTTCCTACCAAAAAGGTTCCAAATTTTGCTGAAATTCACAAAAGAATGTTTGGCAAATTAGAATCAGTTGTTGATGCAAAGAAACGACTGGAAAACAGACATACAACATTAAGTAATATATAATTACTATATATATTTATTAATAAATTATGCTTATATATTGCATTACAATGAATCTATCAAATATACATTTACCTGTCAGCTACAGGTAAGCTCAACAAGTCAATGAGTCCTGGAATCGATTCAAAAGAAAAGGATCAATTATCTGACAAATCAAATAAGGGTGCTTATAACCGATTAGGATTTCAAACAAAGAAACAGGAAGCTATTGAGTGCATTACAAGAAATAATAGTATACAAACTACGAGGTACAGCTTATAGATATATTAATGTACTGAAATGGAAAGTAACATATTAGTATTTTCTTTTTCTTAACCTTTATTTTGTAGAAGCAAAATACAACAGCAAAGCCGGGCCATTCTAAAGGGTGTAAGAACTAATCGGCGATTCGAATTACAGATGAAAGCGAGAAATCTAATTCTTTAATACAAAAACTGATCTCTGCCCTCCTCTAAATTTCCCGTCGTTTATTAGTGTAACTCGATCTGTTTTAATTACTTTCTATAATAATTATTAATATTATTAGTATACATATAAAAATAAATAAATAATTTAACAAACTTATAATATGAAAATTACGTAAATTTAATGTAGAGACATAATTATTGGATATACTTAAATTTTTAATTTTTGGAACAAATAACGTGTTAATAATGTACGAATATAGGTGTGTGTACTTATGTATTTACATTTATATGATGAGGTGCATAGAATCATTGAATTGTACTCCAACTACAGTACGAATCGCTGTGCGAAAAAGTACTGGCGGCAGGTTTTCGTGAAAATGTAAGATATACGGTGAATGTATCCTTCATCGCCCTACTGCTGTCTCCCTCTGTATTATTCTGCAGTTGTAAATTTGTGTGTATGCCTTTCCTTCCGTCTTGGATCGATTTTCATCCCCCAGTTCACATTCCAGTTAGATTAAAGGTTAATGATTAGAATTATATGTATAAATAAGCACACATAATCGAAGCCATTGTGTGATGAATAAACAAACATTCGTACTTTGAGACTTATTTTTTCTTGCGAAGTCAACAATATATGTATTTTCATAGAGGTTCCGAATGTACACAAATATTTAAATAATGTACATAATACGACTATGGGATAAGACTCGAGAGATTCTTATATGTAGATACACAGTTCAGTACAGATGTTGTTACAGAGCATAATGTTGCTGCATTCTATTTTGAATTCCTCCAAATTCCAATGCGTCCACTTATAGATCTATTTTCACTTCACACCACTTTACACTTTAATGCTAACTTATTATTTTGAACTTATATTTATAGATTTCTAATACTGATAACGAGAGCGTTAATAATGCCATGACAAACGTTAAACGATAATAGATTTAGTGATATTAATCATTACATTCATTAATGGCTAGTTCAATTAATTGTTACAATTGTTATCTTGTTCGATCTAAATTTTTTTCAAAAAGAATTCCCGCATAACAAATTTTTATTCAACATTTTTTATGTATTTTCTCATACAGAATGCAGAAGCACCACCTTTCCGCTTGTACGTAGTGATTATTGCTAGCATGATTTTCATTTTATAGTCACCGTTTGATTATGATATGATAAAAGGCAAATATTACGTATGTATGCATATGTATATCTTTTTTGTTAATGCACTCATTCAACTTATACATATATATACGATTTTATACACGCGCGTGTGCATATTCATATACATATATAGTTAATAATACCTTTTCCTTTCCAAATGTTTAAATCTTCTTTCAAAATTTTTGATAAACAATGAAAAATATTAATTGTGAATTACGTTGAAAATAACTACTGCGTTAAACAATGTTTTAAGACCGATAACAAGAAAATTAAACTGTTTAATGTAATCGTGTGTAATATCTAAAAGAATTTAATATAAACAGGTTATGAATTGTCAATATTAAAATATTTTCAAGTCAAGTCATTCACGATTTTGAAGAAATTCGAGGCCGTGAAGAAAGCAATATCAAAATGATATCTCTTGATCTTTTTCCGTGTTAGCTGTCAAACAGACAGATATAACCTAAAAGGTGTGAATTTGAGAAATTTATCGGAACAATAAAAATGGATGTTGTGACAACGAGTCTTGAAGCTCTGATACGTAAGTGAAGATTTTATATATTTGTCGTAATACATAAATAAAATGAAGTCTATGTATCTATTATGCTTTAATGACATTCCTTAATTTTTGTAAACATCGTTTGAACAATATGGTGCACTTTGTTTTCTCCTTTTCTGTTTCTTGTTCTTTCTATAACTAGAAAGGGTAACAAACCCGCAAAATCAGAAACCTGATATAGCAGCAACTGAAGCGTTCTGCGTGATGCTTACTAAAGAATCAGAAGGCATTCAAATAGGTGCTAAACTGTTAGCATCACATATTCAGTCATCAAACGAGTTTGAAGCGCTTCAAGGCCTTAGTGTAAGTTTGGTGTCAGGATATACACAAGTACTTTATCATCTGATTGTGAAAAGAATTTGTTATTCTATTAAATTAAAGAGATATTTTATTTACAACAGTTGCTGGATACATGCATGAAAAGATGCGGGCCATCTTTTCATGCAGAAATTGGTAAATTTCGTTTTTTAAATGAAATGATTCGTCTAGTTTCACCAAAGTATTTAGGCGGTAAGACACCAGTTATAGTACGTCAAAAAGTATTACAGTTATTACATGGATGGACAAAAGAATACCCAAGAGAAATAAAAATTAAAGAAGCTTATGAAATGTTGAGAAAGCAAGGGGTTATCGAGGTCAGTTCTGCATACTTTTCTTTTAAATTTATTACCTCAATACAATTTTATACTTGAAACATTAAAAAAATAATATTAATAATGTCATGACATTGTAGGATGATACAATATTGTCTGCTAATGAACAGGAGGATGGACTAAAGGTGTCGAAAATGAAAAGTACAATATTTGATGATGAAGAAAAATCTAAATTGCTACAAAAGTTACTTCAAAGTAAAATTCCTGATGATCTACAGAAAGCAAATAGACTAATTAAAGCCATGGTGAGAGAGGTAAGCAAAAGGCAATTGATACGACAAAGGACTCCATCGATTAAGTTAATTATTATTTTATAGGATGAAAGAAGGATACAATTAAATTCACGTAGAATAATGGAATTAGAGTCTGTTCACAACAATGCAAAATTATTATCAGAAATGTTAGATTCGTATAATTGCGACGAAACTAGCAAAGAGGATCTTGAATTGATGAAAGAATTACATCAAGCTTGTGAACGATTAAAACCGATTGTACTTGGATTAGCGAACGAAATTCACGATAACGAAGGGATGCTAGGTAAACATTTGTCGAGTAAACTTAAAACATACGTGCGAAGCTATTTTATTAAACAGATACAGTACCGCTCATATAATAGGCTGCAAGTATCGGTGTTAATAAATTAATAAACGGAAGCTTTAAACTTAAAAATTTCAGAATTTTGAAACAGGAAATCGTAAAGATAGACTGATTTTATTATGTTCAAATAATTTGCGTTAGGTGATGTGCTTGTCGCGAGTGACGAATTGGAACAAGTATTTGAGAAATACGCTGCAATTATAGTTCGTGGTGAATGCGTAAAATCTAAGACGGAGTCCATCAATCCGTACTTGTTAGATTTATCTTCGCCGATAGACAGTATACCTCGTGAAAGCGGTGGTACAAATACAGTTGCGAATTCCGATGTGACAAGAACAAATCATCAATCGGATATGGAAGTTCTAGGGGATATCTTTAGTTCACTAGGAAAATCTGAAAATTCGGAAATTTCCACGGTTTCGAATCCAAATCTATTAATGACCGATTCGATTATGCAGCCGATCAATATTTTACCTACAAATAAAAAAGGTTTGTACATAATATTTATTATACATATATTCTCGCCATTCAAGTAAAGCCGATGTTTTGAAACATTGCTGATAGTTATTATTTTTCATTTTGCAAGTCTAACAATTTATTAATAATAATTGATTCCTGTTCATTTAAATGGTATAGAACAAGTCAGTCAATGATTTAATTTCATTTTTAGACGAATCAGTCAGTATCCCGGAACGGAAAGTAGACAGTAAAGCTAGAGCATTGGAGGAATTGAACGAATTGGGAGAATCTTTGCTTAAACAAAGTTTATCGGGTACGGTTTTAAACGTACGTTCAAATTCCGGAAGGTTGGTGAAACGCATATTGGACATAATGAATTTCCAACTGTACACCATACCCATTTTCATATCTTTGGTGTAGCTAATTTTTATTTGTATTTCTTTCTTTCCGTAGTACACAAGCTGTAGCTCGTACATCGAGCATTGAATCTTTGGTAAAATATGATTCAATGACTTTCCCGCATAGCAGTTGTTCGCGTTCGTCCGATCTATCAGAATCTACAAATATGAGAAACAGCAAAACGTCTAATATCCATTCAGAATCGCTCGATAATTTTCTACCTCGTGATGATGCAAATTTACAAAGAACCATCGATTCTAACTTGAATGAAAACATTAATACGAGCGCGTGCAATAATCGATTAATTGCATGGGATCCGGTATCGATGGCATCAACGACCGAAAATACAGTTAATTCAGAACCTGAGATCAAATCATTAGCAGACATTAATGTTAATCTTCAAGATATCAAACCGGGTAATTACTTACATGAATACCTTCAACGTGAATGTAATGTAATACAATTATCATTTTGATTGTCCAAATTGTATTAGTTATATTTATTTCGACATTAACACCGAATGAAAGTCTTAATAGAGATGCGCTATGGTGAAATTTAATTTACAAAATATAAATTTTATCGTTCTTTTCGAAAGGTATTAATCCACCGATAACCGTGATCGAAGAAAAAAACGGTATATCGGTTGTGCTTCATGTCGCCGAAGATAATCCAAGACAAGACGTATTTGTAGTAGTAATTACAACGATGAGCAAAAATTTGAAACCACTTAGTAATTACTTGTTTCAAGCAGTGGTGCCAAAAGTAAGTTAACGTTCGTGTATCCATTTATATAACAATTGTATTTTGTTTTATTCTGCATCTTCCTGAATAATTACGTTCGGCATATTTTAATTTATAGAGATGTAAATGTAGACTTCAGCGACCTTCTGGAACCGAATTGCCAAGTCATAATCCATTTCTTCCTCCGTCGGCAATTACTCAAATCATGCTAATTGCCAATCCCAATAAGGTAAATATAACAGACATTTTTGTGTTCATTTTCAAGCTTTTCACCATAAACTTAATATCGAATTGTCTTTGGCAGGAAACGGTATCATTAAAGTTTATGTTAAGTTACACAATGGACGATGAAACCTTTACAGAAATGGGAGAAGTAGAAAAATTGCCTTTATTTTAAATTGCATTTCTTATCGAGTACTTATGAGATAAAAAGATAAAAAACAAAGAAAAAAAGAAGGAATAAATGAACATCGCAATAATGACTTAAAAGTGGGGTATCATTGTCTAAAAACGAAATCTTGAAATCAATTAAACGAGTAAACGGTTATGCTGATAGATATAATTATTTATGTTTTTTGTGAATGACATTGTCTATATGGATAATTTGATATTTATTAACTTGTTCAAAGTTAATAAACCAAAATAACGTTGTGTGTATATTTATAAATATAATATTTGATCTACACACAGGCTTGAAAATGCGCAAAATTATTTTAAGACTGGAACGAAAATTATTTAATAGTTGCAAGAGAAATGAGACGTAATAAAGTTGACATAAAAGTAATCTATAAAGTAGAAAAATGATATTTACAATACAATACGAATTGTACATTAAGACGACTTTCGTGCGTGTGTATATTTACGTACAAGAGTACGATATTTTGCACACGAAGTTAAATACACGTAGAATTCGCTTAGGAAACGGAAAGTACTTCGTCACGAAACGCAAGAGCAGTAACTGCTTTCTGATGACCCTGATACTCTCGTTCCACAGTTCCTGTCGATACATTCCACAATCTTGCTACGCCGTCAGACGAGGCTAAATTGGACAAAACACTGAAATTAAGTACACCATATACGTTATAACATGAGGTAAATAAAAATTCATGATTGTTACCGGTAAATATATATTGAGAATCTGCACTGAATGCAGCATCCCAGACCCATCGTTTAGCTTCGTGCTGAAGCACTTGTACTTCTGAGAAATCTGCAGTTTTCCAAACACGTGCAGTCTGATCAGCAGACGTGGTCACTAAAAGTCTGTGCAACATACGTTATACAACGTGGAAATAATTGTTTGTATAAATACATTTACGTATATGTTATGTTTTACTTACGTGGAATCAGGACTAAATTTGCATCGAAGAGCATAACGTTTATGCGCTGAAAGCTTACGACGTGGATTAAGTCGCGTAGGTTCCTCGCCGACACCACCTGTCAAGGTCCATATGTAACAATGGCCTTTATTACTCACTGCTGCCATGTATGTACCGTCTTGATCAATTGCAATGTCCTGTATAGATACTTCGGCATCCGGTATCTGTTAATGAGGTAATTAGTCATATAAGTAGCAGCAAAACGAAAATTTAGTTGCTTACTTTCCATGTTGCCATCAGCAATGCAACTTAAATATCTGAATTACATTTTATTAGTTTACTTTTACTTTAAGTCTCTTACCAGCTGTTCATTATGATCCGAACGAAGGTCCCATAAGTGTATGACACCGCTTTGATCGCCCACGATAAGCTCAGCTTGATTAGGATGTAAACACACGCAATTTACAGGCGCTGATACTTGAAATATCCTTTGACATTGAAAACTATTTGATCTAGAATATTAATCTCATTATTATAATATATGAACATACTTAGTCACAAATTAGCACAACCGTCAATTTTAACTATGTACCTTAGATCCCAAATACGAGCTGAACAATCTTCACCTCCAGTATACATCCATTTACCCTCTTCCTAAATATAACAGGACGTATTACTTATTATTCTAACAAATTTTATCACAGTCAAGTTTGCAATGAACATTGGTACAAAAACAGATTCGAACTGCACCTGAAAACCCAAGCCTGTAATGTTCTTCGATACCCCTTCATAATTAATAATTGGATTCGGATTGTTCGAATTTAGATCGTACATTCGTATGTGTTGATATCCAGCAGCAGCTATTACATACTTATCCGGAGTAATATCCAGAGCATTAACTTGCTAAAAATAAAAAGGATATAAACAAATCGTGGAACGTCGCGACACAATTTAAAATATCAGATATTAAAATAATACCGAATCTGTATGTTCTGCGGTACGTTGACAAACTCCCGTGTGAGGTTGCCATATTTTAATAGTATGATCATATCCACCTGTTACAAGGATAACTTGCTCAGTACTGTTTGTACTGTCCCCAGTCATGAATAAAACGTAAATAGAAATGCTCGAAAATTGATTTCAACTCTTCGTATATTTTTTTTTTGCAATTTTCTTGTCCGTTATCAGATTTTCATGTCTTTCCTCTTAGCTTTTTATACAATCATATACTTCGAGAATGCAAATAAATATTTATCCTCAAAAACTTCCAGGTTAGGTTAATTACAGACAAGCTTTGTCATACGAAAGGTTATGTCACCATGGACAAATTTTTCAGTTACGTTACATAGTACATATAGTATGTATATCTCATATGTACACGGGGAAATTATTAAAAAATATTTTTTTCTTAAGGGAACAATTCGTACTGATTCACAAAAAAGAAATTGTTCTGGACCGAAACAAAATTACGTTTGACAGGAGATTCCGTGTAAATACACACATTAGATACGTACATATTGTATAAATAAGTACAATCGCATATGTACATATTTTAGACTTACGCATATGTGACAATATACATAACTGTAGTCTACAAGCGAGTTTTACTTCTATATTCGTTTCTTTCTACTTCGTAAAAATAATAAAAATACGAAAATCTTCGAATTTGAAAATAAAAATATGGGCGGTTATATAATATGTATATCGAAGTATTTTTTGTTCAAATTGAACCTTTTAAACGAAATTCTCTCTCTCTCTCTCTCTCTCTCTCTCTCTCTCTATATATATATATATATATATATATATATATATATTTAATGGATAAACGTGATAATTATCATTTTCAATTTAACGAAACCATAACGATTTTCCAAATTTATTAAATAACAATGTTTATATGTACAAACACGCAACTAGGCTCTAGGATAACGGTTTACCAAGAAAATAAACCTTTTATGTAAAAGTATTTCTAGCAATCGTTTATTTAAACTTGAGAGAAATAAACAAACCCTAATTTTCTAAATTGATAAACATCAAGAGTTTTTCATAGATTTGTAATTACAAATAATCCTAATTTTCCATTCTTTCTTTTCAAAGATAATTTAAACCAGATGAATTTCGACCGACTTTTCGAAATTCTCGCGATGGCAGCATATGTTACAGTATACATATTTTACAACAGTATTTGAACGTTCATTAACTTATAGAAATATTTCGAGCGCATGTTCGTAACACATCTGCCGTTTCTATGTAATATGTACTACATAAAGAACCAAAGTAATTTCCTTCATGTTCGAATTACTATTTTCATTTTCATTCGTTTATTTAAGATATTAGCAAGAAATGATATTATTACCGCGGAAGAATTACAACTAACAAATAATTGTATGCATGTACTAAATTCGAAATAGAAAAATAGCACGAAGGAAATCAGCGTCATAATAACAATTAACAGATCTTGTTTAAAAACCCTGTTTTTCCATTGTACGAATGCCACAATCTTTTCTTTAATCGAACCCTCTATACCTTACTAATCACTTAAATCGGCAATCACTGATTTATCCTGTTATTATAGGTACATATAGTTTTCTGAGCTACGACAACATATTTTTACGATAACTTGTTATAACGCGGGATTAAAAGCCAAATGAACATCGAATAAGAGCAGTAATCGAACATGATAAACGGGGCTTACAGAGGATGTAACGTATAATACTTTAGTACGTGCGTGTGTGTGTGTGTACTTATGTATGTACGAACCAGCGGACGAACGCATAAATGTAATTGCATGTTGCGTACGCGCGTATAGTTATTCATACGATAAAACGATTATTAAACGAAGAATGAAACGTTGCTTGTCCAAAAAGAGTAATATTTACAAACGATTTACAAAGTATGTTACAGTCTTTTCTTTGGTAAAGATCCAAAAGCAGATATTACCGTTGCTTTGGTACCAGTCGCGGATGACGTCAGAGTGGTAAGAGTCGGTTGAGACAATAAAACAGTAGGCTTTACCGAAACGGTGGCTCCTGTTGCCACTTGATCCCATTTACTTTTCCTTTTCTTAGCGTCATCTTCGGTCGTATTAGAACTATTTGGTCGTTTGGCGGTGCCAGATACAATCTCAATTTTTGTCTTCTCTTTTCTAGCTTTTTCAAGTTTATCCATTTCCGCTTTCTGTACCTTGGCAAGTTCCTCGTAATAAGAATCTTTACCCCATTTAAACGGATCGAACCTATCCGGTGGATAATTGGTGCCCAGTTCGTTGATGCTACAAAACTGAATAAGTTTTTCATAAATTGATGGATTTCTGAAATCTTTTCTTTGTTGTATAACTTTGTTCATGTCCAAACCGCCACTCTCCATTTTCCTAAAAAGTTTGGTTATCTTCTCTTGTAATTCTGCAGGACACTGTCCCGCTGGCTCGGGTGGTATAGCGACGCCATACGGATCTATCTCGTTATCTGAAACTAATTGTTCTCCTTGACAAGAGGGAGAGCATTCCGTAATCGAGGAGGACCTTCCGTTTTCAAAAGGTTGTCCGTCGACCGGTGTTTGTACCACTCCCTCCTCGTCAGAGACTATCGTGTCATCAAAGTACGAAACCAATCTTTGCACCTTAGACGTCACGTCTGTTACTAAGGTGGGTGCGTTGGGCAAATCGTTACTAGACTTGCCACCGACGCTGGGAGCAACGACGGGACTATTTGAGGCTGATCTGCCAGATTTGGGACTGGTGAAAGCCTGGGGCTGACCGACTTGGGCATTATGCGGGGCGGCCCCCTGGGGAGTGTTCGAATTCTCCTGAAGGTCGTCTTCCACCCCGTCTTCGCCCTCCGAGTCGGTATAGGTGGCCGTGAGAGATGCCAGAGCAACACTTTGTACAGACATGGTTAGTTGGCTTTGAGTGTCCGCCGTACTACCAAGCAATATTTTGTGTTGGAACTCACCGGTCTAGCGTAGAGTCGTATGCCTTTTAGTTGTAGGGCTTTTACACAAATGTGCCTTATATATCAATGCTAACTATGCCCCAATGTTAGTGGAATGTCTATTACTATACCGTATCTGAAACAGAAACGATTACAAAGCGTACAACTTGCCGAGCAATTCTTCGATCATATTCGGTTTTAATTAAAACGTATACGAAATGAAAATAAAATATATCCGGACAAATAAGCAATAATTTATCTCGCAGAACGAAACGGTTGCCGAAAAATTGGCACGTTCGATAATATTGTATATGTTTTTAATCCAACAGATACTAACTTTCGATGATGTCCTTTCCATACTGTCATAACAATTACGCGAACAATAAATTTTTTCTTCAAAGAATACGTGCGTGTATCTAGATTAGGTTTTCGTCACGAGAGAGCGTACTTACCGGAAGACAAATTTTCGTTCATTCCGCGCACGTTGGCTCCGATTGGTTTTCATATCGTTCCGAATGAAAAGCGAGGAGCATGCGCGTTTACTATGTTCGCAACGCTCAGCGAACATATCCAGTGATTTTTTTCGCTTAATATACTTCACGGTGTATCAATTTACTTACATGCTCCGCATTTTATCATCGCTCCTTTCAGCTATTCATATATTTTTGCTACCGTGTACGCGTAACCGTAAAGCAACAAGCAGATCGCCGTTAGACAGATCGGTGGGAAGCGGGAAAAAAGTCTTCAGAACCGATCTGAATCGAGTCAAGATGCGCAAAACAAGTATACTCTCTCGTGACAGGAACTAGTATGGGTTTTTCGACCAAATGACAGTCATGGTAGGTTATGTCGGTGGCGTTGCAAATCCTGCGTCGTAACCATTACTAACCTGTATATTCAAATTTGTAATCCTTTCGGTTACACTATACCTGGTTTGTCGCTGATCGCGATAAATTCACGAGATTCAACTCCAATCGGTCACCTAATTCTTAAAGGAAAAATGTCGAACGGCGTTCACGCGTACCGTGGCGTATTTCAACGTAAAGTTCCTAAATTTTGTATACTTAAACATCGACACGCGTGCGCATTAATAGTTGAACGTTAGACGTTGGATCAGTGCTACTATCGAAATGCTTCTAAAAACGATCATTTCTCGAACATAACTTTCATTTATTTTCTAACGCTTCCTCGATCTTCCGTTAATCTTCTTTTGTTCCGTATCGATAGTTTCTGTAACCCAACGTTGGGGAAATGGTGAAGTTGACACGCGTTACGATCACGCGTTGTATTCATAACAATTTGTAGCCATGACCCATACAAATTATGGAAATAACCTTGGCCATTGGTCCATGATACATGTCGATAGATGGCGATCCTATCGAGAAAAACTAAATCTAAATCTAAAAAAATAGACATACCCTCTCTCTCTCTCTCTCTCTCTCTCTCTCTCTCTCTGTTGTATATGAGAAAAAAAAGAACATTAAGTATAAAGTAAGATCATAAGTAGACTATTGATCATGGGCGAATAAAATGGTACGCGAAAAAACAATGCTTTAAAAGTTATTCCAGAGTTACGGTACCGCGCAAACTCGGTATTTGTACCGCTAGTGCTTGAAGTTAGGCCGGAAATCACAAATATGTCAATATATCATAACGGTGTGCGATTGTAAGAAAGTTTGTAAGAACTAAGCCGGTCAGCAGTCGACGAGCAACAACGTCACTAAAAACTCCGTAAACGGACGTAACGTTAGCCCGTTGATCGAAGCCACTATACGACCAAGTATTATATACATATGTATTTGCCAGTTTAGTTTGTTTAATTCGGTCGATTCAACCGAAGATGGCGGTCGTGTCTCACCAAACGATCGATTTTGCAAACGTGTGTCCGAACATTGTGTCGTCTCGGTGTTTATGTTGGTAGACGGGAATTTCATATTGCAACCCTAACCAATAGGCAATTTTTCGGTTCTCGGTTTCGTCGGACTCGACGCGAGGAAATATCGTGGAAAGAAAGGTAAAAGAAGGATTCGTAAAGAATGTTTTACGTGATTGGGTTAGGCATTGGAGATGCTACGGACATCACCGTGAAAGGTCTCGAGATCGTTCGAACATGCGATCGTGTGTATTTGGAATCGTACACCTCGATCCTTTCCGTCGGTGTCGGAGAATTGGTAGGTAAGCAACAGCGATAGTAACGAGTAGGTTAAGCAACGACAACGACGAAGTTACGTATTCTTGTTTGTGGTTCGATCAGGAACGATATTATGGACGGCCGATTTTGTTGGCCGATAGAGAAATGGTCGAGAACAACGCGGACGAAATACTACCGAGAACCGAGGAAGAAAACGTTGCTTTTCTGGTGGTTGGCGATCCATTCGGTGCAACGACGCACTCGGATTTGATAATGCGAGCCCGAGAAAAGAACGCGAAGGTAAGCGCGGGGACGGTAGTTTTTTAAGACCGAGAGAGGAAAGAAAAAGGTTGGAACCTTTATTGACAAGGGGCATCGTTGTTTTATTCAGGTGAAAGTCGTTCACAATTGTTCGATTTTAACCGCGGTCGGTTGCTGCGGTTTGCAGTTGTATCGTTTTGGAGAGACAGTTTCGATTCCTTATTGGAACGAGAATTGGCAGCCAAGTAGTTTCTACGAAAAAATTGTGTCCAACAGACAAAAAGATTTACATACGCTTTGTCTATTGGACATCAAAGTGAAGGAACCAACACTAGAAAGCATAATGAGAAAGAAAAAGGAGTATGAGCCATCGAAATTCATGAGCGTTTCGGAGGCTGCTACTCAACTGACGGAGATAGCGGAAAAGAGGGGGAATAAAGTCGAAGAGGAAGGAGGTAAATAGCGAATAACACGTTATCGTCGATTAATATTTCAACGAACACGAATGATTTATGTACGATGTTTGTCGTTTCTTAGGCGTCGACGAGTCTATCACCGTAGTGGGTTTAGCTCGAGTAGGGTGGGACGATCAACGCATAATAGTTTGTTCGCTAAAGAGAATGAGTTCGGTCGACCTAGGGCCGCCTCTTCATTGCTTAATAGTTCCTGCTCCAACGTTGCATCCTCTCGAATCGGAGTTTCTAACGTTGTACACGTTAGACGAAGAATCCGTAGAGGACACGACACGACACATCTTCGATATAAAAACGAACAATCGAACTACTGGAAATAAAAATATTTTATAGTAAAAATATAGCGTTTTATTTGATTTGGGCGTTTAATTCGCGTTACATCGTTCATGGCCGAGACCGGATAACGCTCTCGAGTGTCGGTTTCGAGTAGCGATCCCCTATTCTTCGTTCGTACAGCTACTTAATCAAATACAATCGGTATTTGACCGATATACGAACAGGTCGTTATCGATTTTAGAACTCGTTACAACGTAGACACGTTCGACGGATCGCGAAGTTTCGTTCGAAGCAAAGTCGAGAACCACACGCTGCTAAAAGGGAAAAACTGTGGAAAAAGAAAAAGAAAAAGAAAAAAGCCGCGCATGTATAGCGTATGCGTGGCAGTAAACTTTGATGAAACTCTGTTCGACAAATAGTCCAGGCGGTCGCTTAGCGAAAACAGAAGCAAATTAAATGTTGTGGCAACGCGTAGTACCACGTAGCTCGATATATTGTATCGAAAAGTCGGGAAAGAACGGAGCGAACGAGGGGTAAGCTAGGGTAGAATGCTACATGGTCGAGCTACGGACACGATCGATCGAACGTTTTAGGAAATGGGCCGCGGAAGGTGGTTAGAGGGGAGGTATTCGTGTATCGCGTTAAGGTTACCGGAGTATCAGGTTCCGTTTCGATACGTTCGCGACCGATCCAAATATTAATTTGAAGGAGAGAGGAGCGTCGCGATCGAGTAACTCGAAGCGATAAGAAAACGGCGAGGAAACGGGTGAAAGAAAAGGGATAGGTGCGTGGTGTACCGGTACTCGACGGTAGTAAATTGGGAAGAACGTTCGTAATAAACGGGTAACGCGAACCGTCGTCGGCGCGTTCGAGTCGTTTCATTTAATCGCGATAACGCGTTATACATATTATACTGTACTCGGACGCGCGTTCTCGTAGTGCAGTCGCAACTATTCGGTGGTGGTAATTAACGGACACGTCCGGTAACAGGCAGGTAGATACAGAGAGGCGGCGCGAGAACGAAAAGCAGCCGAGTCGATAATGTCGGGAACAGGATACGTAATTGGTCCAGAAATTCCTCGAGGTTTAGCCACGATGGTCGAGGGGCTCGCACGAGAAATCTTGCGTCATCGACCAACGGACGTTTACGCGTTCGCTGCTCGCCACTTCGAACAATTGATCAGCCTGAGAGAAAAAGAACGGGACATCGAGATCGTTCCGCAGGTACCGGACTATACGTATTTCGAATCGAGCAATTTACAAAGAGTTTAGTTTATCGTTTATAGTCCGATTTATTACCGATTTGTTACCGATTTATTACCGATTTATTACCGAATCAAGATAATTTTCTTATTATCGTTTTGTTTCCGATCCGCGAGCTTCCCGATTTGGCGGCGAGGAAATCAACGGCACCGTCCGTAGGGAGGTACTCGGCGCCGGCGAGAAAACCGAGAGAAGCAACGAACGAGCGCGGTTGGTCGATCGGACGAACGGTTAAAGCGTTTAAGAAGCACGGACTCGGAAGGGACGCGAGCGACGTTAACCTCGAGGACGTTAAAGGCGTCGGAAAAGCGCAGGCGGAGAAAGATCGTTCGGAGGTTCAATGGCGTTCGAATCGATGCGTTCGATCGTCGTCCGTCGGAGATCTGCTCGGAGAAGCGACGGAGGAGAGGTCGAGCCGTAAAAAAGTGGCGAGGAAAGCGAAACGACGGGAGTACGAGGCGAGCGGCTCGAGACGTCAGAAGAGCGCCGGTGAAGTCGAGGAAGTAACAAGACGGATCGGAAGAGCGAAGGAGGATCGCGGCGGCAGCGAGCCGATTGTTCGAAGGAGAAGTCGATCGGTCGCGAACGACGGCGAACGATCGATAGGGGAATTGTCGAGGCCGGATACAGGAATCGAGACCGAGTCGGCAGCCAACGTTCGGCCACCGTCGAGAGATAAATCACGGGTAAACTTTCCGTCCATGGAAGACATTCGAGTTAAAACGTTTCGGTCGTGTCCGCGATTCGATCTATCGCGAATCGACCGTTTCGGCGTTGGCTCCGCTCTTTGTCGAGACGACGGGAAGTTTGTCGTTGCGTCGATGGTTCGGAACGATCGATCGAAGTCTTTGATCGTGCTGCCGTCGGTCGTTACCAGACAATCGTGCAACAAATGTTCGACGAACGAATACAGCGAGCCCGAGGAGTCGGCCGCTGAACGGGGCCTGGTTTTACCACCGATCTCGACCGATTTCTCCAAGACGGTCGAAACGGAGAACGACGTAACGTTACCGTCTTTGTCGAACGGACGAACCTTCGTCTACGCGTCCGTTCTCGACGACCTTCGAGATTCGAGGGATTCGGTCAACGTCTCGACGCTGTTCGATCGTTCGAGCAGCTCGCCGCGAACACAGAACGACGAACGCCCAAACGATATCGCCGGCCAGAAAAGTTCCTGGCTCACGGAGGAGAACGATCGCGAAAAGGACGAGGAGGAGATCGTCGCTTTGTCCGGGATCGCTATCGCCGAGCGTGACATCGACCACCCAACGAGACTCTCCGAAGAAGCAGAGAATTTGGGATTCTCGAATTCGCAGGAAACGGACATCGAGCAACCGTTCGACGATAGTTTGAACGTTACTCCCGATTCGATCGAACGTTCGCGGAGATCGGATTCGTTAGAACGTCCGCGAGAGGAGAACGAGTCCGAGATCGTCGACGATCGCGAACGAACGCCGACAAACGACGTCGAACGAAACGACCGATCGAACGAGCTTAAACGAAGGTTGATGGAAATAGAAACGGTGGAAAAGATTATCGAGAACACGCTGCTTGCCTCGGAAACGGCCGTAAATTCCCCTAACGTACTCGGAGAAGTGTTTCCAAACGGATTTTGCGTAGATTCGGAAGCGGAGACGGAAACGCACGAAAACGACGCTACCTGCGGCGTAGGTTACGGAATCGAGGCGAACGGAAATATGGGCCTGGCGAGAGAATCGAAGGTAGACAATTTAATCGGAGTGGTCGAATCCGATGCGAAAAATATTGAACAAGGAAGCAACGACAAGAACGATTCCCGGATCGTCGCGAACGAAGCCGTGGCCGAGTCGAACTCCGATGCTTCTTCGAATGTTTCCCCCGACGTCGTGAAAGATATCGACAACGATACCGATCGATCGAACGCGGCCTCGGTCTCGGTTCCGCTCCGGGTACCGGGATATTCCTCGACCGAGAGCGATCCTTCCTGTTACGTTCTCACGGACGGCTCTCCCTGCGAAATACCGGAATCGGTCACAACCCTAATTATACCGGAGATAAATGGTCGACGCGATCACGAGATTTCGCAGTTTCAGCATAACGGCCCGATCATCGATCCGCATTCGAAAAGAACGATCGCGTATTTTAGTTCGGAAACGCGAAACGAACCGTACGGAGATCTCGTACGTCCCGAAACCTTCGAACGCTCGACGAGCGTCGCCGTCGATCTTTCCGGCGAATCAACGGACGCCGTCGATCGAACGACTGCCCGTCAACCGCCTGGTCTCGACAATATCAGCGAAGAAGAGGAGACCGAACGAGAACGGGAAAGAGGTCGCGAAAGCGATCGGGACATTGTACAAGGCGCGAAATTATCCGATGACGTAATCGATACGCTTTCGGATTATTTGGAAAAGAGATCGGAGACAACCGACAATACGAAGAGCCGCGATCGCTATGATATAAGAAGGAACGGCGACGAACGAGAACGAGAACGAGAACGGGTTCGGGAGCAGGATATCGAATGCGGGATAGCGAACGTCACCGAGATGGGGATGAATGTTGGAAAACGTAAGGAGCGCGAAACGATTTCTCCGCCTTTCGACGAAGCCGGACCGCGCGTACCGGAATCGAATTTCGATTCTATCGAGGACGCGACCAACTCCTGTTCGAGAATCAGCGATTCTTCGTCGGTAACCGTCGGCGTCGAAGAAGATCGGTGCCGGGTAAGAAAGAAAAGGAACCGACGAGATATCGGTGACGATGGTTTTCGCGAACGAGACGATACTTTGTCCTCGTTCGATACGTTGCCCTCGGAAGAGAAAGCGAGCCTCGACGACGAGGACGAACAGCATTGTCGTGGCAGAGTCGACGATTCGACGCGTCTTTCTCCAAAAGAGATTCCCGTCGACCGCGGAGGCGAAATAACGAACGACCGTCGAAACGCTGTCGACGAAACGGAGAATTGTTGTCGTACCGAGCCGCGGGACCTCCTGCTATTCCCCCTTTGCGAACCTACCGATTCGGATTATTCGACCAAACTGGAGGAGGAAATTGCCAAAGAATTAATTAGAACTTTGATTCTCGAAACGCCTATCGTCCCGGAACGATTCAACACGAACACGAACACGAACACGAACACGAACGATTCCAATTTGTCCGGTTCAATTAGCACGAACGAAAAAGATACGAACGCCTTCGACGAACGAAAGGACAACGAAACCGGCGAGAGCCGGATCGTCGAGGAAAGGAAACGCGAACACGAAAACGCGAATGCGAGCGCGACCACGCCGAGCAACGAAACATCCGATTACGGGATCGACGCCGGCTGTTCTTCCTCCGTTCTACCCACCGAGTATGCTCGAAACGAAAGCTTCGAAACAGCTGCTAAGAGAATTCGAACGCGTAAGTGTCGACCTCGTGACAATAGCTTTATTCCCTTCTTTCTTTATACGTATGTACGCTTTTCTTTTTTTTTTTCTTTTTTTTCAACCGTCAATCCAGGATACAACTAAGCGTTTTTCGAAACGTTGGTCTATGGCTCTCCATCGTATAGGTTTTTTTTTTTTTAGCGAATGGACCGTTGCAACATCGACAACTAACGGAAGCAGACGAGCGGCGAAATCGAAACGATCGGTTCCGACCCACAATCGCTTTAAACGTACCGGCTTCCTCGACACCGAAACACACTCAGGCGAGTCTTTTTACCGTATCCTCGATTTTCGGCCGATCGTTCACCGATACGTTAACCAACCATCCAACGAACGTTCATCTTCTCGAATATGTATAATTGTCGCTTATACGGATTCGTTCGTTACGATCGCCCACCGTACATCTCACATTTATTTGTATTATTATTATTATTATTATCATCATTATCATCGTCGTTATTATTATTCTTGTTGTTGTTGCTAGAGGCGTTTTTTAAATTTTTGCTTATTTTTCAGAAACAAGTAGGAGGAGATACAACGATCGAAAACGGAAACAGGGGCGGTTTATGGCATACCGGCGAATTTCACGATTCTTTACCGTTACCTATACTCCAAGCTCCAAAGATTTTTTCTATCAACGACGATCTCGCATCGAGCGTTATACGGAGTATAACGATGGCAACTACGACAACTGCAACGACTACGATTACGACGACGACGAGGACGACGATGCCGTATCCCTGGTTCGTCGTTGAACCCAATCGCATCGAATGTCGTAACTTTGCGAGCGATTCCGATGCGGAGATCCGATGCGGTCCGGTAGCCGAATCACCGTCACCACCGCCACCCGTCTGTTACGCGATCGATCTTTCGAGAGTTTCGCGATCGCTCGAAACCAAATTATCCTTCATGGATTCCTCTTTAAATGTTCTGCCGTGTATCGTTCGTGTCGCGCCGGTCGTCGACGATATCGGCAACGCGAACAGTATTTCTTTTACGGGAAATACCTTATACTCGGATACCGAGGATGTTCGCGAACCGTTGGCGCTCGATCACGAACAACCGAAGCGGTCGATCGTTATAGAAGAAATATCGATCGACGACGAGAACGAAAAAGAAGAGGAGCAAAAAACGTTGCCGTCTAATTCGTTTTCTTCGAAAAATTTGTAGGGTAATCGCGACGACGATGGATCGCCGATTAATCCTTCCGTTCGGCTGTCCGCGTTTCGCTTTCCCGAAGATATGTACTACGAACGAAACGAGAATAGGAAGACAAGAGGAAGGAAGAGAAGGAAACGAATTGCGGCGGTGGAAGAACGTGGAAAAGAGGAAGAGAGCCAACGTCGCGTAACGTCCGTCGAGTCCGTAAATAGATGAACATCGTTTTCTTCGAAAACGGCAGGAGGCTGATTTTTGTTTCGTATCGGACAGAGCGTGCATGAGTACCGGCGATAATCGTGTACCGAACGCGAATAAGGAGAAAAGACCCGTTCGAACGATCGGCGAGAGCCAATCGAGAAAACGCATGCGCGACCGAGAATAAGCGAGTAACCAGCCAGTTAGGTATTTCGTGCTCGATGAACGAGCTACGCGATCGCTATGCTACCGCTATGCGATATCGAATGCTCGTTAGAGTTCGCGTTCGGGTGCATCGACGTTCGAGTCGCGGTGCCGCGCGTAACCGTTGTCAGTCTATATCGCGACGCTTCGCGCGAACCGTCTCGTTCGTCACCGGGAAACGTTTCGTCGTGACACGAAGCAATCGATACTACGGGTTCGATTACCATCGGTGGTGTTGGCTGTTTCGCGAGTAGAAAGAGCGAATCGGATCGATCGCGGGATCGAACGGAAGCGAACGAGTACATCAAATGTATTTTTAAGTCGGTCACGCGGCAACATTGTGTACCGAAGGAGCTACGAACGTTCGTACGAAGTAAAATGGAAAGACGCGTCGAATCGAAATGTTCGGATTCGCGTGATCGAGAATACGAACGATACCGAGGCCGAGGCGAAATTTCCGAAGAGAGACGAAAGCAAGAAGAATCGTCGTTCGCGAACAAAGCAAACTCAAGCGGGCAAGAATCACTGGAAGAGAAATCGGCGATTAAAATTCAAGCCCGAGTGCGTGGATTCTTGGTACGAAAGAGACAGCAAACGGCTCGGTTGGCCGCCACCAAGATCCAAGCTGGCTTTCGAGGCTTTAAAACCAGGAAACTGTTGAAACTCGGCGAACATTAACGAGCGCGTGCGTATATTCGGTAAATTTTCGCGCGTTCCTCCTCGCTCGGCCTCCTACCATTCTACGATTATTCGTTTACTCGTTAACCGTTTAATCGCGACTCGACAGCGTTTTTCTAACTAGTTCCAAGACGCGACGTAATTCGTCGAGATCAATCAGCGCAAGAGGTCGCGATCACCCATTTTACGATACACGTACATACATACACAAGTATGTATAAATAAAAGTACGTATAAATAAAAGTAACCGTTTTCAGAAGGCGAACTATGTTAGCGTTCATTCGACGTGTTCCATTTTCTTTCTCTTCTTTCGTTTTCATAATGATATTTTTCACCGATCGTTCGTAATACAGCTGCTTCTTCTTCTTCTTCTTCTTCTTTTTCTTCTCACAGACATTCGTTACTCTTCGTAACGAACGAATTCGTAATTATTGGGAAACATAATCGAAATAGCGTTCGCGACTGACGACGACGTTGGCAATAACGTTGCCAACCGCTACTGCCAGAATATTCGTTGTGCACGACGCGATCGACGCTACCAGTAGATCGTCGATCGTCGAACGGCCATCTTTTAGCGATACTCGATCGCGACATACTCGAGCGCGTACCTAAGCGTTGTTAATGGTGTTTTCTACGGCAAAACCACCGCTTTATTTGGACCTTCGAGCCGATCGATTTTAGTCTGTAAGGTACGCATAATACACGCGCGATCGAACATAATTCCTACCGGATTACTTATCCGTAACAAGGTGTAGGTAGAAACGACGAGCTTCCGAAAAGTTGGTTGGTCGCGTCACCAACGGTTGGTTTTTACTCTGGTCCGTTCGTGGTGTCGAGTAGCGTCGAGAGGCAACATGAATCGACCGAAAAAATACTTTTCCTTCGTATCGTAGCGGGGATCGTCTACGATCTAAAGCGAACTACGTTCGTAAGTACGTGCCGTGCATTCCGTCACGAGCTACTCGCCGCGAACAATTTCGAGAGTTGGACCGCGCTTCGGAAAAATCGGGTCCGTAGAGGTAAACCGATCGGAAAAGTCCGAGTACGTGCGCGGCGGACAGGTAAACAGAAGGCAAATCGAATTTTTAACGTTTAGTTTTTATTTACAAAACAAAGAGGATAATTACATTAGTTTCTAAAGCATCGATGCCGATCGTGCGTATATATAATATATATATATATATATTAACGACGATCCAAGATCGATTTACCAACGATAAGACGCGCAAGCGATCGAAACGAACACGCTCGACTAACGGCTCTATCAACGTTTCGTCATTCTTCTCGTTTGTCTTTCGTCCATTTTACGCGTCTCCTACTTTCCTGATTTTCTTTCGTTCTTTGGTAAATAATCGTAGGAAGGAGCGAATCGTTTTCACGCTACAACGAAATCGTATCGTATCGCATCGTACCGAACGAAATACGCAACGCGTATCTTCGTCGGAATAGAAAGAATTTCGATGATCGAGAAGTACCATTGGAAATGTTCGCCGGTTTAATCGTCCTTGCTCCACCATCGATTTTCTTCCTCTTCTCTTTTCGTTTCCCTGTCCGATCGATCGTAATTACTCGACGATTGTTTTCGGCCGTTCAGCAGCATTCAGCAGCTTCGTTCGATGAAAAATTAAGCGGAAACTCGCGCTTGACGCGATACGTACTTTGTTCGGTAATCGGAAAAACTGTTCGAGTCTGTCGCTTTCGTGGTCCGATATATTTGTCGATTAATTCGCGATAAATATATGTTCGCGCGTAAATACCTGCATACGAACACGCGTACATCTACCTATCCGTCCATCTATCTGTCTGTCTGTCTGTCTGTCTGTCTGTCTATCTATCTATCTATCTATCTATCTATCTATCTATCTATGTATATATCTATCTATCTGTGTATTGATCGATCTTGTCCGTTTACATGGCAGTAGGTAATCTCCCGAGTCTTTCGAAATGGGGATATTCGATGACTTTGCCCGGCAAACAGGGCTCCTTCTTCGAACATTCAAACTCTTCGGAACTGCAGCCGATACATTTGTTGCAATTGCAATACATGCCTTCGCCGCACGTGCCAAAAAGATCCCTAGGTCCTCCGCACGTCTCATCGGGGCCCTATGGAGAGAAGAAGTTTAGCGTGAATAACGCCGACGAACGCAATGCGCCATTCGTGATTCGTGACTCGCCTTCGCGCATTGGGGAACTCCGCAGGCGACAGATATCGCCACGCCAAATTCGCATTTGTCGCAGGAATCACCGCAGCTCTTGCACAGCTGTCCGAAAGTTTGACGTTGTCTGATCGACGGAAATCCAAAGCATCTGTCGAACCTGATCGAACAACATATCAAACACCGCGGCGTTGTCATTGTTATCATATTATATAACGTCGCCGTCCTGTATCGCGTTGATAACGTTTCGTCGCGATACAGGATCGACCGCGCTTCTTCGCCTTCTTCTCTCGCACGCTACGCGAACCAAACTACGCGAATCCCCTTTCTCTCCGGACGCTCGTTGGCGTCGCGTTTTTCTTCTTGGACCGATCTGACCGATCGCGAACGACGAACCGAGCTTCTTGGATCGATATCGCGTCGAGACGGACAAGAGTAAGCGGGAATACCGATATCGCGATCCTTTTTTCCCTCTTTCCCTCGCAACGCGAACGAAACGAACGCGTTCGAATGTTCCGTCGCGCGTAATACACGATTGTCGTAATTCGCTCGGGTATCGTCCGCGTTCACGAATCGATATAACGCGCGATCGACGCGACCAATTAAATCCTGAGTGCGAACGAGATAATCGGGATCGCTCGAAGAATTCGATCAACGTTCATTTTCTCTTTCTCTTTCTCTTTCCCACTTTGCCGTTTCGTCGTCGAATTCGTTCGATCGAAGACGAAGAAACGTTACAGTGAGAAATTCTTACAGAAGAACTACCACCAATAACGAGGCTACACAAACAGCGTGGATGCCGGACATTTCTCTCGATAGATCTGAAACAAAATTAACGCATGATCAATCGATCGTCAACCGAGAAAGGATATTTGCCGTTACGATCTATACGGCGTACCCGAAACGCGAGCAAGTCGCGTTTTTAGCGTTTTTCGCGTTACGATAATGGACCGTACGTAGCGTGGACCATGGACGAGAACGATCCAAGGCCATATGCGAATTCGGCTTATTATCCTTCGATCAAACGGTAATTAATTTTCCTGCTGATCGAAGCCCTATTGTCTCTCATATTTCTATTTTTATCCGTTTCTCGAATCCTTCCATCGTGAAAATATGTATTAGAAAGCAAGGACGAGACGAGCCTCCTCCTCGTTCAGTCTAGCGTCTATACGCGGAAAATTAGTCGACATATCGGCTGTGCCGGATCGAACAGCTTTCGAAAATAACAATGGATGGTCGCGCATCTTTGCCGATTCTACGAATCGAACGGACTATCTTTCCTACGTCCGTCGTGAAATTCTATTTTTTCTTTTCTTTTTTTTTCCTCCGCGTCGTATCGCCGCGTCGCGAAAGCAAAAACGTCCGAACGAGAATGCGTGGACCGTAAGCCGAGCGATTCGCGGACCGACCGGCTAGATCCAGGATACGTCCTTCTCCGTTTCTTCGTATGTACTCTACGCGAGCCTTTTGCTAAGAATAACGAAAAGTTATTCTGTACGTTGCTCGTGACCGTTGCCAGATTCTCTCCCTCTCTCCGAGTTTCTTCCTCTTGTAATCTCTCTTCCGTTTACGACTAATTACCCGTAAAAGGAGAGGGACGAAAGAGAAAAATTGCTACGGATTTCACCGACCGGCGTGTACTAGCAAACAGCGACGCGAGTTGTCGGATTTCTCGAGTTCGTTCGTTCGTTCGAAATCGCTCGAAACTACGATTTGGGACGTCGAACGTACGATTTCGTGATATCGTCGCCGGCGAAACGCCGGTTAAACGACAGTTTCGAGATCGTGGTACGTTCGAACGTCGGTACCGAAGAATACAAAGAACCGCGACGAAGCTCTCGCGTCTTAATGGAGGAAAATACGAACGATCGTAAGTACCTCTGGACGCATTAATGCGCGATCAAACTTTTTTTTTTTTAACGACAACCTCGTTTACCTTTATATTCGTTTTTATATTTTCAGAGAAACGGATGGTAGCGAGAGGGCGCGACGCCGAGTCGCTTTGGCCCGAGTTGCCAATGATCGAGCAACGCGTCGGACGCCACGACCGTACCGAGTATTTGTACTTTGAGCACGGTGCTTCCTTCGTCTCCTCGTTATCGTTACCTGTCCTTCGATCCTTTTTATACATTACTCTCGATATATCCGGTCACATCGAACGATTTCCTCCGATTTCTTCGAGGTACGCGACCACCATTCGGTTATGATCGCGATCAATTTTATATTTACTCTACATGTATGTACATATATCCGTTTCGCGATCCTTCCGCCTTCCCTCTCTCGCTCTCGCTCTCTCGCTCTCGCTCTCTCTCTCTCGCTCTCTCTCTCTCTCTCTCTCTCTCTCTCTCTCTCTCTCTCTCTCTCTCTCCCTATCACTCACCCATTCGCTCATTCACACTCATTCCCCCTCTAGCGCGATTCTCCTACTTATTCGGTGCTTCTTTTCTCCTTCGTCGTCCATTTTCTTTGTAAATACGATATATATACGCGATCGTGAACCATAAACGCGGCGAAAATTTCGTGACGAAATTTCCGATGACCGGTACGGATAGGTACGCGATGCTCACCCGAACAACGGATAGAAAGGCCAATTTACAATTTTCCTTCAAATTTTTCCGCCGCTCTCTTTCTTTCTCTCCTTCTCTCTACTCCGTGCTCTTTACTCTTAGGTACCCTGTATCCGAAGAATGGAAAGGACGAGAAGACGAAAACACGAATCCGCGAAGCCGGAAACACGTTGAATGTGCCATTGTAGCTGAGCGCGCTTTGTTTTATAGGAACGAGAAGTATGGGTACGAAGAAAAGCGAGGAAATGGTGGGGAACAGGGGGTAGAAGAACCTTCGTCGGTGTATTCGTTAACGGTTTTCCCTGACGGCCGAGTTGATCTCGCTTGCCGTGCGAGTTCCTTCCTTCTCGTCCTAGTTAACCCCCGTGTCTCGTAAACGTCCGTTATCCTTCTGCTCCTGTCGTTTCCTCTTTGCATCAATTCTCTCGACAGACACCTATTAATATGCAAATTTTCTTGACGGGTAGTTACCAGAAATGACGATGGTCATTCATCGACGCGTTACCCACCTTCGTTATACGCCATTAACGAGCTTGCTAAATCGAATTACCGACCGCTCGTCGTCGATCTGTTCGTTAATACGATGTACCTAGGTAAGATTCGCTTATACGCGGACAATTACTTGAAATCTCTTTTGTGGATACCGAAATTTCCTCTATAGTACCGAACCTAACCGCCTACCTCCGCGTACCCGTCGACGTGTATGCTGTCTATGCGTTCCACCTACCGCGCTGAACCACGACCATTATTATTTATTTCATTTATTTCATTTACTTATTTATTCGTTCGTTCATTTATTTAAATGAATTTAACGCAAAACTTTATTATCCGTTAGTATCATTTCCTTTATTTTATTCTCATTTTACAAAAATTCGATAATATACATAAGTACTTATATGCTATATCGCTTTTCATACTTTCCAATATACATATATACTATTTGCCGTGGTATTGTCGAATCCGCGGAAACGGACTTCCTACTCTTTCCGTGAGCGGGTTTCACGATCGAAACCGACGTCTTCTACCTTCGGGAATCTTTCGAACGTTGACGGAAAGAAATCCCGAGGCGAATACAGGGGAACAAACGGAAAAGACGGATATATTTTAATCGAATCGATGAAAATACTTCGTTTCCGATTTGTACCGTGTTTCTTTTCTATTAAGGTATGCTGGCAACGATGATTTGGCAACGCTTCAGCCCGCGTTTCCTACGATTTTACCGCTTAATCGATCGAGCAGAGATCCTTTTTCTCGATGCCAACAACGTCTCGACGATAACCAACCAGATAATATTTCTGATGCTGGCTGATCGCGCTTTCGTACCGGACTCGAGAATCACCTGCCTTTACACCCTGATGTTTTACAACGTGATCGCTTACTGCATCAGCTACGTTAAGGAATTGATAGAAAAAGAAGATTGGTCGCCGTACGTCACCCTAACCGAAAGATCCAAAATTAGGCATCTAGCTATGTCCGCGACCAAAATAGTACTCGAATGGACCAAAGCCGTCACCTTTGTCGTAACGCTTACGTTTCTGCTTATCGTTTTTGCTTTGGAACAAGGTCTTGATCATTACAAGTAAGTAACGAACAACCAAACGATCGAAACTTTCAATCTATACACACCTATTTATTTATTTATTTATTTATTCATAATTTAATTATTCGTTTACATACACGTATGCGTACATATAATATAATATAATATAATATAATATAATATAATATAATATAATATAATATAATATAATATAATAGCGCTGTTCCGACTGGTGATACGGTTCCATAAATTGTATGATATAACAGAAACAATGTTTTCGCGACAGTCAATTTTTTCTTTTACTTAATTATTTAATACGAAAGGAAATTTGTATGTTATATATACATATATACATATATATATAATATTTTTATTCGGATCATTTCGTTGTACGTTCGATTTTTATCAGCTTTTAAGACGCGTAACGATCGCGAACCAACAGATTCGCGGAAACTGTTACTTATCGATGCGTTCGACATAATTAAAAGACCAGCGTATTCTAAATAAAATGATCCGAATAAAAGTACGTACGATTCCACTCGATGAAATTATATAGCAAACGCGTTAATATACGTGACCTACTGTTATAGACCATCGACGGTTTACACGGTAATTACGTGGATCTATTATGCAACGACGGAAAAAATCTTCGTCGAGATGTTTCCATCGATTTTGAAACTTCTTCGGTTGGACGTGTTCGAAAGCCTCGAAGAACTTTATGCTCCGGTAATGTTAGGATCGTTTACCGTTGTCGCTTCGATTATCTTCGTCTTGATACTTGTACCGAAAACATCCTGGAGCTTCCTATTGGTCGCCACCTATATCAACGTTTATATGAAAACGAAGGACCTCGTGCAACGTTCCGGTGCCGCGTTAAAAAGCGAGCGTGATGCATTGAATCCCTATAGAAAAGCGACGCTTCGGGAAATTCGACGATTCGACGATGTTTGCGCTGTATGCCTTTGTAACATGACCAAAGCAAGGGTAACGCCTTGCGTCCATCTCTTTCATGCCGATTGTTTACGTCGATGTTTGAAAACCAGCGATCTTTGTCCCGTATGTAAAAGAAAACTCGAACGCGAAACAATATCCTCCCACTGACCATATACGGTTACCTTTTTCCATTTCTGTACAACGTTTCGCGTATATCGGCATACCGATATCTTATATATATATATATATATATGGCGACGAGTACGTATGTACATACTCGCGTGTCCGATCATTAAGCCGCCAACGCGTTTCGCGTATCCTTTCAATTTTCTACTTTGTACGCGAACGTTGCCAAGAATTTTGATAAATTTTACCGTCACGCCATCTGACGGATCGATCGAAAAAACTTTCGATCGTGTCGCGCTCGTTGTTCTTTCCATTCTCCCCGGCTCGTTAATAACTTATACTCTCCTTGCGTCGAAACGAAACGAAACAAAAGTCAACGACCAGTCGATGTACATACGTGTATCGAAGAATTTTTTTACTTTTTAATCTACCTATCTTTATTCGAGGTATCTTTCTTACTATATGCTTTATTGTATCAACTTAGACGCGAAATTCGTGTAACGCTGTAACATGGATCAATGTAGATACATCGATTATGCACGGTGTATAAACACAAACAATTAATCAACGAATAAATCGACTTTGCGTTTAAGGTTTTCGACCAAGCGCCACCAAAAACAACCATAACGCTTAATCCATAATAACCGGTACAAGTCCTTTCACGATGATCGAAATTCCCATAGTCTCTCATCTAGTGAAAATCTCATCAGCATACTGTGAATAGAGAAGAAAAAAAAAAAAATACGAAGCGAAACAACTTTACCTATTTTGCATTATTTAGTAATGGTTTATTTGAAAGGTCCCTACACCGGTACAAAATCGCTTCCATCGTTTTACGTTTCTCCGGCATACTTGACGGTAGTTTCTGTATATTCGCCGTCAGGGCTGTCGTAATCGTTTATCGGTGGAGTGTAGAACGGTCCGATCGCGTTATACGGCAAGTATTGATCGTCGATCTGCAACAATTTTACAATGTCAAATCTCTACGAGTATAGGCAATTTACCTAGTTTCGTTTTTAATCCGTTTCTATTATATCTACGTACCTCTACCGCTTTCTTATAAAGCTCGGTCGATACGTCTTTCAATTCTTTCAGTGCTTTTTCTTGTGACAACATAATGGACTTTATGATCTGCAAGTTATTTAACCATTCCTCTTGTTTATATCTTGACCATTCCTTCTGTAACAGTTGTCTATTCCGGATTTCCTCGGTCGATAATGGCACAGAATCACGGGATCTTTCACTAATAGACATTTGTTGTTACAAATAGAAAACGATGTAACGAATACAAACAATAATCCGCGTATACATATTGTATTCTATCTATTTGCCTTACGTGAACATACTCTTTTTTAGTAGCTAGTTCGGCTAGAATATCGATTTCGATGATCGGTTTCAATATGCCCGAACGTTTTTCCAAACGACGTATATGTTTCTCCAATTTCTTTTTTCTCCTCTCTATTCTGGCTCTGAGGATCGCGGGATCCAATCGCCTCTTCTTCTTAAGCGGTTCTGCTCTGCGAAACGAATTTATTTTATAAAACATATATTGTATTTACGACGCAATAATGTCAACATATATATTGTTTGTATCATTCTGAAAACATGTGTCATAATATTAAGATTCATTCCTTTTCGACATTACCAACATTTTTAAATAACTTACGAAAGTATCGGTGTCGCACGGAAATATAATGGATGCATATAAGTAGAAACGTTACGTACAGTGTTGTAGGAGCACGGAGGTAACCTGTATCGAGAAACAACCATGAGCGAATCAACGAAAATATCGGATGAATAAATTAGTTTTTACTTTTCGCTAACCACTACCTGAATATATTTATCACGTTCATTACGTTAACCATTCTTACAAATTTTTTCTTTGAATATTAATACTTTCTTCGTTTAATTCCAATTATTTTAAATATATTCGCCACCTTTTTAACCATATATACCACGGGTATACATACGTTCGTCAACTTCGTGTACCATTGCACGTGCATACCACGGAATATTCGTATCATAGACGTATATACATATGTAAGTGTATGTACTCGAGTGCAAATTTAACTTTCGTGGACAAAGTGAATACCAATTAAAACAGGTCCCTAATTCCCACCGCCCGCAATAATATCGGCGTATAGTCGCACAATATCTATAACATACAATAGGCATGTTGAAAATCGCAAAACGGTACAATTCGTACAGTTCATTTAAAGGACGCTGAAACCCTTAGGCGATCACTGGTAGGAGGCAATTTATGCATTCACTGATTAATATTTTCGACCCGACAACGTTTAAAATATGCTATATAATTAATCCATTGTCTATAAACCAGAAGAAAGATCGATGTTAATTTATGTAAATCGAAATATGTGTCTGCTGAATCCCTATTACCAGTTCGTCACCGCTAGTTGGCACAATCGCATCCAGGTCGAGCTAGTCCTCCGGTGAGTATGTATGTAGTTGCGTAGTTGGGTCTCATTCACATGTGTAGTTTCTGTCTTATTGAAGAATATAACCTGAACATTATTTGATGATGATCTGTCATTAATATTTCGTAAATGCAATGACGATCCTTGATAATACACAATATTGTACTTGACTCGTGTAATATATACTACCATTTATTATGAATTTACGAATCTCTATTGTATGGACAAATTGAAAAAAGTAGAACGTGTAAACAGGAATCAGTTTCAGAAATCGCTTAACGAAATTCTTTAAAAAAGTAAGAACTATAATTTGTTTTAAATGAACTAAATAGGTCGCTAGAGAATCGATTATTGTTCGAGATAAAGAAATTACACAAAATGTGTACGTTAAACGAATTTGAATATGATACTTCTGACACGGAAATATCGTCAAGAGACAGGTAAGCGTTAAATTCTTTATGCTGCTTTATATCGTTATAAGATCGTTGAATTCTTTACAGAATTATTTCCGACAATAATGTTGCATCATTAACCGATATTAAATCTTTGTGTAAAGTGTGTGGATCTAAAGAAATTCAGGTTCCATTAAAGAACAAGAATAACTATTGTGAAGCGTGTTTCTTACTCGTATTAACACACAAATTCAAAGCAACATTAGGCAAATCTAAAGCTGTACGACCAACTGATACAGTACTTGTTGCTCATTCTGGGAAAGAGAATTCGACTGTACTGGTGCATCTTATTGCAGCTAATATCAATGAATCTACCTTCAAAAAGATTCCTTTACAGTGTAAAGTTCTCTACATAGATGGTAAGCATACGCATTTTCCTCATTTATGCATTTGAATAGTATTGTTATATTTCTGTTTAAATATTTATATAGATGCCATGGCAAAAGGTCGCACGGTCGAAGAAAGACAATTTATTAGAAACGCATTGGTCGAAGAAGCAGAACGTACACACTTGTTAACTTACATTGTACCTTTATCAAGGTGTATAAACAATAACGTTTGCGAGAAAGTACAACTCCTAGACACGGTGGAAATAAGTACAACCAGAGAAGACGCGATGGTACAAGAAATGTTTGATCGATTAGAAAGCGACACGTCGAGAGACGAATTATTGAGACAATTAAGACGTAAATTACTGGTTTCTGCAGCTCGTAGTTTGAAATGCAACAAAATTTTTGTTGCCGATACGTCGGTTGATCTTGCGATAAAAGTACTTGGAAATGTATCGACTGGTCGAGGGTCCCAATTACCTTTCGATGTTACTTTTTCTGACACAAGATGCGCAGATACGACATTACTCAGACCATTGAAAGATTTGACCAGAGATGACATTGTCGGATATTTGAATTGCCACAAATTATGTCCAATTATTACGCGCCAACAATATAATGATCCTTTTGTTGCCTCCATACGAGCTGCCACAAAAAATTTTGTTTCTCAATTAGATTCGAAGTTCCATAGTACTGTGCCGACGATATATCGAACCAGTGAAAAATTGGCCTCGAAACTAGAGAAATTCAATGATTCAAAGGTTAACCTGGATATCGAAGACGACATACGAAATGACACTTGCATACTCTGTGAAATGGCTTTAGATTCTCGTTGTTCTATAGAAGGACAGCTTACTGCTACACGAGCAAAGTTATTTTCCAAACATGTTTCCACAACGTTTGTTGATTCGTCATCGAGCACAGCAGACAAAAAATACATTACGTGTGCCAATAATTTGGAAGGAGCACAATGTTGTCATCTTACTAATACCCTTCAGAAACAATCTTTACATTGGTATATAGTGAAAAAACATCTCTGTTATAGTTGCACCTTAATTTTTGCAGATTCAGATCAAACGTTTATCACTTTACCTAATTTTATGTTAAACACGATCCAACGGAAGTTGCACAGTATACATTTACGTAGTGAAATATCGGACTTCTTATTACATTAACAATAAACGTGTACAGTTACCAGAGATACATAACAACATAAAGCGAAATAATTATATTTTGAACAATGAATAATGAATAACGATAAACTGATGTAATAATAATGCGTAAAAAGTCTATTGACGAATGAAGTATAAAACTTTTATGAAACCGATAAAAAAAATATACTCTCCTGATTTTCTTTAAAACTTATAAATCTTATACAGTGTTATTTTTCTTCAATCTATTTAAAGTTTTACAATGTTAAATAAATCGTATCGGATGAAGATAATAATTGAACGTATTATTATTAATTTTTAATACATAAAAGAATTTTCGTTTCGCGACTCGTTCTGAAACTAAATGTTCGGTATTGAAAAATCAGACTTCATGAACAACACCACGTCCACCAATATAAAATAACTAGCACTTTTGTAAAATTTTGTTTCCTACGACCACCAAAAGCGGAAATCCCCCTCGAAAGTAGATTAAATGTTTGAAAAATTATAACGTTCTATTCGAAAAAGATAATAGCACGGTATCTTTCTTTTATTCCTACGCACGCGCTTTATGACGCATCTAAATGTCGCTTGTACTGCGCGCGATAACGTCATTTTAAAAATACATGTCAGAATGAGTCTTGAAATATGCTTTTAATTCTCTAAATTTGTTCCTTGGCAACGAAGCAATGTCACTTATATATTCATTTTGTATTTTTTGTAAATATATTCACATTTTTACAAATGTGAATTTCAAAGTTAAATTCTATTGTAAAAATCTATACTATGTCTCACGTTTTACTGTATTACAGGACGTAATTGCGAATGGCAGGGACTTGTTCCATTTGGCTGCCATTTTGCTTTCAGAGACGGGAAATTTGTCCTCTAGTGGACACGATTGAAAGGGTGCACCGCATTTGCGAATAAAAACCTCCCTGCTTCCTATCACGAGGTTATTCACGGGTTAACAAGGTTCGAAAATCATCATTTAGTTACTACATTTTCTGCATAAAACAGATACCATATTTGTAGTATAGATGGCGACAGTGAAAGAAGTCATTACTGAGAATCGACAGTGCGTATATTAGTGTTTTGAGTATTTGATTATATAAACGCTGATGAGACAGTTTGATCATAATTTCGATTTATTTGAATAAAAACGTGCTTCTCCAATGAGGTACGTAACGCGTTGATCCAAGATTTAATTTGTACAGTATAAATTCATATAAAAGTATGGAAGAACATGAAATATTTGCAAAATGAAAATTAAATAGAGGTTACGGTGACAGACACAGAATTTATTGAATTATAAACTATAATAAACGTATCATTCTTTCGAATTGCGTTTTATTAGTTGATTGCTTTAGCTTTCAGTCAATTTAACAGTAATTGTCACCGTTAAATATTACAATAAAGATAATTACTCTTGTAAAAAAGAAAAGAAGAAACAATTACTGGTAATAGGAATAATTTTCAGCGGCTTTACCGAACCCGATGCTCTCCTTGTATGTGGAGTAAACAAAATAACGGGTCATTTTCAACCCAACCAATGGAATCCCAGGTGTAGAGACATCGAGTTGTCAGCTGCCGAATGCGTCTCAGCTTATGGATTTTTCAGGGGAAAAGAAAAATGTAAAGAATTATTAGAAGACGTGTTCGAATGCATGTACAACGTGAAACAGAATTTGAGGCTGGAAGCGATGATGAAAGAGCATAACCGTCAGGTGAAAGAAGGAAAGAGAGGATATATTCCGATGCCCCATATTAACTATTTTAAAGTTTAGAATAAAATTATGAAAATTGTATATCGCAAGTCTTTCCTTTCACGTACAGTACACAAGTAGTGACAGTTTTGCGTCGAACGTCGAAACCCAAGCGTAATACTAAAAAAATTAAAAAAATTATCATAAAAATGTATGTCATTGGTAACAGAAAATAAAGAAAACGTTCGCAACGATATTTTATCAAGTGAATTATTTTGTGCGTGTTATTCGATAGTCTTAACGATCGTTTAAACGTTCATTCGTTTACTCGGCGCGGTGTAACAGTGATTAAAGGAAATATACGTATATTTGTAAAAATTGATGAAAAAGAATGTTTAGATGAAGCATAAGACGGTAGTATAATAGATACGATATACATACGCGTATGTAAGAAAATTTACGATCGAAATGGTTAGAACGATTTATTTACAAAGGTTAAAACGTAAAGGAAGTTAGGGCATTAAAATTGGTTAGGATAGACGCGTTTCGCGTATAACGTCACTAGATGGCAGTAAAATGTTAAAAGAACATAGGAAACGTACGAACGTTGGGAATGGTATAACGTGCAAAAGCAGTTGGCGGGTAGACGGGCAGGCGGGCAAACGGACACGGTAACAAACTAACGAACGAACGACGGAAAGGAAAGGAAAGTAAGAAGAAAGAAACGGAAGAAGAAGAAGAGAAAGATAGGCAAGCAAGAACGGTAGGTTGCCGACTTGTTAGGCCGGAAGGCGGGCGCACCTGCCTGTCATCAGCGCCGACTGTCAATCGTAGTGACGCTGGCGCACACGGTACAAGAACCCGCCGCATTCGTAGTGTTTATCTGTCAGAGAGAACGAGAGACTGATCGTAACGGGGAGTAATTCAGAGAGAAAACGAGAGTGCGTGTGAAAAAAACGTAGGGAAATTAGGCGGAGATAGGCCGGCGAGTTGTCGAACAACGAATCAGTTAGTCCGAGAAGAAAACGCGAGGAGGGAAGAAGCCGCCGCTACTCACCGCGTGCTGTTTCGTTTCACGGTATGGACAGAGAGTGTCCGTACTCTATGTTTTAGCGGTGGCTGTCATCGCGTAATCGCGTACTCGAAGTCGATGGTGAACGAAAATCGAGTCGATCGACTTATTACGCACGATCGTAGCACTATTTTTGATCACGTTAGTGGACGCGAGTATCTGTACGGATCGACGGTCCGATTTCGTGAGTTTTTTTTTTCTTTTCTTCCGTACGATTGGTCAAGTTCGCGTAACCAATCTACACACGTGCAACGTGACTTTTACTCGTGATCAAATAATCGGTTGACGGCGTTTATTTTTGTTCTCTATTAAGTTTTTGTTTCTGTTTGACAGTCGATCAAGCAACGGACAAACGTTTTTGGCCCACGAGGACGTTACTGGACCGCGTGTTCGTTACGTCTAGCTGATTCTGTTCGCGATGGAGCATCGTATCGGTAAGTAGAGGGAGTATAATCGATCGATCGGCGTGTCGTTGCGAGGTTTATTATTCGATAAAAATTTGTCGTTTCGTCGAAAGCAGTTAATTTAAGCAGATCCGAATGATATATTCGGTGGTTAGGTGAAAAATGATAACGCGCGACGCCATCATCTAGAATGGTACGGCGCGTGGTTAGTTCGGTAGCACGCAGCCAGCGAAGCAGCTAACCAGTCGGGCACGTGGTGGCGCGCTACAGCGCGGACTTGGTTACTTCTACGGGGCTCACCGCTCTTGCTCCACGGAATCCGTTGCTCTTCGTTATAATTACCAACTGTCATTCTGCTTTTTCCCTCGTACCTTCCATGCTTACTCGTTCGTTCGTTAGCAAGTCCGTTCATCGTTCGGTTAGCGTACACGAGCACGCGTGTCATACGCGTCGTATCGTTTCTCGCGATCAGTTAATAAAATGCCTGGTACCCGAGTTTATTATTTTCATTGACGCGTGCTTTTCTTTCCCGTCATCATCATCGTCATCGTCATCGTCATCGTCATCGTCATCGTCATCGTCATCGTCATCGTCATCGTCATCGTCATCGTCATCGTCATCGTCGTCGTCGTCGTCATCGTCATCGTCATCGTCATTGTCATTGTCATTGTCATTGTCATTGTCATTGTCGTTGTCATTGTCGTTGTCGTTGTCGTTGTCATTGCCATTGCAATCGTTGTCGTCGTCATCATCGCCGTCGTCGTCATTGTTATGGTTATCGTTATCGTCATCGTTTGTGCGATTTGGCAAACGATCGTACTCGCGGTAAAAATTCTTCGATTTAGCCGACCCGTCAGAATAGGATGAAATTTGTAAGAGAAAGAACGCTAATGTCAAAGGCGGCAATGTTTTTTTTTCTTCGCGTTAACACTTTGAACGACGACTCTTTTGAATCTGAAATCATTTGAGAAGCTTATTACACGGAGAAAAGGTGATAAGAAAGATGGTTCTTTAATTGGATGTTACCGACGATCAAAAAAGCATAGACACAGTATCGTTCGCGTAGAACGTGGATCAGAAAAAGAATGTGTAAAACGGTTTGTCCTATTTTTTACGGAGTACGGAGAACGACAGTAAAATAGAAGAAGTAAAAGCCGAATATTTTCATATCGTGTGACTCGCGTACAACGTTAATACCTGTTGCGTAACACGTATTTCAAACGAAGACACGGGGAGAAACTCGATGTGGAAACGGAGGAATTTTTGCTCCCTTTGCTCGTTCGTGTCCCGACTTTGATTTTTGTTGTAGAGACGGTATAGTTTTTTTTGTGGTGGAGTTTTTTTCGTCGAGACAGGCAGAGGGAGGAGGAAAAGGGCAAGAAAGAGCACCGTACCGTTCGTTGTTGGTTTATCGAATTAGCCAATTAAACGACGATGAGAATCGATACCGATCTCTAGTAAAGTTTTTACGTGGAAAATAATTTGAAAATGTTGTCGGGCACGCGTTGGAGATGCGCGCGCATACACGCGGGTGTAGCGAAGAGCAAAGAGCGACGCCATTCGAAGGTTGTACGAATGGGAAAAAGCGTGGAAATGACGAAAAAGTCGAGGAGGAGAATCGAGCGCGGACTAGAGTCGAAGATTTGCAACTCGGTAAATGGGTCGCGATACGCCGCGTTATCTAGCGTTGGTCATTGGCCAGTGAAGCGCGTTTAAGAAGACGCGAGAGTATTGTGTAACGCGCCTAATAATAGTAATAATGGTATACCGCTGCTAACGGTACAAAATGTAAAAAAATATACCGATTTCGCGTCTGTTTCGTTTTTTAAAATGTAACGCAAACGTCGATTATCGATAGGGATTCACGTTCGTAACGACGAAAATTGATCGAGAGGAAAGAACGATCTTCGATACTGATCGGTCGAAATCGATTCGCGATATAGGGTGAAAAATTGCGAAACGTTCGACGGTCGTACAAAGTTTGGTATCGCGATAGCCAAATGTAGCGAGATTCCAGCGTAAGAATGAAGTTTGAATGGTCATTACACATATAGTAGTAGTAGTAGTAGTAGTAGTAGTACGTTATCGAGTTAATTGTTTTTGAAATTTAAACGCGTCGACCTTGATCGACGTCGTGCACCTGACGACGGTTACACGTTCTACTATCGTTAGCGATGCGTTAAATAGGCGTACGGCAAGTCGCATAGGTTATTACGTCGCGTTACCGACAATACGAATTACGATAATAAGTTCGAACGCGAGGAACACGATGCATCGCCGTTTAGCGAACGCTAAAAAATTTGGTACCTACAAAAGGTGAATCGGTCTTGTACGACGAAAGTAAAAGGAGAAAAAGAAAAAGAAAACGCGTATTTCGTAAAACTATCATCGCCGTAGTAGCGCCGTCCCGCGCGACCGTCGTATCTTTGGCTCGTTACGTAACCGATAGAACAGTACAGTACGTATACTTGGACAGCATAGTCGATCGAATCGCTTCTCGTTTCACGTTTCTCGGCCGCTCCCGATAATTTCCGTAAACTTTTTTTGAGGGGGGGGGGGGGGTGTTGATCGTTTCGCTCGTTATTATTATTATTATTATAAATAGACAAAAATGAGGTATACTTAACGAGAAATTGAAATTGTTACTCGGCGGTAAACGAAGAGACGAACGAACCGTCGGTGGATAGAGGTTTTTCGAAAACGCATGGAAAATTTGGCGAGTCGGTCGTGTAGGATATTACCGTAGAGGTTCGTCGGGGAAAGATCGAGAGAGATCGGTAGCGAGAAATCCGGTAATTCGTAAGTCGTAACTAGTTAAGAAACACGAGTACGATATCGTAATCTTTGGCCCTTCCTTTCCTTGGGTTAGTTTGTTAACGGTTGGAGGTTATCGCGTGAAACGTTAAAAGAGGCTATCGTAGAGGGTATCGTAGGTGAAATGCATCGTAAAGTATTACCGACACCGGTAGCGATGCGATCGAGATACGTTCGAGATACGTTCGAGATAAGCGATATTCAAGAGATTCATCGCCCTTTCCGATCGATCGCGATAACAATTCCGAGCGAGAATATTGTCGAGACGACCGGATCGTAGGATTTTTTCTAGGAGAATTTGTTTGATCGCGAGACGTTATCGGTTAGCTGGTGCGATCGTTGCTCAAATTCCGTGGGAAGTCTGTACCGCGAGTAAATGGATAGGTAGATAGGTGGAAATAAAACAGCTTTTAAGAATCAGCAGCAATTATGTCGTCCCTCCAAGTCGAAGCGGAAGAGGAAGTCAAAGTCGAAGTCGAAGCCGAAGCCGGTGTAACGAAGCGAGAAAAACGAGCAGCTGAAAGGCCGTGGCTAAAATCGTTCTATACACTGACCTACGAGGAATGTTCCTCTGCTCTCGAATCGACGTTTCTTTACGCGTCAGAGATTCGTAGTTTATCGAAACATCGAGACATGCCCGATGAAAAATTTCATTGCCGATCCGATGGATCATCGACGATTTTCCAGTTTTACGGTTCCGAACGGAAACGCGGTTCGAACGACGCGATGAGTCGCGACGAGACGATTCGACCGTTCGCGATCGATCGAGAGAAACACCGATCGAATAACTGGATGGTCGATCCAGTTATTAATAAAACGATCATCCCTTGCCGAATACGCGCAATTTCTGTGGTTTCGCCGTATCGCGTAAGAAGGAGCAACCACGTGGCGTAGCAATTGGCGCATAACTTGGAATAGAATTGGCCGCAACTTTGAACAGTTCGTTCGATGTTCGGGACGCGAACAAAAGCGCGGAGCTCGCGAAAAAATCGACTAGGTTTCGGTTAGCGGTAGACGGCTAACGAGAGGTACAAATTCGTTGGTGTTTGCGCGCGCGATATCGCTATTCGTTTAAACCCCATTCAAGGAAACTAACGAACACTCGCAAACTACTTAGAAACGCGATACTAACGAGACATGATTTGTCATTTACGCTAAATTCCGTGTACCATAGAACGGAATAGCGACGATATTTACGTGAATTCGGATATTGAAATAGTACGGATACGTATTAAAAGAAGAAGAAGAAGAAGGAAAAGGAAAAGAAAGAGGAAAAGAAAAGGAAAAGGAAGACGACATGAAAGCAGTTAACGATGCCGATGGAATAGATTCGTTCGAACCGATCTAGAGCGAATTTAGTACTGATCGGATAGAGAATGCGCGGGAAACGCGAGGAATAGAGGGTGAGGGAGCTCGTTATCGCTGCGCGAGTATCGTTGATCGAGAAGAAGGTAGACGAGAGTCGAGCCGATAAGATAAAAATAGCAGCGGTATAATTTATCCGGGACGAGACGATGGTTCGGTAAAAAGGCAACGAATATCGCAATATCTTCGTTGACGATAAAAATTCCCTTTCCGATCGGCTTAATTGTTGTCCGATAAAGTTCGATCAAATTGAAAATAGAAGAATCGCGTAATTAAAAGTAGTTACGGTAACGGCGGGAATAACGTTGGATAATGCCCAGCGGCTCACCCCCGCTACGTTTCGTGCTTCCGAACTTTTCGGATCAGCTTGTCCTTCGTACATAATTTTATCTGGTACCGTATCGTTTCCCGTATCTTGTCGGTACGTTGTCGCTACCGAAACGAGCATCGTTCCTTTTCACGCGATAAACCCGCGGGAATATCTTGGAGGCTCATCGTGCGCGCGCGCTTTTCGACCTACTCGGTATCCTCAGAGTATTCGCTTGTGCCCTTTTTCTTTTCTCCTCGACCCGCTGAACCTCGATACGAAACGTTCGCTCTCTATTAAGAGAAAACGTGCTCGAAAAAACAGCAACGATAACAAGATAATAGTAACTAGGTCTAATCTGGAAAATATTGAAAATCATAAGAAATACGTGGTAGGAATAATCGAAACGATGATCGATCGTAGGTACGATATGAAATAGGAAATACGTATTACGAAAGAAGTACGTAAGGGTGCAGGTTCGGTGGACAAAACGCGTTTCCCGCCAACGAACGATGTACGAAAGGCGGGAAAGGAGGTAGCGTACGCGCAATCGTTCTGGAGATAACCGACCAACGGATTCCGTTGCATCGTGACCGGAGGAAGGCTGTATGGCGGGAAAATAGTGGGGCTACGCCACGATGGAAAGTGTCAGTCTAATGGGCAGCCGAGTAAAGGGACATTACTCGAAAGATGTTGCACACTCGAATAGTCGAGCAAATCTCCTTGTTATTCTGTTTCGCTCTCTCCTTGCCCTCTCGTTGTTCGCGTCGACGCGCATGCCTTAATTTTCGCGTTGAACTGGTTGGTGATCGGAGTTTGGCGGCGTGGCGTGGCGTGGCGTGGCGCGGTGCGGCGCGCGCCGGCTTCCGAACGCGATTGGCCCAGTCGCGTTCCGGATGTCGCGCAGCCGAGTTCAAACGGTTTTTAAAATTCGCTGTCGATTTCGATATCGGGACGCGCGCGCACCGTGTCACACGTTCTACGCTATCGCGTCGCGTACTTTCGCGGGATCATTCGGTTCGAGCAAGAAGCGCGAAGGAGTTTTAAAAACTCCTTTCGGTTGCTCGTTCGATCGAGGATAGCCGGATTATTTTTTACCGCGACAGAAGAAAAATTACGCTTTCGCGATGCAACGATAAAAAAAAGTAAACGAGTATACGGTAACAAAGTCGATTTTACGATCGAACGAAACGTTTTACCGAGAAGAGGAACGGTACGGAGAGGCGACGGAGGAATCGAGGGCGAACTCGATCGGCCGGTTTGCTCGGCGATGATAGGTAAGGGCCGGGCGGGGAAAAACTCAACGGAGGAAAACCGTTTCTTCGCAAAGTCGAGAAACGCGCGCGATGGTCGTATGGAAAAGCTGTCGGAAGAGCGGGCCGCGATGCGACCCTCGGCAACCGAGTGGTGTATTGTTCGTTGATCGAAACGTCGAGAAACGGCATATAAATTCGTCGTATATACGTTCGTGTCTTGCCCGATTCGGAGAAATCGAGGAAACGAGGTAAACGAGTCGGAAGCTCGATCAAAGGACACTCGGTCTATCCCGATCAACTTATCCTTTCAATTTTTCCAACAACGTGTTTACCGAGATACATATATCGTCTGTTCGACGCGAGCGCCTTGCGTCGGGCGGTATTTGCGAATACGAAGTTGCTATGCTACCACCGTTCACCGTACTCTCGGAACAAACGGCCGGTACCAAAAAAGTAACAGGTACGAGACAACCGTATCTTCGGTATCGTAGCCGGCATTGTCACGATCGTCAGCCGCAACGTCATCGACATCCACACAGGCGGCAAGAATGTCAGCGTTGTCGTTGTCGTCGTCGTCGTCGTTGCAGCAACGATCAACCTTCCCATCGTCATCGTCATTGGCAACAGCATCCTGAACGTAATCGCGAAACCCAACGACGGCAGCAACAGCATCGGCATCGGGGCGATCATTGTGTTCGTTTTAATACGCAAAATACGGATCGTCGTCGCACGATATCGCCATCGTTGACACCGTCGATACCGTGTCACGACGATTCGTCCTTGTCTCGACGTTTAAGTATGTTCGTAACAGGTAAGAACGGCGATGGGTCGGCTGCGTAACGAATTCGACGGGAAGGGACACTTTGTTCGAAAGACGGCTTTCGTTGATTCGCGTTCGGCGAAATTGTTCCTCGGTTCGATAAACGGTCGTGCACAATTTTTTCTTCTACGCGACCGACAAATTTCCGATCGATTTCGAGATCGATCGATCGATCGTTCATTCGTCGTCCGTATAAGTTTGGCACGAAAAATTGTGTCTGTTGCGCAATTGGCGCTGTTGCCCGACTTGCCGACCGGCGTGCTTACGGCCGCTCGAAGTGCGCCTTTTTCTTACGCGATCGCGGCTCGCGACCTGCCCGAGCCGAATCGAGCCTCCGATTACTCGTATCTTTAACCGTTTCTTCGTGGATTTTAAAACGCGATATCTCTTCGAATCGGTTACGCTTTCGTATCGATTAACGCAGACGCGTCGCGGGTAACGCGTTAAACGCTTCGAGCGATGCCCTATCGGAAGAATTTATGTCGCGAGTCGCCGCCGGTTTCGCCGTTTTTGTTAATTTGTTTTTTTCGGGTTTCAAACGTTGGAACGGGCCGAGAACATCCATGTACGATGCACCGTATAAAGCGTTCGTGCGCTTCCACCGATACGCGTAAGGCGATCGAGGGAGTACAGAGTGACGCAGGAGGGTCGCGAAGCCCGCAGCGGTGATTCGTGAAAGCCTTAAATTCGGCAAACCGCTCGGTTTTTTAAAAATATCAACGACGATCGCTTCGACTCGGTATCGATGCTGCCACGAACGGGATAGAGCACGGTACGCGTTTAACGAACGGTCGTCGAAGAACGAAAAAGAGGGTTGCTTCGAAAGACGAAATTCCGTTATCGGCGTACACGACGTCCCGCCAGACCAAAGAGTGTTCGTTCTCCTATTCGATGCGCGCGAACGTTCGAAACGCTTGGTGGCACGACAGTCAACGTACAACGTACCTTGATCGCGCACGCGGTTCAATTAATCGTCGCATTCAATGCAAAATATGCACCGGACATAGCCTACGTAAATGTCGGCGCGTGTCACGAAGGTTACGTTACGACTTCTTCCCCCCCCCCCCCCCCCACGATTCTGCATTTCTGTTCGAACTTGACCAGAATCGAGAAAGAAACGATAACGAAAGCTATCGTCGAGCAGAAAACACGTCGATGGAAAGTGTAAAAATGCGAAACGAGAGAGGGTGACTCGTAAACGCGATACGTTCCAAGCATAAAGCACGGACGGTGAAATCGTATGGTATCGTATGGTACGGTATCGTATGTAGTGAAATATTTCCAAAGTTAGCGACGAGGGCAGTAATAATTAACGTCTGGTAGCATCGCAACGATCTCTTGGAAAATGTCCAACCGCGTTACAGGTCAACCGACTGTCGCTGCCGCAATGTACCTTTGCAGACATTTCGACCATTTATTACCCGATTTTCTAATAACTTTACTCCGACGAGGTAATCTGTCGTTGAAAACGATCGATATCGATTGTTCGAAAATACACCGTCGCGTCGTTGTTGTTGATGGTTCGAAATCGAAAGTGGTATGTACTTCCTCTACGGTATACCTCTGCCGTTCGTTACGTCGTACGTCGTATGTCTTTCTATCGCGCGCGTATAATTTCTCGTTTGTTCGCTTCTCAGTGGTATGGCCGCGTCAAAAGTCGATTATTATCGAGGCGATAATTGCGCGGGATACGATTTGTTCGCGCGCGTAAACGGGAGAAACGTTTTACGTCGCGTTGTCGTTTCCGAGGGATAACGCGCGTTCGTCCTATTAGCGCGCGCGGTGCATTCGTGAACTCGCTGGCAACTCGCAGTATATTTAGCTCGATGGAGGAAGATGCCGTGTTTCGTTCGCCGACCAAACTAAGGTCGTCGCGCGTCGTTTTTTTCTCGCAGCAACTAGCCACGCCGTCCACCGTACCATCGGAAGCCGATTACCGTTTCTGGCGTATACTTTTCTTACCGTACATCGCGTATACCGTGTGTCAGCCACACCGTACGCTATTTCTATCACCCTCGTCTACGAGTTCTGTCTCTCTCGTTACGCGCCGTCATAGTTTTCGTCTAGCCGCGAGAGACGAGCTTCGATCCTAATTTTATGCCGTCGGGTTACTGGACCTTACGTAACTGCCAATTCGAATGCTAAGATTAGTCGACGGTGCAAACTAACCAGGACCGCAGATTTAGTTTCCGGCTATGTCTATGTACTATGTACGCTTATAGATGTTCACGTTCACGAGCACCCGAACGAGTTGCAACCCTGCCCGTTTCCCGAGTTTTACCCAACCAACCGATTATCTACTGATCCTCCGATTATATTATCCGACAAACTTATTAATTCTTTCCTCTCGTTTAATTTTATTCGTTCGCTCGTTCATCCTTTACTCCGTGACGCTGATGCTCCGATGCCTTCGCGCGCAACGTTCAAACAGTACCGATAGAATCACCTCCTCGATCACCAGCATGCTTATCGAGCATCAACGATTTCTCGGCGGATACTTGTATCGATATATTCGGTAGCTGCGCTTACGTCGATCGCGTAATCGTCGTTACGATTTTGGTGGAGGTCTCTTCCGAAGATGCATTTATTTGCATATGAATATGCATATATATGCTCTCTCTCTCTCTCTCTCTCTCTCTCTCTCTCTCTCTCTCTCTCTCTTGTCACATACTTTGTCGTTCTTACCGAATATAATTTGTTTCAGCAAGGGAACGGTTTCCTTCGTCGAGCAGCACCGACGACGACCAAAGCGGTTCCGACGCGGAACACGATTCGAACGCGCTACGCGGCAAAGTTCATTCTGGAATACATCATCACTCTGGTACCCACTCTGTGCGTAAACGTCGTGGAAATTTACCGAAACACTCGGTAAAAATTTTGAAACGATGGCTCTACGAGCACAGATACAATGCATATCCGAGCGACAGCGAGAAATTGACGCTCAGTCAAGAAGCGAATCTCACGGTACTCCAGGTTGGTCTTTCGACACGCGTCTTCTCTATTTTTCCTCTTATCTGGCTTCGTCTCTTCTTCTCTTTCCTTTATCGACGAGCGTCTAATTTGCCGTTATTTCGTTGCCGGCCGTAGGTCTGCAATTGGTTCATAAACGCCAGACGACGAATTTTGCCCGAAATGATTCGACGGGAGGGCCACGATCCTTTGCAGTACACGATATCGCGTCGTGGTAAAAAAATGCCCGCAGGTACTCATCAACAGTCGTCCGCTGGTATTGGTTCGAGGTCCAATCAGAATTGGGATTCGTTGGCCGGCATGAGCGCTCCTAAGCGCAGCAGAGATCACGATTACGAGGATCCGGCCGGATTGATGTATCGGTTCGTTACCGTTTTTCTCGAAACTTCTTACCCTTGCAGTAGACGAACGTTCTAACAGCGATTTCTCTATTCTTCTCTTTGATTGCCTACCGACCTGTTCAGAAGCGAAGAAGACAGCCCGAACGATTACGAGAGCAGCTCCCACAGCGAGGAGGAACGCCCGTCGACACAGTGGCCAAGCGTGATAGTCTATCCTTACTCGGAAACGAAAATCGAACAAAATGTCGGTCAACAGCTTGCCGTTTACGAAGAAACGATCGCTGCCCATCCTGCGCGACGAGGGTAACCGTATATCCGATTTTTTTTTCTTTTTCCTTTACTTTTTCTTTTTCCCCCCTATCTTACCGATCGATCCTTTTTGAATTGAAACCGATCGAGTTTTACCGCGTTATTTCGTTATTTTCAGCGGCGACAACGACGACGAGTCTTCGGTAGTAAACAACGAGGCTGCTTATTGGAGCGCTCCTAGACAGCATCTCGTTCAAACATCGAGCGTACAACGCGAGACGGAAGCGTACGGTACGCGCAATGGTCACGAGCCTCGTACGGACGAAACGCCGCCGCCGACGCCACCCGAAGAAGATAAAGACAAGTTCAAGTGTCTTTACTTACTGGTCGAAGCAGCCGTGGCCGTGCGACAACAGGAAAAGGAGCGCGAAGGGGCCGTACCGGTTTAACGAGCGCTCTTCTCTTTCTCCTAGCTCGCGTCAATCTTTTTTACCTTCCGGTTTCGTTGCTTCGCCGATACATCGTCTATATATATATATACATATGTATAGACTCATCGATCACACCGAAACTTTCTTTCGCTTCGCTACCTTCGTCGACTCGTCGTCGATCGGCGCCACTTTTTATGCCTCGCACCGTAATATTCTCTTCTCGGCGTTACCAGCGTTTCTTCTCGCGATTTATCGACACGGCAATCAACGGGCAAGCGAACGCGATTCGCGACGAGTCTTCCTCTTCGCGTCGCGACCCTTTGCGCGATGCTATACTCTTGGCTAGTTTCGCCGTGCGACGCAAACTCGAGAAAAATATACCGAGCAACCGCGAGCGACCGAACAAATAACGAATTCTCGAAGGACATCCAAGCTCAAAGAAGGGCGATCAACGATTAAATTGCTGAAAATTGTGTGTCGAGCTTCCTTTTCGATTCTGTACGACAGAAAATCGGGTTAGGTTAGATTACGCGATCTCGGTACTTGTTGCGCGTTCTTTAAATCGATCGATCGATGTTCTCTTATTTTATCGCGATAACGAAACGTCGTCGTAAACGGAGTGGCGCGACTCGACGAGACGCCTTATCTTTCCCCTTTTTTGCATTTCCGTCGATGTCTACCTTTACGCGAGATTATCAGTCAAACAAGTGCCAAAATATCTATATACGTACATACGATGCGTACATACAAGTATATGTACCATATTACGACCGAACGATTCGATCATTACTACGAACAAAAAGTTGAAGAGTCGAATGTCGATTATGTTTCTTTTTATCGTATGTCGTATATAGTATATCGTAATTCGTGGTTAAAAGAATGTCATTCTCGTAATCGTTGCGACGCTACGAACACGATTCTGTTTCAACGTTCGCGAAGAGAGAGGAAGAATAAAGGGGAAGAAGCGAGTAGATAACGTATTGCTCGCTATTTATACGATACGTCGAAAGCATTTAAACGTTCTTCGACTCCGTGAAATGAGAGTCTTGCTACGCGTTGTTTTTTTTTTCTTTTTCTTTCAGAAAAAAAAAAAAATAAAGAAAAGGAAAGAAAATAAAAGAAAGTATGGACGTGTCGATTACGCGTTTACGTAATTAAATCGATCGCGAGAAATTGTTAGGAGCGTGCGTCGAAAAATGTTTTTTTTTCTCTCCCTTTTTTTCGTCTTTTCGTTCCATCGAGTGAATGCAGATAAAAATTAGCCAAAGAACAACGTCCGAAGTATTTCTTTGCTCGTTCGGTTGTACTTTTATTTTATTCGTTCGGTGGTTTAACCGATATCGAGGATCGATCGACACAGTACCGATACAGCTGCTCGTGTATCTTCCTTTCGCGTTTCAACCGGTTATTCAGAAAGGGCAATCGAAGCAACGAAAGTACCTTACCCCGTGCGTACGACGATGTTTTAGGTTTTGTCGGGTCGTCAACGTTACCGACGTTGTCCGGTAATTCGGATATCTTAGCGTTTACGAGCTTGGTTGCGTTTATGTTCGCATTTATATTAGACGAATAAGACTGGTCGAAAAGAGATGTACGAATCTCTCGTCGCGCTTGCCTACGACAACGACGCGTGCGTCTCCCTTTCCTCTTTGAAACGGTTGAGCAGTACCGTGATCCATCGATACCGCCGATCAATCAATGAATCGATCGATCGATCGATCGTTCGTGTTAGTCGCAACCGATCCGCTATCCCCCTTGTTCGAGACGCGTAGCGGAATCATTTGAAAAAAGTTGACGCGCGAGACCGTTCGTTATTATATTGTTAGTTGAATTCGACGCACGGAGATGAACCACGTGCGCGCGTGCTCGTCGAAAGAGATACGCGTATAGATCATAAGCGTACGTACGCGTACTCGTACGCGTACGTTTAAGTTTACGTTACGGACACATAGTTTGTTGTGCATGCGTGACGCAAAGCCTCGAATTGTGAAAGATTCGTTAATTCAAGATTCGTGTCGCGAATTCGTGTCACGAATCCTGTATACAAGAATCATTGGTACAAACGCCAAAGACTTAACCGTTAGTTATATCGATAATTAAGTTTTTTTTTTAAATCGGTTCAAACGAACGAGTCCGTTTCCTCGACCTACATCTAGTTAGTAGATATGTTTTGTCGTGTGCCCGAGTGCTTGAAAATATGAAAGAAATTTATTGAACGAAACAGTAGAGAGGAAGAGTAACGAAAGAGGAAGAAAGAAGAAAAGGAAGAGGTGAAAGGAGAGAAACGAAGAAGATAATTGCGACGACGATAGCGACAAGAATGATATAACGGAAACGTTCGGAGAAGATGTAAGAAAATTGTGCCTATCAAATGTGGTGTATCGCGACGTCCGCCGTTTGCGTACATGTATCGTAAACGCGCGCGAACGTAGATGCGATACATGAATCGATGCGGTCGCGTATGCGAACGCGTACCCATCGATACTCGAGCTAGATCCAAACCGTGTTCAAACGAAACAAAGTTCATCGATGTACAAAATACGATTGAAATTTATTTTTAAAGCGCGATAACTTTTACGGTCACCGTGACCGCCCCGTTAAAAACTGTTATTAATGTAACGTGCATTAGATTAAGAATGGATCTCTCTCCGACTTGAAAAAAAAAAGATAAGCGTAGCTACAAAAATGATGTTTTTTCGGTCGCGACCCAAATGACGAAGAACACGACGCGACGACTACAATGACGAAAACGGAAAGACCAGATATTATAAAATCAGGAGACAAGTTTTTCGCAAATATTGTAGGTCACACGAATCTACGAAATCTGCCGAATCTTCATAGTTCCTAACTATTTCGAATTTGACAATGGTATCGGGGAGGGACACGTTAAAGACAAAACAGAGGATCAGAGGGAATCTATGCACGAACAGCGTCAGTCGTTCATTAAGACGCATTAATTGTATAATACAAGCAATACGTGTGCCTTTTTCGAAAACGTTTTTAACGCGTATCGATAATAATAGTAGTAATAATAATAATAATAATAATTATGATGATGATGATGATTACGGTTATGATGATAATAATAATGATGATTGTATTAATAATAATAATAATAATAATAATAATAATAATAATAATAATAATAATAATAATAATAATAGTAATAGTAATAGTAATAATAAAATTACAATATTTAATGTAAGCCTGCGGCGAAACATTCGCCGAATTATACTTGTACATAATTTGTAAGACGTTCATCTTTTTGGACAGCCTTGGGTGAAACGGGCGAAAGAAAATGTAAACGTTCCATCCTTAGTTTCGATGAATTCTCGTACTTGAAGAATGCATATATCGTGTGGAACGTGAAATCGATAGAAACGACAACGCGTAAAAGTTTTCGAGAAAGTAAATAATACAGAAAAAATTGGATCGCGAACAAGTTCGTCGAAAGGTGAACGTTTACTGCAGGTACGGATCGTGCTTTTATGTAAAACGTAGCGGGAAACAAACAGGAAGCAGGAAAAGAGAGAAAGATAAAATATCGAAAATGTTTTATACATTTTTCCGAGACCAGTGTTTGTTATAACAAAAGAAGAGTGTCGAAACAAAATATAGATATATAGATATATACCTAGATCGATAGATAGATAGATAGATAGAGAAAAAAGGAGGGGTGGGGTTAGTGGGGCGTTTGGGAAAGGGAAGGGTTAAAAATGATCACAACTTAGTCTTCCCTCCGTAGGTATAATAAAAATTCCGTGTCCGCGCGTGTTCGCGTAACGCGTAGAACGTTGACTAAGAAAATGAAGCATTATTTGGGTACAACCTCACAATTTCCGATGTTATAGAGACAGGGACGAAGAAATAGCTTAACGCAATACCAAACGTTTAACACGTTGGTTACCACGCTCAAATTGTTCAAATGTCTCGTTAACTAGTATTTTTTAACTAAATTCGTATCGAGATTCAAGCATCGGCCAATGTATTGCGGTCAGCTAGTTAAGTTTTTTTCGACGTTACTTGAAATTTTTATTAGTTAAATATACATATACGCATAAGTAGATGAGAGCGAAATGGAAGCGATCAAACGAAATTTAATCATGCCACTGTATTACGATCTGATCGATGAAATAATGTTACAATAAACAGAATCGAAATTTGTCGATAGATCCAAAGAATGACGCGTGATTCGTCGACTATCTCTCTTTTTCTCCTTTCGTCGACCGATACTCGAAATATTTTATTAGAGTATTCGTCTATAGAACGATGGAAAGTATAGTAAAATCAAAACGGACGAAACAAAAATGATCGATATCGTTCTATTCTCGAAACAAACGTTATTACTTTCGTATCAATTTTGCATTGCACGATCAGAAATCAATCGAAACAACGTTATAGCTTTTAATATTATTGGGCGACTCGTCTTTTATATTATACACATGTACATTGCATAAAAACAGAGGTTCTCATTTGTTTTTCTATCATTTAAGATTTAGGTAGCGAAAAAGCTCAAACAAGCTTAACAGATTTTAATCGTTAATTACTTTTTTTTTCTCTTTCTTTACGCGTATTCGAACAAGCGACACAGCATTAACGTTTAAGTACTTTTTAAGTTGAGCCGCACGCGCATACGTCGAGTGCCATAAAAGGACGTTAACAAAAGTGTAACGTCTACGCGATTGGGTTTTACTTAAGCGCTAGCGGGATGGTGATTTTCTCTTAAACTAACCTTATTGTCAATTTTCGTGATTATAATTATTATTATTATTATTATTATTATTATTATTATTATTATTATTATTATTATTATTACTACTACTACTACTACTACTACTACTACTACTACTACTACTACTACTACTATTACTATTATTATTATTATTATTATTATTATTATTATTATTATTATTATTATTATTATATTATTATTATTATTATTATTATTATTATTATTATTACTGTTGTTGTTATTCTCGATAATGATCATGCATACCGTTTTGTCTCTTTCTTTTTCGATGCACTGCCCGCCGTGCGCGGTGTCGTACGCGTGCAAACGTTACAAAGATCTGACTCGTTTCGGTGATCCATTCGTGGTATTCGCGACACATTATCCAGCGACGTTTAACGATTACAAAGAATCGCATCGAATCACCGGATGCAATAATCACGATGGAAGCATAATGATGTTTTTGGGAATTCGAAGAGAAAACGAGTCAGGGTGTAGCGTTCGACGCTAGTTCGACTACGCGAGTTCTCGAAATACCTTAGAATTAACGACATTGTATTGTTCGATTCGCAAATTTATAATAAAGTATGTTGTGAATTTTATTATTATCACCAACAAGATTCAATCGTATTTCGTTCCTTCTCTTTTACGAATATTCTCTTTCGATCCGGTAGTTCGTTTTCCGATACGATCGTCGAATGGTCGATTCGATAACCAGGGATATGGAAAGGGGGTCGCGTTTCGAGGGAGTAAAACGAAAATGGATTCCGTCGATGAACGATAACCGAAGAAAAAGTAATGGAAAGGAAAGCCGAAACTACGAGCGTGCGTGGTAACGTGTAGCTGGTTAGATACGCGAGTGGGAAATAATATAACGTAACGTAACGTAACGTAACGTAACGTAACGTAACGTAACGGAGGAGGATATAAGGTGACTGACTGGTAAAAAGAAGGAACACCGAACGAGCTACCGGTCAGTTTTCGAACGCGAGTCAACCTCCAGCTCCTCGCGGTGGTTTCGAGTTGGTTATTCGGTTGGATCGCGAACACGCGCGGGCCCCTATCGACGGACTAAACAGTGCGCGAATAAAATCGAGCTAATTCGGGATTCGATAACGCGCGTTCGATGTTCCTTTACATATCGTACTACGTATAATTATTACGTTATTCGAGCGACGATTATTCGCGAGACATAAATGTTGGTGACTCGTTCGTCGATATTCAGAGGTAACGTATACGCACGCCAATATATATATATATTTATATATACATATGTATATTGTATATATGGTATATAAGTACGTGAAAAGAAAGAAACAGACAATGCACAAGAATCCCTCGAACGTTTGATCGTGTATCGGTTTTTATTTATTTCTAGCAACAATGAAGAAACCGTGGTAGTTAGAATTATGCCGCAGCCTAGTTAATCGAGGCGCATCAAAATTAACCCAGTTATAGTACAACGACCGTTCTTCGATGGATAACGTTTCTACCGAACCAACGACGCGTCTACCAAAAGTCTAACAATAAGGTACTTGGTATTTACATCGGTACTCACGTTCGTCGGCTCCCCGTCTTTTTAATAGTTTGTTACAAAAGTCTGACTTTTGCCAAGAAAATTGTCTTGTCACGATGTTGTTCGTATTTTCGATTCGAGATTCGATATCTTCGATAATTTGACAATTTTTCGAAATAACTCGACTCGGTTCGTTCCTCGTTCGTTCCTCGATTAACAGCGAACAATATCGATTATCGAGAGACAATAAAAACTTGTCCGTAACCCAAATGTTATACCCGTTGCCGTACTTGTTGGTATTTATGCGCAGAAACGAGTTGTACTCGCGACTAGTTTTTAAAATCTGGTCCTGGATTTAAGCTTGTTCACCTCACCTCGACGACATCCGGTCCAGCCAAGCGACGCGCTTCTAACTAGTCGTCTCTTTACCGCTCTTTCCCGTTCGATTTATCGACCGATCCTGCCTTCGATCTTTTCCATTCCGTAATTATCTTTTTCGAGTATTCCCAAATTTTTCGACTTCGTTTATCCATTCTTTCGCCATTCTTCGTTCGACGTTACTAACCAAACGAAAAACGATACGCGCTTAATTGACCCGATTCGGCGAGAAATTTCGCTCCCGAAATTCGAATCGAATCGAACGGTTTAGGATACGATAGGTAGAGGAACGCGGGAATAACGTAACTTTCATAGTCGGGAAAATGACGAAGGGCGAGAAAGAAGGGAAAAAAACGGGATCATAAAGGAGAACAGGAACGTTTCGCTCGATCTTCTCTCCTCGACCCGAATTTACGACAGGATTTAACGGTTTGAACGAAACGTGCGAGTACGCGGACCAACCACGCGCTCGATTCGATTCGACATCCGATTCGTCGAACACGAAGCATACCGATTTCGATGCACGTGTCGTCGTTGATCGAGGAATGTCGGCGAAACCGATACACGCGCGGGTACTCGCGCACGTCCCCGACCCCGAGCTGAAAAATTTGTATTTCCCGTGGCATCGTTTCAACGACCTACTCACCTTTTTCCCCCTCTACCCACATTTTTTGCCACGTTAACGACGACCACGTAGCGGCCGATCCGATCGTTAAAGGGTAGCGTTACGATCGAGCGCGCGACGGATCATCGATTCGAATCGTTCGCGTAAAGTACGCGCGAACATTGTGCTCGATATATTGAAACCATTCGATCTACGGACGATCGTTTCAAACGCTCGCGTGATCCCGACCCAAGGTAAGGTGAACTTTCGGACGCAGCCAACGCGATGCACCGACAGACCGACACGGTTTTCTCCTCTTTTCTTTTCTTTTCTTTCATCATATACCTTGAAGATCCTTATTTGTTCGGTGCGCGCTAGTTACTTGGTTCAGTCTTAACGCGCGCTTTGTTTGCCATCGCCATCGGAGGACGCGCAACCCGATGATAAAGGAGCCACCCGTGTTCTCAACGTTAATCGTCCACGATCCGATCGATTTTACCGAATCGCCGATTCGTTAATGATTTTTCTTCGATTGTTTCGTCGGAGAAACGTCATGATACAGGCCGTTCACGTTTTACGACTAAACAACCGACGCCCTATATTCGTTCGCGTCACGTCGGATCGCGTACCGTCCTCTCGATACGTATCTCGCATACGAGAACGCGTCCCTCGAGCGTGCGCATTCGTCGACGTTCGGTACGCGGCTAACGGGAACATCCTTAATTCGCGATCCTTTCTGTGCCATTTTCCCTGACTACGTATCACTATAACTCGGACTTCCCGCTCCAACATCGTCATCGCCCCATTCGTCTCTTTCCCTTTACTTCTATCGCGATTTGCTCGCTAACGATTGGAACGCGATCGATCGTTTTTCTTTTTATCTTTCAGCCGATACACGTATCGATCGGTATCGATCGTTGGGTTTCAAAGCGTTTTTGTGCGTGGATGTGCGTGCGTGCGTGCGCGCGCGCGCGCCAACGGGACGAGAAAACGAAAGAAGAATAGATAATAAAGAAAAGACCGTGGTTATCGCGGCAGGAAGGAAAGATCAAAAGATGGGAAAGAATCGAAGCGTGGTGGCGTTGCTCGGACTGATCCTGTTTCTAACGCCTTCGGACGCCGAAAGCGGCAGCGAGGAACCCTCCTATTCTCATCACCGACAAAAAAGATTATTCTGGATAACGAACGATGGCCGGATAGCTTTGCCACCGGGCACGGTAATGACGATAACTCCTACGTTGGCATTGCCGTTCGTCCGATATCCACCGTACGGTTTCCTCAGTAACATGACCATCAGTCTACCTTTTACCGGTAAGTGAATCCCTTCCCGTCTTATTATTATTATTATTATTATTATTATTATTATTATTTATTATTCCGTGTCGTACGTGTCTCGTTATCGTCGAAACACCGTATTTTCTGTATTCTATTAGTCGATTTTGACAAACTCGGTTTAACCGACAACGAGAATCCTTACGGAGCTTTACCGTCGGCCTTCGACGCTACCGCGAGGAATCAGGGATCTTCGTCCGGCGCGGCAGAGTTTATCGCGACGTTCGTGAAACGCGGACTCGATAAGAGGGAGGCGATCACGAATATGCCCGAGAACGCGTTTTACGGAGGAGAAAGAGCTTTGTTGTACGGTACCGCCGAGGATATGCTCGGAAATTTCGGTTTAAACGGCAAGGCTTGTCTACTGAGGGCAATTTGCGAGGTGCAGGGTCACCCGTTCACCAATTTCGGCCTGATCGGCGAAATCCTGAAGCTTTTCTTCACGTAAGCCCTTCGATTTTTCCTCGCAAACAGTATACGTCCCGCGGTTATATCCGATCGTTCCTATTACCGATTCTTGTTCTTGTCTGTTCACTTTTAGCGCAAGTAAATCGCCGTTCGCAGACCTTCTAACGGAATACATCGAAGCGGAGAACAGAGGAAAGTTTCACGGAGAATGTTGGCCTTACTTCAAAGACTGTCCGAAATCGTTGTTTCACCCGTCGGAGAATAAGTACACGTAAATACATAAGTAACAAAAATACTTAGAAGGAGACCGCACGGATCGAACATGTTTCCTGGCGACTAATACCTGTAGCGTATTACGATACGTTGTACTGATCGCATCGATTTTTCAGGAACGACGATGCATTCGACGAGGCTGCTACGAGCGACGAATCGCTCGATATTCACCGAAAGAACAATCAACAACAGAATCGTCGTTCCCCTTCGGTCGAATCAACCGCGGATCCTCGATTCCTTCCGAATCATAGGCGTCTCTCCCATCCTTCTATGTAGCGACGCTTTTTCGTTTCACCCTCTCCCGCGCCTTTTTTATTCTTTTATTTCTGATTCTCCTCTGTTCCGGTCCTCTCTTCCAATATTCTCGAATTTCTTTCGATGATCCCCTCCGATGTCTTCTCGTTTCGTCTAGTCCGCTTTTTTCGAAAATATCGATTTAAATGTCAACACCTTTTATCGATTGCCTTTCGCTGATCGTTAAAACGCGCGGAAGGGGCACGATATTTTCGTCTCTCGTTTATACCTTAAAAAAAACCAAATACTTGCAGTTTACGCTTCGTTGGCCTATCTTGGCCTTTGTCGCGTGTCGTATACACGCGACGTTAATCGCCATATTATGTCTAGTAGTTTCGTCTCCGATTTTTTTCTTATCTTATAATACTAATAAAAAAAGGAAAAGGCGTTTACGATTCTATTCGATTATTCGATCGCTACGTCGACCGTTCGACACGACGCGATGCTATAATATACTCTACATAGATATACATACATGTACAACGCGATTTGCGATAGTTTCGTTCCAACGAAATTTACGTTACAACTTATTAGCTGTTCTTCGCTGATTCGCTTCCTTCGACGTGTTCGTATAAACGTATACACATTTATTTTTGATCGCCCAACCAATTTATTTTTCGAACGAATTCTAAATTACAACGACCACGTACTTTCGTACTATCTACGATTTACGATCAATTAAGTTTCTTACTAACTCGCGAAAACGAATTTCGATGCGCGAATTCATTAGCATTAGATGATAGCCTACCAACTATGTATGTATGTAGATACAAACGAAATTATTGTTTTAATTTTAGTTAACTTACCTATATGTATGATTGTAATTAATAGATACGCATCGTTTTGCATCCTTGTCGAGTTAAGAAAACATTAATCATGAAGATGAGGATGAAAATGAAAATGAAAATGAAAATGAAAATAAAAATGAAAATGAAAATGAAAATGAAAATGAAAATGAAAATGAAAATGTGAATGTAAGTATGAATGAAAATTAATATAAATGAAGATAATAAACAAACGAACATACCGTCAATGCACATGTATATGGGATCACCCGTGTAAGTACTTTTCATTCGAACCTAGTCATTTTCTTTCGTAAATCTCTTGAATTTTTAGCGTTATATCTTGAAAACTGATAAAATTTTCCATCATTTAGAAAGCAGAACATGATTTTCGTATCTCATTAAATAAAACATTCTTTTTATTTCGCCGTGCGATTTTCACGTGCCCACACAATTTTTTTATATTACTTTTGAAAATATTACGAAATTGCAGGACTATATCACTCGAGGCGGGATATACTATACGTAAAATATTGTATAATGCAACGACGATCGATGATTGGCAACAGGTTAAATGTGCACACTTACCTATACATATACGTGATAACACGTGTACAGGATGTACACGATATAACAACGTATTTATAAGTATACTTTAAACCCAGCTTATTTCGGATACTCTTTTCGATTTAGTGGAATATTGGTCATTTATATTTTTATTATTATAGGAAAAGAACGTAAAACTTAATATACATATACGTATATGTATTTACAAGTTATTATTTATCCGACCAATAAGAATTTTTGCATTCATGTACATTTGTACTGTCCGAAACTTAATGTTATCAATTACGTTATTGTCCGATTCCCTATCTAATGTAACCTATTAATGTTAAATAACGATGCAAGTTCGATACGTTATAGTATGTTAAACAGTTTGATTACTTTAGTGATGTATGCCCACCGTGTCTAAACGTATATTGATTTACATATGTCACGTAACGTATACGCTGCGTAAACATATTATTTTGTATCTTTGCGTAAAAACTTAACCTTTAAATTTCTTATCCGACCTATAACTTACTTTGTATTATCATATTAGTTGTATGTATTTAAATACGTATGAAGCAACATGGCTTGCGAAGCTTGTCATGTAAAATTCAGCCTTTTCACCCGCAAGGTAAAAATCTTTATGTTTCCAATCTGCTTTTTCTGTTTTCATTTTATCAAATATATTTTCCACTCGTATCGTGAAATCATTTCAGAAACAATGCACGGATTGCTTAAGATATTTTTGTTCTGAATGCGTGATCAAACGGTTGGATAAAGTATTGAGTTGTGACAGTTGTAGTTTATTGTCACGAAGACCATTAATACGAAGTCAAATTGTACAAATATGTTCCAAAGACCTACGTAAATATTTGTTGGCCAAAAAAATACCAATTAATGGATGTATAGGTACTTATGTACTTGTATGCATTACAATCGATATGAACATTAACGTACTCACAAATATTATTAATATTATTTACAAAGTAACTCGCGCTCTTTGCTTTTATTAATTACCTGTTTTCTATGTTCTAGAGAAAGAGGATTTAATAAAATTATTGATGGTATACGCTAATAATACTAGCGATTATTCCAGTGCAGAAAATATGTATGTTCTTTTTTTTTTCTTTTGTTATCCACTACGTAAATACGTGCATAAATTACGAAACAAATTTTCAATAGAGACTTCATATTTTTTTTTGCTTTTACCGGTCATAAAGCTGATAAAATTAACGTTAAATATTGGACACGGTTCTATCAATCTCGATTGTTTAGACAAAAAGTTACAATTTATTATTATTGTAGACACGTTCTTCTCACTAATCGAACGACAACCATAAATCATGGACCAAACAATCGTTTTCAAAATATAGTAAATGAAACTAATGTTTCTAGGATCGATAACGATGAAATAGAAACAATGTCTGCAGTTAATTTTTCTTTGAACAACAGAACAGAATCTGTCGACTTTAAACAAGAGAATACGGATACCTTCAAAGAAATTCTCACGGTACGCAATAACGTCTAAGAAGCAAACATATCGTTGTTTCTCTATTACTTTACTTTGATACTAATTTGCCATAACTCAATTATTCCATATTGTTTATGCCGTTCTTCTGTTTTTTCACTTTGTTTTTTTTCTCTGTTTTCTTTCTTTCTTTACTCCGTTTACACAGAATCCTGTACAACTGTCTGATATAAATACATTATCAGAACTGGAATACTTAAGCGTGAAACAATTGAAAAATTTGTTGAGTACAAATCGAGTAAATTATAAGGGCTGTGTTGAAAAACATGAATTATTGGATAGAGCTTCTAGGTTGTGGAAAGAACACGAACAATCAAGAATAAGTAAAAAAACATCTTTTTATTATAGTTCTTGATCATTTTATCTTGTTAAATATGAAAAAGTCTTAAATAAATAATAAAATCTTCGTTAATAGATGTGGAAATCCCGGATGAAAATCTTTGTAAAATCTGTTGGGATGAACCGATAGAATGTGTGATCTTGGAGTGCGGTCACATGGCTTGTTGTTTAAAGTGCGGAAAGCAAATGTCTGAATGTCCCATATGTAAACAGTATATAGTACGAGTAGTACGATTTTTTAAATCATAAGAAGATACACAATGTGACTGTATTATCAGAATTTAAGGTAAGAAGTACCAGGAAAAGTAGAATTAAATATAGTAGAGCTAATTTTATAGATTTTAAATCTACAAAAATAATCTTATGAAGTATTTTTGCCAATAATATTACATAATCCTATAATTTTATGATTTCCAGTTATGCATATATGCAGTTTCTTACATTAAAATAACTAATATATATGTTTCAGATATATTTGAAGAAAAAAGTTTCAATGAATTTGTTTTAAACAGGACAATTAAATAAATGAATATTTATTCGAACGTTTGCTCCGTACTTACATCTATTCACGCTTTCATATGATATAATTGAAGCGTAATTCGAATTTATTACATTTCCAATACAGAATACTTGTAAATATTGTATGTTACTTCATTCCTGCATCCTAGTCCTGTTCTTTGTTCTTTCTACAAAACTTAGTTAAATAAACTCGTTGACACACCTGTTGTGACCTCCCCTTATCAATCAAAATTTACCCAGACATTGTTTTCATATATTTATTAACATATAAAAACATTTAAATAAATTTTCAATCGATAACTATTACTTTAATGTATTTGTATAAATATCTACAAATTGATGCAAAGTAAAATAATGAAATATATAGGATTCTACATATGGGTATAGACGAGTGTAATATGTTAAAATATATGTCATAATTTTATAAACAATTGTTGTAGGCAACAAACATAGATAAACGTGATGAGTTAAAAAGACAAAACTTCTTGAGGTGAAATTGCTCTTACCTTACCTGTTTTTATATTTATATATTTTCGCACAAAAATATAGCATTTTATTTAAAATAACAAACTTGCTAACGGGATCTTCGAGACGCATCCTTTTAAACCATGAAACTGTTGTATAAAATATTTTTTCCGACGACATATACAGTACATGTTATTCGGTGTATACAACCTAATGGATCATTTTGTATACATATATGAAATCTTACTTTTTGTAAAAAGTAGCTACATTTATATCTGTACAATTATATGTTAACAGATGAAATTTTTAGTACGTATACAATAATAATTGCCCTAAATCTATGTACGAAAAGTATCTTGCAAATTTTCGTTATATTTTCTCGGATAAAGAAAATTGCCAAATGTGATCATTTTTTACTTTGCTACTTCGATCAGTACCAACTTTTACGAACTGACCAAAATACATTGTTTACAGCTGCTACATAAATTCTCTAAAAAATTGAGATCGTTCGGTGCAATTTAGAAAAGAATCTACACTGTCATAAAGAATGTGTACATATTATTGTTCATGATTGCAAATCAAATTTGTTGTATGTATGCAATTTTGAAAGTTTTAAAGGGGTAATTAACCTACAAATTATAATATTAAGAGTACAGCTTTGTAAGACGAATATCTCCTTTTGATAGTACGATTATATATTTTAAATTTCGCAATTAACAAACATTTATATTTAGGTAAAAAGTGCAACGATCATAATAACGAATAGAATAAAAAATGAATCAAGCCAACGTGGAGAAATTAGTTTCAAAATTAAAATATAATATTAGACCCGACCCTCGCAAATTAAAAAATATACTTGGTCCTGAAGGAAGGATTCATAAAATTCAAAAGACGTTAACTGCCGTAATTAAGTATGAAAGAATCGAATTAATTTACGACAGAGCCGATGAAACTAGAGGTTATGTCGAACTAGTACGTGTCGCATTAATTTTCTTTATACCTTTCGTAGATTATATGTTATATATCGCCTGTGTTTACAGTTGATATCGGAAGCTCTACGTCATGGACCCGAGCATAAAGAAACGATGGAGCTTGCAAATTTCTGGATTCAGGAAAAACAATTAATTCATAAACTTTTTAAGGTACTAGTACCAAGATATCAAAATTATACGACTTCGTTCACAAAACTTCATAATGCACCGTGTAAATATCCAGGGTTTGCTTTCAAAAGAGCCATTTTAGAATTAAAAGGTATTTTTTATGAAACACAATAATTTTTTATTCTCAAATGTTTTTAGATATTACTGTATAATATTTAATTGCAGGGAATGTATATCCCAGCATAGAACAAGTTGATCCATACGAGCATAATTTACTTCATAATATGTTACTCGATGCAGCTAGAAAAGAATATAGAATGCAAAAGTATGAAGAAATAGCTACAAATATGAAATTCTAAATTATTTAAAAATATCTTATTTGGTATCAAACAGTAGAAAAACATATAATATTGCAATGGAACGGTAAATGCAATCCAATAAATCGTTACTGTTATTCTTCATTATTAAGATGATTTGAAAAGGCATAGTGGGTAATGTTCATGAAATTCCGTTACATGGTTTTCCATGGCACCCATTTGTTTTCTACAATTAGAAAAAGAATATATTAAGAACAATACAGAAATGTCAAGTATTCGTTCGTATCATATTTGAAAGTATCGTCAAAATATGTATTTGTAAATTTTATTCTAATCCAAGTAAATTAAAAATTACCTTATGTGTTTTGGCATTTTATGATACACATCCGTGAACAATTCTTTCCAATATGGTTTAAGTTCCTTCTCTGCGTCCGAAAAAGCAAGTAACACAGACTTTTTTATAGATTCATTTAACTTCTGCTCTCGTTGTTTGCACCATAAATTTATCGATTTTAAATAATTACGATATCTAGTTATAGGCGTATAATGATTCCAACTTTCTATTTCATCGGTCGAGCGATATGCAGTGCTATCGTCCGATGTACTGTGATGCCCGATCCTAAAATGTAACAAGAAAAATTACGATTTAATAAACATAAGAAAAAAGGTAATGTTACGCGTAATTATTTTCCACTTGTAATTATAGTATTATATGACAAAATCAATTGACAATTTGCGGAAAAGATAATGTTACAAAAATCGAAATGAAACATCCGTATCAAGAAATTTATTCGTTTTTAAAAGCATTGAAAATAAGTTTTATATTTTATAAACTCGCAGAAGCACTTATTGAACATGTTCGTAACGATGGCGCAATGTAAAGAAATTAAACAGCTTTTACATACCGATATGTCATGGCTTCGATTAAGATTGGTTTTCCTTCCTTCACAGAATATTCGCGGGCAGCTTTTGTTGCGTAATACATAGCCAGAACATCATTACCGTCTACACGAATTGTACGTATACCGTAAGCTGGACCCCTCGCAGCGATCCCGTCTCCTTTGAACTGTTCCGAGCAAGGAGTAGAAATAGCATAACCATTGTTTCGACTGAAAACATGATGTATCCAACATACATATACATGATACTTTCTATTACATAACATACAATTGTGCAATGAATTTACCACACGAAAACGATAGGACACTTTAAAGTCGCAGAAAAATTGAAAGCTGCATGCGCATCTCCTTCGCTAGCAGCTCCTTCCCCAAAATAACATACTACGCATGTTTTCTGTTTACAGCGTTTAAGCGCATATGCCATACCTACCGCTAAAAACAGAACCAAAGTATTAAAAAATTATTTGGAATCAAACGCTATAAATTATTGTAAACGATGATCGTTACACCTTGAGGTAATTGTGTCGTTAAAGGAGAAGAGATAGTAACAAAGTTCAATTTTTTTGATCCATAGTGAACAGGCATCTGTCTTCCCTTGGAAACATCTTTAAAATTGCCGTAACATTGATTCATAAATTCTGCGATAGAATAGCCACGCCATAGTAAAACACCTATAAAAAAAAACATGCCGTGTTAAATACAGTTAATGTTATTTAAAGTAACAAGATAAATTAAATTAATATTTCATACCGGCTTCACGATATTGCGCGTATACAACATCTTCCAACGTAATCGCAGCCGCAGAACCAATTTGAACTGCTTCTTCTCCGGTATTAGTCATATAGAACGATATACGACCCTGTCTTTGAGATTCATAAAGAATCTTATCCATTATATTTAATGTAATCATTTTATGATAAATCCTAATCAAAGTTTGTTCATCTAGCTTACATGAAAAAAGCAACTCAATTATTATTTACATTAACTTAATAGTAACAAATTTATTGTTATTTACATATACAATATAAGTATGCAAATATCTACGTTAACACATTGCTGACCAGCAACATTTTCTGTAAATTTACCTCATGTGCCTGGCTATTGTTTTGAAAGCGGTTGTGGAAATAAAACAATATAAACGCGTGTTTACTCGTGTCCGGTTACCAATGCTTTGGCCACGAAAACACGAGTTAACTGGTGACTGGTCAGCAATGTGTTAATAAATTATAAACAACCTTCAAGTCCGCAGGCAATTGTACGTGTTTAGACGAATCCAAGATTCTAAACGTTGGTAAAGGATTATAGTTTTCTTTGTTAATAAACTTCAATTCATTAGTAAAGCTGGTATGTATCCCTAAGAAGGAAGGATCTCTTATATCATTACTAATAGCAATTTTACTATTCGTCGACATATTTTTGTTATAGTATCTTTTTGCCTGAAAGAATTAAAGAAATGCAATAATAAAATTGTTCCGTAGCTTACTCCTTCGTTTCATAACTAACATACTTACCTGGTGTAATACATTTCTTAAACATGTACATTTTCCAAGTTTTGAAAAAATTTGTTCGATCATCATGCGGAACAATTGTAATTGACAGCGATTAAACAATAAACTTCGGTAATTGCTGTCTATTTTCTTATCTGTTTTCACAGTAAAACTTTATGTAACACCGTTAACAACTTATACGTCACATAAATATTCATGCGCGTATATCCAACATCCAATAGAATATATTTATATACATCAGCTGATAAACCATCAATTGCATGCAGCATACACATTTATACTTATATAAATATATTGGTATATACGAACTTACTAATCAGAAAAAGAAGGAACTACCAAGACAATTGTTTTTTCTTGAGCCCAATTCAATATTTCGTACGTAAGTACGAGTACTATGGTAGATGATAAAGAAGTTTGTGAACCTTTGACCCTTGGCCACCATTTTTCTTAAGGAAGCCACATTTCTACTAAAGTGTACATTCGTACTTACTTGTCACTTGTACGACATCAGCGGTTATGTAGAAACATAAATCGCTTTGAATAGGTTTACAGTCATATAAAATAGTTAAAGAAAACATATCTATTTTGTTAAAAATAGAGGGTAATGTAAAACTTTGATTAATATAATGGAATGAACAGTTAACCTTTCGTGACAAATAAATACCTCAAAGAATTTGTACCTTTTTATTTGAAGTATATTATACCGATTAAGAATGAATTCATGGATGGAAGCAGATTTATATGCACTTATAGGTGTGTCGCAAACAGCTTCGATACAAGAGGTACAACATTTTCAATTATAACAATTTTAATACCCCTGTTATATTACTATTCCTCCAATGAATGATGTTATTTTAGATTAAAAAAGCGTACCGTAAAAAGGCGTTATCATGCCATCCTGACAAAAATCCAGACAACCCAAAAGCGGCCGAATTATTTCATGAATTATCACGGGCACTGGAAATCCTTATTGACACATCTGCTCGGGTATATAAAAAAGAACTGTCATTCTTTAATCTATTATTATGTTTCGTAATTTCTTTTCTCTTGCTATTAAATTCACTGATATGCCATTTCTTCTAACCTAAGGCAGCTTATGACAAAGTTATAAATGCTAAGTATCAAGCAAAGTTACGAGTCAAGGAGCTTGACGCAAAACGTAAAAAGTTAAAGGAAGATTTAGAAGCACGAGAAAATGCTTACAAAAGATCTTCGAATGTAGAACATGATCTTAATAGTGATACAGCAAGATTACAGGTAAGTCGTACATCATAGAATTTCACCATCATTGCTTACAACAACTAATACAGTAATTTCATTGATTCTACATGTTATAGGCTGAAATAGAACGTTTGCAGAAAGAAGGATCAAAGCAAGTAGAAGAAGAGATAGCACTTATGAAAAAACAAATTGATGAACAATCAAAAATGTTTTGTAGAGAATCCGATGTTAATAGCGGTTCGTATAAAATAAAAATAAAATGGAAACCTGATCAAAATCATCCAAATGACCCTAGATATAGTTATGATACATTGTATCGGATTTTATCAAAGGTACACGATTAAGACACGATAATCATTATATACAGTTTCTTATGACTTTATTTTTATATCGCTGCTGTTACATGATTTATAGTTGGGTATGTTGATTTATAAACGTACTTATTTCTAGTATGGAGATATAGCAGCTCTTGTTATTTCCCCAGTGAAAAAAGGCAGAGCTTTAGTGGAGTATCAAAATAGGAAAGACGCTGTATGTATTTATTTACTTAATTCAGAATTAAATTTACAAACTTATATAAAAATACATAAATGTTATTTGGACGAAAGAAAAGTTACCTATAAATAGATCTGGTAAACTGAAATCAATTTCTTGCACTAAATATTTGAAAAAAAAAAAAAAAAAAAAAAAAGAGTAAAATAAAAATCAAGGTGCGATTAAAGATCAAAATTGTTCTGGAACAATAATGTAATTGTGTCCTTTTTTTATGCTATTAGGAAATGGCTTTAAATATGGAAATTGGATTTGCACAGAATCCACTGAAACTTCAAAAGTTATGGGATACATCGAAACAAACAAATTCGTCAATCAGAGAAACAGCTAATGTCACTGAAATTATAAAAATCGAGGTAAACTTACAACTATGTGATTTTGTGTAGTTTTTAAATTCGATTGTTAACATATAAATATCGTATAATAGGTAAATCAAAACGTATCTGACGCGGAATTTGAGCATACAGTATTAAGTAATTTGAGAAGAGCCGAAGAAAGGAAACGATCATTAAGACAATCGAAGCTGGAAGAAGGTACCTGATTAAAAACGATGTTTTGCTTCTTTCAAAGCTTCGTTTATTACATTACCACGAATACGCGTTTAGATACCTAAACATCGACAGTGTGCGATACCACCAACAGAAGTCGGAGAGTTATTAAACGTGTACGTAGCTGTCATATCGGAAAAAATAATAAATTTCAAATCTATGTTTTTTACATAATTAATAAAAAAAACTATGTTATAATCATATTGTATAACGAGTTTATAAGGCATACTTTTCTCAAATGAAAGCAATATCATATTTCGTTATTTACGATTATATTAGATTCTATAGGTATATATTAACATTATGATCAAATTTGCTAATGACGTATAATATCCTTCTGTTTCTTTTGCTTTTTCATTTCTGTCTCATCAATAGGAGCCGTTTTAACGAACGGAATTTCAGTTCTATATTCAGTTGGCATAAATTCTGCAAGAATATTTGGTATCTTGATACCGGTATCGGTTTGATGTACTTCCAAAATCGCGCAGATAACACGAGTAACTGCACACAATGTTGCATTTAACATATGAACATAATCAGTACTAGCATTCATTTTTTTGGTTTGACCATACCTAGAAAAATTTGAAATAACAGTGTTATCGATACATAACGTTTACAACAATTATAATTATTTGTAACAAAAAGAAAAAAAAAAAAGAAAAAATTATAGCAACACAATAGTGAAAATAAACTCGAGTTTAAATTATAAAACAAGATTGACTATGTCATTGATTACCTGACTAACAATCGTCTTGCTTGGTAATCTAAACAATTGCTGCATGACACAAGTTCACGAAAAGCGCCTGATCCTGGAAACCATGCCTCCAAATCTAGTTTCTTCGAAGCAGCATTATTTAACGCACCCGATACTATATTCACTATGCGATATGGAATTTCCAAACTTTTGTAAAATTCTTCCGCATTCGAGATCATTTCTTCCATCATTTTCCAAGACTTATTATCAAACGGTGATGTCAAACAAAATTGTTCCACCTGTTATTCATACATGCTTTGTATCTAATCTGTGCAAAAATTTGTTTTCGTTCGAAATAATAAAGTAAAAAGTTATATAGAGTTACTTTCTCAAATTGGTGAACTCTAAAAATGCCTCTGGTGTCACGTCCATGAGATCCAACTTCTTGTCTAAAACACGTAGATAATCCTGCATACTTAATTGGCAGGGTATTTTCTGGAATCCATTCGTTTCTATGAAATGCTGCTATTGGCTGTTCTGATGTAGCTATTAAATACTTTTCTTCAATTTCTTTATCATCATTGTGTTCACTGCCTTTACCGATTACCTAATTTATTAAAAGATCACAAAAAGACAATTAGCGATGACAAGATCATACATATTTCATTAATAATTCCGTACTTTATATAATTCTTCATCAAATTGAGATAGCTGCGCTACTTCCTGCATAACATCTTTACGCATAAAGAAAGGCGTGTAAAGCGGTTTGTAGCCTTTCGCAAATAGCTGCTTAAGAGCAAACTGTATCAGTGCATGTTGTAAGAAAACAGTTGGTCCCATTAAAAAATAACCGCGTCCACCAGAGACATTAGTGCCACGTTCTCCGTCAATACCATCAATCATGTGTATCAAATCCACATGAGAGTATCGTTTTTTCTGCGTACAGTCTCCCCAAGTTCTTTCAATCTATATTTAACAGCAACAACATTATTTACTTATTACATAAAAGGCGTATTATATATCATACGTACCTTATTCTCTTCCTCATCGTTGCTGATCGGTACAGACTCATGTAAAACATTTCCTACTTCCTTGAGAGCAAGGTTTCTTTCAAATTCAGTCGAGATCAAATCTTTGTCATTCGTTCGTATAGCGTCATCAATAAAGCTTCGAATAGTTTTAATTTGCGGGACTGTTAAGGATTTCAAATTATCAAGAATTAAAGTCTCCAAATTTTCAAGAATATCTTTGGACACAGTATCAACGCCATCCACTGCCTCCTTCTTTTTCATTTTTTCTCCGATTTCTTTACTACACACATTTTTCAATTTATTGAAATTATCTGCCTTGTGTCGTAGTTGACGCCAAATTTTATCTTTCTCAATCACAGTATCCACTAATTTCACTTCTTTAAAACGATTCCTCTGATTTTCTCGGATTTTGTCTGGATCGAAACCTTTATCCTCACGGAAAAAATCCAAGTCTAATACCATGATCAATGATGTTAAAATCAAGAAACAATTTTTCGAAGTTACGTCAAAGTACACGTGGATTGTTCAAGTTGCTAAAAATCAGTAAAACAGTGCATACACGTTTCAACTCATCGTTTACTTTTCGTTATCGATGATTGATAGTGCGAACAGTTGCACGTACGAAGTATACAATCACGAGTAAGTAATCAGATTTTGAAAACTATCGGTACTTACGTCTAAATTGAATAGACAGATATCCTTGTTGAAACATATGGATCTGTACGGATCATTCATGCTAATTTTCGAACCAATGAACGAACGTTTTGACCGCAAAAACCATAGAATTTGTAATACTTAGTAAGAGCTGCATCGCAAAAGCACATGTTATCAATATTTTTGAATATGAATGGTTGTTTCATCCATACGGATTGATCGTCACAATATACCGATCGATATAATTGTTGCGCGAAAAATATTTGTATCTTGTTTCGCGATAAACGTACAATGTAAGAAAAAATTGTATAAAAGAATGTTCGATCGCAAACTTTGGCGTTGGTGCAGAGTTCTGACAGACGGTGAGAAACTTTTTCTTTAGTGTACGTACTACATATTGCATAGCCTTGGTATACGCTCATTTATTAAATTCGTCAAACGAACGGTAGGAAATTGTTTCCCGTAGACCGGTTTTCCAATTCCCGACTTTCATCGTACCGGTGATAAATTTTAGAAAGAGAATAATGACGCTGCAACGCGCATCTTTCATATTTCGAAGCATTAGTAATTTCATAAAAGTGAACATAGAAACGAAAGTACATGTTCGGTCAAGAACAACGACGCCTTCAGGCGCCATTCTTCCAGAGCCGAAAAGGACTCGCTTTGGCTTTTTGGCTGTTATTTGCAGTGTCATGACAGGATTGGTTATCGGAACTACGCTGAGTAAAATGATGGCTAATTTTCTGGAAGAGAAGGAACTGTTTGTACCGTCAGACGACGACGATGACGACGATTAATCACATAGTCGTGCGGTATAATATCGTTTTATGCATTAAACAGATTGTTTTTTTTAAAGGTTTTATTTATTTTCTCGTATTCTATGGTTAATAGAATCATTGTTAATTACTGAATCTTCCCTTAGACTGTTCTTCGCGTACAATATCGCTACCGAGTTACTTGCGATTTCGCAATGTTAGAACAAAGTGGCCAGTTACCTGGATAACTTTGCCATGTATGTACATAGAGACGTACGTTTTTCATTCAATTCCTTATTGGGTAAATTTGAGCATGTACGTATATAAAAGCATCATATTTTGTCAATTTTATGCGAGTTAAAATAAAAAGAAGAATATTCGACAACGTGAAATATTTATTGATTAATAATCTCTTCTCACAAAGGAAGAGAGAACAAAATACATGTACAAATACAATTGCAATACATGTAATTTGAAAGTACATAAAGGAAATGTACATATTAGACTCGCATGTATACACATGAAATATTTTGTAAATAACTTGATTGAATTTTGTTAATGGATTATAAAGAAATATCTGCAGCATCGACTTTACTCTGGCATTATTATTGCTTCGCTTCGATCGAAAATTAAAAAAAAACTTGATTTAAAATAATCCAAAAAGGAGAAAAACGGGTGTGCGCTTCAATACAACAGTAGTAATATCGTAATACTTTTACTGGTAAGGACAATGTAATAAACCCGTATTACAAATAATCCTGTATAGATTTGTTGCATTCTTATCCTTAAAATTCGATAAAAACATTATTGATATATCATACAAAACCAACTTTCATAGAACGTCTTACTGAGGCGACCTTTTATGCGAACTCCAGCCATGGAAGCACTTAGTGAACCTTCGGGATTCTTTTCCTTTTGCCGTCAAAAATAGTTTTCGTGGTTTGTCCGGTTGCTTTGCTCGTAAATGTTGAATGTATACCTATAATTTAATATTATCTTCTTATATTTTTAATACGATAATACAGTATTCCATTTACTTATATAAGTGAGCACAAACGACATGTCGCACAATCAGTAGAATATTTTTTACCTGAGCAGATTTATAAGCCAATTTAATTTCTACCTCCGAACAACGGCTGCCTAGCCACAGAAATACTTGTTCGCCATTATCAAGTATCATAATATCGTCGTCTGCTAGGTCATCCTATAACAGCATATTGTACATATCTGTAGTACGTACGCACAAATATATCCGCGAACATTTGTAATGCGGTGTACATTGTATATGATATTTAATAAATTTGTTCTGTACTTGACAAAAATCGGCGCATTTCTCGCTAATTGTGAAATATCCTTTCTCGTTCGAACATCTGAACAGTCTAGTATAGTTCATGTATTCTGCATCGGTATCATATGGTTTTTTTCCACCAAGAGCCACCCAGAAAAAGTTATCCGGTTCTTCGCCTTCGTTCAAAACTTGCAAACTAATCCATGGCTATTAATGGTTTAACAATACAAGTACGATTAACTTTTATCGCGGAATATCGTAAAACCGATTATCGTGCAACCAATATCATGACACTTACATTATTAAACATTTCTTCGGCGATTTCTTCGATCAAACGAGCTTCGTCGCTGTCCGCTTTCGAGCCGATCCAAGCATATACTATTCCAGTTTCGTCGTCATTATTAAACGGTACATTTAAGATGTAACTATAAAATAATGCGATCATGTCACAATTATATAATAAATTCCGGAACAAAAACGAATCCTACACAAAACAGCGGTATCGTTAACCTCTTACCAAAACGAAGAGTTTAGTAACGTCGAATCTGCTGGTATTTGTATTAGCCTCGTACACAGTGCGCTTCCATTACTTCTGAGATGATAAAACTCGACCTTGTTGTTATTACATGATTTAGGCTGTTTACGCTTACCACGATGAATAATGAATTTTCTTTTAAAGTACGCTAAAAATTTCAAATTCTCTTGTTGCTGATGAGTTCTAACTACTTCCAGATTTTCACCAAATAAAGATTTAAACTTTTTCTGCAAACTAAGAACATGTTTTGCCGTTAATGTTATTGTATTTGATCTCGGTCTTGCGCAAGACCTTAATCGCAATGACCATGGAAGAAAAGCTTGCTCATTCTACCTAAACGTAAACGTTAACCATCCCATGTTTCCTGCGTCTCTACCCTGCCAAAAATATACCGTGCACTGATAATCTTCTTCGAATTGATCTTCACCGTCGTCGTTTTCAGCAGTATCCAACGGCTAGAATCGTTTAGAAAAAAGAAAGAAAGGAGTCATTAACGATAACGAGATCACTCTTACCAAAATACTGCGAATCCATTCGATCCGACCACGGCACAACGAATGAGGGAACGAAATCGTTACGTACCATCCAATAACGGCATAGAAATACGTAACAATCACCGCTATAAAAATGACCTAATTCTTCTTCGGGCAAACGTACGAATTTCTTCCCTTCTAAAACTAACGCCTCCATTCCTTCTAAATCATCGTTCCATTCGGACATGAGTTGTTGCGCTTCCGTAAATGACATCGATGGTTGTCTGGGCATAAAGAGCGCAGCTAGATCGGCCTACCGGAAAAGAAAGAAACACATAAATCCTTTTTTCGGCAAAACGAAACTTCGCAAACTATTATAGACGTATTCATGAAATATATTTTTGCTCTGCGAGGTTTCCTTTTTTTTTTTTTTTCATATTTTCTCACGTACCTTCGTTTCTTGTTGTTTCGCCCATTTCGTAAGATCCGCGCCAGTTTTAGCGACCGATTCGGCAGTTCTAGTAAAATCAACGGCTATAACTTCGTCCCAACCGGTAAATTTAGATTTGAAAATCTAATCAGAAAATGGTTGTTATCGCGCACAATATAAAACATCTCGTACGATAAACGCATCACGCGAGTAATACGCCAGCCGAGTCATTTGGCGAACATCGATTTGAAATACGTACTTGAGACTCCGTACCTTCTTGCAATCTCGTTACCATAGCGTATTCCGGGCGTTCTATCATGCTAAACAATTCCTGAGAAAGCTTAACGGCAGCAGCTCGTACCAGTCTTGTTGATTTCTTGCCAAACCTACAATCAATTATTCGAGACATTCACATTACAATTTACATTCATTCGTTCACCGGCAATATCGTGAATATATCGCAGACGTTTACCAAACGTAAACATCCAAATGGCAATCCAATATATATACGTTACGATTGTTCAACAGTGTATTCGTTAACTTTCCATGAGGTACTTCAACTTGCGGTAACTCTAAATAACCCATACCAAGTTGAACTTGATACAGACGCGGCGTATGCGGTATAAAATTCGTATCTACGTGTTCCTATACGTAAAAATCGTTTTTAATCATTCAAGTAGCAAACATAATTATCTTTTTCGATTTAATAATTGAAATCGGAAAATAAGTTTAAACTTACAGCGATTGTCGGTAGTTGCGAAACATCTTTAACGTTCAAATGAGACAGAAAATCGTCAGATTCGGAATTCATTAGCTCCGTCAGAATTTCTGCTTTGTTTTTTCTTTCGTTTTTGTTTATTTTCTCCGCCATCAATCTCGCTTTTGACTTCAACGTGCTTTTCGCATTCTTACCGTACCATATGAAAATTTTATAACCAGAGTCCAGAACAAATACAAAACCTGGATCCAGAGAATCGAAGCGTACCGGGACCGGCTCCAAATGAATCGAAGCACCAGCAGCGTGGACTCTATAAAGTCGCGTTATGGACGGCTGCACGAACGGCCGAACAATCAAAATTAACTGACGGAACACGTATCGGCACACAAACGCGTAACAAATTTTATTTTATACGAACCGTATCTTCAACCGTATAAAAACCAGACGAGGTTCGTCCACCTTCTATATAAGTGATACCAGACTCGAATAACATTAAAAATTCATCAGATTCCTCGCCCTGTTCTTCTCTGATAGTACGGCATTGTGCACCCAGATAGTTACGTAAGTTTACGGCATGAATCGCAGCGCAAGCCCTTTTGTCCAACTACAGGGATAAATCGAAAACTAATATTAAAACGTCGGTCGTCGCGTTACGTTAAACCTCTTTCTTTCGGTTTCTTTCTATAATGTCAAGTCCATTAAACAATTGGACGTTGTCGTCATCGTATTCATATCATTACCGTAAACGTACCGTAGCTTTTTCTCCGATCCAAAAATAAATTGCCCACACCAGAGATCCAGCTTCATCGATCTCGGTCTTTAAAACGATATAGCAATCGCCCTCATAAAATTTGCCATGCGCTACCTCTTCTATCTCGTTTGGTAGAAAATTTTCAATTTCCCAAACAGACAGCCCAGGCACTTGACCGGCGTCTTCGTCGAAAAATTCGGAATAATCCAACGGTGGTTTTTCCAGGGTTTCGTCCCATCGTTTCGGTCTGTGGGATATATAGATGCATATCGTTTCAAAACAACTTCTACTGTTTGTATACTTATTTCATACTTACTTTAATGATTCCGCCTTCGACTCCTCGCACTCTTTGTCTTTATTCTTCTCTTTCGCAATATCTTTCATACCCTAAGCGGGAAAAAAGACTTGAGCTTGAATTTTATGACGATCCATTTGTTGTTCACTGCCGGTGTGAAACAGGAAGAAACAACAACGCGAAACATACCTTCAATATTTTTGCTTGATCCTGGTCAGCCTCTTCTTGATCTCTTCTTCTTCTCAATCTCATTTTACGGGCTATCGGATCTTTGCTACCTGACGGACGAACACAATACAAGAGACACGTCGAGATAGGATAAAAATTCAATCGCATTGTCATTGGCGATTCGAAACATTTTTGCAACGAGTGGACTTACTGGCAGTTTGCGTTGGTGTAGGAACATTAGCGCCGGCAAGTCGCAATTGATGTTGCAAAGAAAAATCAATGTTGTAAAATTCTATTCCGGACCCTTTTTGAGCTTCAATAGGTTTTGGTGGCATTACCAAATGTGGATTATCTCTCAAGTCCAATTGTTCTAAATCTGTGAGTAGATGAATAGCGTCTGGCACGGTGATTAATCGATTCGACGAGAGTATCAATCTTTTTAACGAACCGCATCTAGACACCGTAGATAAACGTGAATTTTTTAATTAAGTTCAAAACATGTTTAAAGTCTTTTTTTCTTTTTGTTAACAATGCACGTCTTGGCCCCCGCAGCACCGATTCGTTCGGAACAATGTTTGAAGGATGAAGAAAGAAAGGAAAGGGCAACGAAATACCTGCACAATCCTTCTGGTATCATTTCCAAGTGATTATTAGCCGCAGAAAACACTTGTAACGATGACAACTTGCCAATTCCAGAAGGAATACCTTCAAAATCCAGTCGATTGTCATTTAAGTATAGTCTCCTTAAGGTAACGATTTTACATAGAGAAGCAGGTATCGCTGACAATTTATTACGACAGATATTTAATATTTCTAATTTGGCCCAAAGTTCTAAAATAAAAATTCGTTAATATATCTGTCAGAATTATCGCATAATCGGACAGTAACAATTTTTACCGATTGCTGTGGACAATTCAGTTATTTCGTTGTCGCTTAAATTTAAACGACGCAAATTTACTAAGGAATACAGCGCGTCCGGCACTCGAGGTAAATTATTTTGCGATAAATCAAGTTCTTGTAGATTCGTCAAGGTTTCCAAGCTCGACGGGATATTGTTTAAAGTACGTTGAGTATTGCGCATCTGCAGTGTCGTTAGATTCATCAACGATGGCAGTTGTCTAAACAAAAAAATAACGATACTTAATTTCTCAAAATATTCCTATATCCGTGTACTTCGTTTGTGTAAATCGCGTATCACCTCAACTGAAAATGTCCCAAAGGATTATGGTTCAAATTTAAACTCTGCAAGTTGGCCAACCGACGAGTCTGCGGCGGTAATGTTTCCAACTTATTATTACTCAGATCCAGAAACAATAAGTCAGTTAGATGAATGAACAATGTATTCGGAATTGTATCAATACTACAAAAAAAGAAAAAAGTTATAAAAGCACAATTGTATCACCAATTTGTATTGTCAATACAAAGACTATAACCAATTAAAAATTACATACATAATACTCACTGATTATGACTTAAATTAAGATTTAACAACGAACGCGCTCGTTCCAATCCATCCGGTACTTCTTTCAAATTATTATGACTCAGATCTAATGTAGTCAATTCTTCTAAATGAAACAGTTCTGCCGGAATGCCACTGGACTTGATATTGTTGCGTCTAATGTTCAATGTTCTAAGACAACCAAGTTCTGTCAATTCACCGTACAAACGCTCCAACTTATTTTTAACCAGCGAAAGATGTTCCTATTCGAAAAGCTGATACATTTAATTATCATATATATTACCATACATTGTTACTCGTGTTGTCTCTATCCCTAACTTTGTTACAATTTAAACAATAAATTACCAGTTTCAGCAGTTTACCCATTTCCTCTGGGATCTCTGTTAAGTTTGTTTCATTTAATTTCAGCCATTGTATACCGGTCATAAGACGTACAGACTCCGGAAATTTATCATTCTAAAAAGTGTAAGAACTCTTTCAAACATTAACGTTCCCATACAAAGCATATACCAAAATATTGTATACAGTACTTACCCCAAAATCATTACTACTGAAATCGATACCGCGTACAAACGGTAATACCCCAGTATTTGCCATACTATAAATTATTTAAGCAGACAGCTACCTTCTTGTATAAATACCATACATTAATTTAACTGCAATTACATCTGTAACAGATTAATATCATTATTCGTCGACGATTCTCGAAATATATTGAAACTCAAGATTTGTAATTGAATAATGTTCATAAGCGAAATATTCAAATAAATAATGTGACAGAAAATGAAGTAAGTCAAAATCGCTATGAATACGTGTTATGAATTAAGATACATCATTAAACTAATGAAATGGAAGAATAAAAAAGATCGAAGATATAAATGGACATATTAAAATTTCATACATTTATGTATGACTTATTTATATGCAAACAATATATCTGATATACTACACAATATCTCATATAACCTTTATTATTAAAGCCATTTTAATTGCAAATATAGGTATCATTTAAAAAGGTGTTCATACATTACCTGATTGAATTAAAAAATATCGTAACAATTATACAAATTTTTACCGAGAATATCTAAGATACAGTTGTAATATAGAAATTACATATACAATATATATATATATACTCCATTGCGCGAACAAAAGAATTAGCAGCAACGAACTATACAATCGTATACATTGTATATATTATTAAGCTATCCTGTGAGTTTACCTTTAAAAACTTATATAATTACCACAATGTGAAAAGTGCTTAAGTGTCACTATATCAAAGAACGAGTACCACTATTCATAGTAAGAGGAGAAATTCAAACGAAATTATGTACACATCGTCAGTTACTACTACTTGTTAAAAATGTTCAACCTGCACGAATATAGGAATAAGTATATACGGTTCGAAATTTTTAAACATCATTGTTAATTAAATCTCATGCCTTACCACGGACTAAAGAGTGGATAGAATAAAAAATGCGAACACGAACAAAAGAAATGAATATCCGTCATCTTGGGATAGTGATGTCCCTTCAAACGAAACACGTTTGTCCAGAAATTACATAGAAACGGGGCTGGGGATAGTATAACAGATTTATTTGGGTACAGGAATAAACACGCTGACTTTTTATATTTTTATTTCTGCTCTTTACAATAATCGTTAGTATAGATGCTCGACTATCGACTACCGCTGACAACGTTTCATACCAATTTTACACACTAAATCTAGTTCCCACCGTGAAAAAGACCTGCAACAATAACAATACCTTCTACGAAATCTCTGGATTACATCGTACAAAATTTTTTTTCTGAGAGAATATATTATTTCTTATTTATTTAATTCTCATCGTCCAGTTACTATAGTCTTCCGTCTGATAAAGAATAATATTACCACCAGTTAAAAGCGAATCACAGCGAGACAACTGCGAGTGAACTGAAATTAGAAGAGATGCGCGATACGAGCGTGTACTCTCTCACTGTACGAGCTTTATATAGGGATTTTTAAGAGTCGGAAGAACATGCACGAGAATAAAACGATTATCCAAGGAGTGTGGGCAAGAGCGTGTGAACAAATCGTTGCATCTACCTTGAGACAGCGTGAATCGCCATATATTTATCTCGAAGAACGACTAGTCGACAAGAGTCGATGTTAAAATTTTAGTTTTCAAAATTAAATAAGTCGAACAGCATTCATATATATATTCTTTTATTCGGTTGCTAGCGTCAATTGTTTTCGTATATGGCTTCAATTGAAGAAGTGGATCAATTGGATAGCGGTATGGGTAGTAGCGACGCACGTTCTCCCGAAGTGAAATCGCTTCTGCCCGATGATGAAGACGATGAAGAGGTATTTGATAAGAGCATAGAAATGTGTATAATGTATATGTATATATATACACACACTCATATGATTTCTATTTTTTGTCTGAAATTTTACATTATTATTACCTTTTAATTATATCGATAATAATAAATGATAATAATTAACCTCTACAAGTTAACCAAACTTACTCAATATCGCAAGATTCGTTGCATGTTATCAACAGTTATTTAAAATGCTGCACCTGCGATTTCTAATGCGTGTAATATACGCTAATTTTACCTGTCGAAATATTTAACGATATTGTTCAATCATTTTGCTTTTAGGATGAAAGTTTGGCAGAACGGTTGTTTGGCCTTACCGAGATGTTTCCGGAAGAAGTACGTAATTTAGGATACAACGTTGGTACTTGTTTGTGCAATTGCATGAAAGGTCAGTAGTAATTCCTTCTAAATATCTGTAATAACAATTTTCCATCATCTGGTATGAACATGAATGAGTATAACTTTGTACGAAATATTATTCTCCTTGCAGGGTTGTATACATTTTCATGTTCAGCTGCATGGTTATTCTTCAGTTCATCAGCTATTTTGTTTGCACCAATATTATTCGAAATTGAACGAGTACAGTTGGAAGAAGCACAGCGTACGCAACAAAAACAAGTCCTGTTAGGACCAAGCAAAGCCATGTCGAATGTGAACGCATCGAGTCTTCCAATGGCTCCACCAGTACAGCGATAATAACAATACAAACATTGCATTTGAATTACCACACGTGAACCTCCCCTGTTCACAATTTGTATTTATTAGCATAATTCCACCGTGTTGTAATTTTTCATCGATTCTTGTACACCTATGTAGACTGTTATATATCACATATTAGGAAATCTTAATGCAATCCAAAATTCAAAATAAAAATATGTAGATTTTAACAAGTAATCGATACTTTACATGCTCACATGTCAATGCATTTAATGAAATCATTAATTTTATCTGTCGCGGAACAGGTAAAAAGGGTTTTAATAGTTAAATACATATAATTGGTTCTCATTAATAATGAAATCATTTCGTTGTGTTTGTAATATACATACACAATATATTATTGTAATATATCTAATTGAATTAACATTGAATTTGCTAATTACTGTCTATTCCTTATTAGTCAATAAATGGTAATGCGTAGGAAAGTCTTAACTAGTTATAAAGTAAAATATCATTTGTAGATATAAAATGTTTATCATTTACCCCATTCCATTTACTTGTATAATAATATCAAAAGACCACTAGACGAAACAGCTTTTAAACCAAAAGTATGCATTGCTATATATTCCATGTAGTTACAACTACAAGCAACAATTGGAAAATAGATTTATCGAATCTATATCTAAATTATTGTCAATATTAATAAAATTGCTACTTTAGTATAAAAAAGTTCAGCGGTAAAGCCGCAGTTTAAATAATATGTAACATTGAACTTAAAATGATTCTTGGGCTAAGTCAGGATGTCATTGCTTCTCTAATAGACTTCTGCCCGGCCCGATTACATACAGCCTCCTTATCGTGAAACCAACAGAACAAAAAATTGGTGACATAATCAGTGCAGTCCATTCTCCCTAATACGAAAATTATCATTTATAGACCACCATATCGTACAGCTACTTGATGGAAATACGGACATCATCGCAAAGTTAGCTAACTATAGGTTTACTTTAGATAATAGTTTTATGTTCGAAAAACGTGATTGTTAGATCCGCAGTATCCTACTACAGTAGTGTATGTGTACATTAAATGTAGCGGATAAATAGTTAACCGCAATAATTACTTGTTACAAAATCAACCTAAATAATTTCCACTTATATTAAAATTCATATTCTCGCGTCCGCAGTACAAAAATACTCCTAGCGCCATCTAGTGGCTGTACGCAGAATTAAGGAACAAGAGAGCATTTATTTCGTAAAATAAATCATTCGCACGACTCGGTAACGATCGCAAATTGTTCTGTGAGGACGATAAAGGTGAAAACTGGAATTACAGCCGGATTGGGCCTTCATATTCGAAAATAAAATGAACAGCAATTTCATGGACATATAAGGATTTATTCCCATATTATAAATCACTAATTAAGAAATATTTTGAATGAAATTATAATTTATGAAATACGTCTGTTTCACATGAGTCCTGATGCAAGAATAATTGAACATTGTTATTTTAATAAAATTGAAAGATATTGAAAAGACTGGCGTTTCGCATCACATCGCATTGGCAATTTTAAACAAAATTTGTAATTAAAAATAGAAGATTTCTTCTTGACAAGAAAATAAAGTGGTGTCAGATAACGATGTATTTTTCTTAATCAACCAAATAGATCTCCTTGACTGCGTGAATATGAATCAGCCTTTGCGCGTTGAGCATCGAGCTTAACAAATCGAAAAAATAATGATATAGCGAATAGATAGATAAAGGTAAAATTGGCATCCATCTATCGGTCGAGATGCAGAACTGTTGTGCAGGGAAACCAACATGAAGCACGAATGCACCGATGTGAGTGAATGCAGAGGTGGCAACATAAGATGGGAAAGCACGGACACGAATTGGCCTTTGCACGCTGTGTACTGGGCTTCACTTGCGTGCGTTAGTGCGCATAGCTGCCAACCTAAAATCGAAACGCATGGATTTGAATGGGCCTTTGCGCGTTGCAAACAGAGTTTTAGTTAGGACGCTCGAGAAAACAAAAAACTCGCGCGAACGGCCGCGTGCGTGGGTTTCCTTTTTGCTCGAAAAATCGCGAAAAAAGCGGAATGTTAGCGAAAAATCGAGTGATTCAGTGCGGTTTGACGATTCGTTCGGACTGGCGAGGTCCTCGTGCTCGAAAATCGCGGAATTCGCACGCTGTTTTCATGTGCCGCCGCGACGCGTGCGGGAAAATTCCGGTGTCGTGGAAAATATCGCGAACATCGTGGAATACCGGGTTGGGAGTGGTTGCAGAGGAAGAAAATTGTGTGAGGAATGCAGAAAATTGTGGAATTGTCGGAAGGATTCATTTTGCGTTGACCCCGTGCGTCTGTTACGTCGCCTAGCATCCAGCGGAAAATCGGAAAAAAATCGCGAAACAACCGAAATTTGCGGAAAATCGCGCAATTGCGTGGACTATAACGATTCGTTGCGTGTGTGGCGTGCGGCGTGGCAGAAAATATGTAAAATGCACTCGTTGCATTCGTGACGCGTGGTGGTGCCGGAAAATTTCAGGAGAATCGCACGGAATGTCGCAAAATCCGGGAAAAATGTGTGGAAATTGGTGCCGGGAGTGCGTGGAAATATAAAAAAAAAGCGTGAAAAGTGGGAAAATTGTGGAAAAGTGCGAAAAATATGGATTACTCAAGAGTCATCGGGAAAGCAGCGGAAAAGCGGCGTTTGGAGAAGGTGCGTCAAGACTTCGAAAGGTAAGTGCGATCGAAATTTTCGTTAAAAGTAGTATTAGGTTGTAACGTATGAAATGTGTGATTTTGAAGCTTAAATTTAACCCTTTGCGGTCGCGAGTGTTTTTACCGGAAGGAAATAGCGATTGTAAAAGTTTGTAGTTAAAATTTTTGATCATTTTTTTTTGAATAAACCTTTTTTTTATTATTAATTGGCAATATTGTGTGTTTCGCTGGAAAGTTCGCGCGTATAATACCAGAAATGTAGTTGCAAATTATTTGTTAAAAATTGCTGATAAATATTTGTAATCGAATATTTTCCATTGACATTTAATATATTCAGTAATATAATTTTACTTTGCAAAGTATGAAAATGTAATCATAATTAATTTTCTGAAATATTATATAATAATTTTCTTGTAAAAGTGAAATGAAAATTGCATGTGGAAAAAGGGTCGCAGGTAGATGTAAAATATTTGAAAAAATTGTTTTTTTTTTGTCGTAACATGGTTTAAAACAGTGATAAAAGAAAACGGGCCATTTCATGCGTTACAACATGTAGTATAACAGCGTACAGAAGCATCCGTCGGCGGTCCGCAATGGACCCGCAATGGGCCCATTATCCGCGCCCGGTCCGCGGCCCGCTCGTCGTCCGCAAGTCGCCCGTCGTCGTCCGCAACTCGCCCGTCGTCGCGATCCGCTCGTCGTCCGCGACCCGCTCGTCGTCCGCGTACGCCCGCACGCTGGCCCGCACAGTCGCCCGCACGCTGGCCCGCACGCACACCCGCTCGCCCGCACGCTCGCCCGCACGCACGCTCGCCCGCACGCACACACGCTCGCTCGCTCGCCCGCCCGCACGCACGCACACCCGCACGCCCCCACGCTCGCCCGTCCGCACGCACACCCGCACGCTCGCCCGCACGCTCGCCCCCGCGCACACCCGCCCGCACGCACGCCCCCAGGAACCCACGCCCCCAGGAACCGCCCCACCGCAGGATCCGCCCCCCGCCATAGGAATAGCCGCCCCCAGGAACCGCCGCCCCCGCAGCAGGAACCGCCCCCAGGAACCGCCGCCCCCACCGCAGGAACCGCCACCAGGAATCGCGGCCCCCAGGAATCCACGCCCCCAGGAACCGCGGCCCCCATGAACCGCCCCGCCGCAGGAACCGCCGCCCCCGCAGCAGGAACCGCCCCACCGCAGAAATAGCCGCCCCCAGGATCCGCCCCCCGCCATAGGAATAGCCGCCCCCGGGAATCGCAGGAACCGCCCCCGCAGCAGGAACCGCCCCCGCAGCAGGAACCGCCCCCGCAGCAGGAACAGCCCCCAGGAACCGCGGCCCCCACAGCAGGAACCGCCCCCAGGAACCGCCGCCCCCACCGCAGGAACCGCCACCAGGAATCGCGGCCCCCAGGAATCCACGCCCCCAGGAACCGCGGCCCCCATGAACCGCCCCGCCGCAGGAACCGCCGCCCCCGCAGCAGGAACCGCCCCACCGCAGAAATAGCCGCCCCCAGGATCCGCCCCCCACCACAGGAATAGCCGCCCCCGGGAATCGCAGGAACCGCCCCCGCAGCAGGAACCGCCCCCGCAGCAGGAACCGCCCCCAGGAACCGCGGCCCCCACAGCAGGAACCGCCCCCAGGAACCGCGGCCCCCAGGAATCCCCGCCCCCAGGAACCGCCGCCCCCACCACAGGAACCGCCCCCGCAGCATGAACCGCCCCCAGGAACCGCGGCCCCCGAAGAATCCCCGCCCCCGCAGCAGGAACCGCCCCCAGGAACCGCAGACCCAGGAACCCCCACCCCCAGGAAACGCCCCCACAACAGGAACCCCCGCCCCCAGGAGCCGCCCCCAGGAATCGCAGGAACCGCCCCACCGCAGGAGCCGCCGCCCCCGCAGCAGGAACCGCCCCCAGGAATCCCCGCCCCCAGGAACCGCCACCCCCACAGCAGGAACCGCCCCCAGGAACCGCGGCCCCAGGAATCCCCGCCCCCAGGAACCCCCGTCCCACAGCAGGAACCGCCGCCCCCGCAGCAGGAACCGCCCCCAGGAATCCCCGCCCCCAGGAACCGCGGCCCCAGGAATCCCCGCCCCCAGGAACCGCAGGAACCCCCGTCCCACAGCAGGAACCGCCGCCCCCGCAGCAGGAACCGCCCCCAGGAATCCCCGCCCCCAGGAACCGCGCCCCCAGGAATCCCCGCCCCCAGGAATCCCAGGAACCCCCGCCCCCGCAGCAGGAACCGCCACCACTGCAGGAACGCCCACCGCAAAAAACGCCGCCCCACCGCCCCCAGGAACCGCCGCCCCCGCAGCAGGAACCGCCCCCAGGAATCCCCGCCCCCAGGAATCGCAGGAACCGCAGGAACCGCCCCCAGGAACAGCGGCCCCAGGAATCCCCGCCCCCAGGAACCCCCGCCCCCGCACCAGGAACCGCCGCCAGGAATCCCAGGAACCGCGGCCCCCAGGAATCCCCGCCCCCAGGAACCCCCGCCCACAGGAACCCCCACCCCCAGGAACCTCCGCCCCCAGGAACCGCCCCACCGCAGGAACCGCCACCCCCCAGCAGGAACCGCCCCCAGGAACCGCGGCCCAGGAATCCCCGCCGCCAGGAACCGCCCCCAGGAACCGCGGCCCCAGGAACCGCCGCCTCAGGAACCGCCCCCAGGAACCGCGGCCCCCAGGAACCACCGCCCCCGACGCAAAAACCGCCGCCCCCACCGCCGCAGGAACCGGTAGTGGGGGAGCAGCAGGAACCGGCAGCAGCACCAGGAAGCGGGGGGCGGCAGGACCCAGCAGCAGCAGCAGCAGCAGCAGCAGCAGCGGGGAACCCAGCAGCAGCAGCAGCAGCAGGGGGCAGCGGGGGGGGGGGTGGGGGCGGCAGGACCCAGCAGCAGCAGCAGCAGCAGCGGGGAACCCAGCAGCAGCAGCAGCAGCAGGGCGGCAGGAAGCGGGGGCAGCAGAAACCGGGGGGCGGCAGCAGCAGCAGCAGGGAACCGGGGGGCGGCGCCAGGAACCGGGGCAGCAGCGGGGGGCGGTGGGGGCGGCAGGAACCGGCAGCAGGAACCGGGAGGCAGCAGCAGCAGGGAACCGGCAGCAGCGGGGGGCGGTGGGGGCGGCAGGAACCGGGGGACCCAGCAGCAGCAGCAGCAGCAGCAACCGGGGGGCGGCGCCAGGAACCGGGGCAGCAGCGGGGGGCGGTGGGGGCGGCAGGAACCGGCAGCAGCACCAGGAAGCGGGGGGCGGCAGGACCCAGCAGCGGCAGGAACCGGCAGCAGCAGCGGGGGGCAGCAGCAGCAGGAACCGGTAGCAGCAGCAGCACCAGTAGCGGGGGGCGGTGGGGGCGGCAGGAAGCGGGGGGCGGCAGCAGCAGGAGCAGCAGCAGGGAGCAGCAGCAGCAGCAGCGCCCCGCAGCACCCCGCCCCGCCCCACCCCGCCCCACCCCTCGCGCGTGAATAAATCCCTCGCGCGCGCACGCGCGCTGCCCACCCCGAATTGGGGTGCGAGGGGGGGGGCTATGGGGGGGGGGGTGTAGGTGTAGGGGTGGGTGGTGTAGGGTGCGTGGTTATAAAAAAAAAATTAACCTTAGGAATCGCGCTATAGGCATTGGGGCGGGTGGTTATAAAAAAAAAATTAACCTTAGGAATTGCGGTATAGGAATTGGGGTGCGCTGTAAAAAAAAAAAATTAAACTTAGGAATTGCGCTATAGGAACTCGCAATAATGTATAAAAAAAAAAAATTAACCTTAGGAATTGCGTCTATAGGAATCGCAAAATATTGTAAAAAAAAAAAATTAACCTTAGGAATTGCGGTGTAGGAATTGCAAAATATTGTAAAAAAAAAAATTAACCTTAGGAATTGCGCTATAGGCATTGGGGCGGGTGGTTATAAAAAAAAAATTAACCTTAGGAATTGCGCTATAGGTGTACGAACGCGCTGTAAAAAAAAAAATTAACCTTAGGAATTGCGCTATAGGAATTGGGGTGCGCTGTAAAAAAAAAATTAACCTTAGGAATTGCGGTATAGGAACTCGCAATATTGTAAAAAAAAAATTAACCTTAGGAATTGCGGTATAGGAACTCGCAAAATTGTATAAAAAAAAAAATTAACCTTAGGAATTCGTCTGTGAAAACTCGCAATATTGTAGAAAAAAAATAGGCGCACCATTAATTGTAATGTCAAAAATTGCATAAAAAAAAATCAAAGACCTAACCCTAAGTCAGATCTAACCCTAAGTCAGATCTAACCCTAATCCAGATCTAACCTCAACCCAGATCTAACCTCCACCTACACCTAACCCCCACCTACATCCAACCCACTCGCACAACCCCACCCTCCCCGCCCGCACGCGAACACACTCACCGGCCCCGGCATTCTTACTCCGGGCTACCAGTGCACATACACCGCTCGTATCCCGAAGTACGAAAGTCGGTGCCGCCACACTACACGCACCAGCGCCCCCGGGTGTCTCCCTCCCGGGCACTAGTGTGCGGTATCGACTAGTACCCCCGGGGGAGACGCCCGGTGCCGCCTACTGCCACCACCAGGCCCCCCCGGTGCCAAGGCATGCACTTACTAGCGCGCCATTACACCCGCTAGTACCTGTATGCCTGGGATACCTGGGGGGCGCACCTACTACTACTCCCCCCGCGCCCCCGGTGCAGTCACTGGCTCTTACTAGCGCGCAACAACATCCGCTAGTACCTGCCAGTGGCGGCCACCGGGGGCGCACGCGACGGGGATACACCACCGGGGATACTACAGGAGCACGGTGTAAGTAGTGCGCGAATAGTATAAGTAGTGCGCGAATAGTATAAGTAGTGCGCGCTATAGTATAAGTACCGCGCGAATAGTATAAGTAGTGCGCGATATACTATAAGTACATGTAATAGCAATAAGAACCCATTGTATAACAAGAACCCATTGTACAATAAGAAGCAACCCAACGAGACCTAACCCTCTACTACACCTAACCCAGCAGCGCACCCGACCCTACAGTAGCACGCACCCCAGTAACCCAGGCCTAACCCAGCAGGCGTACCTAACCCGGGTAGTAGACCTAACCCTGTAACCGGGTCTAACCTCGCCTATAGACCTAACCCAAAACCTATAGACCTAACCCTGTAACCGGGTCTAACCTCGCCTATAGACCTAACCCAAAACCTATAGAGCTAACCCTAGACCTACGCCTAACCTAGCAGGGGGGGTACCTAATTCAGGTACCAGGTACCAGGCCTAACCCTATAGCCGCACCTAACCTAACCTTGCCAATAGACCTAACCCTATAGCCTATAGACCTAACCCTAGCAAACCCTAGACCTAACCTAGCAAACCCTGGACCTAACCCTACCAACCTATAGACCTAACCCTAGCAAACCCTACACCTAACCCTATAGCTGGACCTAACCTAGGAACCAGACCTAACCTAGCAAACCCTAGACCTAACCCCATAGCCTACGGACCTAACCTAGCAAACCCTGCACCTAACCCTATAGCCGCACCTAACCTAGGAACCAGACCTAACCTAGGAACCAGACCTAACCCTACAGCCGTACCTAACCTAGGAACCAGACCTAACCTAGGAACCAGACCTAACCCTACAGCCGTACCTAACCCAGGTACCTAACCTACCCAGGTATCTGACCTAACCCTGCCAATAGACCTAACCTTGCCTATAGACCTAACCCTATAGCCTAGTGACCTAACCTAGCAAACCCTGGACCTAACCTAGCAAACCCTACACCTAACCCTATAACCTACGGACCTAACCTAGCAAACCCTAGACCTAACCCTATAGCCTACGGACCTAACCTAGCAAACCCTAGACCTAACCCTATAGCCTATAGACCTAACCCAGCAAACCCTAGACCTAACCCTAAACCTATAGATCTAACCTAGCAAACCCTAGACCTAACCCTATAGCCTACCGACCTAACCCTACACCTATAGACCTAACCTAGCAAACCCTGGACCTAACCCTAGCAACCTACAGACCTAACCCAGCAAACCCTAGACCTAACCCTACCAACCTATAGACCTAACCCTACAAAACCTAGACCTAACCCTGCCAACCTATAGACCTAACCCTATAACCGGATCTAACCTAACCCTAGACCTAACCCTAGCAACCTACAGACCTAACCCTATAACCAGGTCTAACCTAACCCTAGACCTAACCTCTACAAAACCTAGACCTAACCTCTACAAAACCTAGACCTAACCCTACAACCGGGTCTAACCTCGCCTATAGACCTAACCCAAAACCTATAGACCTAACCCTATAACCAGGTCTAACCTAACCCTAGACCTAACCCAAAACCTATAGACCTAACCCTGCAACCGGGTCTAACCTCGCCTATAGACCTAACCCAAAACCTATAGACCTAACCTAGTAACCGGGTCTAACCTCGCCTATAGACCTAACCCAAAACCTATAGACCTAACCCAAAACCTACACCTAACCTAGCAGGGGTACCTAACCCAGGTACCAGGCCTAACCCTACAGCCGGGTCTAACCTCGCCTACAGACCTAACCCTAACCCTCTAACCGGGCCTAACCTCGCCTATAGACCTAACCCAAAACCTATAGACCTAACCTAGTAACCGGGTCTAACCTCGCCTATAGACCTAACCCAAAACCTATAGACCTAACCCAAAACCTACACCTAACCTAGCAGGGGTACCTAACCCAGGTACCAGGCCTAACCCTACAGCCGGGTCTAACCTCGCCTACAGACCTAACCCTAACCCTCTAACCGGGCCTAACCTCGCCTATAGACCTAACCCAAAACCTATAGACCTAACCTAGTAACCGGGTCTAACCTCGCCTATAGACCTAACCCAAAACCTATAGACCTAACCCAAAACCTACACCTAACCTAGCAGGGGTACCTAACCCAGGTACCAGGCCTAACCCTACAGCCGGGTCTAACCTCGCCTACAGACCTAACCCTAACCCTCTAACCGGGCCTAACCTCGCCTATAGACCTAACCCAAAACCTATAGACCTAACCTAGTAACCGGGTCTAACCTCGCCTATAGACCTAACCCAAAACCTATAGACCTAACCCAAAACCTACACCTAACCTAGCAGGGGTACCTAACCCAGGTACCAGGCCTAACCCTACAGCCGGGTCTAACCTCGCCTACAGACCTAACCCTAACCCTGTAACCGGGTCTAACCTCGCCTATAGACCTAACCCAAAACCTATAGACCTAACCTAGTAACCGGGTCTAACCTCGCCTATAGACCTAACCCAAAACCTATAGACCTAACCCTAGCAAACCCTAGACCTAACCCTATAGCCGCACCTAACCCAGGTACCTAACCTACCCAGGTACCTGACCTAACCCTGCCAACCTGTAGACCTAACCCTATAACCGGGTCTAACCTAACCCTAGACCTAACCCTACCAGCCTATAGACCTAACCCTATAACTAGGTCTAACCTAACTCAAGACCTAACCCTACAAAACCTAGACCTAACCCTACAAAACCTAGACCTAACCCTATAGCCGCACCTAACCCAGGTACCTAACCTACCCAGGTACCTGACCTAACCCTGCCAACCTGTAGACCTAACCCTATAACCGGGTCTAACCTAACCCTAGACCTAACCCTACCAGCCTATAGACCTAACCCTATAACTAGGTCTAACCTAACTCAAGACCTAACCCTACAAAACCTAGACCTAACCCTATAGCCGCACCTAACCCAGGTACCTAACCTACCCAGGTACCTGACCTAACCCTGCCAACCTGTAGACCTAACCCTATAACCGGGTCTAACCTAACCCTAGACCTAACCCTACCAGCCTATAGACCTAACCCTATAACTAGGTCTAACCTAACTCAAGACCTAACCCTACAAAACCTAGACCTAACCCTACAAAACCTAGACCTAACCCTATAGCCGCACCTAACCCAGGTACCTAACCTACCCAGGTACCTGACCTAACCCTGCCAATAGACCTAACCCTATAGCCTACCCTAACCTTGCTATAGACCTAACCCTATAACCTAGACCTAACCCTACAAAACCTAGACCTAACCCTATAAACCTAGACCTAACCCTGCACCTAACCCAGACCTAACCCACCCACCAGACCTAACCCGGGTCCTCTCAATTTAACCTAACCCCCATTGAGGCTAGGCCAATTTAGCCTAACCTCACCGAGGCTAGGTCAATTTAGGCTTTCCTCACTGGGGCTAGGTCGAATTAGGCCGCCGGGTTAGGTTAGGTTAGGTTAGGTTAGGTTAGGTTAGGTTGGTGGTCTAATGGTGCCAGGGTGGGCACAAGTCGGCTCCCTCACCTCCTCGTGGTGGCCACTGGGGTAGAGGACTTCTATGCTCTCTGGTATTGGACTTAGTCGAATACCCGAGGGTGAGGGCCTCTACGCTAACGAGGGAACGGCGATGTGTGAATGATAGTGTAGATGCGATGCACTTACCTGTTTTTTCCGAAGTAGGGTCCATGATGTAAGAAGTCGATGCCAGCGGGGCTAAGTCCCTGGCAGGTATAACCATGCTGGAACGACTCGATCGGAGACCTGAAAAAGAAAAGCAGTGTTAGGTGCATGTGTGTATGGGCCTTGGTCGGCCTCTTGTGGATATTTCCTCGGAGACTAGCCAAGGGGGGAGTAGTAGCCCCCCGACCGGGCTCATGGGTACTTGGTGGAACTTGACCTCTGCTGGGGAAGAAGGCCAAACCGTAAGTCGACTCGCTCGCAAAGAGGTCCTGAACCAGCACATCGGGTGAAGCCAATGCTCATGGGTGACTGGAGCCAATCCGGGAGTTGAAGCAGGAGTGTTCGGGCGGGGGTATGGGGAAGCCTGTTGGTCGCTGTCTTCCCGTACCCGAAGCTGCGTAGGGATACAAAGTCGCAGCCAGTCTAGCCTGAGGTTTGGGTCAGGCGTCGGTTCGGATCCGGCGTCACCCACTCGATAGGGGTGACTGTAAAAACCTCTTGCATCTATTATGGCGCGGGCCTATCCCGTAACATTTTCAAGTAGAGTCCAACGTGTCGATAGGGTCGACCACCCGAAAAGCCGCTTCTCGGCAGCGACACGCGTAAATAGGGTTTCACTGTTCCAGGGGAAGTGGCCCCACTGCGGTGGGGCTCCCATGATGGGCGAACCTGATGGTTGAAAATCGATAAATATGGCTTCTATTATTAAAAAACACATAAACGAAGGTCGTGAGGAGAAGAGGAGGCCGCTGGAAGAGGAGGCGGCGAGGTGCAGCAGGGAGAGGACTCCCGAAGATCCACGCTGCGGAGGAGCGAAGAAGAAGATGGCTGCATCATCAAGAGAGGCGTCCAAGGAGCGCCGATCAGCCATCACGGATGAGCGGAACCAGGAGGGAGCAGTCCTGGTTATCCATGACTCATCCGGAGCGTCGAGGGAGACATCGCCGACGATAGGTAGGCGTCTGAGGCCGAGGATGGAGGTCTCCGAGTCGTCGGAGGGTGGAGGGCGCTCCTCGTCCTCGTGGTCTGCGGGATCACGAGGAACGAGGGGGACGACCTCCTCAAGGGGGTGGAGAGAGAGGCGGAGGAGAAGGAGGTCTCCTACCCCTCGGCGAAGCCCTGGCAAGGGCGAAGAAGAAGAGCGGCTCCTGCGGATCTCCAGAGTCAAGGAGCGGATCATCCGCCAGGAGAAGGACGAGTCAGCTGCCATCAGGGAGAAGATGGAGCTGCTCAGCCGCTATGCGGAGAAGGAAAAGGAGATGGCTGCGATTGAGGTCGCAGCCAGGACAGCGCCCCAGAAGGGGGCAGAGGAGGTGGCCGGTGAGGCCAGGAAGTTACCCAGCCGGGAGATCGCGGAGGCCTCCCGGCATGCCATCGAAGAGCTACGGGTGATAACCGAGAGGTCGAAGAACCTCAAAGGCACTTCAGTCCGCCGGCTGAAGGACGTTGCCAACCGGTTAGAGGGCCTGGGGATGGAGCTGGAAGCCCGCAGGATGGGCCAGCGCGACGATCAGAGTGAGTTGGAGTGGCTCCGGCGGGAGCTGTCCAACGAGAAGGCGAGGAGGCGACAACTCGAGGAGGATCTCGACCACCTCTCGAGGAGGGTGGATAGTATGGCGAGGGGAGGAACGACCTCTCCGGCACCATCCACGGCCACGGTTCGGGCCCCGTCCGAGAAGATGGACGACGAGGACGAAGGGCTCAACCGCAACGCGGCGAAAAGAAAGAGAGTCAGGAGGCTCTCTTCCTCCCCAGAGCTGCCGAAAAGGAAGGCAGCCGACGTGCGAGCGGACACGGAGGAGACCGTGTCCCCGTGCGCAACGAGGGAGAAGGAGCCTGCGACCCCTAGAACCAGGACTCCTACCGAGCGGGTGGAGAGGCAGGAGCCCCACCCAGAAGAGAGGGCGACGAAACCAGCTACCCCCGCCGCTGATCCCGTTGCGCTCGCTCCACAATTTCCCCCTGGCCTGGAGGCCATGGGAGAGATGTGGAAGCTGATGAGCGCACAAATGGGCGAACTCAGGGCCATGGTGGCTGAAATAAAGGGAGCGAAGAAGAGCAGCACCACCGCCGCTCTGAAGAGGACAACGCCGCCCCCCGCGGAGAAGACAGCTGTGCCAACAAGGACCTCCCCTCAGGCAGGAGGGGCCAGCGCGGGAGCACCTGCGAAGGCGCCAACCCAGGTGACCAGGGTGACGGAGGAAGTCCCCTGGTCGAAGGTGATCGGCCGGAAGGAGAAGAGGAGGGAGGCGAAGGCCCAAGCCCAGCCCACGGGCCAACGTGGGACGGCGAGGACTGCCCCAACCCCAGGCCCAGCGGCGAAGAAGACGGCCACGGCTGCGACAAAGCAGCCCCAGCCGGGTAAGGGACAGAGCAAAAAACTGTCCCTGAAGAAGCCGCCGAGCACGGCTGCGGTGACACTCACTGTCAAACCTGGCAGTGAGACCACTTATGCCGAGGCGATGAAGCGTGCTATGGCCACGGTGACCCCTAAGGACCTGGGGATCACAGCCATCAAGACCCGGCGGGCCAAGAACGGAGGATTGATCCTTGGCATCCCCGGCCAAGGACGCAACGAGAAGGCCGAGGCTCTCGCCGGCCGTCTCAAGCCAGCCCTCGAGGAAATCGGGGTGATTGTGGCACGCCCGGAGAAGAGGGCCGAGATCCTCCTTGTCGGGCTGGATGATGCAGCCGACAAGGAGCTTGTTCGCACCTGCCTGGCGGAGAAGGTCGGCAGGGAAGCGGACATCTTCACCGTGGGCGAAATCCGCAAGGCACGCGGCGGGATGGCGACCGCCTGGGTCAAATGCCCGTTGGCGGAAGCCAGGAAGTTGGAAGCGGCCAAAAGGATGGCGATAGGCTGGTCGACAGTGAGAGTGGAGGTGCTCCCAGAGCGGCCTCAGCACTGCTTCCGGTGCCTTGCTCCAGGACACATTGGACGACAGTGCGCGGAACAAAGTGATCGTTCACGAAAGTGCTTCGCGTGCGGTGAGGAAGGACATATCGCGGCGGCCTGCACGGCGAAGGACCCAAAGTGCCCGTTGTGTAGTGACCTTGGACGCCCGGCAGGACACAGATTGGGCGCCAAGGGATGCGCGCCGAAGACCGGTAGGAAACAGGGGAAGAGGAGGGAGCCGACCACCAGTGGGAAGCAGCCGGCCAACAACCAGCCAAGGAAGGACCAGCAGCAGCAGCAGCCAGCAACAAAGGACGGATCGACCGCGGAGGAGGTGCCAGCACCGGTGAGTGATGGGGTCAATGAGCCCCCTATTGCTCATTAATATTAATCACGCGGCGCGAGCGCAGGACCTCGCTGTCCACGCCCTCGCAGAGCACGACGGTGCTCTGGCGGTCATAGTTGACCCGTACTGTGTACCGGAGGGTAGAACCGATTGGTTTGTGGACCGCGAAGGTATCGTAGCGATATATACGCGGGGGAGGGTCGGTTCGCCCCGTTGCCTGGCATCGGCGGCCGGGCACGGCTTCGTGTGCGCAAGAATGGGGGAGGTGGTGGTCGTGGGCGTTTACGCGCCGCCTCGCTGGTCCAGGCAGGTCTTCGAGACCTTCCTGGATGACTTGACCGCGGTTGTTGAGGGGTGTCCTTCGGGACAAGTTATCGTTATGGGCGACTTCAACGCCCACGCGGTAGACTGGGGGGCGAATAGTAATGATCACCGAGGCGAGGCGGTGATGGACTGGGCCGCGGCCAGGGGGCTGCTCCTTCTTAACAGGGGGGGAGTAAGCACCTGCTTGCGACCGCAGGGTGAGTCGGTGGTGGACCTAGTCTGGGCTTCACCGGCGGTCGCACGCAGGATTGCGGGGTGTAGTGTAGATGAGCGCACCGAGACGCTGAGCGACCACCGTTACGTGTGGACCACGTTCAGCCCGGTGAGGCAGCCTCCTGGTAGCGGCCGACGCTCCCGGCCCCCTAGGTGGGCGCTGGGTAAGTTGGACCGGGATTTGCTGGCGGCTGCGTCCCTCGCGGCTTGTTGGCCGGAGTCGCCGGACCATGTGGTCACGGATGTCGATGGTGAGGCTGAGTGGCTCCGGGGCACCGTGTGGGACATCTGTGATGTCGCGATGCCCCGGGCCACTCCCCCCCAGCGAAGGGCGGCGTACTGGTGGACGGGGGAAATCGCGGTTCTCCGCGAGAATTGTTTCCCAACGCGTCGCCGGTACCAGCGTGCCCGGGGATGGCATAACCGTGACCCCGTGAGGGAGCAGCAACGGTGGGGCGACTACCGGGATTCCGTGGTCGCCCTGCGGAACGCCATAGGGGAGGCCAAGGACCGGGCCTTCGACGAGTACCTGGGCTCTCTAAACCGGAATTGTTGGGGCCGCCCATACAAATATGTTATGGGTAAACTCGCGCCGTGGGCCCCACCAATCACGGAGAGCATGGACCCCCAAACCCTGGGGAGAGTCGTCGAGGTGTTGTTCCCTCGCGAGGAACACCCTCCTCCTCGGGGGCTGCCGGGAGACCCTCTGCCTCCCGGTAGTTACGAGGTAACGGGGGAGGAGCTCGTTGTTGCCGTCAGGCGGTCGTGCGCGCGGAACACGGCCCCGGGACCTGACGGCATACCGGGACGGGTCTGGTCGTTGGTCCTCCCATTCTTGGGGGAGAGGATGGTCCAGCTGTTCAGCGCCTGCCTGCGTGAGGGTAGGTTTCCACGCGTGTGGAAAACTGGTCGGCTGGTGCTCCTCAAGAAGGAGGGACGCGCGGAGGGGGCCCCGTCGTCGTACCGTCCTTTAGTTTTGTTGGACGACGTGGGCAAAATTCTTGAGAGAATTATTGCGGAGAGGCTGGTCACGCACTTGTCGGGAGTCGGGCCGGACGTGGCTGCCAACCAGTTCGGGTTCCGCCGGGAACACGACACGGTACAGGCGATAAGCCGCGTAAGGGAGATCGCGGAGGCAGCGACGTCCGAGGGTGGCGTGGCAGTGGCGGTGTCCTTGGACATCGTCAATGCATTCAACACGCTACCTTTTCGGGCGATATTAGAGGGGTTAGATAGGCACCGAGTGCCCCTGGCTTTGTCCAGGATCATTAGTGATTATCTCCGTGACAGGCGCGTGACTTGCACGGGTCTGGACGGTAATCTAAGGGAGTGGGAGGTGGAGCGGGGTGTGCCGCAGGGTGCCGCGTTAGGGCCGCACCTGTGGTTAATCGGCTACAACCCCGCTCTCACCGTTTCTTTACCGGAGGGCGTGTCATCTACCTGCTTCGCGGACGACACGCACATTATAGCTATAGGGGAAGACTTGGAGAGCGCCAGCCGCCTGGTCGAGGTAGGTGTTGCGGCTGTCGTTTCCAAGATCCGGGAGCTAGGGCTCGAGGTGGCTCCCCACAAAACCGAGGCAATGGCCTTCTGCCAGCGCGGTGGGGAGTTGCCTCCGCCCGATGCCCTGGTGCGGGTGGACGGAGTCGGTGTCCAAATCCGGACCGAGATGCGGTACCTCGGTCTTAGGCTGGACACCCACTGGAGTTTCGAGGGCCACTTTGCCGCGATGGCCCCCAGGCTAACGCGTAAGTCGGACGCGCTCGCGCGTCTGCTGCCAAACCTGCGGGGTCCTAACGAGAAGGTGCGCCGCCTCTACATGGGGGTGGTGCGGAGCATGGCGCTTTACGGGGCCCCAGTTTGGGCTTCCGACCTGGCTGCCAGTCGTCGCGCGCAGGGGGTGCTGCGCAGTGTCGAGCGTCGACTGTCGGCTAGGGTGGTCATGGCCTACCGCACTGTCTCCTGGGAGACGGCAATGGTTTTGGCGGGAGTAATACCCTGGAAATACCAGGCGGGGGTGGAGGCCGAGGTGTACCGTCACCGAAGCTCCCTCCGCCAGTGTGCCGCGCTAGGGGTAGATTTTAATCTGGTAGAAGAAGAGGGGGTTCCGCCAATCCCCAGCGTCGAAGAGGCCCGGACTCAGGCCCGCGGCGCCGCTTTATCCCGCTGGAAGGCGGAGTTGTACGCCAGCGGGGCCGCGAGTAAGCGAGCCGTCGGGGCGATCCTCCCTGTTATCGAACAGTGGATGGGTCGCGGGTACGGTCGGCTCACGTTCCGCACCACCCAGGTGCTCACCGGGCACGGTTGCTTCGGGGAGTACTTGTGCCGGATCGGACGGGAGCGATCGCCGCACTGCCACCATTGCGGCGATGCGTACGACACCGCTCAGCACACGCTGAGCGAGTGTCCGGTGTGGGCGATGCCGAGACACCGTCTCCAGACCGAACTGGAGACGGTGGACTTGGATTTGGGGAGGGTCGTTCCGGCTATTTTAAGCGGGAGGGACAAGTGGAACGCCTTCGTCGCCTTCTGCGAGGAGGTGATTTCCATTAAGGAGATCGCGGAACGCGCGCGCGAAAGGAGCGGTGTGCGATTGGGAGCGCCCAATCAGCGACACCGCGGTCGGAGAACAGGGAGGAGGTCGGGGCGTGCCACCGCGGGCACGTCCTGACAGCGGTAGGGCGGTGGGGCTTCACCTCACCGCCCGTGGACTCCCACTCGGGGGGTCCACACACGCGATCCGTGGGGCGAAGCGTAGGCGCTGCACCTGCCTCCCGGGTGTTTCAGTAGCCGACGCTCTAGTGGGGACGAGGCGACCCCAGTCCGTGGTATTGCAGACCACGTAAGACGAAGGGGCCGTCAGCCACATGGCTTCTGGACGGGGGTCCGGATTGCCCTGCACGTGGCACGGGGGGTGAGGCGATGGTGACCGTGGAGGCATCATCGTCTCCGAGGGGGGATGGTTTTTGGGGATAGCGGGGTAATCATACCCCGGTAGACTCATAGCGTAGTGTTCATTCGCTACAGTGGGTGATGGGCTTCCCCCATCACCAAGAGTAGGGCGCAGCATGGCGCGTAGCGAGGGAGAGATGCGGCGCAATACATAGTGGTCCCGGGTCTCTCCCATATTGCTTAGGCGGACTCCACAGTCAGGTTTTAGCCGGTAGGAATCCGGCATACCTCCTGACCCCTCCCCCGAGGGGAAGGGAGAACCTATGAAGGTTTCCTGACTTAAAAAAAAAAAAAAAAAAAGGTTAGGTTAGGTTAGGTTAGGTTAGGTTAGGTTAGGTTAGGTTAGGTTAGGTTAGGTTAGGTTAGGTTAGGTTAGGTTAGGTTAGGTTAGGTTAGGTTAGGTTAGGTTAGGTTAGGTTAGGTTAGGTTAGGTTAGGTTAGGTTAGGTTAGGTTAGGTTAGGTTAGGTTAGGTTAGGTTAGGTTAGGTTAGGTTAGGTTAGGTTAGGTTAGGTTAGGTTAGGTTAGGTTAGGTTAGGTTAGGTTAGGTTAGGTTAGGTTAGGTTAGGTTAGGTTAGGTTAGGTTAGGTTAGGTTAGGTTAGGTTAGGTTAGGTTAGGTTAGGTTAGGTTAGGTTAGGTTAGGTTAGGTTAGGTTAGGTTAGGTTAGGTTAGGTTAGGTTAGGTTAGGTTAGGTTAGGTTAGGTTAGGTTAGGTTAGGTTAGGTTAGGTTAGGTTAGGTTAGGTTAGGTTAGGTTAGGTTAGGTTAGGTTAGGTTAGGTTAGGTTAGGTTAGGTTAGGTTAGGTTAGGTTAGGTTAGGTTAGGTTAGGTTAGGTTAGGTTAGGTTAGGTTAGGTTAGGTTAGGTTAGGTTAGGTTAGGTTAGGTTAGGTTAGGTTAGGTTAGGTTAGGTTAGGTTAGGTTAGGTTAGGTTAGGTTAGGTTAGGTTAGGTTAGGTTAGGTTAGGTTAGGTTAGGTTAGGTTAGGTTAGGTTAGGTTAGGTTAGGTTAGGTTAGGTTAGGTTAGGTTAGGTTAGGTTAGGTTAGGTTAGGTTAGGTTAGGTTAGGTTAGGTTAGGTTAGGTTAGGTTAGGTTAGGTTAGGTTAGGTTAGGTTAGGTTAGGTTAGGTTAGGTTAGGTTAGGTTAGGTTAGGTTAGGTTAGGTTAGGTTAGGTTAGGTTAGGTTAGGTTAGGTTAGGTTAGGTTAGGTTAGGTTAGGTTAGGTTAGGTTAGGTTAGGTTAGGTTAGGTTAGGTTAGGTTAGGTTAGGTTAGGTTAGGTTAGGTTAGGTTAGGTTAGGTTAGGTTAGGTTAGGTTAGGTTAGGTTAGGTTAGGTTAGGTTAGGTTAGGTTAGGTTAGGTTAGGTTAGGTTAGGTTAGGTTAGGTTAGGTTAGGTTAGGTTAGGTTAGGTTAGGTTAGGTTAGGTTAGGTTAGGTTAGGTTAGGTTAGGTTAGGTTAGGTTAGGTTAGGTTAGGTTAGGTTAGGTTAGGTTAGGTTAGGTTAGGTTAGGTTAGGTTAGGTTAGGTTAGGTTAGGTTAGGTTAGGTTAGGTTAGGTTAGGTTAGGTTAGGTTAGGTTAGGTTAGGTTAGGTTAGGTTAGGTTAGGTTAGGTTAGGTTAGGTTAGGTTAGGTTAGGTTAGGTTAGGTTAGGTTAGGTTAGGTTAGGTTAGGTTAGGTTAGGTTAGGTTAGGTTAGGTTAGGTTAGGTTAGGTTAGGTTAGGTTAGGTTAGGTTAGGTTAGGTTAGGTTAGGTTAGGTTAGGTTAGGTTAGGTTAGGTTAGGTTAGGTTAGGTTAGGTTAGGTTAGGTTAGGTTAGGTTAGGTTAGGTTAGGTTAGGTTAGGTTAGGTTAGGTTAGGTTAGGTTAGGTTAGGTTAGGTTAGGTTAGGTTAGGTTAGGTTAGGTTAGGTTAGGTTAGGTTAGGTTAGGTTAGGTTAGGTTAGGTTAGGTTAGGTTAGGTTAGGTTAGGTTAGGTTAGGTTAGGTTAGGTTAGGTTAGGTTAGGTTAGGTTAGGTTAGGTTAGGTTAGGTTAGGTTAGGTTAGGTTAGGTTAGGTTAGGTTAGGTTAGGTTAGGTTAGGTTAGGTTAGGTTAGGTTAGGTTAGGTTAGGTTAGGTTAGGTTAGGTTAGGTTAGGTTAGGTTAGGTTAGGTTAGGTTAGGTTAGGTTAGGTTAGGTTAGGTTAGGTTAGGTTAGGTTAGGTTAGGTTAGGTTAGGTTAGGTTAGGTTAGGTTAGGTTAGGTTAGGTTAGGTTAGGTTAGGTTAGGTTAGGTTAGGTTAGGTTAGGTTAGGTTAGGTTAGGTTAGGTTAGGTTAGGTTAGGTTAGGTTAGGTTAGGTTAGGTTAGGTTAGGTTAGGTTAGGTTAGGTTAGGTTAGGTTAGGTTAGGTTAGGTTAGGTTAGGTTAGGTTAGGTTAGGTTAGGTTAGGTTAGGTTAGGTTAGGTTAGGTTAGGTTAGGTTAGGTTAGGTTAGGTTAGGTTAGGTTAGGTTAGGTTAGGTTAGGTTAGGTTAGGTTAGGTTAGGTTAGGTTAGGTTAGGTTAGGTTAGGTTAGGTTAGGTTAGGTTAGGTTAGGTTAGGTTAGGTTAGGTTAGGTTAGGTTAGGTTAGGTTAGGTTAGGTTAGGTTAGGTTAGGTTAGGTTAGGTTAGGTTAGGTTAGGTTAGGTTAGGTTAGGTTAGGTTAGGTTAGGTTAGGTTAGGTTAGGTTAGGTTAGGTTAGGTTAGGTTAGGTTAGGTTAGGTTAGGTTAGGTTAGGTTAGGTTAGGTTAGGTTAGGTTAGGTTAGGTTAGGTTAGGTTAGGTTAGGTTAGGTTAGGTTAGGTTAGGTTAGGTTAGGTTAGGTTAGGTTAGGTTAGGTTAGGTTAGGTTAGGTTAGGTTAGGTTAGGTTAGGTTAGGTTAGGTTAGGTTAGGTTAGGTTAGGTTAGGTTAGGTTAGGTTAGGTTAGGTTAGGTTAGGTTAGGTTAGGTTAGGTTAGGTTAGGTTAGGTTAGGTTAGGTTAGGTTAGGTTAGGTTAGGTTAGGTTAGGTTAGGTTAGGTTAGGTTAGGTTAGGTTAGGTTAGGTTAGGTTAGGTTAGGTTAGGTTAGGTTAGGTTAGGTTAGGTTAGGTTAGGTTAGGTTAGGTTAGGTTAGGTTAGGTTAGGTTAGGTTAGGTTAGGTTAGGTTAGGTTAGGTTAGGTTAGGTTAGGTTAGGTTAGGTTAGGTTAGGTTAGGTTAGGTTAGGTTAGGTTAGGTTAGGTTAGGTTAGGTTAGGTTAGGTTAGGTTAGGTTAGGTTAGGTTAGGTTAGGTTAGGTTAGGTTAGGTTAGGTTAGGTTAGGTTAGGTTAGGTTAGGTTAGGTTAGGTTAGGTTAGGTTAGGTTAGGTTAGGTTAGGTTAGGTTAGGTTAGGTTAGGTTAGGTTAGGTTAGGTTAGGTTAGGTTAGGTTAGGTTAGGTTAGGTTAGGTTAGGTTAGGTTAGGTTAGGTTAGGTTAGGTTAGGTTAGGTTAGGTTAGGTTAGGTTAGGTTAGGTTAGGTTAGGTTAGGTTAGGTTAGGTTAGGTTAGGTTAGGTTAGGTTAGGTTAGGTTAGGTTAGGTTAGGTTAGGTTAGGTTAGGTTAGGTTAGGTTAGGTTAGGTTAGGTTAGGTTAGGTTAGGTTAGGTTAGGTTAGGTTAGGTTAGGTTAGGTTAGGTTAGGTTAGGTTAGGTTAGGTTAGGTTAGGTTAGGTTAGGTTAGGTTAGGTTAGGTTAGGTTAGGTTAGGTTAGGTTAGGTTAGGTTAGGTTAGGTTAGGTTAGGTTAGGTTAGGTTAGGTTAGGTTAGGTTAGGTTAGGTTAGGTTAGGTTAGGTTAGGTTAGGTTAGGTTAGGTTAGGTTAGGTTAGGTTAGGTTAGGTTAGGTTAGGTTAGGTTAGGTTAGGTTAGGTTAGGTTAGGTTAGGTTAGGTTAGGTTAGGTTAGGTTAGGTTAGGTTAGGTTAGGTTAGGTTAGGTTAGGTTAGGTT